>OZ022504.1:2085000-2685000 GCA_963989385.1 Ctena decussata | reverse complement strand
ATGATGGTTGCTTTACCAAGAAATTATTTACTGCTTATGCTGTCCCTGGGCCAGCTAGTTGTGAAATTAATGGAAACTCCATGTGTAAATATATTATGATATAAGTTTCTGTTCAGATTTAGTAAAATTTGATATAGCTTGTACAAATTTGTTTAAAATATTCATGAACACCTACGTTATTCATGCATTGAATTTTAAGAATTTTGATACTACTTGCTTTCCATACTTGCAACTTTTATAAATACCTTGATATCATGGAACTCTCCCTTGGATTAAAGCTGCAACACCATGGTGGCTTATCATTATTTGTTTGTAAACAAATGAGAGAAAGATAAGATTTTCCATAGTGCAGAAGAATAAGGGATGACCAAAGGATAATACCTAAAATTTATTGAATCAGTCTAGCTCTTCTTACTGATTTCTAGCTTTCATAACAATTATTTACCGTGATGTTAGGGGAATCCAGTCTATATAAATTTCTTCTGTCTTATATGCTCAAACAGTAATATATTAGTTCTGAATAGAAAATAAGCAAATGATACTAGTAATGCATACTGTACTAACCTTAATACCTGATTTTCAAATGACTTCATTGATTTTGACAATATTACCATATTGCTTAGCAATAATTCACGGAAATACACTTCTTAGTAATCTTATATATTAAATCTTGCTGCTATTCTGAATAATCCTTGTCCAGATATTTTAAATAGTGAGAAAATGCAGCTTTATGACGCCAGTAATATCAATATAAGAACTGAAGAAGTATAAATATTGAAAGTTGAACGATCAAACTTAAATTTATCTTTCGTTATATTTTGTTGTTTGTGATAATGTATTAGAACACAGGCAGGGGTGTACAGAATTACCTGACCAAATAAATCTCGGTAATGTTACAATGAGTGATACATGTCAGTAACAGACCGATAATAAGACACTATGTGTCTTATAAAAACATGTTTTTTCATAGTTACATTGTCACAGTGACAATAATATGTTGCAGTGTTATCGATGGGAGCAACACAAACGGGTAACGTTGATTACAATTCAGCATGTAAGTTACAATAATGAGACTAACACAAACTTGCTTATGTTGCAGTACTGTTCAAAGGGCTGTTGAATTAGAATGCAATCGATGTCATAGCAATCAGGGTATTAATAACGGTCGACTGAGCAAATACTTTGCCAATTGCCTCAGCTGACAGGCTCTTTTGCGTCTAAGTTGTCTGATTGGCTCGGTCGGCAGCACAGGTAGGGAAATAGCTATCACCTCTGTGACATTTCTAAACCTATACGTGAATCACATGTGTCTACTATCAACTTACACTTAGTTTCATTGTCGCATGCAATTTTGATTGATGGAGTTTTGAGATGCTGCTATAAGTCAGAGTAAATTTTAAGGAAGTTCTACATGCTTCAGATGTAAAGATCTATTTATGCGTCTTGTTGAGTTCTCATGTGTATTAAATAGCAAACATTGTCATCTTAGTACTAGTGGTAAGTTAAATGTTCTCTGGCGTCTAAATATTGAGCCTTTGAAAGCAGTTTTCTCAATAAAAACATATCCCTGATAGATTACAAACATGTTACATAATGTTACTGTTACATTGCGTTCAAGTACAGTACAACCCCATATTATCATAGTTTAAAGACATATAGCATTGGTGTTTCTTCACGATTAGATGTACACCTGTTAACTTACGACGTGAAAAATTACGCTGTACATCATCTACAGTTAGCAATTGTCGTCAAACTAGGGGAAATTCCTATAAAAAAGTTGCAGTCTTTCTTCTGCTGGCAATGCCACTGCTAACTGCTACGTAACTAATTCAAAATATACAAGCAGTTCTTTAACACATAGGCATGATTTAATCAGAAGAGACAGAGTGTCTGTATTAAAAACCACACATCCTAAATTCATTCCAGCGATTGATTCAGATCATGGTTGTTTATTTGGTTATTTATATTTAGTTATATCTATTTTTAATTATAGTAATACACGTTACATGTGTTGCGGGACGGATAACTAATCCGTTAAGAATATTTCAGTTTGGTTTCATATATCAAGATATCAAACAAGTCATATTTATAAATTTAATTGTTCTCTACATTTCATAAGTAGCAGTTGGCTGCTGCTCACGAGTCCCCCTTTTTACGACATATGCCCCTGGACTATATCTACCACCTTGTCTAGAGAAGGAACATGATAACACATTTTCTGAATGGAATTCTGATAATAATTAGAAAAGTGATTTCCTTGAGAGTTTGGTACTCAAAATATTGGTACCAATGTACTTGCATGCCTGTCTGCACGTGACATGTACGCGCTTGGAGAGTACTTATGCATGCGTAAGTACATGTGTGAAGAAAGGTTTAAATCAAGAACAAATTATATCTTTGCACTGTATATGCACTTTATTTACTGAAGAGAACTGCAAATTTCTATTATTGAAATAGTTTAGATATAAAATATTAAGTCTGGGACTAACACAACACCCCACGTTAACTACAGTAGAAATTCAATGACTCGAACAGGCTTGGGACCATGAAAATAAGTTCCAGTCATAGGTAGTTCTATCCATCTAGGGCTAATTCTATATAAACTGACTTCTAGGGACCCAAGAATGAGTTCTAGCCAGGCAGGGTAAACCAGCAATCAGGATTCGAGCCATTGAAGACGCCGCCTATGCAAAAAAAAAAAAAAGAACTAGCCAGCGGAACTCGAATCTTCAACCTTCTCGGTACTACTGAGACTGCTCTACCAACTGAACTATCCTGGCATGGGACGACCATGTTACCACGTCGTTCAGCTAGCAGAGTTGGTAGAGCAGCCACGCCTGTATTGGGAAGGCCATTGAATATTGTTTTAATCATATTGAAGGTTACTCAGCTCTTGACTACATCAGTGATATTCCACTGTAAGTTTTTATATATAGAGCAATGTCTGCATATATGAAATGGCTGGTCGTGAAATGACCAACAAATATTTCGTCTTCATTTATGCACCACAATAAGAGTTTGAGACATGCTTTAATCTTGCTATTCCATCTATGCGCAATAAAGCATCATTCTGACTATTCATTTTAGAGTTTGCGTTGTCGGAAAAAATCAGGCGCTTAAAATCTATTGTAGGAGCGAATCCGGGACTTCTAGGAAAAAATTCGGGACTTAAGAAAAATTGAAGTCAGCTGACAGACCCATTTA
This sequence comes from Ctena decussata, assembly GCA_963989385.1. Taxonomy (NCBI): domain Eukaryota; kingdom Metazoa; phylum Mollusca; class Bivalvia; order Lucinida; family Lucinidae; genus Ctena; species Ctena decussata. The sequence continues at coordinate 2,681,796 of OZ022504.1, read as the reverse complement.
TACTGTTGAAAAGTGTCAAAAAGTAATATACATGTAATGTGCTTCCCAACACCGATTTATGATTACATGGCTAATCCGTATAGTAAAAAATGAAGAAATTGACAGAGGGGACAGTTCATCAAGATGTACAGAGGACTAGGGTTTGTTCGAGTCATTTGAACATAAAATATTTTGCTTGGCTTTATGGGAAATAATTGGTATAGCTATGTCAATGTTGCTAGTGCATAAGTTGACTCCCTTAGATCTACTAAATAATTAATTTTGATTTGATTAGATTTGTATGCTGTCACAGGACTCTCTCTACCTCGAAAGAGTCATTTATCGTAAAAAGTCTAGAAATTGGAACACCAAAAAAGCGCGATGGCTCAGTGGTTAGTGCACTTGAATCTGCAGCCAGAGGTCGTGGGTTCGAGCCCCGCCCAAGGCGAAATCTTCCTATGTCCGAACGCGTTTTTCTAGCATCATTTGCAGGGATGATGCCAACAAGTGTGCCGTCCTTCGGATCGGGACGTTAACTGGAGGCCCCCTGTGCAAGGAGAGTCATCCCCTGTTCAGGTTAAAAATCACTTCGAGGGTTAAGGCGTAAATTGAAGAAAGAAAGAACTTACGATGACCTAACTGTCCTAAAATTAACCAGTTTGGATTGTCAACGCAGAATTGCGTTTAAACGATGCACATAGATTGGAAAATAGCGTAGACGCTGATCAGACTGCTCCTTGAGAGCAGTCTGATCTGGGTCTGCACTGCTTTCTCACTCCTATCTGTCCCAATTATTTAGATTTTTTTCGGTATTATAAAGTGATTGCCTATAGAGCAATCTTTCAGCTCACAGAGGGGTAGTAGTAGGTTTGTATCTGATATCTCAAAGAAATTCTAGTCCCTGTTAAGCTGCGCACGCAATGTTTCACAAATTACTATGTATGTCTATACGATCACACTGTAAAAAATACTGTAGATTTTACGATAGAATAACTGGAAACCGGCTGCCAGTCCTTTTCCCGTTATTTTTACGGGTTTTTGCCTGTAAGACATTGTTGGAAATCACGAAATTGAAGTTTTATGTTAACTTGGCGCACTCGAAAATAACTTTGTATTGTTGAGGGGCTATCTAACCAAAACGACATCTGCTGTTTTCTGTCCCACTCTGCTTGGTGATTCCTGCAATTTTTACGGGCGCCCGTAAAAATAACGGTAAAAGGACTGGCAGCTGGTTGCCAGTTATTTTACCGTAAAATCTACCGTTTATTTTTGCAGTGCAGTATTCATTTCCTCTTATGTTGTTTTGTCATAATCTGAGAGAAATAAAAGCTGTGTTCTGTTCTGTTCAGTTCGGTAAGATCACTGCAACAAAAAAGACTTTCTTCTCTTATCTGGTATTTAGGATGGATGGATGGCCTGTTATTTTACGTCATTTTCAACATTATTACAGTCATACCAGAACGACGCGTGGGTTAAAATGAGAGGTTGTGTGCAATGGAGCCCCGTTTACATTTGAAAACTTTCTCGCCCTATGCAGGTATCGAACCTGAGAACGCTGGCATTAAGGATGCTACTCTTAGGTAAATGTATAGCCTCCAAGTTTTTCAGCCACAGTTGCCAAGGGAAACAATTTTTGTTACTCACGGAAAATGAAAGCCTAGGCGAGAGTCGGGTAACTCCGGACAGCGGGTAAATTCGGACAGTGACATTGTTTCCTTTATAAATCAGTTGTTTGGAACTAAAACAAAAAGAATTGGCCAAACAGTGAAAATCCTAATGAGACGGCTCATTATGAGCCGTCTCATCTGGATTTTCCTTGTTTGCAATGGTATGTCTGAATTTACCCGCCTGTCCGAAGTTACCCGACTTTCCCCTACCAAAAAGACGTCTCTCTCAAAGGAAAGGATTTGCTTGTTAGGGAGCAAATTCTTTACTTTTGCGAGTTGACCCCACTGCAGGTTGATTGATGACTCGCTTTTTACGTCATTTTTAAATACCTATCTATCTTCCTTGACGGATTAACACCTAAGGGGGGGGGGGGGCGTCAGGCGGGTTCCGACGAACCAAGTGCTGAAGGCGGTTAGTTGAAGCAAAAGTATAGGAAAAAGTGTGAGATGAGTTTGTACATTGCGATAAAGAGTGTTAAATAGTATTTCAGTCATATCAAGACCATGCGTTGGTGATTATGAAAGATTGAATTCAATGGAACCCTGTTTACGGGTTAAAATAGTTACGCCTCCAGCCGAATTCGAACTCTTGACCTCTAGATCCGTAGGCCAGCGCTTTACCCGCTGAGCTACGGAAGCTCTGATCCCAGTTAAGAAGAGGGGTAGAAATAAAACTGGCAGATTTGCTTCCCCTGAATGTGAAAGAATTTGCTGTCCTCTGGGGAAGCAGATACCTTAGAGGAAGCAAATTCTCTCATCTTAGAACACGTGTTTTCTTTGAGACGGAACACACACACACACACACACACACACACACACACACACACACACACACACACACACACACACACACACACACACACACCAGAGAATAGTCTTCTCTTTGAGGGTAGTCTATAAAAAGAGAGGCATCTTCTTTCAGGTGAAGAGTTATCTCCTGGGGAGGTGGCTTGAGGTAGAACCAAAGGTCTTCCGCTTTGAGAGTGGTAGAGTGGAGTCGGGTAATATCGGACATACCATTGCATACTTTGAAAATCCAGATGAGACAGCTCATAATGAGCCGTCTCATCAGGATTTTCACTTTTGCCCAGTTAAGTTTGTTTAAATTCCAAACAACTGACATATAAAGGAAACAATGTCACTGTCCGAATTTACCCGCTGTCCGAATTCACCCGACTTTCAAGGACAGCGTTATCTACTTTGGAAATAGATAGATTCCTTGAAGCAGATACTCTTTGTTTTTCAGGTAAAGATGATGTCGGTGAATTAGACAGCAACGCTTTTCAAAATCATGAAGACACAGAACACATGACGTCAGGTCACGTGCCACACAGAAATACTAGTGAAATTGTTTCACAACGATCACATGATGATACCGCGTTGAATGGCGAGAACTTACGAGAAGTGCAATGTATGTCAGAAGAAGAAACAGCGAAAAATGTTGTTTCGGGCAAAACCAGAAGACGCAGGACGGCTTTCACTTCAGAACAACTTTTAGAACTTGAAAAAGAATTTCATAGTAAAAAGTATCTTTCTTTGACTGAACGTTCTCAAATTGCGCATTCCTTAAAACTGAGTGAGGTCCAAGTAAAAATATGGTTTCAAAACAGGAGAGCTAAATGGAAACGAGTTAAAGCCGGGCTGGTCCACGGACGTCCTGTCTCAGAGGGCATAAATAAACCGAAAATAGTAGTTCCTATACCAGTCCATGTAAATAGGTTAGCAATACGGAGTCAGCATCAACAAATTGAGAAACAAGTTCGTAGCTCAGTTTATAATTGATTTTTCTTTCTTTCTTGAAAGGAATAGCAAAAAAAAAAAAAAAAAAAAAAAAATGCCAACGCCGGATTTTCGTTTTTTTTTCTCAAATTCGTTGGGATATTCTCAAAAGACTCCTGCGTTGAAATAACGTCGAGACGTCAAATAACGTCATACCAACCGTTAGAGGTGATACTTCGTAACGTTGCATCGCAGACATGATTTCAACAGTGTGTGTTCACTGTAAATATGGGCCGCGACACGACAAAACCTACAAAATGGCATGTGCGCCCAGCAAATACTCAGATCAGTCTGAATCTTTGCGTGGGGCACATGCCACTTTATTGGTTATGCCATGTCGCGGCTCAGTTATTTTATAAGGCTAGCAAATTTTAAATAACTGAAATGAGGCGTTCCTTTCATGATAGGTATACAGTTCAGGGGCCGTTTTCATAAAACGACTTAAGTCTTTGCTATGGTGTTGCTAAGGCTAAATATCTATAAGTGAGATTCCCTACAACTATGGAATTTGGTCTGGAGGAACAGTCTTTAGCAACAGCATAGCAACCACTTAAGTCATTTTATGAATACGGCCCCAGATCATTAAGATATTGGGGTACACCTCCATGTTTTCTTGCCATCAAACAATGGGGAAACAATTCTTTTATATCTTCCTGTTTGCTTTCCTGGACAAAGAAGGTCTTCCAGAAATGGGTCTACCCTTAAAGGGGAAAGTGATTCCCTCTCTTAGAAGGAGACATGAAGAAGATGGTAGAGTTGCTTCTGTCAGAGGGTAGGTGCCCGCTACACCAGTAGTCTTCAACCTCCCCCCATCCCCTCCCTCGCCGAATCCCCACGCCCCACCACCGTAAAATGCATATGCAGTAGTCTCTGCAGGAAGCAAGAGTTCGCGGACAGTCTCGGCGGAAGCCAAATATGACGGACAGTCTCTACAGGAAGCGAAAATTGGCGGAATCGATTATACCCTGTGATCTACCTACAAGCTTGCAAGCATATGTGTGTGCTTACATGATGTTATGTATGTAAGGGTGATGAAAAGGTTACTTTTTGTAGTGTAAAGTTAGGGCGTACGCATCTTTTCGTGCGTCTGTCTTATACAATGCTTGTCCGTCTGTTGGTCTGTGAAGAAATAAGGATTTAAAATTATCAAAAGTGTTTTCATTATTTTTTTTCTTCTGCAAGAAAGGAATCATGTGATCTAATTGTCTTCATACTCCTGTTATGTGGGCGTAAACATGTTCTTATGTACATGACCATTTGTGTGTGTATTGATGGGTGGGGGAGGGGGGAGGGATGGTGATTGGGAGGAGGGGATCCGAAATTCTACTTCATATCAAGCACTCTAAGATATATAACCATTTTTGTTTTCGGTGGGGATAAAAGGACAAAAAGTGTCTCTGTGATGAAAGGATATTTCACTACATACAATGTAGTCGTCGTAAAAAATACCAAGCCATGTTTCCGTGGGCGGGATAAGGGGAATTAACTCTCTGACAGCTTCCGTTGACAATGTATGCATTCACCAAAATAGGTTATATATCGTACAGTATACATGTACTATGAAGTGAAATACTTAAACCAAACATCCGACCGACTACAAGAAGTAAAAGATAAAAGGGAGAGGAATCCTATAAGCATTTTGCTTTCATTCCAATCCCAGTAACTATTTTTTGTGTATAACTTATGTTGCATGTGAATGAGATTTTGAATAAAATATGTTTAAACTAAGTTAAAGATAAAATTTGAGCCGCGACACGAGAAAACTAACAATGAGGTTGTGCGCCCAGCGCAGACTCAGATCAGCCTGGGCATCCGTCCCGTCTTTTCAGACTCTTTGTTAAGTGCTCAAAGGGTAGCTAAGGGTCTAATCTACCTCCATGCGGACAGCGAAGACTCTGATCAGGCTGGGCGGATGCCCAGGCTGATCTAAGTCTGCGCTGGGCGCACAACCACATTGTTGGTTTTGTCGTGTCGCGGCTCAAATCAAGACTAAAGTATACAAGTCTTCTGCTGCTGGTTTCATACCCCCTCCCCCCCCCCCCCCCCCCAATATAATTTTGGGACAGATAGGACTCAGTCTGATCAGAGTCTACACTGCTTGCCATTCCATTTGCATTTATTGGACACATGTCTGCATTGTCAGATTGTCAACCAAAGTGTTCCTTGTTTTTTTTTACCATAACGGTAATTATTTTGGTTGTCCTGGTTTTGTTAAAATTGTCGGTTTTGTAAATTTTATATTTGAGCCGCGACATGACAAAACAAAGAAAGTGGCATGTGCGCCCAGTCTGATCAGTCCATGCTGGGCGGATGCCCAGGCTGATCCGAGTCTGCACTGGGCACACAGCCATTATGTTTATTTTCTCGTGTCGCGGCTCAATTAAAGGTAAATGAGTACGCTTTCATGGACAGCAACTTTGGCAGTTTTTATTTTCACCCCCTCCCCCCCAACGCCCCCCTGCAATCTATGTTTTGATGACATTTATCTATGTTTTATAATATCTTATAAAGGCAATGATGGAATTTCATAGAACTTTGCAGGAAGTTTGATATCCACAAGACAAACATGTATAAAAACAAATTTAAGTCTAAGGCTGTACAAGGCTCAACATTTTGAGTTATTTGTAATGTTCCGAAAAAATACAACTCATACATGTATAACCCTGATAAATAAAGGGAGCATGTCTATACGATTTCCTTTTCTGGTTCCCCGTCGAGCAATGCGATATAAACAAAAGTGGGATAATGAATGGGGCCTCTTCGTCATTGCAAGTAAACAGGAGCCCACAAAAGTTTCCTCTCAATATTATGGTAGATAAAACACCACAGGGTATAATCGATTCCGCCAATTTTCGCTTCCTGCAGAGACTGTACATCATATTTGGCTTCCACCGAGACTGTTCGCGAACTCTTGCTTCCTGCAGGGACTACTGTCCTCGAAAAATGGCTTCCTGCAGAGACTGTCCGCGTGATTCTGCTTCCTGCCGAGTCTCTCGGCAGGAAGCAGAATCACGCGGACAGTCTCTGCAGGAGATCGCGGACAGTCTCGGTGGAAGCCAAATATGATGTACAGTCTATGCAGGGAGCGAAAATTGGCGGAATTGATTATACCCTGTGAACACATGGATGTGTACGCGCCTTAACATTTAGAGAAGACTGATAAAGCTTCATGAAAGCGTGTGTGGTTCAGGGTGCTGGTTGTTCTTACATGCCCCCTTGTGATTGTACAAGGTCCAGAACTTCTGAAGATACGTGTTGACTTTTCAAATGGTGCCATATTTCTTTTTTTCCTCTCATATATTGAATCTAATCATGAGCAGGCTGTTTGAGGCACATACATGTACGAGTGAGTGAGTGAACACGGGTTTAACGCCCCACAAACAACTAGGTCATACGGAGACGGGACCTCGGTTAAAAGTCTCATCCGAAAGACCGGAGAAGCGGGGAATCGATCTTGCGATCCATGGATTAGTAGTAGTAGTCTAGTGCGGGCACATACGGACTGTGCATTATGCACACCCTAGTTAGGGCAGTCACAGTGCGCTAAATTGCAAAATATTTGAACGCCCTGCGCATGCCATAACCAGACTGCACATGTGTGCAGTCTGGTTTAGGCATGCGTAGTCCAAATATGATTTAAGAAAGGTCTGCTCTCCACGACTCTAAGTTATATGTATGTTGTTGTTTTGAATTTATAAATAAATAGATAAGAGCAAATAATTTGAACTCTGTCATATTTTTGTTTATTTGTTTTCAGGTATTGTTGCTGTTTTTACTCTTTTTTATTTTCAACTGATCTTTCTTTTTTTCCAGGAGCCCCGGTATAGCTCAGTGTGCTAAGCGCTGGCCTTCTTATCTTGCGGTCCTAGGTTCGAGCCCCGCTAAGGGCGGGGATCTTTTCAATCGTAAACGGGGTTCCAATGCACACAACCTTTCATTTTCACCTATCCATCGTCCAGATATGACTGAAATACTGTTAAGAGAGGACGTAAAATCACGTCATCCATCCAACCAACTTTCTTTCCAGGGGCAATATTCATAAAGCCACTTAAGTCGTTGCTATGCGGTTGCTAAGGCTAAATATCTAAAATAGTATAAAGGAGATTCCCTACAACTATGAAATTTGGTCTGGAGGAACAGTCTTTGTAAGACTGTTCCTCCAGAGCAAATTTCATAGTTGTAGGGAATCTTCTTCAAAGAAATTTAGCCTTAGCAACAGCATAGCAACCACTTAAGTCGTTTATTGGTTCAGCCAAAAAAGGGACAGTGGCACAGTGCAGCACCAGCTGTATTAAAAGTGCACTGTTGACCAGATTAATGGGAAAGATGGTCATTCTGGCATAATGATGTCATTAGGTGTCAGAAAGGCGAGTGGCATAAGGTACATTTGGCATCGTTTAAGGTGGTGATTATATCACTGATTTGGGGCAAAGACGAAAATCTGCATAAAATGCTGAAAATATAACAGATCTTCCCAAAACTTTAGCAGATGCCCTCTTTATGTTGTTTCTCAAAATTCAGAATCCCAAAATCCAGGACTTCTTGATGTTTCGTAAAATGGATTTATATAAACATGATCAAAGGGTAATTTTGTGGGCCTAAATCTAGAAATCGTTATTAGAAATATAGTTAGGTTTGAACATAAATTAATGCATTATGAAGAGCGTCATAGCATTTTTTTTTTTTTCATTTTTTTCGCACATTATCAGGCTGCGCAGATAAAAAAATAGTATGTTACTGTGTCCAAATATCTGTCAAGGTTGAATAATGTCAATAACACACTTGTCTTGGCCATTGTATTGTGAGTATGATATAGGAACAACTGCCCTACCTGCATTTAGTGAATGCAGCCAATGTTTATGCACCAGGCTAGTACCTGATTGGCACAATGCATTTATAATAACCCAGCATGTTACGTTAGAATTACGACAATCCGTTTGGGGTTTTGCCCATTTTAATTCACAGTAGGTAAAGCTCTGTCTATAAATACACATATCTGCATTTTCAAGTAAATACAGACATCTCGTTCTGAATTACAGACATGTCTATCTCTAATGAAAATACAGATATTTTAGAAGGGTTATAGATGTCTCTGCTGCATTTAAAATAGATCTATCCGTATTCTGCATTTAAAATAGATCTATCCGTATTTCAGTTGCAGATGTCTCTATTTTCAACGTTTTAAAATCTATAGGCCTGTGCAGCTGTAGACGCTTGCTTGTGTGCGAATACAGCTTCAACCACAGTAGCTTTATTTGTACAGAGTAACTGTATTTCGTAGGTAGCCTTAAATGCGCGCACGAGCAAAACTTGATTTTCTTGCGTGAGTGATTATCCACTGCAAAACATTTGAGGATATATTATGCCGACACGTAAAGAAACACTTGCTTATAATAAAGGACCACTGACGGTTGTAATGTTAATCTGCCTAAAAAATTAGTCAAAATTACATATTTGATATACCCAAGAATTTCTCTTGAACTTTGTTGCTCTCAACTTCCCCTAACTGGCTATGAATTTAATTTCTGATTTTTTAGCACACAGACTTCAATTTTTGGTGAAAAAAGCCAAATTTTATAATTAAACGTAATGGAAACAGGAAAAGTTTTTTAGAAATACTCCCCCCCCCCCCCCCCCCACGTGCCTCAGCTAGCCGCTTTGCATGCATGTGTGTACTGTCAGTTATATATGAATGGCTTGCTGAGGCACGGGTGGGGGTGGGGGGGGGGGGGGCTGGGGGAGATAGTCTACAGCTGAAAAATTTAAAAAGTGGGTGGGGCACTTACACCCTTTATATCTATAAATAGGCCTACGTCATTATAATTGAAAAAAAATATTGCACAAATATCTGCAACAGTAGCGTCTACGTCAATTTTAGTATAGCAATCAATTAAATTTTCAATATGTTCGAAAAACAAAAAATTGACTTATTTTCAGAAGCTAAAAATTTCACATACCCCTCTTGATAAAATCGGTTTTAATTAGTCTACAGGCATGATATTTTTCAAAATCACTGTTAAAACATCTTTATAGTAAGTCTACATATTAAAGGTAGGTTCCTGTGGTCGAGATACAAATTCTGTTAAAAATTTTTTTTTGTCGATTTTTGATTATTATTTCAATGCTTCTATTATCCTGAATCGGTTGCTGCCAAGAAAATCGCCAGTTTTTATCGAAAATCGTCGTTTTGCTCTTGTTTATCCTCTTTGCGTCAACAACCCCTTGCCTATAAATAATTCTGTCACATGGCCGTAAGTGCGCGACCTCTGACATCATTATCCACAGGAATTCATATATACACAAAAATGGCTGCCTTCACATCCTTCGCAGTAAGTGTTTTATTTAGTCCGAGATCTGTCCGATCTGATATAAATCGTTCTTGACGGAATAGAACTATGACAATATTTATGTATCAATACCAAACAAGCATCGTTTTAGGTCCAGAAAAGTCTTATTTGGCACTTCAAAGATTTCAATCGACGAAAACCTGCTAGGGGTCGTTTCAAAACTTTCAGTGATAGTGCTTATCTACCGTAAAAGCATAAATATTTGGACACAGAAATAGAGTCAGATCAGACTGCTTCTGAAACAAGGTGCACATTGTTGCTAGAAGGAGCAGTTTGATAAGGGTCTTGCCAGAAGGAGCAGTCTGATCAGGGTCTACCTTATTTTTTAAATTCTATCTCTATCTGAAGGATAAATGCTGCAGTTGATTTAAACATATTTTTTTTCACTTCTTACAGAGTTATTCAAATATTTATACAATATCAACTTGTGATTTCACATCCTTTTGAACAGTATTTCAGTCATATCACACAGCATTCCCATATATCCCATGCAGAGGGTTTTTATCTCCAATTTTGCCATTTTCTGGTGAGCTTTCAGAGTTTTGCTTTATTTTTGCCAAAAATATCACCCAAAATCTGTTCAGTGGGACGGAGAAAAAAAAAAAACATGCAAAAATGGGCAGTACAAAAACTGTCACTGAGTTTGGAGAATTAATTTTGGCAAAATTTGGCTATAAATGAGATATTTTACATTGTACCCCCAAAAATGGTGTTCCCTGTATGATGTGTACATTTGAGGTACAAAACCAATTTGCAATGAACCCCTAGTTTCAATCACAGGTACCTGAAACCTTCTTTTGATTGAAAACATAATAATTTGTGAATATATTCCAAATATGAGATAAAAATAAAAATTGAAAAAAATAAAAACTGGTAAAGGTTATAATAATATAACCTTTATCATTTTTTTTTTGAATTTTCTATTTATTTATCTTTTGTGGTGTGTGTGTGTGTGTGTGTGTGTGTGGGGGGGGGGGGGGGGGGGGATCTGTATCAAGTTGGTTTAAACAATATTTTATTCATAGATTTTATACATACATATGAATAATACAATGAAGCAATACAGGATCTGACAGTAAGCGTCAAGCTTATATGTAAGTCATCTCCTGTATCAAGTTGATAGGAGGTTGATATTGAAAGGTTGTTATTGAAAGGTTATGGGGGAGGTCTGGTGGTGCACGTAACTTCCAGTGCAGGGGCATCCGACTGATTTGGATAGGGCAAGGGCCTACTGTGCTTGGCTTGCAGTAGGTACGGGTGGGGATGTTTTGACTTTTTTTTCTCTTGTCTGTTTGTTCTTAAATTTTTTTTCTCCCTCTATCTGGGAGACCGCCCGATATAGACTGAAATACTGTCTCAAAGGGCTGTTAAGCCCAAAACAACAAACTAACTATTAAAAAAGGTTGTGTGCAAGGGAACCCTGTTTCTAGATGAAAAATTTCTGTCTCCAGCAAGGATCAAATCCAGAACCACTAGATCAACAGACAGGGGCTTAGCCAAATGAGCTAGCAGATCTCCTACAGAAGTCTGAAATTCTGTTAATGGATCTTGCAGGAGTAGCATTTAAACTGTAGTCCATCAGAAAAGTTTAACCAAGAGCATATTGTACTTGTAGGGGTTAATGGGTACATATGGGAATCACCTCTGCCAGTCTCATTTTGCATCCCTTCTCAGTTGTGGGTGGGGGTGGGGGTAAAATCACTAAAATTTTAGTGGAATTCCAGTGACCAATTAAGACTAGCTCACTGAAATTCCAGTGACAAAGATGGTTAAAAATGAATGCATGCACTGCATGCATTACCCAGTGATTTTTTTCTCTATATAAGTGGTGCCCATAAAAGGCACCAGTCCCAATTCAAAGTAGTATCTTTTTTCCCAACTGCAAGTAGAAAAATTCCCAATTGCAGGAATTTTTCCAGGGACCATTCTACAAGCATAAATTTACTTGCTTGCTTGGAGAACTAGCAGATATATATAGCTATAATTGAATTTAAACATTATATAATCATTCAGTTTCATGTCCCCTATCTCACCACTTGAGCCAATAAAGGTGTTTCTGAAATTCCAAATTTAAAGAAAATACGACGCGATTTTTCCCAATTATGTGGGCACCGGCACCATTCCCAAAATAGTGAAAAAAATCACTGTTACCTGACATGCATATTTTTATACACATGCAGAGTCCCAAACATGTATGCACAAATGTATTGTCCCTGAAAATAGTATCAAAATTTCAGTGAAATTCTCTTAAATTACACTGAAATACCAATGATGAAATGGGGAGCAAATTCTTGGGTGGAGAGCAAATTCTATTATTAACTGATGGAGTGGGCAGTAGGAGGTAATGGATTATGGGTGATCTAGAATGTGATTGTTCCATATTTTTGTGGTCCTCATGTGTAATTGAGGTTGCCTGGATTATATAGAATTACGCCATATGGTCTCCGAGACAAAGGTAGCTAAATTCTGTTGGGAGGGAGATAGTTGGGGTAGAAAAGTCTTTTATAGCCTAGAACTGTAGTCTTTGTTCTAAACATTATCTTGGTTTTCTTGGTTCCGAGATATATTACATAATTTAAGTTTTAAGGGGTCTGTATGTTCATGGGAATTTGTTAGTGTTCCAATATTTTAGGAAATGGGGATATGACCATAGCTAAATTCTGTTGGAGGGGAGGTAGGTGGGGTAGGAAATTCTTTTGGAGCCTAGAACTGTAGCAATTGTTCTACACCTTATCTTGGTTTAGTTGGTTTCAAAATATATTACATGATTTAAGTTTTAAGGGTCTGTATGTTCATGGGTTAGTGTTCCAATATTTTGGAGTATGGAGATTATTATCAATGGACAAAGAGGCCTGTAGCTGATTTCTTATTGTGAATTGTTGGGTGAGGAGGGCAGTTTCTATTTGGTGTTTCTAGGGAGGAAATGTGTTGAACTTTATAATGGTTCAGTTGGTTTCCATGGAAGTAAGTCTGGGTGTCAGATTAAAGTGGTTGGATACACATTATACATTTAAACCCTTATTGTCAATAGACGAAAATTATTTACATGACTCTACGGGAAGTCCAATTGTGGTCATAAATAGATGGGATTTGGAGCATTTACTAGGTTGGGCGTTTTGTCACGAGCATTGTACTTGATAGGGGTTTGGTTTGGGTCCAGGGGTTTTGGGAAATGGGGTGGGTAGGTGATTAGCAACAAGGCTCGAATTAGGGAAAATTTTGGGGATTTTTTCCTTTATGGTATTGGAATCTATATCCTGGCAATCGATATTGGTTTTGTCCAGGTATTCGAAGACTGCCTTCTGTATTGTATTTGCATGTTTCTTTGGGGGAGACAGAAGCAATCTCAGGTCTATTGTGTGATAGCCTAACTTGGATATGGTGGATTCTAGGACTCGCCTAGGTCTGGGCCTCACAGTCAGAGAAGATATGGTCAAGATCTTCTGCGTCATTGCAGTGGGGGCATAGGCCGGACTGGTTGCCTTAGTGATGGCAGCCTAGCCCGCAGTGTCCTTATCTTAGTCGGGAATAGACTACGTTGAAACATCTATTGGGACTATATACGCCACATTGAGTTTTACCTTTGGTTGGAAAAAATGGAAGGTGCGACCCTTGGTCAATTGGGATTGCCATTCTTTGGTTACTGCTTCATTTATTAGGGGATAAACTTCCATTTTTGAGGGTCTAGTATGGTCGTAAGTGCCAGTGGTCATAGCTTCCCTTGCCGCCACATTGGCCATTTCATTGCTGTCAATTCCTACGTGGGCAGTAGTAATGGGCAGGGGTCCATTCCATGGAAATGTTAAAATTCACGATGGCAGCTAGATTGAGTAGAGATGAGATTTTGTTTATTTTATCGGGTCTCGTTTTTGATTTACCCGATTGCAGTGCCTGTACAGAGCTAAGGGAGTCAGTGAGGATAACTGAGTTTGGGATCCTACTTTCAAGGATCCAAAATATGGAATGTTCAATGGCTATCAGTTCAGTGGTGAAGACCGATAGGACTGGAACCACTGAGCCAATTGTAACCAAATTTCATATATAGCCTCCAGGGCTTGGGGAACAAAATGTTGTTAAGATAATTTGGTCACATGACCAACATGGCAGCCATGCCCATATATGGTAAAAACCTTAAAAAAATCTTGTTCTCCAGAACCAATAGGCCAATGGCCTTGAAACTTGGTATGTAGCATTGGGTATGTGTGTAACTTACAGGATTTTTTAAATTATGACCTACGGTTGACCTTCACCTTTTTTACAGCAAGGTCAAATTTGCTTTCTGGTGCTTTAATATGGGAAATGCTAGAACATAATATATCTTGGACTGTTGAAGATTTTGGGCTAAACTCGGTGTATATTATCATCTAAATGAGTACATGAAGATTTATGAGTACAAGAGGTCAAGGTCATTCTTTGACCAGGACTCTCATTTTTTGACAATTTCTATCAGCTCCACAAAAGCCATTGTGCATATTGTAACCAAATTTCATAATAGAGCCTCCAGGAGCTGAAAAAATTTGTTCAAACGGTCCATGTCACATGACCAGCATGGCCTCTATGCCCATATTGCCATATATGGTGAAAACGTTGAAAAATCGTCTCCAGACCAGATGGTCTTGAAACTTGGTATGTCACAGTGAGTACTTGAGTAATACCAAGACTGTTCAAATGACCTCTGGTTGACCTTGACCATTTTTACTGCATGGTCTAAGACAAGAAATCTAGAAGACAAGTTTTCATAGAAAGTTTTTGAACAATTTGGCCCAAGATTGTTAAAAGGTTGATCTTTGGTTGACTCTGACATTTTTTATTGCAAGGTGAAATTGCTTTCTGGTACTTTTATATGGAAAACATGCTTAAAATAAGAGTTCATGGAAGTTGTAGAAAAGTTTATTGCAGAAGTTAATAGATATAGTCAAATAAATGACTACATGAACATTGTTTAGCAATAGAGGCCAAGGTCATTTTGAGGCCAGATTATTTTTGTAAACCCCATTATGAGCCAGGTTATTTTTTCTTGCATATCCAAAGACAGGGATTTTTTTTATAAATATACCAGCGCCCCCCCCCCCCCCCCCCCCCCCCCCCCCCAGAATATCAAATGGTCGGTCCCTTACGCCAACAGTCAAATGAAACTGAAAGTAGAAAGAGAAAGCAAAAGTAAGCTACTGTCATCAAAATCCCGGGTGTATTTATATTGGCCAATGAAATACTGATAATGTAGGTCAATACTAAGGTTATACAGCTAAAGCCGAAAAAATCCGTAGTTGAATCAAACACGGACACCACCATTCTTCCGTAGGGGCGGTGATTTCAAATTCGTTTTTACAAAGTGTAGTCAGATTATTTCATAAGATCGTTAATGTCATTTGTTATGTATATAGAATACATACAGGCAAAATTAATATAATTCAACATCCTTTTGATAGTTTGCATATTGAAATGAAATCAGACTTACTCAAAATCACTTTCGATGTATACCGTAAATGGAATGCGCCATTACAACGCTGTGTTGAGATCACCCCCAAACACCATTGGAGCTGCCTAGCAACTCCGACGAGCCTTTTATAGAATTAAATCCACTTTTAACATTTTCCATTTATCAATAGCGACGCCAGTATTGACTGCCTTTATCCACCGTTGCTTGTGATAGGCGATTCGACGGCGCTTCTTCTTTCTTTCTTTTGTTCGTATTTCCCTCCTGTATAAGGAGCACCTGCGTTCACACTACGCAGTAAAGTGTTGTATAAAAGTTGATACTAAAACTGTCAAACACACTAAAAAGTAACTCAAACTGTCAAACACACTATTAAAGTTATAAAACACTATCTATATAAAGTTATAAGGCACTGACTATATACAAATGTTACTTCCTCCTATCTCGTTGGGCAACGACTGAACAAGCAAAACGGTGGAACCCAGAGTCTTTTGCCTGACACCTCTCGCTACAATACACTGTGAATTCACAATGAGCACAGCGAAACAGTTTAGTACCCAATGGAAGCCTCTGCTTACAGTTGGCACAAATGTCACACTTCTCTGGAGGGACGTCGTCGTCACTGTCCAATACTTCTATCGACTCCACAAGAACTGACCGTTCAGTTGCTACACCAACTTCAGGGGTATGGGATGTCACTAACTGTGACACTGAATCCAGTTCATTAGGTACACTTTGACTGTGAACAACCAGTTCAATATGACCCTTCTGACTGGGTCCCAAATCACTCAAGCTATGATTAGGAACTTTACAAGCAACAGAAGAATAGTCCTGATCTGTAGGAATGGCAAAATCCTCTTCCTGACTGGTATCCTTCTTTGCTTGAGGCTGCTGGGCGGTCAGTTGACAAGTCTTGGCAGATTCCTTCTGTTTCCAAAACTTCAGTCTTCTGGCGTGATCCCTTGCAACGGCTGATGGGGATTTCTTTTTCCGCTTTGGCTTTATTTTAGTGGCATCGGTAGCATCCTGATGACTCACTCCAAAGGTAGAATGACCGTCCTTCAAAGGCGTGACATTTTTTGATTTTTTGGCGGTAAAAGCCCTAACCACAAGTGAGAAGCCCTTAGAATTCCTGGATAATTTCCATGAAAACTTGGATTCCTCTTTCTCTATAAGGTTGATGCATTCCAGAAGAGATTGGGGAATAGCAATAGATGGCGGTTTATCCAAGCTGTCCATTGTTTTCTTTCCAAATCTTTTCGGTGATCAAAAACATGTCCTCCATTTTAGACGGGTTCCCTGATTCGCTATTTTCTGTACTCGTACGGTGTCGTAAGTCGCCGCATGGCGAATGGGTAAACACCATCCCATAATGCAATGCAGAATGACGTCAGCCACGCTGTGCTTAGTGGCGCGAAATCTAAAATAGTGCTAACTGGTGTGCGAAGCACAGTTAGAAAATCCCTCTTAAAACGACTTACCAAATATTCTTCACTTGATACTTTGAAGTGAAACTTAACAATTTCCTTGAAACAAATGCTTATCGACCATTTAGAAAAAAAAATCGGCAAAACTGTGATGTATATGACACAACAGGAACCTACCTTTAATGCCAAATATTTCAACGTTTGCTGCCTGAGGAAGCTACAGTAATTTGTTGAAATGAGCCGCGACACGACAAAACCAACAATGTGGTTGTGCACCCAGCGCAGACTCAGATCAGCCTGGGCATCCGCCTAGTCCGCTCAGAATCTTCAATAAGTGTTTAAAGGGTAGCTTAGGGCCTAAGCTACCTCCATGCGGACAGCGTAGACTCTGATCAGACTGGGCGGATGCCCAGGCTGATCTGAGTCTTCGCTGGGCGCACAACCACATTGTTGGTTTTGTCGCGTCGCGGCTCAAATAATAATTTGCATAGATACTGTCAGAGGTCCTTTACATGCTATTCTTGGTCCAAAAATGTTGCGTTCTTATACATATTAGTGTTTGCCCCAGATAATAAACCAATCAGATCACCTGAATTTTCAAATTTTCAATAGATTTATTGGTGTAGACTCATCACTTATCCATGAAGAGAGTCTTCACCAATAAATCTACTGAAGACTTGAAAATTCAAGTGATCAGAAATGTACAGTCTTCTGTGGCTTGTCACGTCTAAAAATAGCTTCAACATGACAGGTCAAATTGATTTAAAGTCGATATAGATTTCTGAATGAGTTTTTTTTCTCATTACAGAGGAACAGACGAAGGGGAGTATTTGGCAGTATTCTCCATAAAAAGTATTTTATGGTTATTCATTAGAACCACCTCGACGAGGCGGTTCTATGGCTATCCATAACATTTTTAAAATAAGCACATAATGATGTAAAAACATGTGGATACTTATTAGAATCGCCTCGATGAGGCAGTTCTATGGGTACCCACAGCATTGTTTTAAAGCATGTTGTAGATATTAGTTAGAATTGCCTCGAAAAGGCAGTTCTAATGAATATCCACGACATACGTTTTTCATGGAGAAATAAAAATAATCCCAAATTATCACAAAATACTCCTCTTATATGTTCCTCTGTAATAAGATGCATCTCGTAACACAAATCAAATAACTATGATTTGTGTAATGAGAAGAAAAGAATCCTCATTCAACAAAGGAAAATCAAAGTGACCAGCCATGTTCGAGCTCCAAAAACTGAATGAATGGGAATGAGCAAAGTCATCTGAACATGAACACAAATTATAAATGACAGCATGACACTCACTCTAGAAGCAGTATTCTAATTATGCTCCTCCTCTCCAAGCTAAATGAAAGCATGGCAAAAGCTTTAAAAGCAGTATTCTAATTAAGCCCCTCCTCTCCAAGCTATTTTGGGACTGTCATGATATTGCATCATGTTTTGACATTGCATCATTACTATAATCAAAGTACATTGGAGAGTGGTCATTTTGGGATTTTTTTATTTAGAATTTTTATTTTTTTTAAACCCAAAATATCTCTCAAACAAAGATTATCTGAAAGATGTTGGAAAACAGGGCAGACCAGGATCAGTTAATTATCTGGGGCAAACACTAAGCCGGTTAGAGGCTACGAAGAGAAATCTTCGCAATTAAGAACCTTCCGCTCGCTACGCTCGCTTCAGGTTCTTAATTGCGAAGATTTCTCTTCATAGCCTCTAACCTATACGTAGTATAAGTGTAACTAAAAACACATATTACGGTCGGAAGGGCTGTTACAAGATAAAAATGAGTCCTAGTTCCCAAATGGCCCCGTCAGCGTGGTTTAACAAGTTTGTTTAGCCACGATGAACAAGTAGTTTTGGAACTATGACTCTTGTTTGTTTTGTAACAGCCTCTTTTGTTAACCATGTGTGTCACCCTTGTTGATACCATGAAGTTGTTTGGTATTCTGTTGCCGGATCCATTAGCTTCAACGAACTTTTCTGGAATCACCCGACCACTGAGCACCATGATGCAGCAAAGGGAGACATGGCTGTTGTCGTGGAAGTGCACAGCAACAGGTGACCTCTGAAATCTTTGCCTCGTCCAATCACAGGGGTGGTCATTTAAAAGAAAACTTCCCCGTGAGTAGGAACAGTGAGACTTTATTACGACGAAGCACGGAAATACTACATTATGATGAAGTACAAAAAGACTATATGAGCCGCGACGCGAGAAAACCAACAATGTGGTTGTGCCCCCAGTGCAGACTCAGATCAGCCTAGGCTTCCGCCCAGTGTGATCAGACTCTTCGCTAAGCACTTAAAGGGTGGCTAAGAGTCAAAGCTACCTCCATGCGGACAGCGAAGACTCTGATCAGACTGGGCGGATGCCCAGGCTGATCTGAGTCTGCGCTGGGCGCACGACCACTTTGTTGGTTTTGTCGCGTCGCGGCTCATATTATGATGACGTACCATAAGACTAGCCGGGCCGCGTAGCGCAGTCGGTAGCGCGCCTGACTTATAAGCCAGACGTCCCGGGTTCGATACACGGTCCGGCCACTTACTTTCATTTCCCCTTCCGCTGATTCAAGAAGGACAGGTGTCAGTTACTGGTGAAAGTAAGTGCACTTAGTAATGGTTAACCGCTTAGGAGGTCCAAGCCTGTCCAGGAATAGTGTGGTTAGGTTAACTGACCGTCCCGACATGACCTTAGCTGTGGACGTTAAACAATTTTATCATGCACCTGCTGCAAAATTCCACTGATAACAGGGGTATGATAACACAATTCGATATCATGTCACTATAGAACTGCGCTTGCGCGAATGTTATCAGGTCATGTCTTTGGAAGCGATCTCTGAAGACGATTGGCTACATACTGACAGTTGGAACGCAGCTCCAAGGAGTAGGGATATAATTAAACACATAGCAACGGAATTTCGTTCGAAATTGTCGCCATCAAAATGGCTATCGACGAACCCCATAGTACTTTAACGCCACCATACAGATTAATCAAATCGCCCCACCGGTTGAAATTTTAACAGCACTTTCCTGACTTCCATTATTGAATTTTTCTGTTAAAGTAATTCCAGGACATCCTTTTCCGCCTGTGTAATTATTGACGAAACAGTGCCCTTTACGTCAGCGTCAAACATGTAAACAAAAAATTACGATTTACAGCTTATTCGACTTTCTCCAAAACGCAGACCTATGCCATGATAAATATTGATATATATTCTACTATTGTGTGAAATTTCAGAAAATTTGGTTTTGGAACATTTTAAAATTGCAAAATAACATATGACCACCCGGTTTGAAAACAAACCGAAAAATTAAATGGCGTCGAATTCATGCCAGCCTTACGCGCTAAGTTTTCACTGCCAAATTTACAAACTCACAATTCGGCCTGTCCGTAGAAACGTAACACCTCTCACTGATTAATCTTCAACCAAGACCGAATAAAACAGTCACGCAAATACATTTTATTCATATTTTATTTTCAGATACAATAATGTCAACTCTCACCTCTATGCTCTGGCAAATCGTAAACACAAGCTTATGACGTGATTTTGAATCGATTAGAAGTTTGTATAATCATGGCTTAAAAGACGGACTTAATCAGCAATTGATGTTCATTTCCTCATAATTGAACGGTAATTTAACGGTTATTTCTTTTTTTTAATTAGCAGATCACGCGCTTGATTTCAAAAGTCAAATAAACGGTTGTATGTGAGTAACCTGGGAGGGATGAGGAATGCCCCCCTCCCCCCCCCCCCCCCCCCCCTTCGTGGGACGGTTATTGGCGGTTAGAAGCAGGACTGTAGGGGTTATTACACTTTACGCACAATTATGTTTATCCTTTGAGAGCAAGAATAAGAGGTGGGCCCCAAAGATACTTTATATTGCCGCTACTATTGAAATTTTGTTCAATTTACAAATACCAGCATCATCAAATATGGCGATACCTGTTGAAATTTTGTCTATATATATTTGACAAAATTACAATACGCACCTGGCTATTAGCGTACAGGCAGTTACGCCTTTGAGAAGAGTTAGCAGTGCACTGTATGCATGCGATGTTTTTGCATTGCCTGTATAAGTTTGAGAAACTCGTCAGGCATCTGAGTGTGTGTGTGTGTTTTTTTTTGTGTGTTTTTTTTGGGTGGGGGTGGGGGGGGGGGCAACATTTACGAATCTGCAGGTACACGGATAGATCTACATAAAATAATAGAATAGAATAGAACATTTATTTCTCCAATTACGAACCCTTTCCGTTATGCAGTCACATATAAACAAACAACAAAATCATTCACTAATAATTCAGATCGTGTTTTCCTATTTCTCTATTAAAATGACTGATGTTGCCTCACATTAGAGTTGTCTTGGCGAGTCGGTTCTATATACCGCTGCAACACGTTTTCATGGATAACTGGCACAAATTATCGTAGACTTATTATCAAGACACAACTTTATCAATTTCCTGTTAGTTTTCCTGAACTGGGAGACTCTTCAAAAATTCTTTGCTCTCAAAGGAGCAAATGCTTTCCTTAAAGAGTTTACTTCCATTGGAAAGGTAGGACAAATCAAAAATATTATTGCCGAGATGCTTCCCCTGAAAGTGTACCCGGTTGCCCTAGGCCCACACATTTACATGTACACTCTCAATTTCTTTTCAGTTCCTTCCAATGCTTAACATGTTCACTATCATTTGTATGCCGACTAAAATGTTAATTGTCCGGTTGACTAGCAGGCCCGGGTATCTTGCAGGTCACCAGAAGATTTGATATTTTTGCATTTACGAATCGTCCCGAATGCACATGTAAAGGGCAATCCAATACACTTTATACTCAACTCTGGGCTTAATCATTATTCTTCATACTCTGCGTCCTGAAATTAAATAATTGGGCAGTCGATTTCCGAATCGAATAGGACAAAAGTCGAAATACATTCATTAGGCAATGATAGGAATTGAGCTAACGGCCTTCAGATTCTCATCTGAACACTCTAAGCTACCAAATGTGGTGACGTGCGGGAAGGTTTTCACTTTTTCCCTTACTGTAGTATTTTCTGAGCGTCAGTAAGTACACGGGTGACCTGCAACAATCCAAGACTAAGATAGCTTGCACCACAAAAGTTATAAAAGTTAAGATGAACAGCTTGCATGTGTGCATTCTATTATGGATCTTGGCTGGTAGCTTTTTTGTTCATGCACATTTTGCTAAATGAAGGCAATGATGGGTTGCTTGAATAAGTATACAAAGTTCATGGTTCATGCGTATTTCAACAGTTTCTCACGCGCACGCTATTTTCAACTTTCAAGCAGATTGTTTAAGTATACTGTCAATGGTCTTTAAGCTTATTCGGGATGTGGAATTTGCCAAAGTGGAGCGATTCGTATACAGTTTAAGTTCATGTAACAGTACTTTGCTTCCACGGAATAAATGGCTGTTTTTGTGCCACGTGCCAAACGTCGGATGGCACGTAGCAAGCCTCCAAATTTTCCCCACACCTCCCACATCCGCACACCCCGACACAGTTTCATGCTCATCATCGAACGCACGAAATGCTCTTCGTAACTTAATTCAGAACGGAAAGAGTTTGCTTGCAAGCCAATCAGGGTTTTGCTATTCGCTTATATACTATGCACAATAAATATAGCAATTTTTTGTATGTGTCAGATTGACCATATTCAGGATTTTATTGTCACTTTATTGCATCAAGATACAAAGGCCGATCATTCGAGATGAACCGGCAGGTAAAAGATTCAAGATTGCTCAGTTGTAGCGTTTGAACTATCGTGACGTCAGTTTTTATGACCATTGTATCTGCTGAGCATTTAGGATCATGTACAAAAGCCAAAACCATAATGAGGCGGCAGGTTTGCTGTTGAAATAAAGGAAACCGCTCTAAAACATTTGAATATGCTACGAGTATGAGGTTTACAAAGTTCGAAAATTTGACGTTTTCCCTTGTTTTTACGTTATCGTCTTAAAAATTGTTTTTAATCGGTATTTCTTGAATCCCTTTTGAGTGTATGATTGTTTGGTCGCTACCAGTATAATAATGTAAACAATTCAGAAAAAACTCCTTCCTGGTTACTGGGCATAAGTCAAAAGTCTCAGATTAACGTCATCATTTTCTCACAGTTACGTTATACTCCAATGAAGAAACTTCACAGTTAAATTAATCATGGCGTGACCTTTAATTTTAGCCTATTGCTTTTTCTCGGGTTTTGATTCTGCATTGAACTGAAGCACCCGTGAATCATTGCACATTGGACCGAATTAACACGTTTTAACGTCAATGGCGCATGCTTAGATCCGTCAGTTGTTTAGCTTAACCATATTTGTTACACAATCAATAGCTTTGACAAGAAAACTGAGCTTGAAAATGTTGAGAAAGACCGTACAAAAAATCACATACTTGCAATTTTTATGTTGTTTTTCAATGGGTGCGAATTTCGGCTAATGTCCCCTTCCGCGCTTATCGCTTTTCCCCAATATCGTTTTTAAAAATGGCTTCTGTAATCCCGTGGTATCTTAAGCCTCAAATACGGTTCCTTTCAATGCAATTTAATTTCGCTCAATGTTGCACTTCAGTAATGAGAAAAATTGCAAAATATAAAAATTTGCTAAATATATTGTGCATAGTATATATACAGTTTTGTATCTTGAAGCAGTCTTGTTAGACTAAGCAGATTTTGCTGTTATCATATCCGACAAGATTCCTCTTTCCCTGTTGCGGCTCAGCTGTTGGTAAGATTCAAATGATTGTAATAAATCTCAGTATGTGTAACAACAATGAAGCCAAATCGGGCAGAGAGAGAGAGAGAGAGAGAGAGAGAGAGAGAGAGAGAGAGAGAGAGAGAGATAATACGCTGTCACAGCAACGACTGCTCAAGTCATGTTTGGGACCTATACATCACTCCAGGCATCAGTCAAGATGAATTCCCCCACTTCCCTGGCCCCCACCCTCGTCACCAACCGCCTCCTTCCATCCCCACCTGGCTTGTTTCTTTCTAAGTAACTTGAGCCGCGACGCGAGAAAACCAAAGATGTAGAGATAATCCTGGGCATCCGCCCAGTCTGACCAGAGTCTTTGCTGTCTGCAGGTAGCTTAGACCCTTAGCTACCCTTAAAACGCTTAGGGAAGACTCTGTGCAGACTAGGCGGATGCCGAGGCTGATCTGAGTCTGCGCTGGGCGCACAACCACTTTGTTTATTTTCTCGTGTCGCGGCTCATATGTTCTCTGTAATTGTTGAGCAAATTATAAAATCAGATCGTAAATTTTTCGAAAACTAGACAAACAAAACGACAAGAAAGAAACTCTTTACTTCGTACTGGTGCATTTCATGTCCGACTTATAATCTGTTTACATGGCATGCGGACTGGCAATCTAGCGCGAGGCAATATACGTCATTTATTTTATTACGTCACAACACTGACCTTATTACTTATTTGACAGAAAACAGATGACTGTTTGAAAGCTAACAGTAAATAATATTAGAAAAGGATATTATTTTCACAAATTTGAGTGGCAGAACGTCAGATTTGTACAATGCCAATCAGGTCAGCAGTCAGGTAAGGTACGTTCTACCAGTTTGTAGTCTTTTTTGGCTAACTAAACTCCGTAATTTTTCTCCTCTTCAAGTATTTAGCAATCTGAGCTAATGTTTGACAAGCTGTCGGCCTCAATTTTCTGTCTAAATTGTGGCTGTCCGGCAAGTATTGCTGGTGCTCATATCACGTGCTAGACCGTTTCCTGAGCGTTAAAACTGCAGATGCCATTTTTTATTTTGCAATTTAAAAATGTTCCAAAACGATATTGCTTGAAATTTCACATGCAAATAGAAGAAATAATAAAGTTTTCGATGGCATGGGTGTGCGCATTGGAGAAAGTCTCAGCTTTCTGTAAATTATGTTTTATGTTGATACAAGTTTTCGGTAGCATCAAGATAGAGTATTGTCATATGACGATGAATATTTTAGCATTTCGAGCAATTTTGGCCCTGAATTTTGTTGAGAAAGCCTGCTTAATACTAGTTAGCAAAACATTTTTATGTGTTTAATTAATTTTATATACCAAATACCTCTAAATACATTTGAGAATAATGGGAAATTTCGTCAAGAACCATGTTCGCCATTTTTTGGGCCTATTTTTTATGTGGAAGGATCCACCGTTGTAAATACAATCACCGCTTTTCGAGGGTTTGCGTTCCAACTGTGACGTTGGCCGTGATATTAACGTTCGATTGGTTAATTGACGTCACCGACGTACGTCATAACGCATTCGCGACGTCAGCAATTTCGAACAAAACTGCGTTTGCTTATCATTTGTTTGCCGCTCTTTACGCCATAAAATCTTCTAAAGATGCATGATAAATAGAAAACCATGTAAGTGTCTTTTGATATCAAGTTTATCAGGCTCGACCAGAAACACGTCGGACTGGCTCGGCAAGCCTCGCCATTCTTACGCTGTTTCTGATCTCGCCTGATAAACTTGATATCAAAAGACACTAACACGGTATTCTCTATATAACATAACCGAAAGGCTACCTTATGATAAAATACGGACAAAAACTAGATCATGCTGAGTACATGGGTGAGTCAGTGAGGGGGTGGAATGGTTGAATTCGGGTATAACGTCCCACCAACACACAGATCATGACGGGATGGATACCAAGATTTACAGTCTCATCCGAAACCCAGGAGTAGCAGGGGATCAAACCTGCCACCCCTGCATTGTAAGTCTTACATAACCACTTTTAACTACCTGGCCACTAAACATACACGAGCCACCCAAGAAATGGGAAGAAGGCGGCGGAGGAACACAACAGAACAAAAAAGAACAGCACATTTCTGATTATACATCCACAGCAATCTGACAATGAGGAGCCGGAAAAAGAGACCTGCCTTTGAACATGTTGAACGGTCAGAAGTAAATCATACGAAACACGTGTACGAGGGTATTATATTAGACAGAAAATCAGTATTAAGACTAAATCAAATAGAGACATATACTTTTTTTCAAGTTTGGATAAAATACACAAATTTAGTGCTACTATTTTGACCCATTTATGCCCAATGTCCCAATTTTTGTCCCAAACTGGGATATTGGCAAACAGTACAAACCCAGATCAGACGCCGCAAGACGGGGCGTCTGATCAGGATCTACACTATTTGGATAAGACAAATGGATAATTTGCTTAATCAAAATAAAGTAATGATAAAATTAGTTATACCAGACACCCCTTAATTGCCAAATTGACTCAGAGCCCACGAGGAATAAAATGAGCCACGACACGAGAAAACCAACAAAGTGGTTGTGCGCCCTGTCCGATCAGACTCTTCGCTAAGCCCTTAAAGGGAAGCTAAGGGTCAAAGCGAAGACTCTGGTCAGACTGGGCGGATGCCCAGGCCGATCAGGGTCTTCGCTGGGCGCACATGCCACTTTGTCGATTTTGTCGCATCGCGGTTCAAATGGGTTAAAGCAAGAAAATGAATGGCCTTTTAGACCGACCGAATTCGATACTGATTTTGCTATATAAATTTTTGATGCTCACAACTAGAATATTTTCTTGGTGTATAGTTACATGTACACTAGTGCAAACTAGGGTAGAGTCGGGTGAATTTCGACAGCGGGTGAATTCGGACATACCATTGAAAACAGTGAAAATCCAGATGAGACGGCTCAAAATGAGCCGTCTGATCAGGATTTTCACTGTTTACCCAGTCAATTTTGTTTTAATTCAAACCAACTGACATAAAAAGGAAACGATGTCACTGTCCGAATTAACCTGCTGTCCGAATTTACGTTACTTGACCCTTGTGCTAATCTAGTTCCTTCCATTGAGCAGCTCTACGAGAAGGCTACAAGTGCAGTCCTGATGAATGGCAGGGTTAGGGTTTGCACAGGAGAAAAGTTCAGAACAACAGTTGAAGTAATGCAAGGATGTCTTCTATCACCCACCCTCTTTAACATTTGTCTCAAAAGGATCATGTCTGATGCTCTAGAAGAACATGACGGAAAAGTTAGCAGCAGAGACAGAACTGTTACCAATCTACGGTCTGCCGATGACATAGATGCTCTAGCTGAGGAAGAGCAGGAACTAGAAGCCCTAGTTGAAAGTCTGGATAAAACCTGCACAAGGTATAATTTGGAGATCAGTGCTGAGAAGACCAAACTGATGACAAACAGCGCCAATGGCACCTAGAGGGAAATCAAGGTAAAAGGGCTGAAGCTGGGTACCGTAACAAGCTTCAAATACCTTGGAGCAGTTGTCTCAGATGATGACTCTAAACAGGAGGTTCTCACAAGGATTGCACAAGCCACTTCAGCTCGTACAAGGCTGAAACCTATTTGGAGAGACAACAACATATCTCTTGGATCAAAGGTAAAACTTATGCGCTCCCTTGTCATTTCCATATTTCTGTATGCCTGTGAATCGTGGACTTTGACAGCAGAGTAAGAGAAAAGAATGCAGACCTTTGAGATGAGATGCTACCGAAGGTTATTGAACATGTCGTACAAGGACCATTTAACCAATGAGGAGGTTCGCAGGAAGATCCAAAGAGCCATTGGAGAATATGATGAACTCCTTACGCTGGCCAAGAAACGGAAACTAAGGTAATTTGGCCACATCTCAAGGTCTTCTGGTTTAGCAAAGACGAGTGTACAGGGCACAGTGAAAGGAAAAAGAAGAAGAGGTAGACAGAAGAAAAGGTGGGAAGACAATATTAAAGAGTGGACAGGAATGGACTTTGCCAGCTCAACTAGGGCAGCTGAAAACAGGACAAGGTGGAAAGGGATGGTTTTGAAGTCATCTGTGGTCCCTCAACGACCTTGTAAGGTTATGGGATAGAATAGAATAGAATGGTTACACACTAAGGAAGAACGACTCGGCTATTTTCAATTTTGCCTCCTTCTTAAAGGAAGTCAACTCTAGACTGAAACAATTTGCTACTCTAGGACCAAATTCTTTTCTTTCGGAGTTGACACCATTTCAAACAGGCCTCTTGTTTAGGGAAGCCAATTCTATTCTATCCTATAACCTTACTAGGTCGTTGGGGCACCACAGATGACTTCGAAACAGGGAAGCAAATAGAAAGTCATAAATTCCCTTCTGAAAACTCGCAAAATGGTGGAAAAAACATTGAGGTGCACCCATCCAGCTGAAATTATAGTGTTTTATTTTACTAAATACTTTGATAATAAATTAGTTACCTAGCTAGTGCGTAGCTACAGTGCACAGACCTCCAAGCTGCAACAATTTTGAAAAAACGTTGAGTCAATGTAGTTTCAACGTAACATGTCCGCTTGGCTTATAATCAGTATGCAAGTGTTTTCGTATGAAGAGAGAGAGAGAGAGAGAGAGAGAGAGAGAGAGAGAGAAAGAGTTATGGGTGGAATATTGCGATTTTACGTCCCTTTGAATAGTATTTAGTCATTTAAGACAATGGGAGGGCGATAATGAAAGGTCGTTTGCAATAGAACCCCTTAACGGTTGGAAAGAGTCCCCGAATTCAAACCCGGGGCCGCTAGATCAGCAGGGACGTGTTCAAAACACTGAGCTACCGAGGCTCCTCAAGAGAGAGAGAGAGAGAGAGAGAGAGAGAGAGAGAGAGAGAGAGAGATGTTTGACTACAACATATAAACATTCTTTCAAAGAGAGATAAACAAAGTCATTTAAATTTATCAAATGAAACAGAGTTATTTAGTCCTGCGTCCCCTGGTTCAGTTGGCTGCTATTTTTACATGTTACATGGAGCTGCAGATAATACATGTTACATGGAGCTGCAGATAAGGGGAACCAGGGATATTTGAGCCGCGACACGACAAAACCAACAATGTGGTTGTGCGCCCAGCGCAGACTCAGATCAGCCTGGGCATCCGCCCAGTTTGTGCTGACTCTTTGTTAAGTGCTTAAAGGATAGCTAAGGGTCTGAGCTACCTCCATGCGGACAGCGAAGGCTCTGATCAGACTGAGCGGATGCCCAGGCTGATCTGAGTCTGCACTGGGCGCACAACCACATTGTTGGTTTTGTCGTGTCGCGGCTCATTTTTTGGATAATTTTTCCATATTTTTGTTTAAAAAATATCTATTGTGTCTCCTCATTACAACTGTAATGCCAAACGGTTCTAAGGAGGGGTCACAACTTATGTTTTATGTTGAGTTATAAGAAAAGTTATCTCAAAATTATCCTCAAAACTCTATACCTCATCTGCAGCTCTGCACGTCACTGAGGCTTGGCCTGCGATTTTTATACCCCGCCACACGTTAGTGGCGGGGTATTATGTTTTCCCGCTGGCTGTCCGTGTGTCTGTCCGTCCGTCGTACGTACGTCTGTCTGTCCGTCTGTCCGTCCGTCCGTGAGCACTTCGTTTCCGTTCGATAACTTGAGTATTTATTAACGGATTTTCTTCAAACTTGGCATATGAATTGGCCTTGGGAATATCTCGGTTGGGATTGTTAATGGGCAAATTTCGATATCTTGTGACAGAGTTATTGCCCTTGTCAGTGTCGCAAAAGTGGTTTTTGGTCTGTTATTCCTTTACACTTTGAAATATCATAATGAAATTTCACAGAAATGATTGAATTGATATATTTTATGTGTTGTTAGCAGAATTTCGTCCACCCGGGTTATATGCCCCTGCCCCGGGGCTATATACATGTATAAAATCATGAAAAATTCTGTATAAAATCAGGGTTGAAAGTGGTTTTCCTGAAACTTGCTACAGCTTATCAAAGCAATATAATCTTTCTGTCATGATCAAAATTTTGTCCCCAGGGGTTATCTGCCCCTGCCCCAGTGGCTCTATAGATGTATAAAATCATGAAAAATTCTGTATAAAATCAGGGTTGAAAGCGATTTTCCTGAAACTTGCTACAGCTTATCGAAGCAATATAAGCTTTCTGTCATGATCAAAATTTTGTCCCCAGGGGTTATCTGGCCCTGGTACAGGGCTATATACATGTATTAAATCATGAAAAAATCCATATAAAATCAGATTTTTGGTATATCTTTATGCAATTTCACAGAAATGACATAAGTAGCATTAGCTTTATTTTACAACCAGAATTTAGTCCAGCAAGGTTATCTGCCCCTGCCACGGGACATATATACATGTATAAAATCAGAAAATCAGAACTGAAAGGAATTTTTATGAAACATGTAACAAACGATCAAAGCAATAATAGCTTCTAGTGATGGTTAAAATTTAATCAGAAGGAAGTTAATTATCTGCCCCAGTCCTGTAGCTATATACAAGTATGAAATCATGAAAAAAAAAAGCTATGAAAGGTTTGCAGTGGCGGGGTATTACGCAGTCGTTTACGATGCTTTTATTCCTTTAAGGGTTAATGATATGAAAGACAACCTGACAATTCTACTCAATACGGAACCCCGGAAGGGACACCCAGCGGGCACATGACGTCAAAATGACATCATACTGACGTCGATGCGACGTCTTTACGTCGCATCGACGTCAGTACGACGTCATTCCAACGTCATGTGCCTGCTGGGCATTTCCTATGCTGTTTTATCAGAATAGAAAGTGAAACAAAATTAGATCGGAACTCAAAACAACAATTACCTGGTTTAATACGGCAGCGTATAGCTCTCATTAGATCATGACTTTTATACTGCCATCTCTGGGAAATAGATTTAAGGAAATATAATAATATATTTGTTAATAAAACAATAAAATTATGTGAATTTATCACTTTTTTCTATTCATTTGACATTGGCCTTTCTCGCTTCTACAAATAAAACCATTATGTCAAGAAATGGGAACTTTATCGGAAAATTAATGAAAAAATCAACTGATGGTAATGTGCACAATCCGTGGTGAATGTAGAATAATCAGTTTCTGGTGCCAGAAGGAATGTATGGAAATGAAATTGGTCATTTCTTGTAGAATGATGCATATTCTTATCAAACTACACCATGTGGTTAAGAGTTATGAGCAATTTCACTCACTGACTACAGCGGAAGGACAAACAGACTGATGGACTTGCACAGCGATTAAAGTGCACACCTGTGGGTCGTGCAATACCGTTTAGACCTTCGTCACCGTTTTGCATGCCGGTGGCTGGACAATGTTAAAATACATAAGTATACAAAATTTGAACCATATATACCAACGGGTAGGAAGTTGGCAGTACAGCAGTATACTGCTACTACTGTTGTATCACATTTGGCAGTACAGCAGTATACTGCTACTACTGTTGTATCACATTTGGCAGTACAGCAGTATACTGCTACAACTGTTGTGACAGTACAGCAGTATAACTGCTGTAACTTTTGTAGTACAGATGACAGTACAGTACTGTTGCAGTACTGCTGACTGTAAAGCAGTTTTACTGCCTGCTGTGCAGCTGACATAAAAATAAAATATTCTCTGCTGAGTACTGTAGAAAAATCCTGCCACTACAACTGAAACTGATTTATTTATTTTTTTAACTTTTGGTTGGTTTAGACTCCTGCTCTACATCAAAGCTTTCGTTTTCTTTTTGGGTCCTTTTTGATAAAAATCAGTCTAAAGTTACTTACTGCTTTCTCAAAATTAAAAACTTACAGTATGCTTTCTCTGGCTTCCGTCGCCATATCATGACAGGGTCACTGAGGAGGCATGCGTATCGGGAACTGCGAAGTAGTCCTATGACATATGTTCCTTCTTCTGAATGTGTTCTCTACTCTTGAAGGAACTCCTATAGACTTTGGTTTATATCTAGTATCAGTTGCCATTAAAACGTATTAACTAGATTGATAGAATCAGTGAATTTAAAATAAGTTATAATCAAGAATATGGAAATAATGAGGATATTAAGTGGATTTTGATCGAGTCGCGTTAGCGATGAAAATCAGAAGAACCGCTTACGGAGCAATTTGCATACTCTAATGTAGGCCTACTTGTAATATAAACGGCTTAGTCTCATGTATACAAAAGAAAACGTGACATGGTAATCATTTTTAGACAATCGTCAAAGGCGCAGAAAACACACCCACCCGTATATAGTCGAATTGATCTATTGTAATTTTTGCCTTTCACATGTCCTTACGGTAATAACCTTGACTCATCTTAAGCCTTTGGACTCTTAGGACATTTAAAATTAGGAAACGAATTGCAGAAAGAATTATTAAATGGAAAGTAAGAGGAAACAGAATAAAGGTGGGGGGGAGGGGCATATTGTAGGTGAATGGTACATCTCCATATGATCTTTAATTAAGGAAAGAATTTGCTCCCCCCACCCCCAGCAGATAATTCTAGAAGCAAATTCTTTTAATTAAGTGAAGAACGCAATTCAGAAGGGCTTCATTGTCAAGGAAAGCAAACGATGCATCCCAAAAGTTGTCCCACTTTGTAAGAAAAGGCGGAAAACCCTTACCGTGCTTCAAAATCTGAAGTTATTCGAAATGGTTCGTCATAAAAAATGTCTATATTTTAAATACATTTAGATAAGAGAAAAAATAACAGAAGAAACAAAATGCGATAAAAATAAGATAAAAAAAGAAAACAAATATATATTTTACAAATGAGCCGCGACATGACAAAACCAACAAAGTGGTTGTGCGCCCAGCACAGACTCAGATCAGCCTGGGCATTCACCCAGTCTGATCAGAGTCTTCGCTGTCCGCATGGAGGTAGCTGATATCCTGAGGTACCCTTTAAGCCTGATCAGAATTGGTGGATGCCCAGGCTGGTCTGAGTCTGCGCAGGGTGCACAACCACTTTGTTGGTTTTCTCGTGTTGCAGCTCAAATAATATCTCTTATCAAAGAACAACTGCCTAGGTTAACTTAGATATTAAGCTGCCATTCATTAGTTTCTGCAAGACTAAATTTTATACAGTCAGCCAGTTACCAATTTCAAAAGTGCTTTCCTTTTGAAAATACAGTGCTTGTGTAAGACAAAAATCACACATGACGTCACAATCATATTTTCGAACGATTTGTCTTCCTTCAATTTTTGATATTATTTAAACTACATTCAACTAGACACATGAATGCATACTAAAAAGATAATTTAAGATATAACTGGTGGCGAATACAACTTTTCGTAACAAATGGAAAAGAAATCCGTACAATTTCATCACTTCAGGTCAAAGCCGGAACCCAGATTTTCCTGTACTGTTGTCAGGGTAAAAGCCGGGACCAGGGCCAGGCGAAGTTTTGCATAGGGTCAGTATGGCTACCCCAGGTGACTTTGACCCCGTGGTTCTCGGATACAAGAGTTTTCCCGATATGGCCACTATGCCTGCCCGATTGGTAGGTCCACTGCCTACAACGGTCAGTAGGTGGCACCCCGTTGTTAAGGTTGTGTAGGTCATGGCACTAGCAGCAACAACAGTATATACACCTGTGCTGCTGGCAGTAGTAGCAGTATACTGCTGTACTGCTAGCAGTAGCAGCAGCAGCAGTATACTGCTGTACTGCTAGCAGTAGCAGCAGCATACTGCTCTACTGCTGTACTGCTAACTTCACATAAATTATATACCACGGGGTTACGGGGTTCAAGAGTTATGAGCATTTTCACTACTTGACTGTAAATTTTCAACTTGTGCTCAGCAAGGCCTCGTCCATCAAAAAAGACGGTTATGCATGCGAGTCGTTAGATAATGTTGACATGTATAAGTATGCAAAATTTTATCAAAATATAGAATGCGGTTCAAGAGTTATAAGCGTTTTCGCTAACTGATAACGGACGGACGGACGGACTCACACAGTGATTAAAGTGTAAACCTGCGGGTTGTGCAATAAGAAGTTTTGCATACCAGTGGCTGTGCAATGTTAAATTACATAAGTATACAAAATTTGAAGCAAATATACCACGGGGTTCAAGAGTTATGAGCATTTTCAATAAAAGAGCTCGACCGGCCAAATTGATGCTCGGTGAAGCCCTGTCACTGTTTTGCATGCCGGTGGTTGGACTATGTTAAAATACATAAGCTTACAAAACTTGAACCATATTTACCACGGTGTTCAAGAGTTATGAGCATATTCAGTAGTTGGCCGTAAATTTTCAACTTGTGCTCAGCAAAGCCTCGTCCATCAAATAAGGTTGTTATGCATGCGAGTCTTCAGGCAATGTTGACATGTATAAGTATTCAAAATTTTGTCAAAATATCCCATGCGGTTCAAGAGTTATAAGCGTTTTCACTAACTGATAACGGACGGACGGACGGACAAAATAGCTCAACCGGCCAAAATGATGCTTGGTGAAGCCTCGTCACCGTTTTGCATGCCGGTGGCTGGACAATGTTAAAATACATAAGTATACAAAAATTTGAACCATATATACCGCGGGGTTCAAGAGTTATAAGCATTTTCACTACTTGACCGTAAATTTTCAACTTGTGCTCAGCAAAGCCTCGTCTATCAAAAAAGACGGTTATGCATGCGAGTCGTTAGATAATGCTGACATGTATAAGTATGCAAAATTTTATCAAAATATAGAATGCGGTTCAAGAGTTATAAGCGTTTTCGCTAACTGATAACGGACGGACGGACGGACGGAAAGACTCACACAGTGATTATAGTGCAAACCTGCGGGTTGTGCAATATTCCAGGATAAGGGATAGGAAGATGAATAGGCATGCTTCTTAGCTCATTAAACTGCAAATGGGATTACTTTGTTTCTGCACACTGGCTGACCTAAGATCTGGAACAAATTTATAAGACTTTGTATTTGTGTGTGCCTCAGCCTAGCGGGCACACAACGTCGAAATGACGTTCTATTGACGTCGATGCGACGTGATGACGTCGCATAGACGTCAATACGACGTCATGTCGACGTCATGTTCCAGCTGGGAGGCCTCTGTTGGTTGCATGTTTTAGGTTTAACGGCTCTTTGAGATAGACTTTAGTTTATATTGAGCTGTTTCCCAGAGAGAGAGAGAGAGAGAGAGAGAGATAGAAAGAAAGCGAATAGATCGGCTAGATGAGAATGAAAACAATCCAAACAATCCAATCCCATAGGGTAAAGTGGGGCAAGTGGGACGTCGGGGTAAGTGGGACACTTTATCGGATTTTCTTTCGCGATTGTTAACGAGTTGTCTCTCTTCAGTCAAATCTTCAATTCAGTAGGGTGATTCAGTCTACTATAACGTCATAATAGTTCGTCTGTTTTCTTTTGACATTGTGTTTAGTTACCAAAGCAGCTGCAGAACTAG
Organism: Ctena decussata; assembly: GCA_963989385.1. Lineage (NCBI taxonomy): Eukaryota > Metazoa > Mollusca > Bivalvia > Lucinida > Lucinidae > Ctena > Ctena decussata. The sequence continues at coordinate 2,646,985 of OZ022504.1, read as the reverse complement.
TATTTGGTAAGTAATAATGATTTTTCAAATTAAGAAGAAATTTGTACACTCATGTTTATTAAAATACTGCTGTGTCAATTTTCTAAATCAGCGTTCCCTAAGTGCCCTTTTTAGTGTCGAGAAATTCAGCACCATTTAGAATTTTATCACTTCTTTCTGACCCCCCCGCCCCCCCCTCCCCCCCCCCCCCCCCCCAAAAAAAAAAAAAAAAAAAAAAAAAAAAAACAGTTGCGATAAGTGTTAACGCAATTATTTCACACGTTGCAAGCTTGCACGTTAAAAAATGACTTCACATCTGAATGAAGCCAGTGATGCCTTTTAAACTAGACCGCCTGTTTCGAGTGTGAAACCATTCGAATGATAAAAGGCCAAATACACATCTGTTTCTTCTAAATATAAAATGTGAAGCAGTTTTGATTTTCCTATTAGAAAAATAACCGTAGAGTCTATAAAGAATAAGTGACATCACGTCACGAAAACGTGTTTTCTCGTTATTGGCATCAAATAGAGTTTAATGTTCCCATCAACACAACATATGTATAGTTTATATTTACAGTTTTCTACGTCTAAATTTATTTTTTTTTCAAATAGAAAGGTGTGGTAGCATTTGTGCGAGTTTGCCGAAAAGTGTCCCACTTACCCCGCTATTATGGGGTAAGTGGGACAGTTGCTTTTTTCATATCAAGAAACATGTCAAAGCAAAATTGCCGTTTTGTATATCAAAATGCAATAAAAAACTGTCATAAAAAGGCAAGTGTTTTAACCTCCAATGCTGTACTATAAAAATCCTAGGCTTCCCCGTAGCCCCAGCGTGTAGTGGAACGTTGAGAGTAGTAAGGACCGACACTCTGGCCCGGATTTTCCCATGTACTTTTACATAGACCTTTGGCCTGAAAAAAAACTAAGTCCGCACGGTCGCCTAGTCTAAAATACATGGCCGGAGCCAGAGATGTCAATCCATGAGTTAACTTCCTCAGAATAGTGAGCCTCTGTTAGACGTTGTAGGAAATTCTTAGAATCTATAGGATCCAACAAGAAAACTTGGAGGTTAAAGCAGAGACAATAAGCTTTCAAATGATACAAAATTTGTCCTTTCGAACGAGGGACCATTTTTTCACTTTCTAGACGCCGAGAGGCAAAAAAGAAAAAGGCTAAGAGTGTCTTGCCCTGAAAGTGCATCAATTCATCTCATATAATTCATAAGCGTCACGAGCCCACTTACCCCAACAGTAGTAAGGACCGACACTCTGGCCCCGGATTTTCCCATGTATTTTTACATAGACTTTTGGCCTGAAAAAAAAAACTCTCCGCACGGTCGCCTAGTGTAAAAATACATGACCGGGGCCAGAGATGTCAATCCCTGAGTTAACTTCCTCAGACTAGTGAGCCTCTGTTAGGCCCTAGAAGTCAAGTTCTTAGGCTCTCAGAGCTGTTCTTAGGACGATTCAGTGCCATTTTCCTACAGGAAATAGTCGTAGGATCATTCACGCGACTTTGCGGGACGTAGTAGGAAATTCTTAGAATCTATAGGATCCCACAAGAAAACTTTGCGGGATCACGCGACGTCTTTGGCCAGTTGTGACGTTATGTTATAAGAAGTCTGTAGGAACAGTAGGATCCCACAAGAATACTTAGCGGGATTACGCGACGTCTTTGGCCAGTTGTGACGTTATGTTTGAACGTTTATGACGTCAGTAATTTCTAGCCGAAGTAAACAAGACGTTAGCCTCCATACAATTAAATTAAATTATTGCCAGTGATAAGGAGGCTTTAAGGCGGGCCCAAGTTGTTGACCCTTAATTGAATGGCATAAGGCAAAGAGTGGAATCTGGGAATGTGACTATTAGTCGTGGATTAAACCGAGGTGAAACTAAGTTTCTCCGAAAGAAAGATTTATTGTATAGGCAGTTTACTAAGGGAGATAAGGTCACCTTGCACCTTGTTATCCCTGAAGGTTTTCGTGAAAAGGTGTTAAGGTTGGCGCACGAAACCTTGATGTCAGGACATTTGAGCATAAAGAAAACGATGGATAGAGTGTTTACTGAGTTCTTTTGGCCTGGAGTTTGTGGGATCTGGCAAGGTTTTGTAAATCTTGTGCCATTTGTCAAAGGACTATTCAAAAAGGTTGTGTCACTAAAGTACCTTTAGGAAAGTTGCCACAGATTGACACACCATTTAAACGAGTCGCTGTTGATATAGTCGGACCGAAAGAACCTCGTTCTGACAGGAAATCCCGCTGTATTTTAACAATGATAGACTATGCGACGAGATATCCCGAGGTGGTAGCGTTACCCGGCATTGAAACGGAACACGTAGCCGAAGCGTTAGTTGAAATGTTCAGTAGATTAGGAATACCGAGTGAAATGCTAATCGAGCATGATAGTAAGATCACGATTGCCGTCATGAGAGAGGTTAGTAGGTTGTTGTCGCTTCAAGATCTGACAACTATTCCTTATCAATCTACTGGTTTCCAACTGAGAACGCAGCATTGAATCAACGTCGCAACGTCGATTCGGCGTTATGACGTTATGACGTTGAAGCAGCGATGATTCAATGTTGATTCAACGATATATGCCTGTTAGGTTTAAAATAAACCTAACAGTGTAACAGTGGTGGTTTATGGAATCTATTTTTTGTCAATTGGTTTCATATATTTCTTGCAACTTTTGGCTGTTTGCCTGTAGGTCACACAAGTTGTCTTCTGTTGTGATTATCAGGGCGTTGGGCATGTCTTGTGTGTTTACCTATTTTACCCGTCAGTACCTTAGTCTCGCCTCAATGCATATGCCATTAGTTGTCAATATTGACAACTTCTATAGTTGACAATTTCGATGTTTTCATGTATTAAAAGATACATTTCAACTATGTCTTTTCAGGTATGTGAAAGCTTAGTTCTTTAGCTTTTTGATAGTGTATTATTTGTTGAGAAAATATGTTGTTTGGTTGGTTTATTTTGTATTTTTGTTCTGCGAGAAATATTTCGTTCATGAGTGTAATGATTGTTATGGTTGGTTATGTGTAGTCATGTGTAGATTCATGTAAAATGTAAACATTGCTTATTCTTGGCGATCGTCAGTACCTTAGTCTCGCATCAATGCATATGCCATTAGTTCTCAATATTGACAACTTCTATAGTTGACAATTTCGATGTTTTCATGTATTAAAGATATATTTCAACTATGTCTTTTCAGATGGTCCTTTGACGAGATTTCACCATCTGATCATCCTTTCATTAAATTAGTAAAACTCATCAAGGTTTTATGATCTCAATTTTGATCCAGACGAACCCGGATTCTACATCCTGTTACAATAAGTTATCCAACAATTAAGTGGTATATGCAGGCAATTTATACGCATATATATTTCTTCTTTAAATTAAATAATATTGCTTATATATTAAATATAAAATATAGCTAGGTCGGTTGATAGTGGTGTGGCTCCGAAATACTGCGGTAATACAAGGTCGCACTATTTGTGCTTTTCGCAACAAGCAAGAAAATTTAAAGACTTGTATTCGAAAGACAGCTGAAGACAGGACAAGGTGGAAAGGTATTGTTTGGAAGTCATCTGTGGTGCCCCAACGACCTAGTAAGGTTATGGGATAGAATAGAATAGAATAGAATAGAATTCGAAAATACAGTTCATTGACGAGTTAGAGGATTATCATGCGAACCGAACAACCAACTAAATGTTTTGTACCACTTCAGAAACTGAGGGTGAGGTTGGGCCTGTAAAATCGATTTAAGCCCCCCAGTAATTCATTACTGACCGTTCCAAGGCGGTAGTTCTGTTGTGGTTCTGTGTTGCCTGTTTTTGGTGTCAGAGTTTCTGTGATGTTTTACCTTATGTATGTTCTTATTATTTTTGGTTCGGTTTGTGTAGCTGAGTGGCCACCTTTCGGGAACAAGCTGCTCACTCGGTTGGCCATATGTTCTCTGTATCTTGATTATTTGTAATCTTAGTTGTTTCCAACTATGGTTTGAGGGCTGGATTTGGATTGTTTCAGTTCCTGGTCTTTGCATACTTTTTACTTTTACAAAAAAGAACTATTAAGGAAAACCAGCTCTGGCTACTGTTCTCAATTTGTGAATTTGTATAAACGCAGAGGCCCCGGGAAGTCTTGTGTTGTACCCGTCAACAGAACCACGCCAGTAAGGCGGTTCAGGGGAGGAGCCACAGGACAAGTTCCTTTGACACAACATATTTAAACAGCCACTTTATTGAGCCCAGCCATACTCATGTCGGGCACAAAGTGTTTGATTTAAGTGTTTAATCAAACTTGAATCAATGCCGATTCAACATTATGACGCTGAATCGGCGTTGAGTCAATGTTTATTCGACGCTGTGTTCCTGCTGGGTAAAAGCTTCTTTTGTTACACACCGGTTTGAAGTCACTATCATAATCTATATATCTGTCTGTCTATCTATCTGGAAGAAACATAGAAAACAAACCAAATGTGCGAAAACAACCAATAAGCGCACATAAACAAAACCATCGACAAACGACTAATGAAGCACTGCATTGAACGGTCAGAAATATGGAGCAATGAGGACTTATTTGCCATGCGCCACTGATTCGCTGAAAAGGCGCATAATGTTAGATTCGCAGTCAGTTTGCAGTTGCAGCTATAGCTTTGTGAGAGTTATCCACGGTGGATTTATGCTTGATCGGAATTGCAGTTGCAGCTATAGCTTTGTCGGCGTTATCCACCATGGATTTATGATTTATCAAATCTATTTCTTATCTGCTAAAGTTCGTCTTCTTTTTCCGTCTCAAAAAAGGCATATTCTCGTGCTGGCTCATAGTTAATATAGGAACATTTAACGTGAAAGTGACGGCTATAACAACTACGTAAAGTGCAGTTAAAATTGTCCAGTACGAATCTAGCGGAGTCTGACGTTGTGCATTTCCCCCCTTGAAGCTGTCGAGGGTCGGGCAGCTAACAATACGCTGTACGCTGGGGAATACCTGTTCCAGATTCTGATGGTGTCTGGAAAGAAGGATCTCTGATAAGCAAGAGATCTAGCATAGGCAACCAGTATCTCTCATTGATATGGTTGGCGTCAGGTGGCTTACTGGAATGTTCACAAGGTTAAAGACGGTGCGGTAGATCATGAATAGCTTAGCCTATGCAGTGTGCTCGTGAAGAGGGGACCACTGGAGTTTTTGTTACATGGGATAGCCCGGATCCATAACACCATGCACTGGTGGGGCTCTGGATAACTGGTGGAGCTGGGAGGAGCCGAGATGTGTGTGTGTTGGGGGGGGGGGGGGGGGGCGGAGGGGGGAAGGGGATGGAAGAAGAAGGGGCGGGGGCTTAAAATACATGAAATAATTAGGAATCAAAATGATGAAGAGTTTTGATACATTCGTTTTGCCTTGACTATATGAGCCACGACACGACAAAACCAACAATGTGGTTGGGCGCCCAGCGCAGACTCAGATCAGCCTGGGCATCCGCCCAGTCTGATCAGAGTCTTCTCTGTCCGCATGGAGGTATCTTAGACCCTTAGCTACCCTTTGAGCATTTAACGAAGAGTCTGATCAACTTAGGCGGATGCCTAGGCTGATCTTAGTCTGCGCTGGGCGCACAACCACATTGTTGGTTTTCTCCTGTCGCGGCTCATATATTGTGATATTATCAACTGAGGCGATTCCAATGAGATGTCACAACATATATTTTAATCTAACCAAATGCTTAAAATATCTTGAACTATCATCAGGTACGCTTTATTATCTAGGGGGCTACATGTTATACATAACACAGAGCCATAAATGGCGGGGCTGAAGCCCTTAGCCCCACCCCTTGATCCGGGGCTGATAGGCTAGACGCCGCTGGTTAGTCTGTTATTTAAAAAGGCTATGTGAGCGGCTATGCGTTGCACCATCTCCAGTCACCGAATGTTGATTCAGTGAAAGCATCCTAGGTTACGCTGGCATACTCTAGGATCGGCCGTACTTGGGTCTTGTAGCAGAGCTTCTTGGTTGTCCTTGGACACTGCTGGAGTTTCTTCTGAAATATTGCTCCTAATTTGTACGCTTTTTTTGGCGGTTGAGGCGATGTGCTGTTCCCACCTCAGGTTTTTTCTGGAGAGTCACTCCTACTTATTTAGCGCTATCCACTTCGAGTAGGGTCCGACCATGAATGGTGTATGTTGACCTTACTAGAAGTTAACGCAGCACCTTTTCACCACCCGACCACCCCCTTTATAATCCTGAAATTTTGAGTTATAGTGGACGGAAAACGGTGCAGTGAACAAAAATAGAAGACTAACAATCTGCCTTTTCCTTCCGCACAGAGGGTCGCAGGTTCGAGTCACCAGCTGGGCAAACGAATGAAAAATATTTGGTCCACCCAGCAGCAAACTGGATACCTTTTTCAACTTAGGTCATGTGAAAGGCAGCGAAAAGAGAGGGATGGAATCTGTTTTTGTATGCTGTGCCCTAGTCACGTTGTGTTCTAGCACCAACTGTCCCAAGCTGCAAGGCTACGGAAAACATTTTCTTTTAAATAAATGATTGATGGGTTCTTCATTCTTTGAAATTGGACAGGCATAAGGATATAATTCAGGAAATTTAGATACGAAAATGAGGACGACAGGCTGAGCAAAAGGTCATTTTCCCCGGTAAATGGAAGAAAGGGTTGGACAGAGGAATTATCCTTAAAGTAACCCCGTGTCACGCTAAATGTCCTAGTATTTAGGATGATACGGTGGTTATTGTAAAGACATTTTCTCTCTCTCTCTCTCTCTCTCTCTCTCTCTCTCTCTCTCCCACCATTCACCCACCCATCCCCATTTTCCCCTTTTTCTATGTAAAATGATATGCTGCCAAATGCTGACTAGAAATCCCCCTAACCAATTTATCCAAGTTTGGTGGGAATCAAGCCAATGGCTCAAGAGATGTGATATATATTTCAGTGAAAAAAATATTTGCTCAAGTTCTCCTGTGACCTTGAAAATGAGGTCAAGATCACCAAAACCTAATCGTGTCTGGAATTTGTCCCCAAGATATATCTATCCGTGCAAGTTTGGAGAGAATCCATACTTTGATTCGAAAGATATCCTACACATAAGACTATGACCTAGAAAATTAGGTCGAGATCACCAAAAGCTAAACATGTCTTAAAGCTGTCTTTTGGCTCGTGAAATATCTCAATTTTAGGGGACAAAATAACATTTGTAATTAATTTTTGACCTTGATAATGCGGTAAAGGTTACCGAAACATAGTAACCTCTTAGGATTTTTCCAGAGATATATCGATGCCAGTTTGGCAGCAACCAAACAAAGGGCTTACGCGATATCTCATTTTCAGTGAAAAATTCTAACGTTTTAGTCCTTTTGCGACCTTTAAAATGAAGTCAAGGTCACCCAAAATCTAATCAGCACTTAAGCATATCCACATGGCATATCCATGCAAGTTTTGTGAAATTCCATTGATTGGTACAGGAGATATGGTCAGTACAAAATTCAGTCACGCCGACGCCAACACAAACGCCGACACGTAATCCGCATTGAATCCAATATGTACCCCCTCTCCCTTTCACCTTTGGTGTGTGTGTGTGTGGGGGGGGGGGGGGGACATAAAAATTATATGTTTCCACTTCCTGATCAAGATGAACATGGTTGTTGGATGGATGGAGTTTGTCTGCTATTTGATAGTAGCTAAGGGTGTGGGGTAGACACTTCAAGTACATTTGAAGTCAAAGTATATGTAAGGAAGTGGGATGGTATGTGGAAGTCAAAGAAAAGGGGAAACACTAGTATTTAGGAGTATTTTTTAACCTGTTGATAATGTACAAGAGTGTGGGTGAGATATATGCTTTAGTTTTACCTTTTTTTTTTGCTGCAAAGCGTCAAAATGGTCAGCGTGCGGGGTGAATGGGCATGCTTTCTCGGGAAGCAGCACTGTCGCCTCTTTCTAAGTAGGATCAAACTTTTAAAGGAGAGGTTTTTCTCCCTTAAGAACAAGTTCTTCACTTTATGGGTGGACCTTATTTTGGTTAGGCTTCATCTCCAAGGAGGCGAACAGGGATCGCAGAAGTTGTTTCCCTGTGTGAAAATGGCTGAAGTAAATAAGGATGTACCCATGGGTCTATAATTCCTGTGACATTGATTGAATTTGCCACTAACTGGCTTGAAGACGTTGTGCAAAGTTATACATGACGACGTGATGTCATGAAGTCGTGATAACTGTGTTGTAACGTTCTTAAGGCAGCAGAACAAAAATAAAAGTAAAACAGAATTAAAGCAGACCATAATGGAGGTTTAAAGCATTCTATATCCCTGAGGAAGGGATTTACGCACAAAAAAAACAGATGAAGTGTTGAAAATATTCAAGCAGGATTGTATGATTTATCTTCCCTTTTGGAAGGGAATTGAAAAGTAAATAATAATTAAGTCATAAAGAAAGGTGATAGGTTTGTCATGAGGTTAGTTAACTTCATCGGCAACTTGAGAAAAAAAAAAAACCAGCACACAAGTACTGTCAAGTCAAGTATGTCAAGAGGCATTAACCAGGTTCTAATGGAAATCAGTTTATTTTTAGATTATTGCACGGCGCTAATAGTAATTTTGAAATGTTGCTGGTGTTCGGAAATGGCTGTATATTCCTTTCGGTTCATGGCCTGACTTGCTGAAGGACTACAGGAAAACATAAAAAATGTAAATGATCTGTACCATTTTATTATAAAAGTGTTCCTTTTTATGCTCACAGCTCGTGTTAGGGCTACCCTAGCTATTAAATACTGGCTACTAGTATGTGTATTTCAATTATCGTAACCACCTTACCCCCTCACCGCAGCTGAACGTATCCATAATCGCAGTAATGGGGCGTCGTTCGTCCGTCCAAAACTGACTAATAGAAAAAGGTTTTTTTTATACGTCTACGCATGTGTGAAAGTTGGTAATGCCTTTTCCCCTATTCTGCGGATACTACGGATGGTCCGACCGTATCTATTTAAATTTATCTGTTTAATCCGCTGCGTCCATAGCTGTCCGTATCATATCCGCAGGGTCCGAATCGAAATTTTGAAAAGGTTCAAAATTCGGGCGCGGATGAGCAAATCGTAATGGTCCGTAACTGAAAGCATTTATCCGGATCTATACGTATCTAATCCGTGTTTCATCCATATCTATTCCGTATCTTATCAGTAAGTGAACCCACTATTCCGCAGTCCCAAACTGAAGACTGATACGGCTACGGAAATTAAGAGTCAGGCCAGGGTCACTGAGGAAGCTTGAGGAATCGAAACCTCATTCTCCTTCTTCGAATGTGTTTAGTGTTCTGTGCTCATGAAGAATTAGATTTGTATTTAAATGTGTCACCTCAATTCCACCCATAAATTGGGTAACAGTAAAGGTTTCCTTAAGCCTAGTGGCCGCAGAGGCAGTGGCTTGGGGGAGGAGGGGGCTTGGTCTGGGTGGGTTAGGACCCATGTATCTTCGGCGTAGCATATGAAATCTGGAGCCTATCACTCTCTTTTCGATGCTTTATCCTTCCCTGATTTGAACAAAGTACCCATTTACTGCTTGGTTGATAGAGATATTAAGTCGGCAGTTGATAAACAAACAAAACAAAAAGCAGATTGGGTAGCAAAACAGGTGACCAAGCCGCCAAAGAAAATAGTCAAGCCTCCATAGCACAATGAAACATCAAGGAACCACAACATAAGTACCGCCATCGAACGGTCAGCAAAAGATTACTTGGGGCCAAGCACGCTAGTCTAGTGGCATTGAAGATGAGTTGAAATAGTTAACAAAGCAAAAGGTAAATTTCTATAATAAAAACAGGGGAAATGCAAACTAAGTTTATTCAAAAGGTCAATTTAAAAAGCAGACCAATTGTATTTATTTTCTGTGATTTTTTTTCTTTATATTCAAAGCTTATGCCAGCGTCTCAATTTCACCAAACCAAACAACTTCCGACTAGAATTCATTGACATGACTGACAACATATAAAACCTTAGAGGCATTGGACAGAAAAGAGTAGAACAGAAAAGTAAAAGGATAGGCAATGATTAGGAATTAATACAATCTAATCCCAGATTCCGCTCTCAAAACCAATAGGGAAAGACGCACATACATACAAATATTGACACAGAAAGACGCGTTATACCGTAAAGCAACCAATACTAGTTGCTTGCCACCTTCGACGGCAAACAATTCCTTGGTTGGTTGCTATTAATGCATTGTGGTTCTCATTATTTCAAACACTGATATATCAAAGATCAAAGTATACGCTAATTTATTAGTTTCATGAATGTTCCAATTATTTCTGTATTTTTTTTTTTGCTAAAGATCCTAAAGTCTTTACAGTTCAACTTCTGTGTCAGAGTACTGAACTTATGGTAAACGGGTAGACCGCCGTGTTTTCCCGCCATTTTGACAATGAGGAACAACTTTCGGACTTCAGATTCACTTTTCTGGAAAGCGATTTCCTTCCAAAATGGAATCTACTCTTTAAAACAAATTGCTCCTCTGGGAGAAACTTTTTGATTACAAGAGTGAACACGCATTGAGAACGGAGGTAAAGTTGAGACTGGCGCAGTTGATTCCCATCAAATTGTATCAATTCACTTTAATTTATCGCAAAGATTAGCATGTGATCAACAGTATAATCGTATATGTTTAAAGCTATGGAAATAAACCGTTTGAAAACAGCTTTACATTTATTGGATTAAATTGATGCGCCACGTGTATCGTTTATTGCTTTACCGTCGGCCGATTTTTATAAAGCATATTAAGCTAAATAAAGTACGTGTAAGTTAGCTCTGAAGTCAGTTAGAAACAGACTTTATAGGGATTTTGAAGAATCAATTATGAATGTTTCTTCAAAACGAATCGTTCCTATGTGCTTTATAGTTCTTATATTGTTGCTTATAACTATATACTACAGGGAAGATGATCTTAAATACAACAATTACAAAAAAATTAAGACCAACGAATATGATGGACACACATTAAACCATAGAAAAATGTCAGAACGGCATAAGGAGGATTTTGATATGACTACGACTAAATCTACAACACCTGGTAAGATATTTAAATACATTGATATTGTGTAAGTGTACAATGTAACTGTTTGCATATGTTCGGCAGGAAAACATAGATTGGAATATTAAGATACTCCAATTGTAATAATAATAATAATAATAATAGTAATAATGATCATAATAATTATAATAATAAATAATAATAATAAAAAGTAAATTGATCACATATACGAGGCTTGTTCGGAAACTATTAAGACAAAGGAAATAACAAGGAAACAAGTAAAGCTACGAACTTGAATTTACATCACCGAATACCTAAACTTATTGTTTATCATCGTTCCAAATATCAAGGCACAGAAACAACTAGTTCGGTTTTAAACTCCGTCTGCAACTCATTACCTCGCCGGTACCGGAGCACACTAGCGCCATTAACGCGACGTCATTCAGATTCAAGTTGACGTCAACCCAGAAAAGAGCGATCACCCTTTCTCAAAGTACACTCCATCCAACACAATACACTTCCTATGTCTCTGAATCCACTTATCAAATATGTTTTTGCTTCACCGTCCATCTAGTCTCCGCACAGCATTTAAGGTGGCGCGCTTCAGCTCACAGAAATCACTAAACTTGATACCCCGCAACTCAGCCTTGACATGAGGAAAAACAGCGAAATCCATGGGTGCCAGGTCAGGACTGTAAGGCAGATGAGTGATCTGGTAGAATCCTAGTAGACCGATTTCCAACTGCATCGTCGCTGCTGTATGCGCTGGCGCATTATCCTGATGAAAAATAACATTCTCAAGCTGCTGTGAGAGCTCCGGCCGCTTCTTGCGAATCGCCTGTATAAGATCCCGCCTAACAACCTGAAATATAAGGCAACACTCGGCTGGTATACACTTAAATGTCGGCATTATATAAACGGTTACATGCTGATCTAATTGGTTTATGCTTTCATATGATTTGTTAACTTAAGTATTAACACAACTAACTTTCGAGTAGTACGCTGAATTGACAATTTGGCCATGAGGTACGAAGTGCGACAACAGAATCCCCTTCCGGCCCATAAACATCACGCACATGTGCTTCCCAACGGACTTGCAGACGCGCGCTTTCTTTGGAGGAGCCGATCCTTTCACTGCCCACACGCTAGACTGTTGATTGGTATCCGGGTCATAATAATACAACCAAGTCTCGTCCGTTGTTATGATCCGGTCACGAAAATTGTCACCGCCGGCCCGCCATCTCTTGAGAAACGCCTGCGATGCTGAGACTCTCCGTTGACGGTCGTTTTCTGTCAGGAGACTCGGCACCCAGCGTGCACATATACGCTTCATGTTTAAGTTCTCTGTCATAAGTTTATGTGCTGTTGCGGTCCCAATATCGAATTGCACAGCAATATCCCGAACAGTGAGGCGCGCATCCTCTCTTTAAGCATTGAACACTTCTGACGTCAGTGATTCCGTGATGCTTTTTGGTCTTCCACCACCATTTTTCGCACTATATGGAGTTGATGGATCATCCGTAAAACGTCTATGCCAGCGATAAACAAAGTGCCCGAAATACACCGCTACCGCTCTGTGTCATTTCTAACATTTTCTTTATCTCTACTGGCGTCTTTCCCAACTCAACACAAAATATTATGAACGATCGCTGCTCCGCCTTTATCTCGAAACTCATAATGACGCTGCGATTTAAATTTTACCATTTTCGACTGAATGCTTGCAACTTGCTTGATTTTCACGCGAATGTTGCCATACATTCACATACTGACGTCAGAGTCGCAACGTCAATATGACGCAAATAGAGTTGACGTTGTCCCGCTATTTCTATGTTTATTAGCACTTAGTCTTTTAAGAATTTTTCGTACTTCCGCAATTTAACGGCGTGCTCCATGTAAGCATACCAGCGACTACTAAAATATTTATTTCTACTTAAGTATTTATGTTATCATATTATTGTCTCGATATTGTGAATTGCGAAGAGTTATTTTATAACTGTACCGATTTCGAACCAACGGCGTTAATTTTATATCGAAGGATGAACAGTGTCTCAATAGTTTCCGAACAAGCCTGAAGTAGACACGAATTTTACATTTTGTTGAAAATATATTTAAATAACAGAGGATCTCGAAGTTGTGAGATGTATGAAAGAAGGTTCGACGAGTTTCATAAATATGAAATTGCTTCGAATTCTTTTATCATAGGGCCATTTATATTATATGTAGTCCTCCAGAATTGTTGTTTGTTTCGTCTATGAGATATCTCACAGTCTCATGCTATCTTAATGAATAAAAAAAGAATAAATAAATAAATAATATGTAAAAATTAAATGGTTTATGCGTCTAATATATTTTTATCGGGACAAGACTAGCTTTCTAACCACAACGCGCCATTTGATATCCGAATTTGCTACTTGTGTTGTTACATAAATTATGTTACTATTTCCAGTTGGGTGTCGCGACAGGAATGTGGTCAATAATAATATGAGCCGCGACACGACAAAACTAACAAAGTGGTTATGCACCCAGCGTAGACTGAGATAAGCCTTGGCATTCGCCTAGTCCGATCCGACTCTTCGCTAAGCGCTTAAAGTGTAGCTTAGGACCTAAGTTACCTCCATGGGGACAGCGAATACTCTGATCAGACTGGGCGGATGCCCAGGCTGATTTGAGTCTGCGCTGCGCGCACAACCACTTTGTTAGTTTTTCTTGTCGCTGCTCATATCACTTTCTGATTATCTATATTTTTTTAACCTTGACATAATAACCTTGAAATTTACTTCTTTTATCTTATGTTTTTAGGAAGCCGTGATATAATAGACACATCTGCTAAGAACGGCTCAGAACAACCGCCTGCTTTACGAAGACGTGACATAGAGGCAGTTCTGTGGGATTCAATAGAATCATACCATTTACAAAATTTCGTAAAACCAAAAAATGAAAGTTGCGAAAGAAGAGTTCCTGTCTGCATTATAATTGGAGTTGGTAAATGTGGTACACGCGAATTGACAGATTTTCTAAGACTACATCCTCATATTGAGATTTACAGAGCCAATATTTATGAAATGCCTTATTTTAAGGGCAAGTTTCAGAGGGGAGTAGAATGGCTTAAAAGCAAAATGCCATGTACCTACTCAAATCAAATTACCATCATGAAACACGCTGGATACTTTCACAGCATGGAAGTTCCTGAGAGAATATGGAAATTCAACGAAAGTATCAAACTGATTTTGTTAGTTCGTGAACCTGTTTCGCGTACCATTTCCCATTACATGTTTAAGAAAAAGGGTTCATTTGATGCCGCTACATTTACACACTTTCTTATGAAACCAGATAAGTCGATTAATGCTAAAAATAAATACGTATCTTTCTCTAAGTACGACTCAGCAATGGAGCTTTGGCTTAAATATATCAATCTTTCTCAGTTTTTAATCATAGAAAGTGATGAACTTAAAACTTATCCTTCAAAAGTTCTTAAAAAAACTGAAAAATTTTTAGGATTAGAAAATTTTATAACACCTGATATGTTTGTATTAAACAAACAAAATGGATTCTATTGTATTCGCTCTAATCTGACAGACAACGGAATGGCTTGCTATGGTTCTAACAGAGGGAGAAAACAGCCTGTATTTCCACAAGATACACTTTCAACACTGAAGAAATATTTCAAACCGAGCAATGAAAGATTTTTTAATATCATTGGAAAGCAATACTATTGGTAATAACTACAGTGTATTTATATAACATTTAGATTGGAATGATAATTTTGGTGCAGAAAGGAGCATTGTGGGAAGGTATACCCATACTATCAAAAATATAGCGTTATGGACAAGTAAAGAGAAGCTGCTTTTCTATTACTCGATATAATCTGACATGCTTTTTTTAAAAAAGCAGTGCAGTCCTAAAGTTAAGTTATAGATATAGTATTGAAGTATAATATTGCAATTTAGTTTCGAATAACATTGCGCCTTTTCGTGATATTTCTTTAATTATTTTACAAGCATGAATATGTTAATATAACCTGTCAGCTAGTAGCTAGTAGCATTTACTTATTCTCTCGGGAGTAGTGTTGATCAGCGAATGTAAGACTAAATGTTCCATATGAAGTTAGAAATATTATTTGCGTACCGTAAAATAATTGAGACACCGTTGACAGCTGCTGAAATTATCTTAAAATTAAATCAAGAAGATTATACCATCTCGAAATGTGCTTAACTTGTACAGACAGAAAGACAAACAGTGTATATATTTAAACAGACTGCTACGGTTGCTGACAGAGGCCTATCTTAGCAGACTGTTTGTTCCAGGTCACGTGTGTCCTAATGTTTGGGATCATTATGTATCTTAATTTACAACTGTTGAGAAATGATTATTATGACAGTTATGTGTACGACCTAAGTATCCGTGACAATACAGCCGAGCAAACAGTGTACACGTATGTAAAAACCAGCAGTCTGATCAGAGCTTGCTTTTTGTCGAGCCCGCTTGCAGTAAGCGAGACATAGTTGTTACAATGTCAGTTCGGTGTATGTCCGTGCGTTAGTGCGTGCGTTAGTGCGTGCGTTAGTGTGTGCGTGCATGCAACCGTCCGTCGAATTTGTCCGGGCCATAACTTCTACATTTACAGATGGATTTCAAAATAACTTGGCACAGTTGTTCTCCTTGATGAGTAGAAGTGCCATTTGAAACATTTGTTCAGGTAGGTCCAAGATCAATGTCACACTTGAAGGTCAAATGATAAAATGGCCATAAATTGAGCTTGTCCGAGCCATAATTTCTACATTTACGGATGGATTTCAAAATAATTTGGGACAATTGTTCTCCTTGATGAGTAGAAGTGCCATTTGAAACATTTGTTCAGATCGGTTCAAGGTCAAGGTCACACTTGAAGGTCAAATAATAAAATGGCCATACATTGAGCTTGTACGAACCATAACTTCTACATTTACTGATGGATTTCAAAATAATTTGACACAATTGTTCTCCTTGATGAGTAGAAGTGCCATTTTAAACATTTGTTCAGATCGGTCAAAGGTCAAGGTCATACTTGAAGGTCAGATGATAAAATGGCCATAAATTTGAGCTTGTCCGAGCCATTACTTCCGTATTTATGCATGGATTTCAAAATGGTATGGCATAATTGTTCTCCTTGATTTGTACAAGTGCAAAGGTCAAAGGTCAAGGTCATACTTGAAGGTCAGATGATAAAATAGCCATAATTTGAGCTCTTCCGAGCCATACTTCTATACTTATGCATGGATTTCAAAATAATTTGGCATACGTGTTCTCTTTGATAAGCAAAAGTGCTATTCCAAACATTTGTTCTGGTTGGTTGAAGGTCAAGATCACGCTTGAAGGTCACACTTAAAGATCAAATGATAAAATGGTCATAAATTGAGATTGTCAGTGCCAATACTTCTACATTTACTCAAGGATTTCAATATAATTTGGCAAAATTTTTCTTTTTGGTGAGTGGAAGTGTCAAGTGACATACATGTTTGGGTAGTTCCAAGGTCAAGGTCACACCTGAAGATCAGATAATATAATTGTCATAAATTGAGCTTGTCTGTGTCATCACTTCTACTTATCTTCCTTTGTGAAAATTTATAAAAAGAAGATATACGCTAAGTATGAAGTTGTTTGGCTTCATTCTAGAGTGAAGCAGTAACTTAGTCTTGACATACTTATAGGTTACTTACGCAACCAGCGGACTCGACAAGTTGTCCCTGGACAACCTTCTAGTTTACCCTGTTTTCGCAATATTTCAATGCGAATTCGGAAGGAGCCGTCTAGTAAGGGCCTGCATATTACCTTACCTCCGCAATATTTCAATGCAGATTTCGAAGGAGAATCTAATCCGGGTTAGCATTTTCACATTGGCTCGACAGTACTTAGGTGCCAAACAAAAAGAAGCAATATAAGTGAATGGATCACTTGTGCATTTTCTTTTTCAAAACTAGTTTAAGTATATCGGGACGACAGGTGTTAGTAATAGTTAGATCGATAGGAAACCATTCTCCTGCAGTTATCATGACATGATAACAGCTTGAGTACGGCCCCCATTACTGCTATAGGACACCATGCACCTCCTGTTGTCATGACATAATGATAACGGCCTGTGAAAGGACTATGTTAGCAATGTAGGAAGCCATTCTCCTCGTGCTCTTATGACATGATAGCAACAGCTGGAGCATGACCCCTGCTAGTTATATAGGAAACCACGCCACTCATATCGTTATGAAATGATAACAACGGCTGGAGCATGACCTCTGTTAGTAATATAGAAAACCATGCTTAACGTAGTGTCAGGCTAGTATAACAACAGCTGGAGTATGAGCTCTTTTAGTACTATAAGAAACCATACTCAGCCTGTTGTTATGAAAGTATAACAACAGCTGGAGCATGATTTCTATTTGTACTACAGGAAACCGTACACCGTCTGTTGTCAAGAGATTATGACAATAGGTGGAGCATGGTTGCCAATAGTACGCTAAGAAACCATGCTCCGGCTGTTGTTATGTAAGTATATCAACTGTTGGAGCATGGTCCCTGTTAAATACTGAAAGATTCAATGCTAAACAGCTGCTGGATGTTTCTAGCTGTATTATAGTAGACCATTCTCCTACTGTTGTCATGAAACGAAAACAATAGCTGAAGCATGGTATCCATTAATACTACAGGAAACCATGCTTCATCTGTTGCCATGAGAGGTTGACCAGCTAGTGCCGGAATGGTCTCTAATAAAACTGTCGACAACTATACTGCATATAATGACATAAAAGTATGATAACACCTGGCTCTGATAGTAATATAGTAAAACATGCTCCAATTGTTGTCATGAGATTATAACAATATATTGAGCTCGGTCGCTGTTAATACTTTAGGATACCATGCCTCACCTGTTGTCATGCGGGTATAACAACAGCTGGAAAATGTTCTCTGTTAGAACTATAAGAAATTATGCTCCACTGATATCATGAGACTATAACAACAGTTGGAGCATGGCCTCTGTTATTCTATAGGTAACCATGCCTCCTCCTGTTGTTGTTCCTGTTGTGTGAGATAATAACGACAGGTGGAGCATGACTTTTATTTGTAAGTTAGACAGCGACCTGTTGTGACACTTTTTGCGAAAACTACTTGTTTCCGAAAATGCTATAGTGTCACATGCGCTCTGCTGTTTACAAAGCTTAGTAACCAAACCACCTTTCGTTTTCAACAACGAACACAATTCAGAGTGTTTTACACCTAATATTCGACTTTGAACATAGGCTGTCAACTGTTATAACCTTTCCCGGCATCGGGGTTTGCTGTCAAAATATGCGGAGCAGACTCACCTTTGAGGTTAAGAAACGTAACTTTTAACGTTTCTTTGCTTGAAATTAAAACCAAATTCATTACAAATATGCTCCTTATTGTTCAGACACATGAACGCTAAAAACAACTCTATTCTGTAAAATTGAAACGAGGCCCTTTGATACCTACTAGTGAGTGTTGTCGGCAGAAACAATAATTTCAGCTTCTGAACAAACAATGACCAAACTGATCCCCCTGAATTTGTTTATTTCTTTTCAGTTAACACCACAAGATCTGTAAACGGGATTTTATGATATTTCAAGACAGTCTTAGGTATCACAAATTAAATTCATATTGTCAGCATAACTGCAATATAGCGGACATGATTTTTTGATAGCAATAAATTTCTCATTATGTTTTTACATTATCGACAAATTACCTTATGTAGTCACAAAATCGTGTTTATTTACTAACAGTACAGATTCAAATTAACGATATCATATAATAGTTATTATGATATTCAACATCAGTTTGTCTTTTTAATAGAAAGTGATGTTTTGTCATATTTACCAAACCTTTTTTAGTATTAATATAAAACATATCCCAAATTCTTGTCGATTATATAATACGGAGTGGGTATTACCATGCGCAGTTAGCTAGTGCTAGCAATTTTACGTTAAAGTGGCAGTTACAAATTAACAGCCAATAGCCATAACACGTCCAAATTGCTATTGCCAGTTGACATGGAACAGCCATTTTATCAGCGCTTTTAGCAAAAACATGCTACTGCCAGTTAGGTGGTAAAAAGCGAAAAAACAAAATTTAAATGCTATTGCTAGTTAGGATTAAGTTGTAACCGAATGATGAAATTCTCCTAATGACCGACAATGTTTATGATTTTAATTACCCCACTCTCATGTACATTTATAGTTCAACAATATAACGCATTTTAAACCCTACTACGTCTTTTATATTTGTTTTCATACTGCTTGCATCAAACTGAATTCCAAGGCTGCGTGTTTGCCTTTTGTCGCTTGTTATAAATTTTCTGATATCTAAGAGTCCTTTAAAAGCTGTGTTTGAAACTTTTTCGACCTTTT
The DNA here is from genome assembly GCA_963989385.1 of Ctena decussata. Classification (NCBI taxonomy): domain Eukaryota; kingdom Metazoa; phylum Mollusca; class Bivalvia; order Lucinida; family Lucinidae; genus Ctena; species Ctena decussata. Next base: position 2,627,596 of record OZ022504.1, on the reverse strand, counting down.
GACGTCTATGGCATGCAAGTTTTAAAGATGTAAAAATATAGATATGCGGTGAAAAATATTTCATCACATACTGCTGCTGAGACACGCCATAAACGAAAATTAAGGCGAGTTTTGTGGTATCAGTTGTTTTGGATTAAACCAAGTGCGTTTTATCAACTCCCACGGGCATTATTCTGCATGTCGACCAATAAGCAAATTTTGGTTCGTTGCAATAAATAATTTTGTGAAGCAGTTTTGCGATTCAAAACAAAAACTGAATCTACCCGATCCTCTCTCTCTCTCTCTTATGTAGAGCTTTAATTATGTATTTGCTAGATCCATATTTGTTCTTTGGGTACTAATGGAGTCAGCAAGTGTTCATACGTGTGTAAGATGTAATGGTTTGTAACATGTCTGTAAACGCATTGGCAATGGGCATGGAATTTGAATAGTTTGCAACTAGCTTTCTTCTATTTGATATAACACCTGTTTGCCCTTGTCTGTTTTCCCCATTACAAACCACGAGAAACATCTCTGCTTTTAAGCTTACCTGAGCCGAAGGCTCACAGGTGAGCTTATAGTATATTAGGCAGGTATTCGTCGTCCTGAGTCCGTCCGCCGTCCGTCCGTCCGTAAGTATTTTTGAACGAGATCTCCTCTGAAACTACAAGGCCAATTGTTACAAAAATCCGTATATAGAATCTATAGACAGGAGAAACCAATCAAATTGATTTTTATCGAAATCACTTCAGAACTTTGGTTGTTAAGGCAACTTAAAGTTTCCTTTTTCTTACATGGGAAAAATAAAAATTTGCATTTATGGTTAAAAAACTGCAGATATGTTGATAAAACTTTTACAGAAATGTTTTCAAAGTAGATATCTACCAATCACTTTTTTGCAAATTGCCCAATTTGGCTGATTGCCATGGCAACCGAATGGTTAAAATTTAAAAGAAATTTTTAAAAAATATCTCCCAAAATCTGTACAGCCGATAAAGCTTAAATTTTACAGAAGGGATTAAGTACTAGTTTCTATAGGAATTATATTTTTGATGGCAGTTCTGCAGTATACAAACAGATGGCATGTAAAATGTTTTATCAAATTCTCATGGTCAAAATGGTCTTTCATCATGCAAGGGATATTTAGTTATGATAAGATTCATTTGTTTTGATGATTTGATAACTTACATGTATTCATTTTATAGTAGCATTTAAATAAACATGACAACACAGTATGATTTGCTGCCAGTTGCTCTGACATTTACAGAAAAGTTTCTTGGTGGCATAGATCAGACTGACAGACTGAGTGTGGTTTCTTCTCAAACGCTGTCTCTAGCTCAGTCTACCCATTTAGGACTAATCGATAGGAATTTGCAGTTTGATGTTTTACCTGAAACATTAAGTGGCAATGAACTTAAATACAGCCTTACTGATCATTAAGAAAGTCATCTTGAAAATTATTTTGAGGATCAAAATATCAGACAGCAGAAAAAAACACACACAAGATATTCCTGTTGAGATGCATACGAAGAAGAAGACCTGTGATAACAAAAGGGAGAAAAGCGCACTGAGTACTATGCTCACGGGTGGTAAACCTAGGAACTACCACGAAATTGTGTTAACGTAATTTTGTTCCCAAGCCACATACGGGACATATTGGGGTAGTTTCCAGGCCGAAAAATTGATAAACAAAGGTTGGTGTCATTTTGGGTTTTGTTTTATTTTACTACTAAGAACGAACAATGGTGAAATCGGCCAATATGGTTCCGTGTAAATATGTCTCAGCGTCCCCTCTAGCCCCAAATTTTATATGAAAAGTTATTTTCTTTCTTTAGATTTTTGTTTCCCCACTGAGCATCGGACCAACTTTCCCCAACGTACAATGCCAGTTCGAAGGATTTTAGCCCGTATCTGTCAAATTAAATTGATTGTGATATCATTTGCCGATGAAAATGATAAAAAGACCCTTAATAAACGTTTCTACACAGAAAAAAAATCCGAGCGTTTACTCGTAAAAGATTCATGCCCCGTTTGTCCTGTGTGGTAGTTTCCAGCGCATCGTGGTAGTTAAAATGCTATCGTGGTAGTTGCCAAGACTATGTAGTAGTTCCCATCAACAGATTTTCCGCTCGTTTAAGAATCGCCAATACTAGTGCACCTATCAATATTTTCCCCCCGGGGGGGGGGGGGGGGAGGGGATACAATGGGGATTAGACAGCCAAAAAATCCCAACCCATGGGAATTAGATAGAATCATCACGGTAAACAAAAGACGAGGACTCAACAGATACAACGAGCGTGACAGTTGGAGATCCCTGGACTGCCAAACAACACCTCTGGAAATCTGAAGCAAAAGAAGGTCATCAGTTGAGCCCCGGTGGACCAAACAACAGACAAAAAAGTTTGATATAAAATTTGCGTCACTCGCCAAATGGTAGTTCCATGTTCAGTCAACTATAAGATAAAATGGCAGGCTAAGACTACTGGCCCAAAGTATTGTTAGTATTTGCGCTTCAGAAAAAAGGGGGATATCCTCGGGTTGCGCGCCGTCGAAATATCGCAAACCACCACAAACCACCGCAAACCACCCAAACCACCGCAAACCACCTTTTTTATATATGATAACTATGGAAAAGGGTGAAAATGGATTTGAAAGTGCTAGAATAAGAGCACCTCTGACACTAAGATTCGCTAGTATTGGTATTGAGGGTGATGGAAAATTATAGGCGGATGAGACTGATATTACATCTATAGATAATGAGATAGCTATAGATCAAGAAAGATTGTATAAAGTATGGTGGGTTGTTAATTTTTTACAATTTGAACTTCATAACCCAAGGAGAGGGGGTACTCTGAATATAAGTATATAAAAAATCTTAACTTTAGGCTAAAGTGACAGGGCGAAATTAGGCCAGTATTTTGTTAACCGAAAATAGAACACTTATGCCTATTACATACCAAGTAATACATTTTCATAGTGGTTTGCGGTGATCGGGGTGGTGATGCTGCTTATGGTAAAATCATAACGTTGATCACCCAAAACGTTATGCTAAAGCATATTCTATATTCTCCTCATATCAGGAAACCTATTTCAAAAGTGGTTTGCGGTGGTTTGGGGTGGTTGCGGTGGTTTGCAGTGGTTTGCAGTAATTCGATGGTCCCTCGGGTTGGGTCACTTTTTATATACATGTGAGTGCGACGATGAGCGGGCATGTTATATGATAATTATAAGGCATGTTTATTCAACAACAAATTAGCTATGGGAATAGCCCTTCTTTTCATTCTTCTCATCATTTCTATAGCCCACTAAATTTAAAATTCAGGCAGTCGACAAATTTTATCCGACAAAAGGTTGTTTGAAATGGTCTTTGTATGAAAAAGGGGGGTATTCAAGGTTCGGCCCGAACACCCCGTCTTTAAAAATTTGAAGTAACCCCTGAGAAGTGAACATTTGCTGATGGGAACTACTACTAAAATCCTACAAAGTCTTCGCAACTACCACGATAGCATTTTAACTACCACGGTGAGCTGGAAACTACCACACAGGACAAACGGGGCCTGAATCTTTTACGAGTAAATTCTTGGCTTCTGTTTTCTATGCAGGAACGTTTAGTAAGGGTCTTCGTATCATTTTCATCGGCAAATGATATCAAATTCAATATAATTTGATGGATATGAGCTCAATTCCTTCGAATTGGCACTGTACTTTATGGAAAATTGACCCGATACTCAGTGCGGGCGCAAAAATCTAAAGAAAGAAAATAACTTTTCATATAAAATTTGGGGCTAGAGGGGACGCTGAGTCATATTTACACGGAACCATATTGGCCGATTTCACCATTGTTCGTTCTTAGTAGTAAAATAAAACAAAAACTAAAATGACACCAACCTTTGTTTATCAATTTTTCGGCCTGGAAACTACCCCGTTGTGTCCCGTATGTGGCTTGGGAACAAAATTACGTTAACACAATTTCGTGGTAGTTCCTAGGCTTACCACCCGTGATGCTGCATTTATAAAAAAACAACGAAATAATTTTATTAGTCTTTAAAGCAAATAGAAAAAAAATAAATCAGCCTGCATCTGAGCAGACTGCCAGACAAAATTAAAATCTGAAAGAGTTCCTTCAAGAGCAGAGAATACATTCATAAAGAGGGACCATGGGCCAGACTACGTAGTTTCGGCTAATAAAGCCTCTTCAGTGACCCTGACAATATCTGGTGACGAAACCAGAGAAGAGCATACTGTAATTTCATAATCTCAATTGGACAGCCGATTCAAAGACTTATTAGTATCAAAAAAGGTCCAAATAATATATAAAATGATGGCTTAGAATGTGAGTAAACCAATCTAAAATTTCAGATTTCACAGAATATATCCTCTGATCTCAAAGGACGAAAAGAAAATATAATCTGCACTATGGATGATGTACGCGGAGACGTTTTACGGCCGCCACACGGCACAACACCAGCTGCAGTGAGGTAAAATTAAAATCTGAAAGAGTTCCTTCAAGAGCAGAGAATACATTCATAAGAAGGAACATGGGCCAGACTACGTAGTTTCGGCTAATAAAGCCTCTTCAGTGACCCTGACAATATCTGGTGACGAAACCAGAGAAGAGCATACTGTAATTTCATAATCTCAATTGGACAGCCGATTCAAAGACTTATTAGTATCAAAAAAGGTCCAAATAATATATAAAATGATGGCTTAGAATATGAGTAAACCAATCTAAAATTTCAGATTTCTCAGAATATATCCTCTGATCTCAAAGGACGAAAAGAAAATATAATCTGCACTATAGATGATGTACGGGGAGACGTTTTACGGCCGCCACACGGCACAACACCAGCTGCAGTGAGGTAAAATTAAAATCTGAAAGAGTTCCTTCAAGAGCAGAGAATACATTCATAAGAAGGAACATGGGCCAGACTACGTAGTTTCGGCTAATAAACCCATCCTTTAAAGAAAAGGAAAGAGTAAGTCAGCTTGCATCAAAGCGGTATGCTAAGAAAGAAGCAAGGTGTGTTGACAAAAGACGTGCTAAAAAGCAGTGTGGAAGAAAGATGTCAGGTGTATAAACAAATGAATGAGCAGCAAAAAGCAGTCTGTTAGACAAAAGCGTGGTGCTTTAGCGGAAAAACGTGCTGAGAAGCAGTCTTGTGGAGGCCGTAAAACGTCTCCACGTACATCATCCATAGTGCAGATTATATTTCATTTACATCCTTTGAGATCGGAGGATAGATTCTGAGAAATATAAAATTTGAGATCGATTTAGACAATTATTCTAGATCATCGTCTTTTATATTATTTGGATCCTGTTGAAACTAATCAGTCTTTGAATCGACTGCCCAATTAAAATTAAGAAATTACAGTATGCTTTCTTCTGGTTTCGTACCAGATATTGTCAGGGTCACTGACGAGGCTTTATTAGCCAAAACTACGTAGTCTGGCCCGTGTTCCTATTTCTGTATGTATTCTCTGCTCTTGAAGGAACTTTTTATGATTTTAATTTTACCTCACTGCAGCTGGTGTTGTGCTGTGTGGAGGCCGTAAAACGTCTCCCCGTACATCATCCATCCATAGTGCAGATTATATTTCATTTACATCCTTTGAGATCGGGGGATAGATTATGAGAAATCTAAAATTTGAGATCGATTTAGACAATTATTCTAGTCAGAGGCGTCCTGATAGGACTGAGAGAATAGCTTTACTTTATTAGAGTGACATTGTTAGATGGGAGCTAAGAAGAGTTGATAGAAGAGCTGCTAAGTCTCTTACAAACAGTGTCTCCAAACATAAAAAGCTACAAATGAAACAAATAAGTAACAAAGTTAACTTAGTTGTAAGAAGATGTAAAAATAAAGGCAAGCGACTTACAGTAGCTGAGCACAGATATCCAGCACATTTAGAGAGACTTGTGAAACTTGATAAAAGGTATTGTATTTTTCGTCAGCTAAGAAATTCTCCAGCTTATTTAGATAAAAGGAAGAAAGACATATTTGCAATGATCAGGCAACCGTCTTTACCAACTTGGTTTGTATCTGTGTCAGCCGCTGATACTAGATGGAATGATCTTTTGAAGATGTTAGCAAAGCTGAATAATGCAATTGAAAATATAGACAAGGCTGTAAAGGCTTTAACTTTTGCACAACTTGTTCAGAAAGAACCAGTAATTTGTCCAAGATATTTGGATCACAGAGTAAAAGAATTCTTTAACACTGTCCTTAAAGTAAAATTGAACCAGTTGGCAATGTGAAAGATTTGTTTCATAGAGTGAAAATTCAGCAGAATTTCCTTTACCCTACTTCCAAGAACAATGCTATTGAATCCTCTGTATAAAGACAAGAAAATACAAAAAAAAAACACTCAGAACTTCAGAAATCAATAAATAAGTACAAAGATATCTCTTAAATTGCATTCGATGATTTTTTGCAGCAAGTTGCCAAGATGGACATTGAAAATTACATCAAGTGTATCAAAAGTTCATTCAGTGCTCCCAAAAGTTTCCTCAAGCAGAATCCAAATGAGATGAGAATTAGCTTCTTTAACAAAATAATTCATTTTGGCTGGAAGGCAAATCTTGATATTCAGGTGGTTCTTGAACCATATGGTTGTGCAGGCTACGTTGTTGGTAATATAAGCACATCTTAAAGAGGCTTGAGTGCACAGCTTGATGCAGCAGCAAGAGAAGCTCGCAAAGGAATTTGGATATAAAGAGACAAGTAAGACATATTGGAAATTTCTTATCAAACTGTGGCAGAGTTAGCACACAAGACGCAGTATATCTTGCTTTGCATGTTCCTTTAAAAGGCTACCAGAGACGTTGGTGTCATCAATACCTCTATCTCACAAGAAAGGATATTTTTGAATCTAAATCAGTGCTTGATGAACTGCCTTCTGAATTTGCTGACATAGAATCAGACAATATCATTCAGAGGTATGCAAAACGGCCAAGACAGCTTCAGAAATTCTGTTTCTGTCTCTACGGTCTACGGTGGACATTGTTTATCATAAAGGGAATAGCTTACCTGAGTGAACTGAAGATACAAATGAGGAAGATGATAATTCAGATGATTCTTATGATGAAAATGATGAAGATGATAATGATAAGATTTTTGATTTTGAATATCATGGGTCTGAATTGTAAGATGTAGGATTTGATTGTATTAATTCCTGAGCATTGCTTATCTTTTTACTTTGTTATATGTAGCGAAGAATGGAACAAAATTTAAACATAGGAGAGCTCCAAGAATAATACGTCATGCGAGGTATGATGTAAAGCAAGACCCAGATAATTCTTTTGAGAACGATTTATGCTGTTAATGCCCTGGAGAAATGACGCAAAAGATTTGTTAGGTACATGTGAAACATATGAAGCTCATTACAGTTTCTTGAGAAACACTCTTGAATCTAAATACAGCCAGTATGAACATTGTATTGAAGAACTTGAGCATGCAAGACAAATGGCAGAAGAGGAAGATGCGTATGATGAGATAGCACCAAACACAGAACATAAAAACAGAGAGCAGAACAAAAAGGTGAAAACTTCGTTTATTTTAATCCAGATAGAGTGGTAGAACATCCACAATATGATATTAGTATAGAGATACAGTCTGCTTGTTCAGTGTCAACTGTAGAAATAAATGGAGTCATATTACCCGATGAACAAAACTTAAATTTTCTCAGGAATTTCTACTTGAGACAAAGATAATTTTTTTAATAATATTCTGTATTGGATAAAATGCTAAGAAGAACGACGTGATGCCTTTTTGTCAGGCGGATCTGGTGTTGGCAAATTTATGCTGAATAAAGCACTGTACCAAAGTCTGTATAGACTTTTCAATTTGAGAGAAGGAGAAAATCCTGATGATATTGAGTTTTTTTGTGCCTACATTGGCAAAGCTACTTATAATATCAATCGGGTTACCATTGCCTCAGTTTTCTTAAAGAAGTTCAAACAAGGTAGTGACCTATTGTCCGATTGTCAGCTGATGAATTGAGCACGTTCAGAGTGAAATACAGGCATGATTATCATCAATGGAATCTCCGTGTAGGAGCAAACACACTTACCTTTCTAGATTCACGTTTGCAACAGCTCACTGGAACATAAACCATTTTAGGTGGTTTAAGCATCATTGCTGTGGGAGACTTGGACCCACTGATGTCAGTATTTGACAAGTGAATATTGAAGAGTTGTTAAAAGGTGCTTCAGCTCTAGCATATAATTTATGGAAGGATTATGTTTGATTGTATGAACTGGTTGATATCATGGGACAGAAAGATTATGTTGAGTTTGCATATATGCTTAATCGGCTTCGACAGAATGAGCTGACAGAAGATGGCAAAAAAAAGAGTTAAAGAAACATACTATTAGCCCCATATGATAGATTATCCAAAAGAGGCTCCTCATTTATTCAATACAAATTTGTAGATAAACATAATGAGGAATAGATTTTCAGGAGAAAAAGTTGTTATCTCATGTCATGATACGGTTGTTTCAGCAAATATTTCCATTAAAATGCAGGGAACTCATAGAAACGCTTTCAGATGATTCAAACAAAACTGCTAATTTACAGAAGCCGTTGACAATAGCAGTTTGGGATAATTTATGATATTACAGTCGCCAATGTAGAGCAAGGTCTGACAAATGGGTCGACACGTGTGGTCGAATTTACTGAGTATAAGGCGAAAGGCACAGATCATCTCAGCATTATACGGGTTCTGTTATTCTTAAATAGGCCAGTCAACTCGTGAGAGATTTCCTAATAGGGCCTTGTACAGTACAAACATAGATAAAGCATGGACCCCAATATTTGATACAGAACGAACTTTTTTTTTCAACTTCAAAACATACCAAAGACTTCAATTTCCTTTGAAATTATCAGCAGGTTAGACTATCCATAAGGTTCAGGGGTGTACAGTTAATGAAATTATAGTAGATTTGTCTCAGACAAGAATCAGGCAACACCCACATATTCATTATGTTGCTCTTAGTAGAGTAATAAAGCTAGAGAATTTATATATTTGTAACGGACTCATAAAAAACTAAATAGCTCCGGTCGGGATTTGAACCCGGGCCGCCTGCGTGACAGTCCCGCACTCTACCACGTCACTATAAAAGCCGGCTTGTACCGCAAGGCAGTAGAAGTGTATCTTATACCTATCACTACTACATACACCCCCTCCATTTTAGATTCGTCCCCGAATCTCAATTTGAGTTTCATCGAATCTAATCTAATCACGGATATGCTCCGAGACTCATGTGGGTCGTTTACGTTGGGTGCCAGATGTAACGTATGTAGTAGTGATAGGTATAAGATACACTTGTACTGCCTTGCGGTACTAGCCGGCTTTTATAGCGACGTGGTAGAGTGCGGGACTGTCACGCGGGCGGCCCGGGTTCAAATCCCGGCCGGAGCTATTTGTGTTTTTATGAGTCCGTTACATATTTTTCTATTATGGCCATTGTTGTGGATGAACCAGTAAAAGTTGAGATGCAGCGCTTAAAACAGAAACGCTTCTTGAACTCTGCAGTGTTCCTTTATATAAAGTTGATTCATGCAAAATCAAAATTGCTTTTTATAATGCAAGATCGTTACATACGCATTTAAAGGACATTGAATTCGAGCCAAACGTTTTGTCTGCAGATGTGATTGGGTTTGCAGAATTCAGGCTGTGTGCAAGAGATGAAGATATTCACTTTGCACTGACGAAATTCAAACGTTGAGGTTGGATGAAACAGGACATGATTCTTGGAACAGGTCATGCAATGAGCTTGCTTTGTACATTAAATATTATTTTGAAATTCGGAGAATAGAAAAATCCATTCTGACACATGCAAATTGATGTTGGCTAACATGTACAGCAATGTAAAGGGAAGTTTCCAAGTTGTGTACCAGATTAGTGCCTATCTTTTTGCTTTCAACAAAGTCCCTTAAAGTGCGCAAACCAATTTAAGAAATGATAGCTTCAACTCATCTCATTGGTTGATGTGCATACAAAGTTAGTAATAATTGGTAACTTTAACATATATACAAATGACAACACTTCAAATTTCGTAGATTTCATGATGAATTAATTTTAAATGTGGGCAACATATCAATTGGTCAACTCATCATTCTGGATAGATCTGAGTTTTACAAACAGTCCAGCATTCAGTGATGTTATTGAAGCTTACTGGAGTGACCACAAACTTATGTATTGTGCACTAGATGCATAGATAGAATAATATTATGCGTGTGAAGGCAAACACAGAATTCACCCACAAGTGAATTAGCAATAGTAGTCTCCCGTCAGAGCTTAGAATTGCTGGAGGTTATAGCAAGGATTAGGTAGCCACCAAACCAAATTCTGTTATTTGCCATCATACGCACTGTACAGGACATTATTCATTGGTTTTATGCTTTCCATATTTATTCTTCTATAAGATAGAAATTTCCCTTCCAAAACAATCCCAAAACTCTAGATCCATCTTATAAAAGGGATCTAGATTTTTGAATTGTTTTAGCAGAGAAAACCTGTTTAGAGAGGTGCCATAGATGAACAGTCAAGGTACAGAAGGTAAAATGTTAGAATCCATCTTTCTAGGTCGATCTAGATTTTTTGGATTGTTTGAGGAGAGAAATCCTACCGTATTGGTCTTATTAAATACCCCGGGGCGCTGCATTTATGAAAGGGGACTACACTTAAAGGAAAGAAAGGGGTCTCCCAGTTATGAAATAACACCAAAGGAATCGAGTCACTATGAATATTTCGATTTATTGCTTTTCACAAATCAATTTTACGCTTTCAAGATTCATGGCGACTCTACTCTGCTATTTACCTAGCAACTGACGTTAACGACGTTCAAACGGCGTTACGCGTCATAAACGTAACGTCACTTAAAGCCATTTCTTATTCTTATTCTTAAAGAGTCTTTTTAATCTGCAATATAACCTTTTATCCTGGTCTACTTTATGAAAGGGTTAACTCTTAAAGAAAGGGGTTTATTTTATGAAAGGGGTCTACTCTTAAAACAATGCTCCTAGAGGAGCAACTTCTTTTTTTAAGAGCTGATCCCACCCGTACTGAGAAAAAAGGCAAAAATAAAAGCGTCACTTCCTCTGATAATTTCCTGTTTACATTAATACTGTTTATTAGAGGTATTTTGCCAGTGGCTAATTCACTATAATTTAGGCATTCTTTAAAATAGCTACCTTAACAAGAGAAGTAAATAGGAATTTCTGCAAGTTAATATACCTTTATTTTTCGGAAAAGTCGTAAGAGCATTAATTAGATTTATACGGTATTTAGAGAGTGATTAGAGATGATCATTTAAGGTACAAAAAGTTACAGGTTGGAATCCGAGTTCGGCTAGCCTGTGACTGGAAAAGTGGCTCTATCAACCCAGCAGTAAGAGGGTAGTTTTTGAAGTCCGAGTGGAGAATAAAGCAGGTACGCCGTATCCAAGATGTAGAAGCCCTGGTGGTTCAGTGGGTTAAGCGCTGATCTGCTGATCTGGTGGATTTTGAATTGAATCTGGCTGAATGCAGAATTATTTCAAACCGTAAATCGAGTTACATTGCTCACGGCCTTTCATTATCACCCTTCCATCGTACTGATGTGGCTGAAATCTGTTAAAACGGACATCAAAATTGCAAGTCATCCATTCTTCATGTATTTAGGATACTGTAGGTCTCATACCCCTACTGCCCCTGTGGACAAGAGGTTACCTGAACCCTTTGTATACGCCTGTCTTAGACGGGTCGCATTATGTCGTGACCTCCGTCCGTCTGTCCATCCATCTGTCTGTCTGTCCGTTAACTTTTCGTGTCGGCTCCATATCTCCTTAACCTTGAAACTTGTGTCAAATGTTTGCCTTATCAAGACAATGTGCAGAACTAATACTTCAATGATGTCCGACAAAGGTCAAGGTCACGCTTAGAGGTCAAAGGTCAAACGGTAAAATTTCGTGTCCGCTTCATATCTTGAAAACCGTTTAAGATTTATTCATGAAAGTTTGTACAAATATGAAGCACCACCAGACGATGTGCAGAGAAAAAGAACCATAACCCTATTTTCAATTTGAAGGAATTATATCCCTTTGTATTTTTCATATAGTAATTTCATATAAGCTCCGTGTCCGCTCCATATCTCGAAAACCGTTCAAGATTTCTTCATGCAAGTTTGTAAAATTATACAGCACCTTCAGACGATGTGCAAAGAAAAAGAACCATAACCCTACTTTCACGAAAACTCTTTAAGATTTCTTCATGAAAGTTTGTATAAATATAAAGCACCATTAAACGATGTGCGGAGAAAAAGAACCATAACCTTATTCTGTTTTGACGGAATTATGTTCCTTTGTATTTTATCTTATAGTAATTTCACATAAACTTCGTGTCCGCTCCATATCTCAAAAACCGTATAAGACTTCTTCATGAAAGTTTGTATAGATATTAAACACCATCAGATGATGTGCAGGTAAAAAGAACCATTACCCTTCTATCTTTTTTAAAAAAATTACGCCGCATGTATTTTCCGTATTGTAATTTTGTATTTAAATCGTGTCCACTCCATATCTCCTTAACCTCTTGGAAGATTTTTTTGAAACTTGAGTCCAATGTTCACCTATCGAGGCAACTTGCAAAATTTATATTTCAACAGTGTCCAACAAAGGTCAAGGTCACACTAAGGGGTCAAAGTTCGAAAGGTTACATTATTTGTCTGCTCCATATCTCAAAAACTCTATAAGATTTCTTCATAAAATTTATACAAATATGAAGCATCATCAGACAATGTGCAGAAAAAAAGAACCATAACCCTACTTTCAGTTTTGACGGAATTATGCACCTTCGTATTTTTCATTTAGTAATTTCGTGTCTGCTACATATCTTGAAAACCGTTTAAAATGTCTTCATGAAAGTTTTTACAAATATCAGACGGTATGCAGAGAACAAGAACCATGACCCTACTTTCAGTTTTGATGGAATTATGCCCCTTTGTTATTTTTCTAGGAATTTCATAATTATCTATCTTTGTTTGTTTTGTAGTTTTCGTCACCAGATATTTTCAGGGTCACTGAAGAGGCTTTATTAGCCGAAACTACGTAGTCTGGCCCATGTTCCTTCTTATGAATGTATTCTCTGCTCTTGAAGGAACTCTTTCAGATTTTAATTATATCTGCCTTATTATTGAAGATTTAAGCTACTGACAAAAGTTCTGTCATGTCTTGTTGTCTTTCCAACTTAAACCCCAACGGGCGTATATTGCCCCGCTCAGCGGAGCTCTTGTTTTATATACATTTCTTCATAATATACATAGAGTTGAAAAGGATGTAAATTCGCTAAGTCATATTTTCATCATTCATTATGCATTTTACATTTGAGGACATATTCCTGTTTTGATAGGTTGTGAATGTATTTTTTCAGTAATAAGGCAGTTATAGCCCATCCGAAACGATCCGAAATAATCTAGATCCAGCTTATAAGAATGATTTAGGTTTTCGGGACTCTTTTGGAAGGGAAAAATGCGTGATATAACACAGTTTCATGGACTGATATAGGTATTTGTGGTCATTCTAGATAAGGGAAAAACAACATATTATAGCTGAATAAATATTGTACATAATAGTTTAAGTAACAAGATTTAGTTACAGTGTTGAAGTGAATTTCGGTTCATTTAAACGTGCATACCTCATACCAGAATTTATCTGCATGTTAGTTTCCTTCGATGTAATGCATTGTTCCTATATTGAAACAGTGGATACGGTGATACAATTTTTCAAAATACTCTCTTATGAATAGTAAGTTTGACTATGATGAATACTGCAGTAAAATCAGGGGGACAAACATGAACTTTCTCAGACGCTTTACTTAAGGTAGACGAATACTGAATAGAAATATTGGCGGGGCATTCAAACCATTATACCGTCTAAATAACCCAAAGAGCTATAAAATATTTGGGTAAGAAAAAAAAACAATTTTCACCGTTTTGTTTTCCAAAAAAACAATATTTTGTATTTCTACATACTTTTTTACACATTTTCCATTAAAATTCATATCTCTAGCACATGAATGCACTTTCATTTCAGCAAATCATATAATCTGTAATATAGGATATTTGAAACAAACTGATAACAAAAAATTGCAGTTTTCTTTTTAATAAGTATATTTTTACATTCTTTGAAAAAATGCAAGAAAATTGAATTTCATGAAACACGTCATGAAAAATATCATCAATCGATGGGGCATGCTTATGCATATTATTTTAGTAAAACTTACATCGTATGTTAAAGAATAAAACAAAAAAAAAAAAACATTTCGCCGTTTCGTTTACTAGAAAAACAATGTTTAAGTTCAAAATATCCCCAAAACAGACTGCCCAAATTCTGCACCGTCCTGCTGCAAGCATGGCGATCCTTGCCCTATTATTTATTTTCCTGTTATTCGGTTCTACCATAGAGTAATGTCGACAAAATTGCGCAGATGGAATGGAAACTTTGAAGATCTTGATCATTCTGGTTCCTAACATTTTCCAGCTAACAGTGCAGAGTTGGTCGGACTGCCCTCTTAAATCCGGCGGCCATACGATGTGGAATCAGCATTGAATCAGCGTTGATTCAACGTCATGACATTGAAGCGGCGTTGATTCAATGTTAACTTGGGGTTGTATGCCCGGTTGGAGGGAGGCACTCCGATCTGTATCTACCATGTTTCGCAATCCAGTTAATTGTATCACATCTTCACAGAAAAAAAAATAAATAAAATGAAAGGAAGAAGGGCAGGTGTTACGATGAAAGCACCTATAATATAGATTAATATAGAAGGGCTGCATTTTGTATTTTTATATGTAGATTTTGTTGCAAACTGAGGGTAAAAGTAAAATAATAAAGTCTAATGAGGGACCACAACCATCGTCTCCGTGCCGTACGAATCGAAACCACCTCAATCCTATCTGAACTCCTTGACCTTAATAAAACGGTGCCGAGAATCACAAAGACAGCTAACTAGACGCATAACGCGAAAATGACGTTGCATCAACGTCGGCGTAACATCGCATCGGCGTCGAAACGATGCCACTTCGACGATCTATATATACGAAAGCGCCTGCATTATAGATGGACGCATTGGACGGATGACTTGCGATTTTACCGCCTTTTCAACAGTATGTCAGTCATATAAGGAAGCTGAGACGGTGAAAGTGAAAGGCTGTGTGCAATGGACCCCCGTTTAGGGTAGGAAAGATTCTCGCCTCTAGCGGGGCTCGAACCCGATCCGCTAGACCAGTAGGCCAGCGCTTAACCCACTGAACTACCGGGGCTCTTGCGCCCGTCTTACTAAATGTTTCCAGGATCAAGATTGTATTATAATTTATAATACAACCTCTTGCGTGTAATAAATAAATAAATAAAAGCAACAGTACTGCTTTATGCGCCAAGAAATAAAGTAATTTTCCTTGTTTAAACTTGTGGGTGAGGTGGATAGAGTCTTTTGATAGAAAACATTAATGAGAGAGAGAGAGAGAGAGAGAGAGAGAGAGAGAGAAGTTTAAAGACATCATCCTATCATTTTTGTTTTCACAACGGTTAATCCAGATTTGTTTTCCTTTCACTCTGTAAATAAATCCTTGTTCATCACTTCTGAAGAAACTGATTTGCACCATATTCGGAAGCTTGAAGTCACCATCTTTATTCTTTGAATCTTTATTATCAGAAGAAAAAAAACGTAACAAAAACACCTACAAGCTTTGCAAATCCTGAATAGACCAGGTTGAAGTCGGTTCTGTCTGCTCCCGTGAGTCTGTCCGAATAATAGGGATGCCTACGATAAAAGTATTTTCGTATTGTTTATTGCAAGTGACAGGTGACAGACACGGTGATTACGCAATACAGGTCATCTGTTTTAGCCAAGTTTAACACTTGAAAGTGAATTAAATTTTACATTAATTGAGTAAATCCGTTTTTTCTTGGTTTGATTTTTAATTATTTATTTATGTTTATTTATTTAATACGTTATACGTATATAAAACTGACAAAATGCACTCAGAATAAAAAATGCCTTATGATTTGCAACATTTGCCAAAAATACTAGAAAACTTGAATCATCCTTTCCATCTTTGAGTTTGGGTATGTCCATTTGTATCATCAAAAACTCCCGATACCATTGCAAACTCTGATCAAACCGAACGATCAGTTTTGAAGCTGGTCCTGCATATCTGTCCGACTTCTTATCGCAAACTGGGATACACACCGTAAAAGTCAATCAACAAGAAGACGCATCATCATTTCAACTATTTACCGTAATTCTTCGGTTACAAAACAGGTATTTTCTCTCCTCTAAAATAATCTCAAATATATAGATCCGTTTTATAAGACAAGACGGGTCTAGACTTTGGGATTGTTTTGGAAGAGAAAAACACCTTCTACAGCTGAATTACTGCAGGCTGATTTACATATTTGTGGTAATTTTTTGAAGGTTTACTCCCGTCTTATAACCGAATAAATACGGTATTGTAAGATACGGTCATTACGCAGTACAGGGTATGTAAAATCTGGCCCGGCGGACTTGAAAGGCGAAATCCATAGGTCTGTCAGGCGCTGCAATATTTTCAAAAATGTTTGCCCCTTTTCAGATCAGTATTTCTCCGTTGTAATAAGATATTTTGATTTCTTTATTTCTTTCCTTTTTTTATATAGCAGTGACAAAAGTGTAGGCAGAATAAGAAAACAAGTCTCCATGATATCAGTCTTGAATTAAAAAGTAATTATTTAAGATTTATTTAGTTTATTATTTGTTAAATTTAATTTAAGTTGTTTAATTGTCTTGAAGTTTAACAATAAAAAAAAAACCCAGTAAAATGTTGTTTTGTTTCTTTTCTGTGAAAAGCCAAAATGAAGACTAATCAGTCAGTGCAGATGAGCATTCTGTTTCGAATACTCTTTGATGACACTTTTTCAATTTGACCAGTTTATGTTTTAAAATCAGTTGTTACATCTGTGTAGGCTGATCAAGGTCTTCACTTTTGCTGTTTAGCTATGCAGATTGATTTGAATACAAACAGTAAATATTCAAATCACATATATGCATAGACTTATCGGGGTCTTTTTCGCTGTTTAGCTGTGCAGGCTGATATGAATACTCACTGCTGACAAAACTGTTATGAGAACAATTAATATTCAATCAGTCTAGACAGCTTTGTAGACTGACCAGGGTCTTCATTTCTGTGCTATGAATTTCAAGGAAAGACAGACTGCTATATTCAAATGAGCTGTCATATCTGTGTAGACTGATCCGAATTTTTCATTTTCTGAGCAGTTGATATTCAAATCAGCCGTCACATATGTGTAGACTGATCTGGATTATCAGTTTTGCTGTTTTAAATTTCCAGGAATCTCATACTGTTCATGCAAACAGGGAAGGCACACATGAGACTGCACAGGCTGATCAAATTCCTCTGTGTGCACGAATGGTATAATGTACTAGTTCCTATTTACATGGCCCTCTCCTGTCTTTGAGCAAATAATGGTATTTTTACACGGTTTTATGTGGTTTTCCATAACGCAGTCTGATCCAATTATAATTTGTTTATAGCCATATTTTCTCTTTTCCTTTGACATCTGATTTCCCTTTACCTGGCCCCTACCTGTACTTTAGTGTCCCAGAAGCAGCATGTTTCAATAAACAGTCAGTAGGGTATTGTGTCTTTTAACTCCGATATGTCAGCTGATTTTAAATCTGCGCAGTTGACTAAAAAAACTTAAGGTAGTTTCACTGACGCCGCTTGAACTTGCATACTCATATCAGCCTGTGCATTTTTGCAAATGTGGGAGCCTTCATCTCTCACTTTACAAAGTGTTTACGTCATAATAATTAGCGCGACTCGACAAAACCAACATAGTGGTTGTGCGCCCAGGCAGACTCGGATCAGCCTGGGCATGTTGGCATGGAGGTAGCTTTTACTTTTAGGCACCTCTCAAACGCTTGGTGAAGAGTCTGATCAGAATGGGCGGATGCCAAGGCTGATTTGAGTCTGCGTTGTACGCACAACCATTTTGTTTGTTTTCTCGTGTCGCGGCTCAAAAATATTGTTTGTGCAAGGATGGAAACCTGATCAGACTGCGTTCATGTGCACGCTAACAGTAATATTTCCCGTTCGCGCATGCGTAAAGTACCTTTATACGCGATACCAGTCATAGTGATATTCTGCACACATCGGTACAAGCGTGGACACATATGTGGACACACGCGCCGCATTATACACACTGAACATATTATATAAGCGACGGGTCTGATTAACCACCGCATCCTTTCAGCCCATTTTGCATATCTGAAAACAACAACAACAACAAAGAAAAAAATGCTGCGTCGACGCACACTGATCACAGTCTTCTAATGGTACAATTCTATGTGTATATGTCAACAAAACAGAAAGCTCAAGTTCGCATGCTGGTCTGGGTTTTCTTGATGTTTGCTTGTGTATAGGGCTGTTCTACTAACCACCACAGGAGCGGCGGTAGTGTAGTGGATAACGCGCTAGACAACCAATCCAGAGGTCGGAAGATCGAGTCTCCTCTTCATCGGTCTTTCGGATGAGACTTTAAACCGTGGTCCCGTCTCCGTACGACCTGGTTGTTGCTGGGACATTAAACCCGAGTTCACTCACTTACCGCCATATTTTCCCGCCATTGTTACATAGAGGGACAAGTTTTGTGACTTCCTATTTGATGCAGCCCTTCCACTTAAAGGAAAGAAATCGTGTAAGAGTTGACCAAAATTAAGAAGCGAGGCAAACGAAAAGAGCTCAGTTGCTTTCCTTGTAATTTTGAATATAAAACTTAGAAATTTTATGTTTCTAAACGGAGATATATGTGTATTTTTATCCAAATAACCGCAACAAAGTGAATTCAAGTAGCTGAGTGAAATCATAAAAAGTCAGCGCTAACTTTCTTTCCTGAAAACCAGATACATGTTTATTACAGTCATGGTCTCCGGCCAGGTACGTTGTATGGCCACATAAAACAGATGGCTATCTATTACGCAATTTGGTAGACGGAACCGATATATCGATAAGTAAACAGTAGTAAATACACTTATATAAGAATAGTTTTACTGGTTTGAACTTTTTTTTATGTATTTTATTCTCAAAAAATGGGAAAATTGCAAAAGGTTGATAATATTGATTTTATTTATTTGTTTGTTGGAAAATGATCAAAATTATGTTGATGACTGGACGCCTGTCAGGCTATCATAACTGAAGAGATGTTTAGTGTTTCTTCGATGGATTTAACAAAATATTTTTCACAAGGATTATAACTGATGGATATTATGCATAGCAGATATACAGGATTTTTCTGTGCATATCGTGAAAACTCGATTAAATGCGAAAATCATAATGTATGACAATTGTATCATTGATTTTAAGTCTTGGAAGTGTACCTAATTAAGGTCTCCATACTAGTAATCAACACTCAAGTTTGGTGAAAAAAGTGTTGGTTCATGTGCAAATACTGAGTAATAACTGGCAAAAAGTTGGGAGAGTTTTGTTTTAAGAAATAAATAAACGGAAAAACACCGACAACTTGCTCCACAAAATACAAATTTCCTTTTCTGGTTCCCCGTCCAATGATTCAGTTTAAACAGAAAAAAGCGGGACAATAGAGAGGGTCCCATTCCTGTATATTGTATTTTACCATCTAATTTAAGTTCATGAAATCTAAACTAGTTCATATCAGCCGCCACTATAGAAATCTTTTAAAGTGAAACTCAAAGAGGTTTTTATTATTAATATTATTTTCAAATTGGCTTCAGTCATTTATATTGCTGGAACTGTAGTGAGAAGCTTGCAGCCGTACCTCACTATATAATAGTTCCGCTGATAATTTTATTTGTAAATATTGGGCAACCCTAACTAATACAAATACGGTGGACTGGCAAATAATTCACCCACTGGGAACCTCTCAAAAATTAGCAGAGGCAAAAGAACCATCGGTTAGTCGTTTGAAACACGGTAAGGCCTGAAAAAAAATAGGTGAGATTCCGTTTCCCGACCGACCCATATATTTTTGCACTGACCCTAAAGTTTTTTCACCATCGCAAAAATGAATCCGGTTTCCAGACCGACCCATATATTTTTGCGCCGACCCTAAAGTTTTTTCACCATTGCCAAAAAATATCGGTTCTTGTCGTCATTTTCGATTTGGTTCCGGAACGAAAATAGTGGAGTGAAGTTTCCCGTACCAAAATTGCAAACAGGAAATACCAGTCGCATTGCATTATCGCGCAGGCTGATCTTAGTGTTTACTATCAGCGCACGGGATAAGATTCCTTTCACCATCTTACGATTGAATGTGACACGCGTCCAGTTTAGTGCTTTGAGCGGCGTCCTTTGCTGTCTCACAATCTGGGATAAGTCACGAGACTATCTATAAACGTGTTGTGTTTACCGTATTTTAACAAATGCTACCGTCTTGACACTCTTTTTTATGGCGAATGCGTAACTCGCAATAGTCACACAACTTTCCGACACCGTATTATATACATGTACTTTATTACGTCATTACAATATATCTTGGCGACTTTACAAGCGCAATTAGTTCACCGACGAATAATTTTCAAAGACTACCAAACTGATGTTGACAAAAACGAAGAACAGTTCCCATCACCAACCAGGAAACTGGCTAGTCTCAGTAGTCTGATCGAGCAAACGCAGTTCATCCGTGAAAAAAAATGTTGGTTAGATCAAAACGTAATAATGAAAGGCTTTAGTTAGTGTATATGCGAGTTGCTGAGCGGAATACTACTGTGCAGCCCTATAGGGGCATGCACATATCTGCGCCAAAAACAGCGTAGCATATATTCGAATAGCGTTGAACTTTATTCCGGTAAAGGTATATATAAACAGTCTAAACGAGTAAACGGGACATGTACAAAATACCTGCGGAAAATCACGACATGCGCAGAACATCTGCTTGATAACCACGTGTTAATATACGTGAACATCGTAAATCTTGCTACCGGAAAATATCTGCGCAATCTGATCACATAAAATGGTTTCAGATAACCCCATATTCACGGCATAGGCACTCGACGGAAATTTTCAGAAAGATAGAAAAAAGATTGACAGATGATAAGATATATAAAAATACAAATATTCTGTCGAGTGCCCGGGTCTGCAGAAACGTTTTCATTTTGGACTGCGTGACGTCAGTAGACGTGCGTATTGAGAACTGTGTAATGTAGGGAGCGAATCAGAAATTATGTCTGCGCAGCCTGAACAGAACAAGGTTTGTCCAACGGTATTACGGCGGAATGACGTCGTGCGAAAATATATCGTTAGCCATATGCATACAAGTTAAATACGAAAATCAGACTACACAGCTAAACATACTAGATTTCATATTTCAATTTATTTGTATACATATGAGTGTGCGAACACTGATCAGACGCCGCTGACTGAGTCGAGTCGTAAGGTACAACACCTGCGCTCGAAATTGCACCATAAGTAAACCTTTCGGCACATGCCGCTAGCGGCTATATCTTTTGAGTTCAAATGCTGACCGAAACGCTTTGATCTTTGAGACCCGTTTTGACTTGGATTGGACTATTGTCAGTGGCAACTGAGCAAAAATTTTTGTCTGTGTCATCATTCTTTAAGTTTGCTTCCATACGTGTGTGAAATGACGATTCCAATTTTTTAAGATGCGTCAATCCCGTTTTCGGTGGGTGTATTCTTGACGCATCAGTTTGGGACTGCAGGCAATTTTACCCATTTTCTTTGCGTCAAAAACGCATAAACGCAAAAATGCAGCTCTGACAGTATAGACCATGATCAGAAGGCTTATTGCACATGTGGCAGATCTGACTTTAATTTTCACACAATTACATTTCTTTCTATTTCCGACTTTGGACATGTCTTATATAGGAGTCAATTTTTTTTGTCTCGAACGGCAGCGTAGTTGTGAAATAACACTAGCACATGTGACTCTACCCTACTTAACCTAAATATGTCTCAGCCACCAGTGTAGACCTAGATCAGACTACGTAGTCTGGTCAGAGCTATGTAGTGTCGGTATCTATCTTGCAGAAATGTACTGTCACAGACTTGGAAAAAGAATCCGACCTACCGACCCATATTTTTTTCAAGGTGTAACCGGAATCACACATATTTTTAAGGCCTAATTAACATAACGGTATTTTGGGACACCCTTTTAAAAATCAAATCGGTACTAACCAGCATTGTGTCGAAAATAAAATAAAAATAAATGATGGCATAATAGGCTTTTTACATAAAGGCAGTTGCTAGCCGTATTAAGCCGTACTCTTGACTGTATTTTGAAACGTTTAACGGGTATTCAGAATGACATGTCATTCAGGAGAATTCTGTGACCAAATACACATTGTGCAAACATCTAGTAGACCGTCCCAGCATTTAGGCTAATAACGGTGCATACGTGACTTTGGTCTCTTGTTAAAATGAGCCTCGACACGTAAAAAGCGGGCCTAGCCGTATCTGCGAAGAATGAAGACTCAAATCAGCCTGCATTTTAAGTGTCTGTAGATTCTTCAGAGTCAGTACATGACGTAATCGGACGGAATAGACTCGTTTCAGACTCTGCGGATGCGCAAGCTGGCCAGAGCAACTGCTGTAACACGTTTTTGCATGTCGCAGCTTCATGGAATGAAAACGTATGTAAACTGTGCAGTCTTAGACCAGCATACACTTTTGACTCAGACCATAACTGGACATTGTGCATCTAAATAGTGAACTGATAATATCCTGAGACGCTGCGCACAGCACAGCGATTGTACGATTTGCGAAAAAAAACACGAGTATTTTATCTTGTAATTTCCTCCCATTTAACAGATTATGGAGCATGAAATAAAATGTAGGAATATTCCTACAATTTCTACTGATCTTTCATTTGTTGAAAATATACATTTGGTTAGATCTTTAATTTATTGAAAATATACCATCTCCAAAATTGTAGGAATATTCCTACAATCTGAAAGGTCTATGTTGAAATATGATTGAACAAAATTGGTCGTAATCTCAAGAATGTAGGAATATTCCTACAATTTGTTTGGATCTTACATTTATTGAAAATATGCATTTGGTCAGATCTCTCATTTATTGAAAATATACCATCTTCAAAAAATGTAGGAATATTCCTACAATCTGAAAGGTTTATGTTGAAATATGATTGAACAAAATTGGTCGTAATCTCAAGAATATAGGAATATTCCTACAATCCGGAAGATGTGGGAAGAATTTGATTTTTTTTTAAGAAAACAAAAAAGAAAACAAAAAACAATTTGAATTAGCCCAGTTGTGTCTTATTTTTTACAAATGAGCAATTTCCAAATTGTAGGAATATTCCTACGATTTGTAATATATAGTTAAAGCTATTATTTCCTCTTTGTATTTTTTTCTGCAGTTAGAAAAAAATGATGATGGATCAATATAGATATAGCTGTTCATTTAAAAAGAAGTTGATGGTTCATGAATGAATCAAATTGTAGGAATATTCCTACAATTTGATGATATCAGTTGAGCCATAGCAAACCCATGGTTGGTGAAGTGTGATTTCGACCACCCCAAAACAAGGCTAGTGGACATTAAAAGTTTACCTAGGCTGACATTCTACATTTGAGATCGGACGTTCTAGGTAAGGGGGCATTTCAAACGTATACATCGCATCGATTGTGGTGCCGAATTGCGTCGCACGAACAGGGAGTTTAGGACATTAGCGACGAGCAAAGACTCAATTCAATTTAGTCTTTACATATGCATCAAACCAGGAAGACTGATCAGTCTGCGCCGGTGCGCAAGCTGATTAAAGGCACGCACCGTAAGGTAAAATTTTACACGACGCCATTTGCAGGATTGAATTAAAACCGTATCTACATCGTTGCAACATCATATTTACATCACGACGTTGCATCAGCGTCGATTTGACGCTGACAACTTTTTAGCTACATTAGGACAACTAGGCAAAAAGACGATGTATGTCGTTCTTTCTCGTCTGGAAAGCATTAATAAACGTTGTGTTATTTATATTTTCCGGTAGGGCACCTGACTCGTAAGTCAGAGGTCCTGGGTTCGAATCCCGGTCTGGCCACATACTTTCGTTTCTCCTTCCGCTGATTCAAGAAGGGTAGTTGTCAGTTACTGGCGAAAGTATGTGCACTTAGTGCTGGTTAACCGCTTAGGAGGTCTAAGCCTGCCCAGGAAAAGTGTGGTTAGGTTAACTGACCGTCCCGACATGACCTTAGTTGTTTACCGTGGACGTTAAGCATCAAATAAAAAAAAAAATTATATTTTCGTTTTGCTGATACTGAATTAGCTATTTGTTCAACGCCAATACCCCGCCAGGGAAATTTTTTTCTTCCATTTTGATCGGTTGAAGACAGCTTGTGATAGCGCCACTCAAACTAAATCGTCAGCCCATTATGTAGGGCAGAATAGCGCAAAGCGGGATCTAGCCGTGTAAACGTCTCCGTCATGATGGAAAATTACACGTGATGTCAGCATTTGTCATTGGAAGTGCGCTCTTATCTGACCTTAAGGGTTGCTTTACCAGTGTATGGCACACAATTTGACTCGGCAATTTTTTACTACTGAATGAATATACAGGGTTTCAGTACCAGTCTGTTGGGAGCCCCATAAGGGCTGTCCTGATAAGCTAGCAGTCCGTGTTCGAATCTTGCTGGAGGAGGAAAGCTTAAACTACAAACGGGATTCTTGCACATTGTGTGAACATTATGCCAAAACTGAAACAGCATAAATTTGCATGCAGCATGCTTATGTGTATACATGCAACGTATGTATATGTGTCAGTGATATCTGTTGGAAACAAAAACGCAGTCGTATCAGGCTGACTGCACAGACACGCAGATAGGTCTGAGTCGTCATTGGTCGCATATGTACAGCAGATCCTGTTAAACGTCGACGCAGTGGCACGCTGATTTTACAGACGAACATCTATGATCCGATCAAGGCCTGCCAGTAAATTAAATATCAATCAAAATTTTGGATGATTACAAGTTGTCATAATATGTAGAGTAATTAACTCTTTTTAGACTGGCAACCCGTTTTGGCGACATATGCGAACAGTGTAGACCCAGTTCAGACGCCGCATAATGCGGCGTCTGGTCAGGATGAACGGAATATTTATACAAAGTACAATAAAAGTGGAAACATGCACCAGAAACCCCTAAAACACAGAAATGGAGTCATCCAAATCCATGTAACAGACTTTCAAAGAAAAAGGGGATTGGGGAAACTTGGGAGCGGGGGGGGGGGGGGCTGGGGCGCGTTTAGATTACCCACAATTTAATGGGCTAACAAAAGCAAATGTACTACCCTAGCCTTTCCCGGTGTACATGTATACATGTGCAGTCTGGCCAGGGCATGTGCATTTAGTCCACATAATTGATTCGGCATTACGGCTCGTTCCCAACAGCTGAAAACGCCGTGGCAATATAGCATTTGATAGGTTCTGTGCACGCTGCAAATAATTTGCTATACAGAACGTTTGAAGCTTATCAAAGTTGATACGCCAGCGACACGCTGTTTTAAAGTTGCCTGATCCTTGGTTAAGCTAAGTGATGAGCTTTGGGTACATTCAGGGTTCTGCCAGTGGTGTCATTGGCGATTTGGCAATGGTGCCATTGGTAACCGTAAACCCTGAACAGGTGACCTTTGGCAGCCAACTATTGGTAGAGCCAATGGCGCCATTGACACTATTGCAGAGCCATTTTTCTCTGTAATTAGAAAATTTTAGTTTTTCTAATTTGCTTTCATCACTGTCAGGAACAATTATTCTCCTGTCACAACTCGAGCGTTTATGATGGATTCACTAAATCGCCATATTGAATGACACAATTTTCCGGCATTTGTAATGTTACCCACGCCCTTTGTTGTCTGCAGTACTGGCAGCCAATGGTCGGCAATATTGGTACCTTTGGTACCGACGGTAGAATCAGTGGTGCCAATGTTGAAACTCTGAACGGCATTGACATATCTATGCTGGCATTGGCAGAGCCCCAAACGCACCCTTTGTTAACGTATACTTAGTATATTCTTGAGAGTGACAAAACACTGAAATGGCGAATGGACGTTGCGTTGATGACGTTGCAAGGACATTGATTCGACGACTTCCTTTGTAGCAATGCATACCAGACAGTCTGCACTCGTTTTGAAATTAAGTCGCTAAATCTGTCTCGACGTTTATGCGACGTTGTTTGGTTTCTGCGTGAGATTCAGTTTCCTAACATTTTACATGTACCTTAACCTTGTTTGCAGAGTTTATACAACGGTTCAAACGTTGTAGTAATGTCGACATTGCATCGACGTTGATTCGACACTTGCCCGCTTGGTTCCTTCAGAAAAGGCTTCCAACACTTACATCTCAAACCAGCCATGTAGATTATCCAGCCAAAAATCCTAAATGCATACAGCTCTGTTCAATATATAAGGAACAGCGAGTATCGTGATCAGACTGCACTTATGTGCATGTCTAAACAAGGGCAAAATACATAAATACATGTTTTTGTACCGAGCAAGGGCGCACTAGCGGAAATCACACTGAGCGTGTTGGAATTTTGTCAGTGTGACAAAACTTTAATACGCACCTGCATATTTGCATACAGGTAGCTACGCTTTTGCCGACATTAGAATCCAGTGTCTGCTCATCGTACTCGTTATAGACACACGATCGAAATCGAAAGTAAACATGTCCTTCTCGCAATACAGATAAACCTGTTGTTTTGGTATTTTATTGTCCAGCCATATATAAGTACAAAATTATGTCATCTAATTTGAATCAGCGCTCAGTTCATCTAAAAGATCCATCCATCCATCCATCCATCTAGTCACCTACCTACCTAACATTCTTACCTGCCTACGTCCCTACCGTCTGAATGTCTGTATGTCTGTCTCTCCGTTCACCTACCTACTTACCTACCTACCCTACCCTACCTACCCTGAGAGGCCGTCTGCCTGTCTCTGTCTGACAGACAGTCTGTCTGTCTGTAGCCTTATGCATTATTTATAAGACACCAATACGTTCAGACAGAATGGATGGATGGATGACTTGCGAATTAACGTCCATATCAGGACGCTGGGTGGGTGATAATGAAAGCGATGTAGCCAGTCTATGACTAAAATGATCTCCGCCTCTGGTGGGGCTAGAACCCCAGACCGCTAGATCAGCAGGCCAGCGCTTAACATACTGAGGCTCCATTTTTATACAGTACGAATAGTCTGATTAAATAAAGACAGAAGACCCAGATCGGCCTAATGGTAAAAAAAAACAAAAAAAAAAACAACAACATCACCAACAACAAAAAAACAACTACAACACTTCAACTTGTGCTTGTAAGATTCCTGAAGATCCGAGCATAATATGCGAACAGCAAAGACTCTGACCTGACTGCCTGCATGCACGGGTACACTTTCAGGGGAAGCAAGTCTGCCATTTGTATCTTTTGCCTCGCTTTTTACTTAAGGGTCAAACCATAAGGAAGCCGGGCCGCGTAGCGCAATCGGTAGGGCACCTGACTCATAAGTCAGAGGTCCTGGGTTCGAAACCCGGTCTGGCCACATACTTTCGTTTCTCCTTCCGCTGGTTTAAGAAGAGCAGTTGTCAGTTACTGGCGAAAGTATGTGCACTTAGTACTGGTTAACCGCTTAGGAGGTCTAAGCCTGCCCAGGAATAGTGTGGTTAGGTTAACTGGCCGTCCCGACATGACCATAGATGTTTACCGTGGACGTTAAGCAATAAATCAATCAATCAATCAAACCATAAGGGGAAAAAGCTACCTCTGGATGTTCGAATTTTTTCCTCAAAGCATTGTTTCAGTTTGAAAGGGCAACGTTTTGCCGAGGATAAAACAGGAAGTCACAAAAAGCATGACAGCCCAGCAGGCACATGACGTTGAAATGACGTCGTACTGACGTCGATGCGACATGGTGACTTCGAATCGACGTCAATATGACGTAATTCTGACGTCATGTGCCCGTTGGGAGTGAACCAATTCATAAGACAGGTTTGCCTACAGCTTGATACTTGGCACATGTTATGAGAAAACGTTTTAAAGCTCGTGCGAACAGCGAAGACGATAATAAGCCTGCACTTCTGCAAATCTGGATGGATGGCTAGGCCGATCGATCGATCGATCGACCGATCGATCAATAGGTAGATATATAAATAAATACATGTAGATGGATAGATGGGTGGCTGGATGGATGGATGAATTGCGATTTTACGTCCTTTCTAACAGTATTTTAGTCATATCAGGACAATGGGTGGATGATAATGAAAGGCTATGTCCGTTGAACTCCGTTTACGATTGAAAAGATTCCCGCCAACAGCGAGGCTCGAACTCGGAATCGCTAGATCAGCGGGCCACTGCTTAAGCTACTAAGCTACCGGAGCTCCTTGATAGACAGATAGACACCAGCAGGCACATGACGTCGTATTGACGTCGGTTCTACGAAATGACGTCGCACCGAAGTCATCACGACGTCATTTTGACGATACGTATCCGCTGGGCCAGATTAGGGAGGTAGGTAACATGAAGGAGGAATGGAAAGACAGATAAAATGATGGATAAATGGATGGTTGGATGGTAGGTTGGGTTATGGTTGAATAGGTAGAGAGAGAGAGAGAGAGAGAGAGAGAGAGAGAGAGAGAGAGAGAGAGATGAATGTGGTCGAGAGAAAAGAAAACAAAAATGAGGAAAATCAATTAATCTCGAGGGTAATACCAGTTTCCCAACCTGGTTTTCGACCTAGCCAATCAGTTACCGCACATGCAAAAGTGGTTGTCGACTGGGACAATCGACATCAATACCAGCCCGGTCGACGCCCATTTACAATAGTATCATTTACCGTGACTGGTATAGCTTTCGACCGAACTATCGGTCGACTTAGTACAGTTACTTTGCACAGTACCGGATAGGTCCACTGTTGGTTGGTATTATCGGCTGTCAGCCTATATTTCAACCATGACAAATTAAGTTAGTCGCCCCTGATTTATGTTGCGTGATTTTTCCATTCCATGTTAGGGGCGGTCGGTTTGGGCGATGGTGCTGCTGAACATTCAATGCCGTGGCGTTCTTCTAATTTGGCTGATAGTAGGGCAAGGGCCGGTCGGCCTGCAGCAGGTGCGGGATGGGGTTTGTTTGGATTATTCTAGTCTCATCTATCCTATCTATTCCTTTTCTTTCTTGCTCTCTCTGGAAGCAGCTCGAAGAGACTGGAATACTATCTAAAAGAGCCGTAAAACCCAAACGCCAACCACCACCACCATCCAGTCCATGCTAGTACAAACTTATGAGATAACAAGGATCGTTTGTCCAGAGCGCTTGGCTTGCGTTTGAAGACGACAGGGTTCTTACTTACTGACAAACTCCCTCAGTCGTAGTCCGTACCTGATACTCTTGAATGAATAATAACAGGCAGCGAAACGACATGACTGGACCATAATATATGCTATGACGATAGAATGGAAATCTAACAGCCCACAAACAATACGCCCAAATGACATATGTATCATTATATCTCTGTATGATGATCCACATCAGTAGGTTCAGCGCTTGCCTGCCGATCTAACGGACCCGGGTTAGAGATGCGCGAGAAGCGAAATCTTTCCGACTGTAAATGGGGCTACATTGCACCCAGACTTTCACTATCAATGTCCCATCGTCCTGATACAAAAATACTGTTCTAAAGGACGTAGATGGCAATTAGTATCGGCAAATTTCATAGCCATCCGTCCATTTCTTCTCACGTTGTGATTTAAGGACCACCTTGGGCATCCCTATACACCGGCGTGGCATTCATTACAGGCTTGCACGAAGGCGCAGGCTGATCTGTCTTTCCGCTATATTATGCATCAATTGTGACTAGGATTCTTTTAAATTTGAGATGACCCCCAAGTAGTTTGTCAGCCTCGAATATTTAAACTCAGCGTAAGGTCAAAGTTTTAATGTCCTCTAGGTAACCATTTTCATTGATGCTCAATTTTGCACTTGCTATTTTGCACTTTTTACAGTCCAAAAACCTGCATTTTCAGTGCATAAAAGGACATCTCGTGGAGTTGTCCTTTTTATTTTGGATTCACTTGGTTGCTCTCGAAACAGGGTCTACTCTGAAAGAAAAAAACATTTGCTCCTAGAGTTGAAATTCTTTGCTTTCAGAGTTGACCCTTACTGAGAAGAAATGCAAAAAAAAAAAATAGTGGAGTTCGTTCCTCTGAAAGTATTTCCATTCACAGTTACTGTTTATTGAAGATATTTTGGCAGTGGCTGATTTACTACACTTATGACCCTTAATAACGCCCCCTTTCCAAAAATGCAACGCCCCCGGGGAACTAAATAGGAACAACACGGTAGTTTGGGGTCCGAGGGTACTGCAGATAATGTGAATATTTGGGTGAACAGGTGTACCCACTCAGCTTACGTTGTTGTTGTTGTTTTGGGGTTTACGGCCCTCTGAGACAATATTTCAGTCTACATCGGCCCAGCTGAGAGAGGGAGACAGAAAACAGAAATGACGAGAGAAAAATATCCAAAGACCCGCACCTACTGCGAGGCCCTTGTCCAACTTTTAGTCTAGTTAGTAGGACGCCACTGCAATGGAAGTTACCGAGCACCTTTGCCCGACCCGACCACTCCACCCCAAAGTACAGAGAAACGCGCTCTATCAAACAGTGTTCTTGTAGACATTGGGGCGATGAGAGTTAAACGTAAATGTCAACAACTCAATATTTTCAAACAATTTTAATAAGGGAGACAACTTTTGTGACTTCATGTTTGCTTCGCTGGACAAAAATGGGATCTACCCTTAAAGGAAAGAATTGCTTTCAGAGGAGCAAATGCTTTCCTTGAAGATTTGAAACCCATTTTAAAGGGACATGAAACTGAAAAAAGTTGACTCTGCTTCGCCTGAAAGTGTTCCGATTCATATGACAAAACAAACATGACAAAACAAACAAAGTGGCATGTGCGCCCAGCGAAGACTCAGATCAGCCTGGACATCCGCCCAGTCTGATCAGTCTTCGCTATGCGCTCAAGGGGTAGCTAAGGGTCTAAGCTACCTCCATGCTGACAGCAGAGACTGATCAGACTGAGTGGATGCCCAGGCTGATCTGAGTCTTCGCTGGGCGCACATGTCACTTTGTTGCTTTTATCGTGTCGCGGCTCATTAATACATTTTGCTACTTTTTACCCTATTAACTATACAAAACCTGGAGAAAAATAAAGTATTGCATTACAAAACAAGACCTGTCAGCGTACAGGAAGGCTCGCCTGACATAATGTCTTGAACATCACCATCCTGGTAAAATGGGACCGGGAGTGGGACGCCAAGGCCGATGCCGTTATGACGGCAATAGCTCTTCCGTACTAACGTACAGCCGAGCTCATTAATAAAAGATTCATGCCAGTTATAAAAACGTAAGAGCAAAGCAAGTTCAATATGGGATTATCTAATGTTTATCTTTTATCTAGGTCTAAGGCAATTTACTTCAGAACCATCAGAGGTCCAAAGTTTGTTATAAAACATTGACCTTAACTCTAATTTACCCGAGGGTTCCTCTTTTTACAGTATCGAGTCATAAAAAGCGAGTTTCGAGTTATAAAAAAGCAAGTTTCGGGTCATAAAAAGCGAATATCGAGTTAGGAAAGGCGAGTTTCGACTTATAAAAAGACCCAAACCTGAGCATTCGATTAAGATGTATGGGTACACTTCTATTATTGAGCCGCGACACGACAAAACCGACAAAGTGGCATGTGCGCCTGACAAAGACTCACATCAGCCTTGGCATCCACAGAGTCTGATCAGGGTTCTCGCTGTCCGCACTGAGATAGCGTAGTCCCTTATCTAACCTAAAAGCGCACAGCGAAGACTCTTATCAGAATGGGCGAATAACCAGGCTGATCACGCTGTCTTGGCTGGGCGCACATGCCACTTTGTTGGTTCTGTCGTGTCACGGCTCATATGTATCTATCTGCCAGAGATTTATTTACAATTTTGCTGCCAAAGAATCTTGGGACCCCGCATGGACTCAGTAGGTTTATAAGTTCAGTGCGTCCTTCAATAAAACCATGATACCACATCACTGAAATTTAGTGCGTCTTGGGACTCTCAACAATATAAATTGTGAGGGGAAATTTTTGAAAACTGTATTTCTTCGTTTATAAGATGGAGAATTTTGCCCTTCTAACACGATCCCAAAATATCTAGACGGAGCTAGATTTTTGGGGATTCTTTTGGAAGGGCAAACCCCATCTTATAGCAGAATTTCTTAAGACTGATTTATGTATTTTGGGTCATTCTAGAGATGGGGACCCCCGTTTTATAGCCGAATAAATACGTTATAGGAAGCGCAGGAACTCACAGGTTACAAAATCACTGATCTGCTGATACCTCTAATATTGTTTGAATATCACCAGTGGCAGGTTATAATTGAGCCGCGACCTGACAAAACCAACAAAGTGGCATGTGCACAAAGCGAAGACTCAGATCAGCTTGGGCATCCGTTCGTCCGGTGTTGC
Organism: Ctena decussata; assembly: GCA_963989385.1. Lineage (NCBI taxonomy): Eukaryota > Metazoa > Mollusca > Bivalvia > Lucinida > Lucinidae > Ctena > Ctena decussata. The sequence continues at coordinate 2,595,077 of OZ022504.1, read as the reverse complement.
TAGTTGTGTGTCTGTGACCCTGCGAGTTTTGCACGTTATACAACTGTAGTACGTTGAAAATCGAACAGGATTATGTGCATACAATACCATGTTTTTATGCCGTATTAGGTTATTTCTATCCTCCTGGTGTGCACATTGTAAAATTCAGTTTTAAGAAAAAAGAAAAGTATTATAGGCATTTCCACGTCAAAATAATCAAAACATCTACATGTATTTCGAGTATGCGGTAGAGAATTGATCAGACAACGCAACGTTTTAAAAAATGACGAAGAGTTTCTAACGTTACGTGTCACTGACGTTCGTCGCTTAATATGTATTTTTTCTTTCAGATGAATTTTTCATTAATACTTTACGCGATCACCATATATTTTTATTTTCTTTTCTTATTCTACGAAATCCGCTCTTTATTTTCGTCGTAATATTATATAGTGTCGCCAGGCTCGTTTTGGAGAAATTTCTGCTTCATCAGTTGAATGGTTCGAACTTTTATAGCGTCAAAAGAGATACAGGTCCCAGATTTTAACGTTTTTAAGTCATAAATGCTGTTCTCCACCATCGAAATGTTTTTACCAAATAACACAGAGATTAAAACACTGTTGATTGAGTGTTCTGGAAACAAAATCCGACAGGGAATACGCAAGATATGGTACAAAACGTTATTTTTTTATAAGAAACATCATATATCGTTAGATGGCGCATTAATATTAAACGAATATAAATTCCTCAAAACAAATAATACCATCAAAAGTGCAACATGTCAGAGTATCATTCAGTCAAGTTTCATCAAAATTCAAGGTATTTCGATTATTTACCCATGACATCGCCAAAGGTATCGAATTACGTTAAATGTGACTTGACCCCGTCAATCAGTAAATTGGTAATCCACGGCTTCGACTCCATTGAGTCGATACTATCCTCCGATCGTGACCTTCGATCGAACCAAGGAATCCCTGGTCATCATCGCCGTCGCTATCAACATACACATCGTTTACCTTGGGTTTTGACAATCAGAATTTAGCCCAGTGACCTTTGACTGATCATTTGTCACATATTGCGTCCTTTGCAGGACAATTGTCCCTTGAGTGATTGTCCCTGTCGTGGTTTTAGCCACAAACTTTTTGTCCCTTTTATTCGTCCATCGTGTTTTGATTTACACAGAGTCTACAGATTCCGACATATGTCCTCTAACAGCTGACTGTTGTGACTTGGCTGCCTCACGCTGCCTGGCCTGTGCAAGGGCTTTCTCCAGTGCCCGCTCCGCGTCAAGCTGAAGTTTTTTTCTGATATTTTAGGTCTCGAAATCCGACCACCAGCGTATCAGGTCATTATGTAATGCTACAAGTGCACAGTACTCTGCCAGTTTATGCAAACTTGTTACAAATGAATCCACATTGTCTCCCTTAAGCTGCACTCTCTGATTAAAGTGTATACTTTCAAAAATAACATTCCATCTAGGGAAGAAATAATCTGTTAAGCTCTAAGTTACTGTAGAGTTTTCTTTTTCTGGTCATTTGTCAAACAAAGACTGTCCAGAATTTGTTCACTTCCCTTGCAGTAGATTAAAGAATAAATTTGTGTTTCCTCAGGTTCATCTGAAAGTCCTAAATCTGATCTGAATCTTTCAAAACGCTGAAACAACTTGTCCCACATTTGGGGTTTTATGAAGTCCAATGTCTCAGGGTGCACAAATTGAAATATAGACATTTTCACTTAAATTTCCAAGTTTCACAATTTCACACTTCTCTATTTTTCAATTTTTAGCTACCGCTGCCACCATGTAAAGTTATCATTACTACTATTCATTGGTAAAGCTGGGGTTCACTAATACAGAACTATAGTTTGTGATTATGTTATTTTTATTTACAAGTTGGCATGCATATAGTAAGGCGTCCAGAACATAAGTGATTTGTCAAGGTATCTCAGAGACATGGTCAATAGGCTTTCCTGATGGTCTAAATTATATGCGAGGATAAGGATGGAATTACGACTTCTATCAAGATGCCAGAATCGATGGCTGTCAGTGTCAACAACACATCAAGGTTAGACAACAGTTGTCTCCCTATTACCGACAAAACCCTTTTGTGAGTTACTTGCCAATAAAACGTAACTGGCCAACTGTGAAAGATCTGCAATAAAGTTGGCTGATTTATAAGTCGCGTCGTACTTTTTTGGTCATCATAAATACTAAATGGAATTTAGTGTTTTGTGTTTCCTCTGTATTTGTTTTATGATAATAATGACAAAGCCTTCTCAAATCCATTTGGATCTTAGCAACCCACTGAAAACATAACAAAGACTTTGATCAGGATGACTTGATTCTCAGGCTAATTAATAGGCTTCACTAACTTTGTTGTGTATTTTCATAGCGAAACAAAAAATTTAGTCATTTCATATTTATTTTGCCATCAACGTGTTCCTTTCGATCTAACTAAGAATATGAGTGGTCACGCTTTTTCTCTACGATGGATAATAAGAGAGATAGAAGCTCTGAAAGAATGGAAAATTTTCTGTTCTGCCACATTGCACTCGCCATTTTAACGTCGAAGTATCTCTCGCAACGTCGTTGACAGTAACGACGGGCCAATAAACGTATCAGACGGGGAAACCTTTATCGAACCGATGGACAGGATAATAACTCTGAAAGCCAAGCTTTATCAAACATGCAGATTGCTTCTTAGGCAGTCCTAAATTCTGTATCTATGTGATAATATCAAAATCCATGGAGAAATGAAGGTGCTAGGGCGATGACAAAGTTTTTCTAAAAATAGCCACAGTGACCTTGACCTTGGGCACAGCATCCTGAAAGTCGAACTTGCTCGAGATATTGTCATGCCCTACATTTGTGTGAAGTTGATTTAAAATCCATTGAGAAATGTAGGTGCTAGAGCACTGACAAAGTTTTTTTAAAAATAGCCACAGTGACCTTGATCTTGGGCGCAGCATCCTGAAAGTCGAACTTACTTGAGATATTGTCATGCCCTACATTTGTTTGAAGTCATTTTAAAATCTGCTGAGAAATGTAGGTGCTAGAGCGCTGACAAAGTTTTTCTAAAAATAGCCACAATGACCTTGACCTTGGGCGCAGCATCCTGAAAGTCAAACTTGCTCGAGATGTTGTCATGCCCTACATGTTGAGAAATGTAGGCAATAGAGCGATGACAATGTTTTTCTAAAAATATGTGATGAGGTTGTTTTCTCCATTATAACACTATGGGATTTTTTTCAAACGCTGAAGGGCAGCAAACTCCGTAGTCTGTGCTCGAATCCGGCCAAATTTCGAACTCATCCAAGCTCTTATGTATGCCATCATTACCTGCAAGTATGATAAGGATCTAAGCAAAACCAGTTGAGAAAACGTGATGACGCCATTTTCCCCATTATAACCCTATGGGATTTTTTTCAAACGCTCAAGGGCAGCTAACTCCGTAGTCTGTGTTCGAATCCGGCCAAATTTCGAACTCACCTAAGCTCTTGTGTATGTCATCATTACCTGCAAGTATGATAAGGATCTAATCAAAAACAGTCGAGAAAACGTGATGACGCCATTTTCCCCATTATAAACATATGGGGGCTATCTGTTGCCATGGAAACCAGAGTTCTAAACTGATCGGCACCAAAACCTAATGCAGCCTTTAGTCCACCCAAATGATGCTTCAGATAAAATTTGATTGCGATCAGCCCACTGGTATCTGAGATATTTATGTTTGAAAGTGTTGACACACCCAAACCCACGGACGGACGACGGCTCGACTCCCATCCTATAAGCTCACCTCTGAGCCTTCGGCTTAGGTGGGCTAAAAAACGGATCGAACATGTTACCCTTATATTGCTATTTTGCTAGGTGATTGCATGGTGAGTGAGCTCACTGATTCTTCAGCTTGGAGAGCGCTGGTGAGTGTAACGTTTTAACGCCTTTCAACAATATTCATGATGTATCATAACGTCTTTCATCTGTGTGTGGAAGAGAACTTAATGCTTTTTCTTATGCTGATGTTAGTACTGCATTGATTTCTCATTTGTATAAAATAGCAAGACCAGGAATAGTAGACAAGCGGTTTCAGTGAGGTATTTCAGTCACTTAAAAGATACACGCGTATGTAGAGACCAGTTCAGATACAGCAAGATGTGTGCATCAAATGAGACAATACGTAATGCTGCATGGATTGAGTAGTGCCCATCTGCAAGCATGAGGCAAAATATGTTACTTACAGCAATAAAAAATAGGAATGGAATGGATAAGAGACAGTAGGGTATAGATTTTCTTTGGTTTAAAACTGCGTTGGTTGTTTCTGGCGAACCGTGTTCATTATAACTGGCCTAAAATGTGAACCGTGGTAAGTTGTTGACAGAAGAAAAGACAGTACCTAACTTCAAATGCTTATAATTCCATTCTACAAAGTAATTTATGGTTTATTACAATTGGCATGTTTTCTGTAATCCCTGGTAGCATTGAAACTGTCGGAATCCTTTAGTTTGTACATTTGGTAAACCGTTCACGGCCCTCTGAAATAAAATATTTATATTTTTTTTGGCTTCGTCGCTGACATTTCAAAGTTTTTTGTCGCTTTGTTGATTGTGCTAGAACCCGGATTTCTCCATGACATGTAGTAAACTCCCCCTTTCTTAATATGGAAACCAGAAATTTCGATTCAGTCTGATTAAAGAGACAATAAGGGAACAAGAGGGCCATGGTGGCCCTGAATCGCTCACCTGAGCATTAATCAGTTCACTGGCTCTGGTGAAGATTTATAAGAGTTTTTACCATACCAACATTTGACCTAGTTTTTGACCCAACATGACCCATTTTCAAAATTGGCCTGGATATTGTAAGAATAAACATTCTGACACAGTTTCATTGAGAATGGATCAAAACTCTGCCCTCTTGAGCGTATACAAGGTCGTTCTTATATTTGACCTAGTGACCAAGTTTTTGACCCGACACGACCCAGTTTCAAACTTTACCTAGATTTCATTAAGATAAACATTCTGACAGAGTTTCATGAAGATTGGATCAAAACTGTGCCCTCTAGGGTGTACACAAAGTTTTTCTAAGATTTGACCTTGAGCCGACGTGACTCAGTTTCATAGGGGACTTAGATATATGGACAATAAACATTTTGACATAGTTTCATGAAGATTGGATCAAAACTATGCCAAGTAGTGCTTACACAACGTTTTTCTAAGATTTGACCTAGTGACCTAGTTTTTTACCCGACATGACCTTCTTTCAAATTTGGCCGAGAATTTATGAAGATAAACATTCTGACAGAGTTTCATGAAGATTGGATCAAAACTGTGCCCTCTACGGTGTACACAAAGTTTTTCTAAGATTTGACCTTGAGCCGACGTGACTCAGTTTCATAGGGGGCTTAGATATATGGACAATAAAAATTTTGACATAGTTTCATGAAGATTGGATCAAAACTATGCCTTCTAGTGCTTACACAACATTTTTCTAAGATTTGACCCAGTGACCTAGTTTTTTCCCGACATGACCTACTTTCAAACTTGGCCGAGAGTTTATGAAGATAAACATTCTGACAAAGTTTCATAAAGATTAGATCAAAACTGTGTCCTCTAGAGCGTACACAAGGTTTTTCTATGATTTGACCTAGTGACCTAGTTTTTGACCCGACATGACCCAGTTTTGAACTTGTCCTAGATATTATGAGTCTAAACATTCTGACAAAATTTCATGAATTTTGGATGAAAACTGTGCCTTCTAGAGCGTACACAAAGTTTTTCTAAGATTTGACCTAGTGACCAAGTTTTTGACCTGACATGACCCAGTTTCGAACTTATTCTACATATAATGAGGATAAACATTCTGACAAAATTTCATGAACTTTGGATGAAAAACTGTGTCTTCTAGAGCGTACGCAAGGTTTTTCTAAGATTTGACCAAGTGACCTAGTTTTTGACCCGACATGACCTACTTTCAAACTTGGCCGAGAGTTTATGGAAGTAAACATTCTGACAAAGTTTCATAAAGATTAGATCAAAACTGTGTCCTCTAGAGCGTACACGAAGTTTCTCTACGATTTGACCTAGTGACCTAGTTTTTCACCGGACATGACCCAGTTTCAAACTTATCCTACATATTATAAGGATAAACCATCTGACAAAGTTTCATGGACTTTGGATCAAAACTGTGCCTTCTAGAGCGTACACAAGGTTTTTCTAAGATTTGACCTAGTGACCTAGTTTTTGACCCAACATGACCCAACTTCAAACTTGGCCTAGAGTTTATGGAGATAAACATTTTTACAATGTTTCATAAAGATTGAATCAAAACTTTGTCCTTTAGAGCATACACAAGGTTTTTTCTATGATTTGACCTAGTGACCTAGTTTTTGACACGACGTGACCCAGTTTCAAACTTATGCTAGATATTATAAGGATAAACTTTCTGATTATGTTTCATGAACTTTGGATCAAAACTGTGCCTTCTAGAGCGTACACAAGGTTTTTCTATGATTTGACCTAGTGACCTAGTTTTTGACCCGACATGACCCAGTTTCGAACTTTTCCTAGAGTTTATGGAGATAAACATTCTGACAAAGTTTCTTAAAGATGGGATCAAAACTGTGTCCTCTAGAGCGTACACAAGGGTTTTCTATGATTTGATGTAGTGACCTAGTTTTAGACCCGACGTGACCTAGTTTCAAACTTGTCCTAGATAGTATGAGGATAAACATTCTGACAAAGTTTCATGAACTTTGGATGAAAACTGTGCCCTCTAGAGTGTACACAAGGTTTTTCTAAGATTTGACCTAGTGACCTAGTTTTTAACCCGACATGATCCAGTTTCGAACTTGGCCTAGATTTTATTAAGACTAACATTCTGACAAAGTTTCATAAAGATTGGATCGAAACTGTGCCTGCTAGAGTGTACACAAGCAAAAGTTGACGGACGGACGTCCGGACGGACGTACGACGGACGACGGACATCAGGGTATCCCAAAAGCTCACCCTGAGCACTTCGTGCTCAGGTGAGCTAAAAAACGGCTACTCACATCTGTTTTCCGCCTTACCTGTTGAACTGCGTCAGTTGTCTTCTGTCGCGGTCGTTGTCTCGGGATAACCCGTGTGAAGACTGTACTTGCGAATACAGGTCTTTAAATTGTCTTGCTGGTTGCGAACACCACAAATAGAGTGACCGTGTATAACCATAAAGTATTTCAGAGCCGCACCACTAGCAACTCACCCAGCTGTATTTTATTTATAAGAAATATCATTTGATTTAATGAAGAAAAAATATGCACTTTATAAAATTGTGTATATATATCACTCGACTGTTGGATGACTTTATTTAAACCTAACAGGAATATAGCGTTGAATCAACATTGAATAGACGCTGCTCCAATGTCATAACGCTGAATCGACGTTGATTCAGTGCTGCGTGCTCAATAGGATAATCAGAAGTAATATTGTAAACCGAGGAAGTTCCTGAATCCTAACATTTTCTCCTAAAACATTAGCTTAAACTGACACACCCTCAGGGGAAGAAACACCACCACCCCTTATGCTCGCATTCTTTCTCCATGGCGATCAGCTCTCGAAAGGAAGAATTTGTTTCACATCGTCATTTGTCAAAGAACAGACCTTAGTTTGAAACAGCCCACCAGTCTGGGACGTAACAGGAGTCTCAAAAGTCGTCTCCCACTACAAAAAAGGCAGAGAGACAGAGAGAGAGAGAGAGACAATTCAAAGCTGTCAGCTCGTAGAAAGCTCTAAGCTTAAATGATGGTAAGTAAGCTAAGTGGTATATCTCAACAGCAACTCATTTAAACCAGCTAGACGCTCGTATGTTACACTCATGTAAAACAATAATGCGTAATGTTAGCTCTTACCCAGCAAAATCAATACTGAATAAGCATTTATTCAACGTCAAGACGCCGATTCAGCGTCTACCCAGCGTTGAGTGTCCGATGAGAAAGACCACATAATACGATATAAATGTACAGTTTCAGAATAGTTCTTGAATATTTGGTGATGCCCACATTTTCGGGACTTCTTTTTTGATGCCTTTACCGAAACGAAACGCAAGGGTATCAAGTAAGGAGAGACGATGGATATATAGATAAGGGGGGGGGGGGGGGGTGGGGCAATGGTGTTGGGTAACTTTTAGTGCCTGGGCGTCCTACTAATTTGGATAATAGTAAGTGCAGGGGCCTACTGTGTTTGCTGTAGGTGCGGATGGGGGTTGTTTGGATAATTTTCTCCCCCTGTATCATTTCTCTTTTCTTTCTCCCTCTCTCTGGGAGACGGCCCTGTACAGACGGGAAAACTGCCTTAAAGGGTTGATAAACCACAAAACAACCAACCAACCATAGATGAAGTTTTTCAGCAATCGACGGTTCCAAACAATGTCAATTAAAGATCCCGGACAGCACATGTCACTTAAGCAACGTTGCAACAATGTCTGTGTAACGTACACTGGCACTGATACGACGCTGCACCAACACTATACGACTGTCTTGTCTGGCCCTACATTGCCTATTTTATGTCCAAATATATATTTCAGTTTCAGCGTTATAAATGCACACAAAACGAAGAATGCAGCGAGTAGACATTAGAATACGAAGTCTCATTGCAGCTGTATTCTGGAACTGTATGTTATATTGCACGCTCGCTTACAGTATTTAGTTTATTTTTTATCTTCTAGAGCGCAGTAGCGCTGGCCTGTTGATCAAGTGGTCCCGGGTGCGATTCCCGATGCAGGCGGAAACATGTTCAGTCGTACAAAGGATGACCCACCAATTTCACTGCTACGACTGAAAACAATGTTTTATTTCCGGATGGGGAATCAGGTAGTTTTTGTTTTGATACGCTGTACGTAGAAATGTGAATGAAACGGAAAATAGCTTATCATTTCTCTTTCAATATTTGAACTCTCTGATTTGTGGATCGATGGATGACACATGTGCCTTCTTTTGAATGTGTTCTCTGCTCTTTCAAGGAACAATTCATACAATTAAATCCGTTTCAACAGTATCTCTGTATTACCAGGATAATGGGAGGCTGCTGATGATGAAAGGCTGTGTGCAACAGAATTTCTTCTACGGTTGAAAAGATTTCTGTCTCCAGCCGAACCCGATACCACAGGATCAACAGGCCAGAAATTAAACTACTTACTTACCGGGGCCCAAACACTTAGATTTGAGTCACTTTCTAGTCCACATCTTCCCGATTTTAATGATAGAACCGCGATGATTCACTCCTTGGTAAAGGACTTCTTCACAAAATTTCAATTAGCAAATATCGAAACTGAAATGGCGGTGTAATCTGCACTTCGGTTGACGTTTTGTGTCAGTGTAACTTAGTCTTTACCCAGAGTATGACTTTTTTGTGGTTCGACCGAAGTATCATGAGAAAACATGTTGAATGTAAAGAGAAGCATGACTCAATGGCAGTAAATTATTGAAACAAAAATAATAAGCTGGCATATATCAAGATTTACAAACAGCACTTCCTTTTTTCGTGTCCAAAACGCAACGTAATATGCGTATTATACCTTGGTCTTTGGCTTAGGCTAGCTTTATGATCATCTACTTTGGAAAGAGCTGTTAATTTTGCTACCTGCCCATGCTGTTGATTTATTTTGTGTAAGTATTGCCTGTTTGGTGACGTAATTCGGACTTGGATTTTGAAAAAAATTCCAGAAAAGATGGGAGCTAAAGCGCTAATGAAATATAAATAAAGATACCTTATTTATTTACATGTATTTCTATATTTTTTTCTTATACCCCGACACATGTAAGTGGCGGGATATTATGTTTTCATGTCGGCCATCCGTGTGTCCGTCCGTCCGTGTGTCGTACGTACGAACGTCTTTTCGTCCCCACTCTATTTCCGTGCGATAACTTAAGTATTTATGAACGGATTTCTTTCGATTTTGCATATGCATTTGTACCAAGAATGTATCGCTTTGGATTGCTAGTCTGCAAATTTCGATTATTATGGCACTTGTCAATGTACAAAAAATGGATTTTTGCCTCTAGTTCCTTTTTTGTTTGGAATATTATGATGGAACTTCACAAAACTGATCAAAGTAACAACAGCTTTGCTTTACCATCGCAATTTTGTTATCAGCGATTAGTTGCCCCTACCCTTCGACTATATACATGTATAAAATCATAAAAAAATCTTTATAATATCAGAATTAGGGAGTTTTTTTATTGGAACATACAGCATACAATCAGAGTAATTAAAGCATACTGTGGTGCTCAAATTTTTTCCTATGTGGGTTTGTCGCCCTCTCCCCCCAGGCTCTATTCATGCATAATATGATGATAAAAGGTATACGTAAAATCAAAATATATTTTTCTTAATCTAGCAACAAATAATAGAATTTGGTCCTGCCGCTACCCAGTGGCCAAACATTTATAAAATCACTAAAATGGATATTATCTGACTGCAAAGTACTGTTTCTGAAGGCAAATTCTTTAAAGTAAGGGAACCACCTGCGTGTGGCCTGAGAATTTTTTAATAACATGCGTCCGCACAACACTCGTCACGTGACAAATATCTTACACAGATCGTTATATATTTTGTATTTTTGTAGTATTCAACCTTTACTTGAAATTTTAAAACGAATTTTCTATAAACATTTTCGTATGTCAGATGTAATGTGTCTAAATCGTGCTTTTGATAAATGAATAGGAACAGTGTTATCTAAATTCAAAGATAATTTATGATATAACTTACTAATGCATCGTAGGATTGGAATATTTCTAGTGCAACACTGGGTGTATGAGATTTGAGGAATTATCTTTAAACTGATTTGATAGATATAACATTTTTTGTTCAAGCATAATTGGTATTAATGTAAGGAGACGCTTATCTTTTGGCCTGTTGAATTTTGTTTTATCAGCCCTAAGACCGTTTCTTTGTTCCTAGTTGCGTATTTACTAAAACATATGTTACTATAATGACGAAAGAAAAACAAGGGCTCATTACAAAAGGAACGAATGTCACCTACAGAAACAATATCATGGTTTCCCCTGATTTAAACTGTCTTTATCGTTGATTACATTTGTAACATATACCAGCGATATTGCTTACAACATACTTGCCGCAAACTGGGTTAAAAATATCACAAATATGGAGGAAACATAAGATTCTAATGTCGAACGTGTCAAAATGTTTATAGTGCAGGGAAGCTAACGTCTTCTATGACCAAGAATAAAACTGACCAGACTGCATCAGTTTCTTTCCTGCTTCCTCTCTTAACCATACACTATTCAATATGCATACCATTGGGACGAAATGTTTAGTACCGTACTGATCATGACCTTTTGGATAGAGTGTCTGCACAATCAGCACATATCCTAAACAAGAAACAGTGCTAACAGTCTTTTATAACATTTCTAATGAACTTACGTATGTAACGCGACGTCTAATTCGATAAAGTCAGAAATATGCGACGGTATATTCTGCGATATACTGTCGGAAACACGACGTCATGACGTAATGTCCTTCTCATTGGCTAACATCTGGTTTTACGTTGCTGAAACCGTTTGCTATTGGGGCAAACTAGCACATTTGTAACGGTAAAAAGTGCATCTAAATAGGGATAACCTTATTAAAAGTGTCATTTGGGGAAGTAAATCGTCGGTTTTATGGTCGCAAATTGCGTATTACGGCTCCGCTAGCGCGTCGCCGTAAAACCAATGATTTGCCTCCCGCTAGCGCGTCGCCGTAAAACGAAATTTCCGACTCTCAAACCGACGATTTACCTTCCCAAATAACAATTTTGAGCAAAGGTATCCCCTAAGTGTCCACTTCTACGATAACTACAGAAATTGGATTTACATGTGCAAACTGATATCAATATATGAACGTACCTTTACCAAGTTAAGTGCGGGAAACGCGAGTGTCTCATGAATCAGTGTTGATTTACGAATGAAAGAAACCTTAACATTACTTTTATTACAACCTTCCCACGTCTTGAATAGCCTATGCCAAACAAAGGCTGTATTTTTCTAACGTAAACAATATATCTGACTGAACTGCAGGCATGACATTTCTGGCCATGTAAATATGCATGCTACAGTAGTAGTAGTGGCAGTTTTTTTGATAAAAAATACACAGAACATAAAGTACTCATAAAATGCACAAGCGCTAAATATTATAAAAAACATGTATATAAAATGACGTCAAGATATCATGTAATCAGTACCAGGGATAACATAAAATGTAAATGAAATTATTCAACTTATTTTCATTGCGGTCCCTCGCGCACTGATCGCATGGCAACCGGCAGAAAGACATTAAAATATACCCAAGATGACTAAAAATAGATAACAAGAGTAACTAATTAAACCAAACCATGAAACACATTCAGAGGCACATCTTAGTAGCACATATAATATTACTATTACAGATCAAATCACCTAAGTTGTACCATAATAGCTTGCAAAATAAAACACAAAAAATCTACTTATCTCTCTGAGGCATTTTGTAAAATGAATAGCTTTTATCAGTGCCTTTAAACTGCCTAGTTACAAGCTTTATTTCTTTAGGCCAATCATCCCAAAGCTTAATTGCCGAATAAGTAAAAGTAGATTTTCCTTTTAACAGAAGGAATACAAAGTGATGATACACTAAGGCGTGTTGAGCACCTATGGTACTTCACTGACTTGATTAAACTCATTCAGTAAATATCTGGTGCTGATCCACTGACAATCCTTTTAAACTAAATTCAATTTAATTTGAGCAATCCTATGCTCAACAGGCAACCAGCTGATATCTTTGAATTCTGTCGTTCCCACATGTGAACGATTGTGTTTCCATCAAGAAACGTTTAAGTTTGTTTTGATTGGTTTGCAATTTAGATTTCAATCTAAATGACAAAGCCGAAAACCAGAAAGTGCAGCCATAGCAAAAAATGACACTGAATCAATGATGATGTAAACATTCTCTTACATGTAACATGACTATTTAAAAACTTTGCATTTCTATATAGAAATGTCAGTCTGCATTTTTCTTTCTGAAAAATACTTATAGCCATATTATCACCACTCAGACAATTGTCAGTGGTGACCCGAACATATTTAACAGAAGATTCACATTCTAGCTTGAAACAGTTTGAGAGTTTTCGTTTTGTCCCAAACAGAATTGAGTAAGTCTTACCAAGGTGTAGAGACAGTTAATTATCAATTAGCCAAACACCTATAGTTTCAAGTCTTGCATCAATTAACAGCAGAGACCAAAATAGCTGTATCATCCGAATACAATAGGATGTTTTCACTTATTGCACCAGTCATGTCATTTACATAAAATAGGGGTTACAATGGTCTCATCATAGAACCCTGAGGGCCACCACAAGTTACATTAGCAAATGATGAACAAGCACCATACACATCAACCAGCTGAGTTTTGTCAAACAGATATGACTGAAACCACCTCAAACCAGCAGTATCTAGTCAATTTGCTTCAAGTTTTATAAGCGAAAGAACAGGATCCACCGAATCGAAAGCCTGTTGTATATCCACGAGTATCGTTCCTGTAAGATTGCTTTTATCCATTTGGAAACGGATATGGTCCAATAAATGAGTAAGACAAGTATCGGTGGAAAAACCTCTCCTAAAACCAGACTGATATTTAAATAACAGTTTATTTTGAAGCAAGTAACCTTCAACTTGGTCATATATTACTAATCCTAAAACCTAAATGTCAAATGGACACTGGCTTTTAACTACCAGTTTCAGTATTATCATTTTTCTTAAACAAGGGAACAGTGACATGGGCTATGGGCATAGTGACAATACTAGCACTGTTTTTGACAAAACTCGCTGGAATTCCATCCAAACCAGTGTCATTGTTCGCACTGAGTTTCAGAAAGTATTAAGGACCTTCTCTTCAGAAACAAACGAAAAAGCGAAATTGTATTTGCGAACTCTAAGTTTCTGCTTATAATCCTTTACAAAACTTTTACCAAACATGCCACGTAAACTTTTGGCAATTTTTACCCAAACTGCGTAGCAATCTTCACCTAAAATTCTCTCGCTCTCTGTAGGCATCATGCGGCTATACATTATCAACTACAACAGTGAAGACCTTGATCAGCTAGTTTTTGGCCTGATCAGCTACTTTGTGGCCCACCGTAAATTATACTGATTTCGGGAGTTATCAACCCGTGCATGCTCAAGTCGATACGCGCACATTCATTGTCGGATCAGAACATGTATAAACCACGATAACGGTTGCTGGATTTGTCAGTCATTCTCATCCATAAAACAGAACTTTGCCGGGTATACCTGTAAACAATATTTTCTGAAATATACAGTCAACTATGCTACTTATATACGCCAATAAACAGATGATTTCCTACGGATAAACAGATAATGCCACCAATTCCCGTTATTGGCTGTTTCTCTATCTTTGGTAACACTTTTTAGTGATGTTTAGATAAATCAACTTTCTAAAGTTTATGTAAATTTAAAGGGTAACTACACTTCAGGAACTGACTGAATCAGATCCCAAACCCAATCCCCAACATCAAAGGGAAAGATTGACATCCCCCCCCGAAAAAAAACAATAAATTACAAGTGATAAGCCAAGTCAGCGGCTCTTTCCCAAATAGGTGGCAACTCAGCTATCGTTACTGAACTAAATAATTAAGACCAACAGAAGGGTTACAACAGACTAAGCAAATTATACGAAAAACATTTAACAACTATTTTTACCTATTTTCTATTTTTGTTGTAGAAGGGTTAAAATAAGAACACAAAATAAGAACACAATAAAATAAACAGTACCGAACATAAAACAAATGCAACCGCAAAAAAGTACCATTTTGGGACGGTCAGTAATAACTACTGGGGGGGGGGGGTGATGGTTAAACCGATTTTACTGGGCCCAAACCTTCACCCTCACCCTCTGCAGCGGTGCACGCAATTAGTTTGTAGTTCGGTTCGTATGGAGGTCCCCTAACTAATTAGAGAGTCATCAAGGCCAACAGTTATAATCAAGAAAAGACTGTGATGAAGCAAGGATGAGGACTCGACAGCCAAAACGTGTTGAGACACCTGGAGATCCCTGGGGCGTCAGCAACACCACTCGAACACTGGAGCAAAAGAAGACCACCAGTTGAGCCCCGGTGGGCCAAGAAACAGACAAACATCCGGCCCTAACCAACTAATATATATCTTTATGTAGGGGCTATCATAGAGTCTGAATCTCCACCCACCGGCGTGCAATTAAATCTATGTTATAGCCAATGCGTTTAAATCGCATGAAAATTTTCTTAAATTGATCAGAAAATTCTGTTTTCCCTACGATTTTGCGTAATTTATATACTGAGTCACCATAAAATTCAGGTTCCGATAGGCCTTGTTGCAAAAGTGAGTGACCTTAACCCTGTATTATATTTAAAAACCAATTCAAAGTGTCTACGATAAAATTAAGTATATTTATGTAAGTTCAAATTTCAGAAAAAAATGTATTGGTCGACTCATTTTTGCTCAGCATGTGGGTTAACACGTTTTGTCACGGTTTCTACGGCAAGCTTGGATGTATGGTAGTCGTTACGTCGCGTTCGGTCTCGGCTTGACGATTTACAGGCGGGTGATACGAATCGTTGCGTTATACTACGGTCTGACACGATGGGCTCGATCTGGCATATAGTGTAAAAAAACCGAGCCCCGATTATTTTCAGTCTGAACAATCACCGACACGTTGCTGTATCTACAATACGAACAGAGAAGACCAAACTGTGAAGAAAGAAGGCAAGCTATGCCACCGAAGGAGCCAAGGCGTAAGAAGCATCCCACCCCCGCCCAAGCCCCAAAACACACACCTCCTGTCCTGCATCACCACTATCAGCAGAGGAGCCTAAATGTCCATACCGTTCACCGCTGCCAGAGGAAGACATGCGTGCAGCTGCTACTGACCTAGTCCCTTGACTGGATTATGCACCCAGTAAACATGCAAACACAAAATCTTATTCACCTTGGGTATTCATGATGCCTCTTCGAAGTCTCAGGATACAATGGTTGCCATTACTTGAGATGCCTTCTTGTTATACCTTGGGCAAACGTGCTCCAGAGCTACCCGACGTTGCCGTTTTATCCGTGGAAACCTTAACTGAACGTGAAAAACGCGCCAGACCTTGATCAGAACGTGGTGTACCCCCATCAGAACGGGACAGAGCTGCAGGGGACGTACTGGCATACGCGGTAGACCGCATGCTGAGCCGTGGTGCAGTGTGAGCAGCACCTTTCCCCCTCCACGGTCCGTCAAGAAACCATGATAGACCGTGAGAAAAGTTAGCAAGACCTAACAAAACTTGAATACGAAAACAACAAGAGGGCCATGAGGCCCTGAATCACTCACCTGAGCAATCGGCAAAGTGGCTTTTTCGTATGTCTGAAATTGTCAAAATATCAGTCTTGGGTTAAAAGTCAAAGAATGAATATAACCATTTGTACTCATAAGTCTTCAAGTACTCATTAAGACAACTATATATACCATTTGTAGGCCAAAATCTCCAAAACTTTCCATGAAAATTTATGTTCTAGCATTTTCTATATTTAACCATGCCGCAAAAATGGTCAAGGTGAACCCAAGGTCATTGGAACAGCCTTGGTAGTACTAAGTTTCAAAGCCATAGGTGTATTGGTTCTGGAGAAGAAATATATTAAAGATTAATACCATAAATGGGTATGACTTACTTCAATCGCCCCCTGTAGGCCCTATATGAAATGTGCTTACAATCGGTACTTTGGCTTTTGAGGGAATGTTTGAAAATGTCAAAATATGAGAGACATTGGCCATAGGTCAAAGAATGACCTTGACCTCTTGTACTCATTATTCATCAGGACCTCAATAAGACGACTGTGTTAACCAATGTTTAGGCCAAACTCTTCAAAACTCCCCATGAAATTTTATGCTCTAGCATTTTTCCATATTTGACCTTGCCGTGAAAAAAGTCAAAGTCAGTCCAAGGACATCATTTGAACAATCTTGAAAGAACTTGAGTACCTGAAGATTTGAACCAAGTCTCAAGGCTATTGGTCAATTGGTTCTGAAGAGGAAGATTTTTCAAATAAATGGGCATGGTGGTTATGTCGGTCATGTGAACTGGACCATTTGAACAAATAGTTGTTCCCTCAACTCCTTGAGGCTCTATATAAAATGTAGTAACAATTGGTTTTGTGTCTTTTGAGATCATGTTTGAAAATGTCAAAATATGAGAGACCTGGGTCAAAGGTCAAAGAATGACCTTGACCTTTTGTACTCATAAATCTTCATATACTTTTTAAAATGACTGTATGTACCAATTTGTAGGCAAAAATCTTCTAAACTATCCATGAGACCTTATGTTCTAGCATTCTGCCATATTTCACCTTGCCGCAAAAAGGTCAAGATCAACCCAAGGTTATCATTTGAGCTCAGTTGGGAGTAATCCCGTACCTTATGCTACATATCAAGTTTCGTTCTGGAGAAGAAGACTTTTGAGGTATTGTACCATATATGAGCGTGGCAGTCATGTTGGTCATGTGACCTGAACCGTTTGAACAAATGTTTGGTCTATCAACCCCTGGGGAATCTGTATGAAATTTGGTTAAAATTGGCCCATTGGCTTGAGGAGATGTTTGAAATTGTCGAAATATGAGAGACCTGGGTCAAAGATCAGAGAATAACCATGACCTCTCATACTCATGTTCTTGTTAAGATGGCCGTATATAACAAATGTTAGCCCAAACTTTTCAACCATTTCCAAGATATCTTATGTTCTAGCATTTTGCCATATAAAAACGCTACAAAGCAAATTAGACCGCACCGTAAAAGGTCAAACTCAACCTAAGGTCATAATTGGAACAATCTTGGCAGTTTGAAATTGTGGAAGGACGGACGACGGACGCTGGGCCTTACAATACAATCCTATAAGCTCCCCCGTAGCCGCTGGCTCAGGTGAGACAAAATGGTTAAAATTTCACGGCGTACTACGTTTCGTGCAAACGGAGCTGCCTCGACCGCCTGGAACATAATATAAACGTAGCATAAGACAGTGGTTAGACTGCATCGAAAAGAAAATGACCTACGTCTTATTGTTTGCGCCTGTCCTATTCCACGTATCCATGCTTTTCTAATGAGAATTGAGGGTGCGGGAGAGGTGGGGGCGAGGTAGGAGGAGGATGGCGAGACTGCTGTTTTGATATTTTTCACAAAATCATGTATACTTTCTTACCATAAATTCCAGTAACCAACATAGTAAAGGGAAGAACCTCCATTTAGAGATCATGATAGTTGCAAAAGATGACTTTTTTATAAGACGGTGACACTCGACGACTGTCCGCTATTCGTTAATCAACTTATTTTCCATAAAGGTTCATTTGCTGTCATTTTGAGCAGAGTCGTTTTCAGGAGATAATTACAAAAACAACAGAAGATGAAAATTGGTTATATAATAACAGAATGCACACAAATTTCAGTGTCCAAGGAAGAACTCAAATGTTTGTTTCTTGCCGTTTTACAAACTGATCTTGAGTCAATTCGCTTAAAGTAATATCAGCCTTATTAAAAGTTATTTTTCCTCAAAAGCTGTTTCGGTACAACGAACAAACTTTTGAATTGCAGATAAATTCTATGAATAAATAAACACTTTGTAAAGCACTTGCTAGTGTTACTATAAATGAAAATATTGACAAGGGTTTAATGTGTCAATAAATAAATATATAGGACCCAAGCTTACCCTGTAACCGTCATCAATTTGAGGTTAATTATAAAATAATTCCTGTTACTTTTGTTTCCTACGCGGTGCGAGAAGCGTATATACCGATACGCAACTGCGAAAAAGAATGTGTCTGTTACGATGATTAATATTGCGGGAGTTACAAACATAACCATTACAAAAGTATGATCAGACAAGAAACAAATACCCTTGTCATTTCCTGTAAGTTAACTGTTTAAAGTAACTTGTCGTTGAAAAAACTATTAGAAACACAGATATTATGATCAACGACGCACATAAAGGTAGACCGAATAATAAATCGCCATTCTTTTGTTTCTACTTTTTGAAACAAGCATTTGCATATGAAATACCATGAATATGTGGTATGAGCACACGCTCATCGACTAGAATGACGTCAGCAGGTCCAAAAATAATACAAAACGTCTGGATATTCTGTTTGCCAAAATCAAAACTGCAGTAATAACTGTGCCCAAAACAGTGCAAACACTAGATTCATGTTGTTTATGCCAGGAATGTTCCTCAGAGGAACTAAACAACAAATAAGTGAAAATGAGCCGCGACACGACAAAAACAACAATGTGGTTGTGCGCCCAGCGCAGACTCAGATCAGCCTGGGTATCCACCCAGTCTGATCAGAGCCTTCGCTGTTCGAATGGAGGTAGCTTAGAAACTTAGCTACCCTTTGACACTGAACAAAGAGTCTGATCAAACTGAGCAGATGCCCAGGCTGATCTGAGTCTGTGCTTGGAGCACAGCCACTTTGTTGGTTTTCTCGTGTCGCGGCTCAAATGTCAAAAACAAACAAGTCACTGACAGTAATGTGCACATCGAAATAAGCAGTGCATGAGCGTATTGGAACAAATCGAGTTTGACAGGATGTGCACTTAAATTCACAGTATCCCAGTTTTCTATGCACAGTATAATTTTCTTCTTCTCATTAGATACCTTAAACGCTGTGTTACTTGTGCAAAGAATTTCGACAACGAATTTTTTCTTTTCTGTTTCTGCTAATGTACAAGCTACGAGGGGTGATCATTAAATAATGGAAACCAGCATTTATTTCATTAGCTATGCATGAAAATAGTTCTCCAGATATATAAAACCTAAGAAGCAAGCATATGGCATATAATTAAGTTCTAGAGTACTTCTTAGGACTATCGTTGCCATGGCAACGATGCCTTAAACTTCTAAAAGTTTAGTCTCTAAATTTTTGCATATTTTCATGTATATTTACTGCTGATAAGTAACAAAGATTGGATAAATGTTTATGATTGTGTAATGGCTAGATGCAAGTCTCAGATACTTAAAGAAATATATAAGTATTCATACCTGTAACTCAAACATGGCAGAAATACAGACCGAGAAAGACTTTTGATTCAGCAAAATTTGACGTTTTTGCCGATTTTAAGCCATAGAGACCAGAACTGTGACGTCATTGCATTTTAACAAACAGAGTCCAGGGAGAATTGTATAGCAGAAAGAACCAAAAGTATCCTGTACTTGATAACCGATCAATTAACTTTAGCATAATACTGGAAATTACGGAATAAAATGTCGAATTCCCTAAAAATCAATTATTTCAACCCCTGCTTTAGCTTTAGTTCATGCCAGATTTCAGAACATTTTCATTTACAATCATTATATGTGTGTCTCTAAAGCCAAAGCCTAACTATAACGGTAGGTGTTCCTAAATTTTCAATATCTGTTTACATATCGTACATAATGAGCATAATAAAAAACACCTCCTTACCAAAATGACGTCGAAAAAATCACACGTGATACCCGGTATGAACGTGTTGTCATATGTAACTATGGTAACACGTTAAAATTTTTATCTCAAACATGGATTCGAAAGCTTAAAAGACACTCTTTGGTGTTACATGAAGGATACCTATTTCTGTATAAAATTAACTAATCTACAAAGGTGTTTCCATTACTTAATGATCACACAACGTAATAGTCCGTCAACATTTACGAAGTTAATATCCATATCATCGATTATTTCTATAAATTCCCTGGTCTTGGTTGCTATAGTTACAGGTGTCATTGATTTGAAATTCTGTACGACATTCAGTTCGAGTTTCAACAGGAAATTACACAAACTGTACGAACCCCACGCTGGAAGAAGCAATTAAAATTAAACTGTTCAATTCGAGAAGTTTTACCTCAGGCTCTGTCCGGTTTTTAGTTGCCTGTACATAAAGGAAAACATTTAAGTTTAGCTTAGTTTAGTTTCACCGCTGATAGCCAGTTCACACATGGTACGTGTTGTATGGCGATTACGTTCACTTCCCAGACTTGATTTTCCTCGTATAACAGTACTTTTGAAAATGATAAGTGATTTTCAAACTTTTAAGTTAGTTCGCTCGTGGCAATCCCCATCAGTAGCAATATCAATTTGCACAACTGCTACACTTTTATTCAGACCATGGCAATGACTTAATATCTCTTGACGAAGACAGTCTAACTTAATTATAACAGGGTACCTTTTGTTCTGTAGACGATGACCAAACGTCATGTTATATCCTAAGTCTGAGGTTTCTTCGACCAGTAGTTTACAAACTCTGCTATTTAATGTTCTTCCTTTAAGACAAAATGCCGCAGATATGTTATCTCGACAGATGACAAAAATATCATGCATCTTGAGTATTATGGTACAGTTCAGCACTATGAGCTTGGCATAAAGGTTTTCAGCTATACCTTATAACATCGATCACATATACCGCAAGCGTCACGCGTCATTCAAGCTGCACGCGCTATAGAGTAAAAGCGGAGTTCAAACTGAAATTTACCAGTACAAGTGCAAAGATCTACGTTCACAGAGGCATCGTAACACCACTGGCATGTCGTATGAACACGGGGATAATACCAATTTTGCTACCTGTGCTTTCGACCGAGCCTGTACTATACAAAGTGGCTTTCGATAGAGAATACGATCGTAAGCATTACCAATAACGGTAAATGGTACTATTGTTAATGGCTGTCGACGAGCTGATACTGATGTTGATTATCTCGGTCGACAACCGTTTTTGCATGTATGGTAATTGACTGACCCGGTCGAAAGCACAGGTAGAGAAATTGGTATTACAGCCGTGATGAAGCTCGCGATATGTGCGTGAAACTACCGAAAGAGTACTGTAAAACACTTACATTTGGAGGTCACTTTATTTTGGCGATATTGTGAAAGTTTCGCCTTTAATTCACGTACTATAAACAGATTAGCGTTTCTTGCCACGGGCAGGATGAGTGAGTACTCAGAGATGGGTATTGCACTCATTTTTCCCGAATCCAGGTTCGTACGAAATACCGGTGCCATGACCTACAGTTTATACTGATTTTCTTCTCCTTCCGCTTTTCATCCGTATTTCAGTTATGATTCAATATTATAACTAACTAAGGATAAGTTCATACCTTGCTGGCATCTTATTTCTCGAAGTTGCGGGAGAAATTCGACAATGAATTTGTCGTCAGGTTTATTTCTTTCAGCGTTGGTTGGTGAGGTTAAGTCCCTTGAGTGCGGAGATTTCCGAATGGGCCCGTTCGGCACTTTCCGGGACTCGGCGCTTTCCTCCCTTGGTTGCCTTCATGTGTACGTTTTGCCTGACCAGATAAACGGGTATTGGGTACACATGACGTGGCAAGGGTGTAGCCTTGGGCATTTTCTCGCAGTTTTGAGATTCTAAGTTCTTTAGAATACAGAAATAGACCTATTGTAAAGGTACTACTTCTTAGAGTAACCTGTCTGACTTAAAATTAAGGCATTTATGTTATTTTAGGACCTTTAATAATACCATAATCAAATAATAAGTTTGTTAAACAAATAGCTCGGTTTACACAACTGTGTACCTCTGGTCATAGACTTGAAATACGAACTACCCATTCCGGGTGTTCACTGGTTTGTCAGGATCCCATGCAAATGGGAACCTTTCAGAATTAAAGACATAGAAATATGTCTTTTCTTCTATTAATTAGATGCAATCTCTGACTCTACAGTTAGAGAATCGTGCAAAATCTGATCTAACAGAAGCACTTAGGGAATTTGCAGTCTGATTGTATTTATTTAAGCGCTTCAGTCTGACCTAACCAGTCAGAGCGTTCTTAAGATAGTTTCTATCATAGCTATTTTGAATTTGCTTAAGAGCACCAAATTCATTTCTGCCATTTGAATTTGCTCAGTGTAGTACCAAATTCATTTCTGCTATTTTGAATTTGCTGAGAGCACCAAATTCATTTCTGCCATTTTGAATTTGCTCAGAGTAGTACCAAACTCATTTCTGCCATTTTGAATTTGCTCAGAGTAGTACCAAATTCATTTCTGCTAGTTTGAATTTGCTAAGAGCAACAAATTCATTTCTGCCATTTTGAATTTGCTGAGTTACCAAATTCCTTTCTGCTAAATTTGGGAGCAAATTCTTGTCAGCCATGTTGACCTGGCTAAGTTCAGTACCGAATTCATTTTTGTCGTTCTGAATTCACTTAATTCCGTGCTAAATTCAGTTCCGACGTTTCGTGGAGACTAAATTCCGTATTAAATTCTTTTGATACAATGTCTTTCAAATTAAATTATTTCTAAGTCAATCTACCTCAGTATTGCCATGCCTATTGCATTTTAAGCACTTCGTTCGATCACAATGAATTTTCTTTAATAAATTTATTTTGTATAGATTTGTCTTTATCTCACTGACTCTGATAATACTCACATACCCAGTGTCCGGACCTTGGGAGGACGTAACCGCCCCTAGGTGCGGAGCCCTGTTCTCTCCCGGTTGACCCAAAAGGGTGAATCGAGCAACAAGAGGGTTCCGATATATGAATTATAGCCAGATTAGGCTTAGTCGAATGGGAGGTGCCTGACCGGGGTCAACTGATATTAGACAGACTCCTGTTTTGTAACTCATATATAGAGTGACAAGGCAGTTGGGGGCCTGGGCACTCTTGGCCTTGAGGGCCTCTCCGGTTACATTTTTGGCTCTGCGAGCAGGGTATGTGAAAGTATATTTGTCGGAGACAGTAAGATAAAGATTCTGGCAAGCACCGCATATAGGTCAACGCTATTAAGGTACAATAAGATAAAGAACAACCATGTATAATCCGTTTGTTTTAAGAACACCTGCGAATTTTGACCCGAGAATGATTAGCACGCCCAACCCGGGGTTACCTTCCATTCCAAGCTCAGTTTTGGGTGGGGTTTACCAAGGTACTCCGTATAGGTATCAAACCCCGATACCCCCTCCTACCCCTCGGAATATAAGAACCTCTAGTGCTACCCCAAAGACTGTGATTTTTACCAGCCCCAGCAGTAGTGTAATACCAAATTGGGAAACACAAATGAATTTATTTGATCAGTCAACAGGGGTTAAGGCACATGTGTCTGAAACTAATAATGGGAACCTACTCAGACTTAGGGAGGAAGGGACCCAAACTTCCCCAACCCCTCTCTATACTGGAACATCGTTTCCCGTACCTACTCAACCTAACATAAGGTACCCTACTAACACATCTCACATGGAATGGATGTTTGGTCTGGGACACCCTCTCCTAATTGACACTAGCATCCCCACTAGTATTACTACTAGTGCAACTACTAGCATTTCGGCTAGCATCCCGGCCAGTTCCCACATAGTTAATATGGACCCGGTGGTCTCTGAGGCAAAGCAGCCCACCACGCACTCCATTTTAAAATGTGAGCACTCGTGTAAACCAAAAGAGGTGGAAGCCCCTACTTTCAACGGAAAAGAAAAATGGGACACTTTTATTTCACTTTTTCAAAAAGTCAATAAATGGGATAATACTGCACGCTGTGAGAGGTTAATGGTAGCTTTGAGGGGAAGTGCCTTAGAGTTTGTAGATACCTTACAACTTAAAGTAGTGAATGATTATGATTTGCTTAAACAGGCCCTTGCTCAAAGGTTTGGGGTGACTTCAAATGAAGCACTCTACCGCGTTAAGTTTAAGGGTAGGAGAAGAAACAATAATGAAACACTTGATAAGTACATACAGGACTTACAGTACCTGGCCGAAAGGGCGTATCCAAATGAGCGCAACAGCATTTATCACAGACTCATTGTAGATCAATTCATTGAAGGCATAGGAAATAGAGACTGTAAACAATATTTACAACTCAATTTGAATTTGTTTAAAGAAAATAATAGTAGTCATATTCAGAAAGTTCTCAAGTATGCCCACAATTATAAGTCTGTGATGGGTAGCTGTGATCGGATTCGTAAGCCCTATGAAGATAATACCGCGAATGCGATCAAACCAAATGACCCATCCTTACGTGATCAAAAAATAGTAAGGGTAATTCTGATGGGCAAAAAGAGGGACGTAGGGAACCGTCAAAATTATCTGCTTTAAATGTAGGCAGGAAGGTCATGTAGCGACCCGTTGTCCCCTTAATCAACAAAATAACCAGGAAAACTAAAACAGGCTACGCTAGGGACCGATAGAGCAGCCAAATATTGCAAGAGGCCACCACCTGAGAAACAAAACTTTCCTTGTGATAGCAAATCACCTTCAATTAGTAACATTAATGAAAGTGATAAGGTGACGATTCAATGCGAAGGGAATGTACAATTGAACAGCACCTGTAGCAATCAAAGTACCAAAGATACTATGCTGAACAGCTGTGCTGAACCATTTTTCCCAAACAACCAAACTATAAGTGACTTAAGTCATAGAAATACAGGCATTCGCGATAGTCAGACTCGCGAACATTTGGATAGTAACTGTAGCATTCAAAGTACCAAGGGTACTATGCATAACAGTACGTTTATACCAAATGCCCAAACAAACAAACACGATAACTGTCAATTGACAATTCCAATAGTGATTAAACAGAGTGCAGATATGCAGAGTTTAGTTTCAAACTGTAATAGTGACACAAGCAGAGATGAGCAAGTTGAGACAATACATAATTGTGACAACAAAAGGGAAGCTGATATAGCTATACAAAATCAGTACTCAGAAGCTACACAGCCTTCTTCAGTCACAGGGCAAGCAAATACTCACACACAACTGAGCTCAAGCAAAAGTTCTGAAATTAAACAAAATGATCATATACCTTGTAAGGATTCTGAGCAGACAATAGGCAGTTCAAATCAGCCTTCAACTATAAATAAAGTGTCAAATGCATGTTGGTACTTTCACGCTCAAGTTGGGGATTTAGACATACCCCTCTTATTTGATACAGGCTCTACTGTCAGTCTCATTTCAAAAGAAGTTTATGATAATATGTCCGAAGGCAAACCCACGTTAGCACCTGTTGAAACAGCGTTGTTGACCGCTAATGGGTCAAAGCTAGACATTTTCGGGCAAGGAATATTCAAGCTGAAAACTGAAGTGAAAACTTATGACTGGAAGTTCCTTGTGGCTAACATAGAGGGTAACATGGGCATAATGGGTCAGGACTTCATTGATTCTCAAGGTCGTAGTTTGAAATGGAAAAAAATTATCATGGCAAACTAAAGCTGGCGTTATTCAGTTATTCAAGCTTAACTCAGCACAAATAGCCAAAATTGTAGCGTCCGAGTCAGTCAGTATAGGCCCTGAGTCTGAGACTTTCCTGTCTGCCCATACGAATTATCCACTGTATCGGGAATTAAATATGGTAGAACCATTTAGTGGCAATCAAAAGAAAGGACTGTTAGTAGCAAGATCCCTAATTGATAACAGTGGGGAGTCAAGAATATCAGTACTGAATATTACTGATAAGCCCATAAAGTTGAAATCTGGTGATATCTTAGGCCATGTTTGCCCTGTAACAGAAAATAATTCTGAGACATGTAAAACACAAGTGAATACGCAAGTGCCTGAGCATTTACAACCTTTAATTGACGAAGTTTCCCCAGAATTGAGCCCAGAAGAAAAGAAGGAATTTAGTGCCCTAATTTCCGAGTTTCAAGATATTTTCATGGGACCAGATAAAAAATTAGGTCAAACTGACCTAGCTCCCCATAAAATAGAAGTTGGTGGGGCCAGACCTATTAAAATACCCCCCAAGAAAGTGTCCTATAGCGCAAAGGAAGATAATTGAGGACGAACTTGACAAAATGCTTGAACAAAAAGTAATAGAACCTAGCGATAGCCCATCTTCCGCACCCATTTGTCTCGTAAAGAAAGCTGACGGTACATATCGATGTGCGATAGACTTTCGCGGACTTAATTCTGTTACGGAAAAAGATGCATATCCTCTTCCTAACATCCGTCAAATATTCGACACATTATCAGGGTCAAAGTGGTATAACACCATAGACCTGGCAAGTGGATATTGGCAAATTCCTTTACACCCAGACTCAGTGAAACTTACAGCTTTTGCAACTCCAACTAAGGGTTTAATTCATTTCTTAGTTATCCTTTTTGGCCTTTCCAATGCCGGGGCAACGCTTGAAAGACTGATGGAGAGAGTATTGGGCAATCTTCAGTGGGTAAAATGTATCTGTTACCTTGATGATGTGATTATCTTCGGTTCAGATTTTAAAACCACACTTGAAAGTTTGCGAGCCGTATTTTCTCCGTTGAGAGCGGCCAAATTAAAGCTTAAACCAAGTACATGTAAATTCTTTCAAAGGAAGGTAGCATTTTTTGGGTCATGTTTCAACAGAATCTGGGACAGAATGTGACCCTGAAAAAACTGCTGCCATACAGAACTGGCCCCGACCTACAAACGCAAAAGAGGTCAGAAGCTTCTTAGGTCTTGTAAACTTCTACAGATCCTATATTCCACAATGTGCTACAATAGCATACCCAATGAACCATCTCACGAGAAAACATGTTAAGTTTAAATAGGATGAAAAATGTGAATGGTCCTTCAACGCGTTGAAACGTTGTCTAGTCTCTCCACCCATTTTAGCCTACCCAACACGTACGAGCAAATTCCTGCTCCAGACCGACGCCTCAGGGCCAGGAATTGGATCGATACTTTCGCAGGAACAGGACGGTCGCGAAGTAGTTATAGCATATGGAAGTAAGACTTTGAGCAAGTCACAACAAAATTACTGTACAACAATGCGTGAGCTTTATGCTGTAGTCTATTTCATGCGTTACTTCAAACATTATCTCTTGGGAAGACATTTCGAAGTTCATACAGACCATGCAAGTTTGGTCTGGATTAAAAACTTCAAGGACGCTGAAGGCATGTTAAGCCGATGGCTCACAATAATCGATACCTCCGATTTTTCAATTTTCCATCGGAAAGGTACCCACATGCAACATGTGGATGCCTTATCTCGAATTCCTCCTCGAAAATACACACACGATGCGTGCATGGACTGTGCCAAGAGAAGTCTCAATGATTCTCAGAGCCCGAGCCCTGAGAATGGAGACTTGGCCCCTACCAGCAATCAAATTTTTTTTAAGCAGTCCAAGGGTGTAGACAGCGCGACCGTTATCAGTACCTTAAGTACTAATCGCGACGTGGGGCCCGCTTCATCCTTTAACGGTTCGGATACAACTGAGAACCCCCCCCCCCCCCCCCCCCTTTTCCCAACTGGTTAGCTTTTAAGAGTAGGGAGGAATTACGTGATCTACAGCTTGAAGATCCAGATATTGGAATTGTCCTTAAAAGTAAGGAAAAATCAGGAAAGCCCACAAAAGAGGAGATTAATCAATATACCCAAGACACAAAGACACTTTTCCAGCAATGGGATGTCTTACATGTCAAGCAAGGGGTCTTGTATAAAGAATATACAACAGCAGAACAAACCTACCTAACACTAGTTACACCTGCCCGCGTCAGGCGAGAAATATTCGAACATTTGCACGCTGACCGTATTTCTGGTCATTTTGGCAGAGACAAAACTACTGAAATGATAAAACGTAGGTTTTATTGGCCAAATATTAATGACACAGTGCAGCAGTGGTGTGCCTCTTGCGATATGTGCGCAAAATGTAAACCTGTCCCCGGGCTGGGCAGATCACCTTTGAAACAGATTAAAGCAAGTCGCAGATTCCAAGTTATTGCCCTTGATATTTTTGGTCCTTTGCCACTTACCGAGAATTCAATGGAATATATTGTAGTCATTGCGGATCACTTTACAAATTTCACCGAGGCATTTGCCTTACCTAATCATACGGCACAAACGGTCGCAGATAAGTTGGTGACTGAGGTCATATGCAGATTTGGATGCCCTGAACAGATCCATACTGATATGGCGCGAGAGTTTGAGTCAAACTTGTTTCAAGAGGTATGTAGGCTTTTAGGAATAAAGAAAACCCGGACATGTCCATATAGGCCGCCAAGTGACGGTCTCGTCGAAAGGTTTAACCGCACTCTTAAGAAGATGTTATCAATTTTCTGTGCAGAGAACAAGAGAGACTGGGATGATTATCTCCCCTACCTTATGTTTGCATATAGAAGTTCTGTACATTCTTCTACGCGACATACGCCAAATTATCTCATGTACGGTCAAGAGGTAAACTGCCCAGTAGATTTAATGTACGGTCCTCCTCCGGACCGGGTAGAGTATGAATGTCCCATAGAGTATGCTGAATGGTTGCATTCCGCCATGCGGCATGCATTTTAGGCTACTAGAGAGAATTTGAAAGTCGCTGCGCGTCGTCAGAAATACTAAATACTATCATGATCTGACATCCTCAGAAAATGATTTTCAAGTCGGCAAATTTGTATGGCGGTTTTATCCCCCCTTAGCTGATCAAAAAGTTGAGATAGATTGGGATGGACCCTATCTTATTGTCAAAAAAATTTCTGAGTTAACGTATACTATACAAAAGAATCCCACAAGCAGACAAATTAATGTTCATGTTGAGCATATCAAAGCATACCAGGGAGAAAATAGTCCAATCACTTGGGTGGGGCCCAATGGGGAACCAGTCCCTAGAGAAAATGTTGAAAATTCTAACCCAGTACCTTGGGTGGAGCCCCAGCAAGAATCTATTCCTGGTATTAATGTAGATGGTACAATAGAAAATGAGTCATTAAGAAATGGAACGGAAGAATTACCTCCCTGGGGTTATGAAAGTGAGGAGGAACCAGATTTGCCCCTGGAGAACAGGCACCTGTCAGGACCCGGGTGGGGCGTGCTGTCAAACCGAGACAAATCTATTCTCCTTGACAAACCAGTGAACACCCGGATCAATTGTAAATAATTGTGTTCGTATTTGTTACAAATACCGTTGTAACTGTCGCGGTTTCAGTGTCAGATTAGACTGACAGTCACACATGCCATGTCTAATTGGTGAGATTAATATCTCACTTAATTTTGTTTTCTGTGAGCATTTTTCAGTATTGCTTCTTTTGGTAGTGTCTTTAGATTTTATTTGTTTCAGTGTTTCAGCATACAATCTTCTTGCTGGTTTTCTGTGAAATGAAAAACTTGCTGGAGTGCTGTGTGCTATAAACTGGCTATAAGGTTTTTTTGTTGTTGTTTTTTTTTGTTGTTTGTTTTGTATCTCACTTAATTGTGTTTTATCTCACTGAACGTATCTCACAGAATTTCAATTTGTGGCATGTGTGGCTGTCGTTATTTATTGTTTGTAGATAATAATAATATTTCAGAGTATGGTGCAGAGTTCTTTCCCTTGGGGCACCATTTTGTGGTTCTTTGGAGGCACTCCTCACTGTGATGCTTCCTATCTGATTTATTTTGTTTTTTCTTTTTTTTTGTCTATATGTCACAATACTTAGTTTGTTATCCGAATTCCAGAAAAGTATGGCTGAAGAAATTCAGGTTCATGTGGATCCAGTGGAAGAGGAAGAGTTTCTAAGAGAATACTCTGACGTTACGTTTCCTTCTATGGGCATGACCTGTCCTGTTAGGTCTTGCCAAGACGTCGAGCTGTATTTCGGATATGGAGAGTACCTGCGACATTATAGTGAAAGACATAGGCCTTCGGTTCACGGATTTGGTTGCAACACTTGTGAGCGTAGGTTTCGTGCCAAAAAGAACAAGAGGGCACATAAGTTTTGTGAAGGTCACAAAGCCTCTTTCTTTCTGTATCATGTGGTCAACGTCCATTATATTGACCCTGAGGATGTGCGTGTCCCTCGTCCACCGTCGGGTCCACGCACCTGTATTGACACTTCTACTCCAAAAATTTTACGCTATAAGAGAGCGGAACTTGCCAGAAAAAGGAAAGAATACTCCCGTTTTTGTCAGGCACAGTTGTCCCAGGCTGAAATAATGGAGAACTTTGAAGCCGGTTTAAAATAAAGTTTTTTTTTTTCATCTCTTCTGTTCCAGAGTGTGTGTTGGGACGAGGCATTTGGTAAGGTGGGGCCGACAGTTAACTTATTAACAGTTTCTGTGGGATCTTCCTCCCATTTGCCTTCTCCTTGTCTCCTCTCTTTAACAGTTTGATCTCGACAGCATTGGTCTTTCTGAAATGGAAAACATTTTTTCAGTCAGTCTCAGGAAATATTTATCTTGAGGAGTTTTTGTTAATGTGATGGTTATATTGTTATATTCATTTTGTAAAAATTTATTTTGTATACGCAACAGGTTTACGTTGCATTATATATGAAATGAAGTGCTATACTTAATGATCCTAGTCATACAAACGCTTAAATTTAAGTGTTTCTAAAATTGATGTAAATCGGTGAAAATTGTTTCACAAATTTGCATCAATTTTATTACTTAGGAAGGAGGAATGTGAAAGTTTCGGCTTTAATTCACGTACTATAAACAAATTATCGTTTCTTGCCACGGGCAGGATGAGTGAGTACTCAGAGATGGGTATTGCACTCATCTCTCCCGAATCCAGGTTCGTACGAAATACCGGTGCCATGACCTACAGTTTATACTGATTTTCTTCTCCTTTCGCTTTTCATCCGTATTTCAGTTATGATTCAATATTATAACTAACTAAGGACCAGTTTATACCTTGCTGGCATCTTATTTCTCGAAGTTGCGGGAGAAATTCGACGATGAATTTGTCGTCAGGTTTATTTCTTTCAGCGTTGGTTGGTGAGGTTAAGTCCCTTGAGTGCTGAGATTTCCGAATGGGCCCGTTCGGCTTTTTCCGGGACTCGGCGCTTTCCTCCCTTGATTGCCTTTATGTGTACGTTTTGCCTGACCAGATAAACGGGTATTGGGAACACATGACGTGGCAAGGGTGTAGCCTTGGGCATTTTCTCGCAGTTTTGAAATTCTAAGTTCTTTAGAATACAGAAATAGACCTATTGTAAAGGTACTACTTCGTAGAGTAACCTGTCTGACTTAAAATTAAGGCATTTATGTAATTTTAGGACCTTCAATAATACCATAATCAAATAATAAGTTTGTTAAACAAATAGCTCGGTTTACACAACTGTGTACCTCTGGTCATAGACTTGAAATACGAACTACCCATTCCGGGTGTTCACTGGTTTGTCAGGATCCCATGCAAAAGGGAACCTTTCAGAATTAAAGACATAGAAATATGTCTTTTCTTCTATAAATTAGATGCAATATCTGACTCTACAGTTAGAGCATCGTGCAAAATCTGATCTAACAGTCAGAAGCACTTAGGGAATTTGCAGTCTGATTGTATTTATTTAAGCGCTTCAGTCTGACCTAACCAGTCAGAGCGTTCTTCAGATAGTTTCTATCATAGCTATTTTGAATTTGCTTAAGAGCACCAGATTCATTTCTGCCATTTAAATTTGCTCAGTGTAGTACCAAATTCATTTCTGCTATTTTGAATTTGCTGAGAGCACCAAATTCATTTCTGCCATTTTGAATTTGCTCAGAGTAGTACCAAATTTATTTCTGCCATTTTGAATTTGCTCATAGTAGTACCAAATTCATTTCTGCTAGTTTGAATTTGCTAAGAGCAACAAATTCATTTCTGCCATTTTGAATTTGCTAACTGAGTTACCAAATTCCTTTCTGCTAAATTTGGGAGCAAATTCTTGTCAGCCATGTTGACCTGGCTGAGTTAAGTACCGAATTCATTTTTGTCGTTCTGAATTCACTTAATTCCGTGCTAAATTCAGTTCCGACGTTTCGTGGAGACTAAATTCCGTATTAAATTCTTTTGATACAATGTCTTTCAAATTAAATTATTTCTAAGTCAATCTACCTCAGTATTGCCATGCCTATTGCATTTTAAGCACTTCGTTCGATCACGATGAATTTTCTTTAATAAATTTATTTTGTATACATTTGTCTTTATCTCACTGACTCTGATAATACTCACATACCCAGTGTCCGGACCTTGGGGGGACGTAACCGCCCCTAGGTGCGGGGCCCTGTTCTCTCCCGATTGACCCAAAAGGGTGAATCGAGTAACAAGAGGGTTCCGATATATGACTTATAGCCAGTTTAGGCTTAGTCGAATGGGAGGTGC
Source organism: Ctena decussata (assembly GCA_963989385.1). Taxonomy (NCBI): domain Eukaryota; kingdom Metazoa; phylum Mollusca; class Bivalvia; order Lucinida; family Lucinidae; genus Ctena; species Ctena decussata. Next base: position 2,562,088 of record OZ022504.1, on the reverse strand, counting down.
CTGACCGGGGTCAACTGATATTAGATAGACCCCTGTTTGGTAACTCATATATAGAGTGACAAGGCAGTTGGGGGCATGGGCACTCTTGGCCTCTAGGGCCTCTCCGGTTACAATATTTGCGGACAAGCAGAAAATCGCAAAATTAATATCTTCAAATTTAAGTACCCAAAAGAAGTAGTACTGTGACACTTGAATAGTGTTCTCGTCGTTCCCGCGATACCAGATACAATAAACTCGCGATATCTTAAAGTCGCAGTTCATTTAAAACTACTTATAGCTTACCTCAAAGTTCATCTCAGACAACATTTCTGGGACTACAGAAGTTACTTTTAGATACTAGTTTTGTTAGGTGACAGTTGAAATGTAAATGAATAGAATAAAATAAAAAGTAGGAAATTTGACAAAACTATGTTTTGTTTAACCGGTTACTTTGAAATATTAGTGTTTGAGATCTATTTTCTATTCTATTCTATCCCTTAACGTTACTAGGCCGTTGGGGCACCACAGATGACTTCGAAACAACCCCTTTCCACTTTGTCCTGTCTTCAGATGCCCTAGTTGAGCTGGCAAAATCCATTCCTGTCCACTCTTTGATATTGTCTTCCCACCCTTTTTCTGTCTACCTCTTCTTCCCTTTCCTTTCATTGTGCCCTGAAGAATCGTCTTTGCTAAACCAGAAGACCTTGAGATGTGGCAATACCACCTTAGTTTCCGTTTCCTGACCAGTGTCAGGAGTTCGTCATATTCTCCAATGGCTGCTTGGATCTTCCTGCGAACCTGCTCATTGGTAATATGGTCCTTGTACAAAATGTTCAGTAACCTTCGATAGCATATCACCTCAAAGGCCTGCGTTCTTTTTTCTAACTCTGCTGTCAAGGTCCACGATTCACAGGCATACCGAAATATGGAAATGACAAGGGAGCGCATAGGTTTGACCTTCGATCCAAAAGATATGCTGTTATCTCTCCAAATTGGTTTTAGATTGGTAAGAGCTGAAGTGGCTTGTGCAATCCTTGAGAGAACCGCCTGTTTTTGAGCCATCATCTGAGACAATTGCTCCAAGGTATTTGAAGCTGTTTACCTTGATCTCCCTCTCGATGCCATCTGCGCTGTTCATCATCAGTTTGGTCTTCTCAGCACTGATCTCCGTATTATACCTTGTGCAGGTTCGGTCGAGACTTTCAACTAGAGCTTCTAGTTCCTGCTCATTCTCAGCTAGAGCGTCTATGTCATCGGCAAACCGCAGATTCGTAATATTTCTGCCGCCTATGCTTACCTTTCCGTCATGTTCTTCCAGAGCATCAGACATGATCCGTTCGAGAAAAATGTTGAAGAGGGTGGGTGACAGAAGACATCCTTGCCTTACTGCAACTGTTGTTCTGAACAATTCTCCTATGCTACTATTTATCAGGACTGCACTTGTAGCCTTATCGTGTAGCTGCTCAACGGTGCGCAAACTAGATTTGCACTTATATTGTACTTCTGCATGGTGGCCCACAAAGCTGCTCTTCAGCTTGTGGTTTAAGCCTGTTCGAGACGACTTTCAGCATTACTTTGCTTGAATAACTAATGAGGCTGATGGTTCTCTAGTTCTGGCAGAGCAATAGGTTGCCTTTTAGGGAGCGTAATAATCAGCGACTTTGTCCATGGGGTAGGCCATTCTCCTGTTCTCCAGTTCCTGTTACAGATATCTTGAAAACAGAAAACATCAATCATTGTCTCTCCGCCAGCTAGAACAAATTCTGCTGCTATATTATCAACTCCGGCAGATTTCCCCCTTTTAAGTGCTGCTACTGCAATTTCAACTTCCTCACGAATGATCGGTTGTGGATCTTCTTTTTGGGGCTGATTGCAGCCCAGAGCCGCATTGTCACCGTAAGTCTCATGATTGTACAGTTCTGAGCAATATTCTGTCCATCTGCTGAAAATCTCTTGTTCTTCTGTAAGGCATTTCCCAGACTTGTCCTTTTTAGTTGTGGAACTACCATGTTTCTCTGAAGTTAGATCCTTCACCAACTTGTATGCTTTCTTGCTGTTGATTTTGTTCAGGCAAGTTTCAATCTCCTAGCACTGACTAGCTGTGTCATCTTTCTCTTTCTTCACTGCCCTTTGAATCCTCCTGTTTGCTTTCTTGTATTCTTCTGCTCCTCCTGTTATATCGGTTCTACCATAAAGTAATGCCACCAAAATGTGCAGACGGAATGGCAAATCAGAAAGATTCCGAAGGAGCCCTCTGATCTCAGTTTCTACTATTTGTACAAACCTATCTGCCGGAAAACTTAGGATATTTTCGGTAGTTTATGTCATTTGTACGGGTACTTACCATCAATTATTTTACATAGGCAACAGAAATAACGTTTAGACTTGTCACTAGAAAACTCGATATTAATACCGCATTTTAAAGGAAGACTCCTGCCGATAGTTTAAAAAAGAAAAAAAAAACACATTCTTCCCTGTTCTGGAGACCGCTATCTTAACTAGAACACGTAACCCCACCGCATGCAGTAAATTTAGCGCGTCATTTTAGTACTGTGTAAAGTTATACGTGCGTTCCCGACGACGCGAAGCGTCGTCGTGCGGAACGCACGACTATAGACTGAGGTTGTTAGTTCGTTTGTCGTGCTCCCCATAGGCGCACAATCGAGAAAACGCTTGCATTTCAATGCTTTTGCGATGATCAAGCAAGAAGCACGCCTCAGATTTCGCCCATTCAGTCCACCTCGGCTACATTTCGCGATAGACTGGTCCCATGTTGGCCAATAATCAATAGATATGACTACTTATTAGGTAAGGAACCAATCTACCTTGGCGACGGCAGGAAAGAATTTCATTGGCCAAGTTGATCACATGATACCGCTCGGCAACGCGGCTATTTTCAATCGGCCATTTAGCCTCGTTCCCAGGCGACTAACTAGAAATAGACGCCTAGTGTAAACGATATTGGTTTATCTATTGATAGTACAGATATTCCCATACTGACGTACTGCATATCTATTTATATCTCGGCTGCGCATGCAGACGACTCCTTGAGAATGTTTATGTTTAGATATCATTTTCCTATCCCTTATCTCACAGCCTCCAGAGAAAATAATTGTACCTTGTTTTTGTTTAAATTGCTTGTTAGTGTGTTTATATGAAAGATTTACAAATATATCAGCAAACACACTTAATCTGGCTAATGGTTCTTCATAATTATCTTGATCCTTTGGAAGTTTTAGTAAAAATCACAAAACTTAAATAACAAAATACAATAATGGAAAACGAAAACTTGATTTTTGAGGAAGAAATGAAATTTTGTTGGAAATGTAAGTCGGCTTTAGCGTCAATAAATATGCGAAGGAATATGGAATTTAGTTTTCTAAAACCTATGCAGATAAAGTGCATAAAATCAGCGTTGGAAAAAGATACACTGGTTATTTTACCGACTGGCTATGGTAAGTCTCTAATATATGAGTTGATACAAATAATTTGTAATAGCAAAATGATAATTATTAGTCCTATTAATGTTATAATAGACGAGCAGATCAGTCGCCTGGATCAAGCAATCAAGGTGGACGAATGTTTAATAAAACAGATAGGAAATAAAAATCCGGGTAAGTGAAAATGCTATTTTGTATTTTTAATTCTGACAAGAATCCATTGTTATTCCCATATATATCATATTGTTTAACCCATATAAGTCTGACGGGACATATTAGCAAACAGTGCAGACCCAGATCAGTCGCCATAGAAAGCGGCGTCTGATCAGGGTCAACGCTATTTGTGTCAAAGAAGAAGTGGAAATGAAAACTTATACCGGACATCCCTTTATTTAGATATAGATTCCTCCAATTAGATAAGGATAAGTCCATTGGGCAAAATTGTTTAGTAACTGAGTACCGTTAGTTAGTAATTCATTCGTGCAATAACAACAAGGCTCACAAGCACACATGCTAACCTGTATGACACATTACATTTTATGCAGAATAGCGAAGACAGTTAAAATATATTATGGTAAATTCCTTATCCTAAGTGGTAATTAATACTTAATTAATACTTAATAAATCTACTGCAACTGTAGCTTGGTATTTGTCCTGTATCAAATAAAGCCAGTGCGCATTGGGTGTAGGTAGATTGTGCCTTTTATTAATCGTACAGCTCCATACAATACAATACAATACAATACAATACCATACATATGTTTATTTACGTCTCACTTATGTACAAACAACAATAAAAATCATATTCAGATTAAAACTTATACATGTACAGAACCATTCTTTAAGAATTGCGAGAGACTGATGTAAAATCACCACATATACATAAGATTATTACACATAACGATTCAGCACAATACGTGTAAAAACCGTTTATACACATCCTCGCAGGCGCACAACGCCGAATCAACGTTATTTCAACGTCACAGCGCTCAACGTCGGCCCAACGCTGCGCGCCTGGGAGGATATATACATAATACATTTACCCGACTAAAAGGACGCATGTAAAAACATTTTAGACATATCTCAGAAGTCACACAACGCCGAATCAACGCCGTATCAACGTTGATTCAAAGCCACAGCGTTGAACCGAGGTTGATTCAACGTCGATCCCACCGCTGTACGCCCAACTGGCTGATACTGCACAACTTGTAAAATTTATTCATAAATTTATTCCTCCTTACAAGAATATCAAGGCAGGTCTTGGCACTAAATCTAATTATGCTTATATCGCAACTCCTTAGTATCTCAGCTAATTTTCAGCATTACTATATAATTCAAAGCCAGGATTATGCCTATTACTTCAAACAGCCCTTTATATATATCCTAGCAGGTGCACAACGCCAAATCATCACCAAACCAGCACTGATTTAACGTCGCAGCGCTGAATCAACGTTGATTCAACGTCGACAAAACGCTGCACGCCCAGGAGGACATATTCACAAATAATACATATACCTGTCAAAAAAGATACATATAAAAACCATTTATACATATCTCAGAAGTCACACAACGCCGAATCAACGCTGAAACAACGTTGATTCAGTGCCTCAGCGTTGAATTCAACGTCGACCCAACGCTAAGCACACAGGGATAATACAGTACATCTTTAGAAGATTATTTATAAAGGAACGGAAATCAAACATCGAGATTACACCCCTAATTTTGACAAAATTGAGATTTTCTAAAGCTTCGCACGCCCACCCATTCATGGAGAGAATGTCACATGTTCATCCTTTTCAAACGCTTGCGTAAATAAATATATAGAAAAATATATATTAAAAACGTATAAACAGTGAAAGTTTTGGTGAGACTACGCGGATGTGCAGTCTCGCATGAGCCTTCTCTGGTGGTACAATGCGATAAACAATTTAATTTCATGAGCTTTCTCATTTATTTAATACATTAAAGTCATTCGCAATCGTTTATTATTATTATTATTATTATTATTATTTTATCTTATTCTTTTTTGTTTTGTTTCAGAATTAATATCCAAAGAAGGGAACTCAATCACAATGAGACTTGCCAATTTTGTTATTGGACACCCTGAGCATTTTTTATCAAAGACTGTCTGTGACATTCTTTCTACCAGTGTATGGCGAACCATAAGTCACATAGTTATTGACGAAGCCCACTGTGTGGTTACCTGGGGACGAGAATTTCGTCCAGCGTTTATGAAAATTGTCAAGTTGCGATCTATATTTCCGAATGCAAAACTAGTTGCAATGACCGCAACTGCCACAGTGGCAATGCAGAAGGAAATAGGTTATAAACTTCAATTGCAAAATTATACAACGATAGCTACAAACCCAGGTCGAGAGAACATCAGATTAACTGTCAAGAAGAGGGAGGCAACGGCAGGAAGTAAAAAAACACGTTGATGACAACATTCAAGATCTTCTAAGACCGTTTGTGTCGGAACTTTGCGAGAAGTAACGAGACTTTGAAAAAACTATTATATATTCCAGTCTGAAAAATTGTGGTCTGGCATATGAACTTGTTAACAGTGAAGCAAGAAGATATCCAGCAGACTACGAGAACATTACACAGTGTGTATCACAATACCACGCACCATGCACTGAAAAGGTATTAGACCTTTTGGTTGTATAGTTAACACAACTTTACACGATGTATTTTTCTAATAAAATTACCATTCAAGACTCGACAAAGACAATAGAATATGATTTCTAAGAGTTAACCGTCTAAACAGCTCCCAGCAGGCACATGTCTTCAAAATGAAGTCATACTGACGTCGATGCGACGTAATGACGTCACGTCCACGTCAGTGCGACGTCATTTCAACGTTCTGTATCCGCTGGGAATAGTCGGGTGAATTCTTAACAGTTCGTTGATTTTTTATAGGAACTGAGAGTTGCAACGCATTGCCATAATTCCAACGAAATGATTTGTACAAATAGTTAATTTAAGATTTAGATCAGCCTGGGCATCCGCCGTGTGTGATAATTGACTTCGCTATCCCATGCGCGCATAGAAATAAAGGTTAGGCCCTAAGCTACTCATCATAATCGCACTGCAATAACGTTGATCAGACTAGGTGGGTGCCTGGACTAAGGCAACTTGTGTACTAGTGGTCATGCGACTTGTTTGTTTTTTTCTTAGATGAAGCAAAACGTATCAGAGGAACTACGTGATACTGATGGAAAAATGAAGCTGTTGTTTGCGACTGACTCTAATGGAATGGGAGCAGACGCACCAGACGTTAGACGGATTATACACATAGGTCCCCCTAATTCTTTAGAGAGTAAGAATTGTTTCATTCTCAACTTAGTCAAGCCTTTAAAATCTGATCGCTTTCTGAGGAAGGCGCCTTTTTCATGAACCATTTAATAAAGCACACTAAAGTCCAGTTTGTTTAATATCTCCATAGTACAACTGGTACCGGTGATAAAAACGCCTGTACATAAATCATTACGAAAAGCGATTCAACCTTCGAGTCAGATTTATGAGCATTAATTGCGTCACATAACTGGCATGAAGTAGGAAAACATATTTTTGAAAAATGGCGATTTGCTCCTCAAAATACAGTTTCCTGTTTTGATTCCCAGTGGAGCAATTCAAAACCAACAACAGGACAATGAATTGGGTCCCATGCCTGTACATTGTATTTTTACCTTTTTTGGTCAGGTTTACGATATCGGAAGTAAACAAAGCATGTTGTCAGCTAAAATTACCCAAATTAGTTTTCAAAACCTTTTTCTGTGAAACTCAATGATGGTTTATTTGTTTAAAACTAATACCCCAGTAACCAGTCAATCACATGAAAATATGAGCCAATCAAGTGAGGATTTAGAGATGCCTTGGAGGAATATTTGAAACTGAAATATGGAAGGGATACTAATTTTAACAAGATAGTGCAATTGGATTTGGGGCTTTAATTTGCATCTCCATTTTCATCAAATATATGATCGGCCAAAATTTTGAATAAGTATGAAAGTGGATTTCTTTTAAGATGTATATCCTCGCGTACATTTAACAGCGTTCTAACATACCTTCCATGTCTTCAGAGATTATTTTATGATTTCCATTGAACCAGTATTTAGAACATTTTGCCTATTTTCCAGCTTATGTCCAAGAGATAGGTCGAGCCGGAAGGGATGGAAAGGGTAGCACGGCAACCTTGTATTTCAATGCTAGTGACATTGCTGCCAACAGAGAAAATCTACAAGAAGAAATGAAGGAGTTTTGTCTCACGGAGCAATGCAGAAGAACGTTCATATGTACACACTTTGGTTTCGAAAGGCTGGAAGTAACTGAATGTCTTCATGAATGTTGTGACAACTGTGAAAAGCAGTGCAACTGTGTTGAGTGTATCTCGGTACTGTTTGACGACCTCATTGACACTGTCAGTGATTCACGTCCAACCAGTCAATCACATGAAAATATGGGCCAATCAAGTGAGGATTTAGAGATGTTACGGAATGCCTTGGAGGAATATTTGAAACTGAAATATGGAAGGGATACTAACGCCATCTACACTGTACTGTCAGCATCTTGTATTGAAATGATTATAAAAAATCAAAAGAAAATCAAGCAACCGAGTGATTTGCAAAAATTGTTGCCGCATCTTTCGGACGAGATTGATATTAATAATATATTTCATATTATCACATACACGAGAGCGCTGAGATGAATTCATCTATCTTATTGAATTTTAAAATAGTCTTACCTAAAGGTACAGCTTGTCACTTGTTGGAATTTGTAGCCTGTTACACTGTTTGCCAGAAAGAATTTGAGTATCCTGCTTATGCACAATAAGTGTTATACCAGTACCACCTGTAACATTGTTGTTGACAGGAACTATTTGATTATCTTGCTTGTGCACAAATAGCACTATATCACATGTAACACTGTTGTGGAAGAAACTATTTGATTATCCTCTTGTGCACAGTTAACACTATATCACATGTAACACTTTTGTGGACAGAAACTAATTGATTATCTTGTCTGTGTATAATAAGCATTATATCACACGTAACACTGTTGTGAACATAACGTTTTGATTATCCTGCTTGTGCATAATTAGCATTATATCAAATGTAAGACTGTTGTGGACAGACACTATTTGATTATCCTGCTTGTGCACAATTAGAATTATATCACCACACTTATGTTCAGCTGTTCTGTATACAGGCTGTGTTGTATATGTTAGACATTAACATTTTACATTGCTTTGGAATTAATCTGACATTTACACAGAAATAAAGTATGAATCATAGTAATGCATAGCCGCGCAACAAACTTAAATCCCATATGACCAGGTGTAACATTGTTTTAATTACCCAGCTCAACAGCATATTTATACTTCTTTAACGTCACCCAATTCTGATAGTGCGGTATGTCAAGTGTGTCGGTTATGGAGGGAGTGATGTTTTCAAAACTTGAGTGAAACCTGCCAGGTGTGTATTGAAATGGTCGAACTTCGCGCAGTAGGTCTATCAATCTGAGTTCGTCACCGTGTGGAGATCTGTCAGAGTGTCTCTGTGTTCTAACAAGTACGTTTGTTACGGCATCATAGTGCTCACCAATTCTTGATACACCGGCTATAGCACTTGAACGCATTTTAATGTTTCTTTCAGTTTTGTTGGAGGACATGTGTTTGATATGTTCCTTAATTTCTTTCACTAGGTACTCCATTCTTCTGTCTGAGGGAATATGGCCATCAAAGTGCCCGTTTGTGTTGACAAACATTCCATAGAATTCCTCCGATGTCTCTTTTTCAGACAGCACATACGTCTGGTGAATCAAAAGCCGAATGATTTCATAGGCATATTTTGACAAATTTTTATAACTCTTGAAAAACAACATAGTGAGCTTTAAAAGACTTAAACAACGGTCTCTGTCGGGAAGTTTCGTTACATTCAGTAAATCTTTGAAAAGGAGGCCTAACTCTAACACACGTTTGGAATAATTCAACACTCCATCTGCCTTGAATATATTTTCAGACTGTTTTTTCGACGCTTGAATGGTAAGTACAGTACCGTCTGGTAGAGTTATGTTGAAAAACTGTCCATCAACTGAAAAGAATAAACACCTATAGAAACATTATCAACTTAGCCTAGGAGTGCCGAAATAACAAAATATTAATTTTGTATTCATTCCAAATAACACTATGCTTTTTGAAACCTTGGTGATTGTAAAATGATGCAAATCTGAGGTTTTCTAAACAAATATAAAGAAACTGTATTTTTAAGAAATGGCAACATAGATACATTCTAGACACATTTAAGATATAGTTTGACGATGATATTTGTAACGTTATATATTTTGTAATGTCATATGGTCGTGTCGTAGGCGGCACAGTATGATGTGTCCATTTATTATGTAAAACTCTATATTGAGATGTGTTTTAACGTATAGGGTTATCTGCTACGACAACATCGCCGTTCTGCTTACTATACAATAACATTATCCCAAGAGCCTCGCTTCCCTCTCTGACCAAGTGAAATAGAAAAAGGCATGCCTAAGAATTATTATCAGCTTGAGTTGCCGCCTACGACACCATTCAATGGCAAGACTATATTAGATTATAAAACTTAGCCAAAACTTGTTACCTTCTACTGTATTAGCCTCCCGGAGATTAGCCTCCGTAATATTGCGACCACCGGTAAGCACATATTCGTCCACCAGTTTTCCCACTGTCTCAAAGTACCAACTTCTTTTGTCTTCATCACTCTGAAAGTCTGGGGGAACATTCTTAGAAGGCACATCGTCCATTGACGTTAGTCCAAAGTATTCCATGAAACATTCAACGATATACACGTCAACTACTGAAATGATTTTTTTTTTATCTGCATCATAGTGGGTGTTCACATTTTCTCCCACGTTTGATCTTGAAATTAAATTTTGCATCTGTTTTAGTGTCCCATTGTCCCTGGCACTGTCTTCCTTAAACAACGTCTTTAAAACCATCTGCAAGAAGTTCATATGCAAGTGAAAAAATTCAAATGTTATTGGGGATAGGCTAGCAAACCGATTGGCCGGTAGGTCCTCATGAGCCCTCAATGACTTTGCGCTTGAAAATCTCTCACGGGTGAACTGATCGCCACCAATGTGTACTCGAAGACATGTTTCTCTTATCCCGGCTTCACGACATGCCTCGTCTATTGTTGACTGATAGAACTCAAGGATCTCCACAACATCTTGTAGTTTTTGCTCATTTTTATACACAACGGGCAATGGTATTACTTCTGTTTTTATCCGCAGTTTTTCATCTACAGGAGTACTTATAAGCAATGGAACCACGTTTTCGAACATTCGGAAAAAGGACAACTGTCGAAACACAACATTTGACATAAGGATTGTGTAATCCCGTCTGTAGATACTGTAATCTGCTTCTGATGGTATAAATGATTGACATTCAATTTCTTCAAGAGGCCTTTGTGGACGTTCTGTAGAGAGTGCACTGAAATCCACGTTCTGAACAAGAATTGCAGAACCAAACGCATGCTCCATATGACCTCTGTGGTCTAAGCGCTGGTCATGTACACTGACAGCCCAGTTGATATTGTCTCCAACAATTCTGAACCGCTTTCGCTGTTGAACTAGCTCAATTACGGCATCATTGAATTTTCCACCTATGATCTTCAGAATGTAGAGACTACCCTCATTACCCAAACATACACCTTGCCTCTGCAGTCGATCAAATACCTGCAAGAGGAGCGTAAGTGATAGATTTTAGTTTCCGCAGGACGCATATGAGCCGCAACACGACAAAACCAACTACGTGGCATATGCCCCAAGTGAAGATAAATCAGCCTTGACATCCGCCAGTCTGATCAGAGTCTTCGCTGTGCGGTTAAAGGGTAGCTAAGGGTCCAAGCTAGCGCCATGCGGACAGCGAAGGCTCTGATCAGACTGGGCGGTTGCCAAGGCTGACCTGAGTCGTCACTGGCTGTATATGGCACTTTTTTTGGTTTTGCAGTGACGCGGCGCAATTACATACATACATACATACATACATTATCTTGTCCTGGTATTGCTTTTCCTCTCATCGAACATTCATAAAATACATGCACTATGTTACGCTTTTCAGGCTACTACTTGCTGTAGAATTGTATTCCGTATGCGAAAAACATTGGCACAGATCCGCTTGTGCGTTATCATAATCTGATCAGTGGCTTTATTTCACTAAATTGATATTACTAAATGTCTTAATTCTATAGCCGAAATTTCTAGTCTGTGTGTAGCTTCTGTGGCTATGCATGCGACTTTGAATCTGACCTGGTTAGAAACCCCAAAGACAGGTCTTCTCGTGACGAGGCCCACTCATTTATGGACCAAGACTTGACCGTTTAATTAAATCTTACCTTTCTGTCGCAGATGTTGTCAAAAAGTAAAAGACTGTTTACTCTCTGGACAAGACTGAGTTCCTTGTTTCTTGTTTGCATCATAATCCCATAGATCATTGCAAGACGAGGGATTACCTTCTCCATTTCAGTGTACAGTGCATTTTTTCTTGTTTCATCATAATTGCCAATATCTGCGCCATCAGATCTGGAAACTGTGTTTTGAACTCATCAATCACGTGGAACCAATCGAAATTTTTCAAGTTTTCGAACGATTTCTGCATGAGTACACTCTGTTCATACTTTCTTTTGCCAAGTGACGAAACTGTTTTGTGAATTTCTGTGATGTGCATGTTAAGTAGTGTCTTTCGGATGTCACCAGAGTAGACAATAACTTCTGATATTTTAGATATATCCCCGCATACACAGGCATATAGCAAATGTTGTTTTGTTGTGTCGTCCAGATAGTGAACATCATCTTTATTATACTCTTTTAAGAATGAGGTCAGACTTTCAAACATTGGACTAAATTTAGATGGTTTAGCACTTGACTTTATATATTCATGCCCTTCTGGCTGCTGGTGAACAGCTTTTTGCGCACTAGTTTGATCTTTTTTCTTCTTTCTAACTTTCATATACACATGATCTGATTGTTGTTTTCCTTCCGTATCGTCTGGGACAGAACCACTTTGGTTCGCTAGCTCAATGACACACATATCACTTTCACTGTCTATTTTAGTCTGTTCCTTTTTAGGGTCTTCCACTATCACAGTTTCTGTATCTATGTCAGCTGTAATAGCACCAGTTGGATTCTCAGCGTTGATTTCTGTTGTGCTGATTTCCAGTTCCATACCAACTGAAAAATGGAATATGTAGTGAGCAAATTTAATCAAGTACATGCTAAAAGCCATTCTAACAAGGGTGCAGCTCAATTATGTCTTAAACCAGTTACAGAACACACAGAACCAGAAGCGTATAAATAATTTTTTTTTCAGATACTGTCTAGTCTGTGTAAGACAGGACCTCGCATCACTGCAACTTACGAGGGATTTCTAAACCCGATGGAATATGATAATAAATGTATATATCATAAGTCCTTATGAAGTTTACATACCGTACACGCGGGGTTCCAATTTTTGCGGTATTTCGCGGTCACTTCGAAACCACGTATATAAAAATCGTGGAATAATTTACTGTTTCTGACAAAGTGTCTTCAATAGACACTGTGTCCATATATTTTATTCCGTTTGCCTCGGTAGATTCTGCTTTTAACTTGAGCCAGTTCGTTCGATAACCTGCGGCAAGGCCGCAGTTTCATGAACAAACTGGCTCAAGTGACCAACAAACGTTTTATTTTTTGCGCATCTTCCTATCCGCGAAAAATAAAAATCGCCAAAATTAAGGTTTATGTTTTTTACCCTAAACCGTGAAAATTTGAGCCCGCAAAAATTACCGTGTGATGGATGCACAGGCTGGTCTGGGTCGTAATAAATACATGTACTGGTTAGTTTCCATAGTCCTATAAGGAGCAAAATGTCTCAACACAAATCATTATGATAGAAGTTTCAACATTCACTTTGAAAATTAACTGTGGGTTGGTGTGAATAAATTGATCCATATACCTGGGAAAGGGTATGGAAAACCAGTTTTGGAAAACTACAAATCAGACAACCAAAAGTGATTTTCCTTTTCTGGTTTCCGTTTGAGTGATGCAATATAAACAATAGCGCGACAGTGAATAGGGCACACCCTGGTACATTGTATTTTTACCATTTTATTTTAGGACATGGAATTGAAAGTACATGTAGGTAATTTTAGTTGTCAACTAAAATGACCCAAATCAGTTTTCAAAACTTTTTATGTGAAACTGAAGGACGTTACAATTGTTCAAAGTTAGCTAACACGGCCATTTACAAAGACGAAACTATTGTGAAAAGGTTGCAGCGATACCTCAAGACAAAATTTTTGTGTTTATAGAGCTATAGGGCCTTTAAAATGCGCCAAGTAGAAAGGATTATCTATCACCACATACAAAGCAGCGAAAGGAGAGGGATGGGCTCAGCCTTTCATATGCTGTGCCCAAGATACAGTGGGCCTCTAATCCCCACTGTTCATACGGCCACCATACCGGTAAATAAATGAATAAGTAATAATCTTGCAAATAAAAACAAGTTTTGTTTCTTTCTATGTGTCATTTTCGAAGAATGGACGGATGCCTTTAGATTTTACGTCCTTTTCAACAGTATTTCAGTCATATTAAGACGATCAGTGGGTGGTAATGAAAGGCTGTGTGCAATGGAATTCTGTTTACAATTAAATATAAAGTTCCCATACTAAAATTAGTGCGACAGATGCACCTTCTTCATTGTCGTGAAAGTACTTCTGCCTTAAGCGGGAACCGATTTCGGACCGCTCGATCAGCAAGCCAACGCTTAACCCACAGAGCTACCTGAGCTCTTCTGTCAGTTTTGAAACCTAAAGAGAAACAAAAATATAAAAAGTTGACATACCTGACAACTCATCTGGGAGCTCCTTGAAATCATATAGAGAATCTTGACCACCTTCTAATAACCGAACTTTAGTTTCTTTTTTCTGTGGCATTGTCGTATAACGGCACGTCCGCTCTTTTATTTGACTTCCAGAGTTACGAATAGGGGTGGGTATCTTCGTAGAAGTGTTTGGAGTATTCCGCGGCGTTTCTGGTTCTTGTCTCTGAATCTTTGAGTTGTAAGAAATTGGGGTGGATGCCAGTCTCTTACTTTGTAAAACGGTTCTTCTATAATTTTGTTTGCACAGTTCTTGAAATGAAGACACCTTTTCGTGAATAGTTAATAAACGCCGCATACATGATCTGCAAATAATCCCACTTTCTACATTTATTCCTCCATACTTTAGTAATAAACTTTGTAAATTATGTGTCGTTTTTGCAGATTCTATTTTCCGTGGAGAATTCGGGCATTTCGAACACACAATGCAGAGTTTGTCATTTTTGGACGACTGTTTGATAGGCGTCTTCGACATATTTGCTTTTCTCGTCTCACAAATAATAACAAAAGCTCTAAAGATCTAAAACAAAAATACACCTCAAATCTAAGCTTACTTTGTCTTAATGAATTTTGTTTCTGTGGTTTTCTTTTAATATTAGGACAAAGCCGTATTTTCTTTAAATAATCAAGCTAACTGACTTTAGGTTTGAAGAAGTATATCTGGCCATATCTATAGACAGAACCTTACAGGTGACACAAAATAATCTGACAACTGCGTTTGACAGAAATACACAGCAAAGCAAAATGAAAAGAAAAAACATATTGTAAATCATCCAAACGGACTATGGTCTTATCCGAGTAATTATTCGATCTGCAAAATGTTTGCAGCATTTATGGTATGCTGGAAACTGTAACTGTATCGCACAATATCAGTTTGTATACATTTTGGCCAAGAGAGCTATTATTTATTATGCGATTTGTCCGATAATTTGCTTTTAAGCGAAGCAC
Organism: Ctena decussata; assembly: GCA_963989385.1. Classification (NCBI taxonomy): domain Eukaryota; kingdom Metazoa; phylum Mollusca; class Bivalvia; order Lucinida; family Lucinidae; genus Ctena; species Ctena decussata. The sequence goes on along the minus strand of OZ022504.1, from coordinate 2,546,812 downwards.
CTGCTGTAACCTTTCACGCTAGTAGGAAGATATTAATAGATAGGTACTTTCTCTAACATGATTCCCGGCGCTGTTACAACTTTGGATTGCTTATTGAGAACCATATCAGCAGTCAAGTTTCTGCCGCCTAAAGCCAGTGGTTGCACTCCACAGTTTTCGGACACTTCCGAGCCGTACCCTACTGGTCATGTAAACGAAGAGAAAAATAAGCCAGTTTCAATGAAGAAAAGTGTTTCAATACTACTTGAATGCACTGTGCATATGTCTAAAAACAATTTATAGCCATTTGAAAGAACTGCAATGGCCTCATATGAGTATTGCAATTTTTTCAATTTTACCCCACCCCCTAAATTTGCGGTACAAAATTTCGTCAAAACCAAGCATTTGTGAAGGCTCCACTCAAGTCCAGGACTAAAGTTGACCCTTAAACCTCCCAAAATTATTTAGTAGACTTACAGGTGATCAGTTTGAGCTATAAGTGAATGCCTGCCAGCCGTTTACTTTTTTTGCTATTCTTCTCCAAACATGTATACTGTTGATACAGCAGCCAAATAGCCAGCTTTTGTATTTCAGTGATAAGTTCGTATTCAGAACTGCAAAACTATTGGATGATTTCTGGATGCTCAAAAAAGCTTTTTTTGACATTTATGGAACCTGCTTACTCAAATAGAGCCAAACTTTCCTGTATGTCAGGAGACAAAAACAATTTATAGCCAAGTTTAAAAGCCTACCCCCAAATATTAAGATTTTTGTCCCCTGCCAAAAGTACGAAACTGTGAATGGCAACCTTAAAGGGGAATTTTTTTATCACAGTTGAAAATAATTTTTCAGTTTCACATATTTGCATATATCTTATGCCATTTTAGAAGGTTTAAAACAATTCCAAACAACAGAATGTGATAAAAAGCACATCCGAAAAGTGAAGGGAACTTCTGCGGCATAACCTCATTTTTCCTTGATATTTTCATAAATAGTCAATTTTCAGTTTTACTATATTGTCTAAAAGCATGCAGTGATATTAACCATTTTACACTCACTAGATAGAGGAGTCCCTAAATTTCTGATTTACAATAAAACAAGCTGTATACTGTTCCAAGTTCAGCTGACAGGATGTCTCTGCTTCTGAGTATGCACAAATATTTTACATTTTCTGACATTTTCTACCAATTTACAGTATTTTTCATGCAAAAAATGCTTGAAACTGCTTTCTCTGCATAGTTTCAGTGTAATCCTACAAATATAGTGTTCTGTGCTTAAAACAAGCTTAAAATGAAGAGTCTGAGCTTCACAGAGGGTGAACATGTATGCCTCAAGTATATTACTGCTTACAATCAAAGGGAGATAATCATAGGTTCAAAATTAAGGTACTGGCCAAAATGGCTTCACAGACCTAAATCAGCTTCATTCTTTTGCCTTTTTAATGCAGAATACAAGCAGAAATGTGCAAATGCTGTGAAAGATATGCCATAGGTCATATTTTTTAAGATAATCTCTGTCTGCAATCAGAAACAGTGACATCAGAGGCAAAAATGGGACATGGTAGTATCATTTATCTCTTAGGAGAATTTCAATGTCTCAGAACTGGATATCTTCAACTGCACTTGTTGCATCTTGTATACAAAAACTTGTCTGTTGTCTTCCTGTATATATACTGTGCTATCCACTGCATGTCAGATAATAGAAACCTGCAAGAGCAATATAAAATCTTCAAAATATGTACTGCAATTTGTCTACTGCAAAAGAAGCAAGCACTAGGCAGATCATATTATATATTACCATGGTAACTGCCTGTTAATCTAGCAATTAAGATGGTATCAGGTCAAAGTTTATAAACAATACAACCAGAGTTTTGTAGATACAAGATTATTATTCATTTCATATGGAACTGGATAGTGTTAAAGTTGCTTGATATACCTCTCTTTAGCTATTTCATATTTTAAATTCTGAAGTGTTGTATAATTGTTGTTAGTGCTTTAACTGTTTGTTGCTTTAACTGCTTGCTTTGTTACTTTTTTGCTGTTGTTACTGCTACTGTTCCTGCTGTTGTTATAAATTTTGAGAGATATAGTAAATAGTGTTTGGGAACTTTGGATAATACATCATATAAATATTGAGATTCTGTGTTGGTGGTTTCTGATACCGATTATAATGTCTTCGAAAGCTAACAGTTACAGGCGTAACCGAAAAGCCAGAGCCACTCAGTTTAAAACTGGAAATAAGCACTCTGTGGTACATCATACACCAAGGTCAGAATTACCTGCTGATCCTCACCCTGATACATGTAGTGAGGAATCTCCAGTCATAACCAGGCCAAGTGTAGAGGAGTATCTAGATGCCTGTCAGGTAGCAGCAAGGGAAGGGGCTGTCAATCACAGACTAGTCTGTCCTGGAAAGCTCAGACCTGCAATGAAAACAACAAATAATGACCTTATCTGTGATATGATGAGCAAAGAAGAAAATGTTATTGTTAATTTTTCCAAATTGTCAGCACTAGTGGCTGGATTTATTCATCTGTGTGACAATCCAAGTCCCATTGTTAGGATTGTGAAACGACAGGGACTCTGCATCACTGCAGAAACAATATGTAACTGTTGTAATTTTACCTCTACTGCTTGTGAGCTGTTTACAACAATTAAGAAAAGCAGAGGGCCAGAAGCAGGAAGTCTGAATGATGCCCTGGCAATAGCAATTTTAAAATCCAAAATGGGGATCAGTGATGTCAGGTACTTGTTAAGCTGTATCAATGTTCAACCTCCAGCACCAAGTGGACTGCATAAAAAATTATGTGATACAGCTGACAAAATGGTGCAACTAAACACCGAATCAATGATAGACAACCAAAAGTATGTAAGAAGAGTGATGCAGATGGCTGGCAAAACTCCTGAAGTAAATGTTGAGACAGATTTATCTTTCAACAACAGGCCGCAGTCTGGTTACGAGGCCGCAACCCAGTCATTCTGTCCCATGGTCGAACAAGACACAAATAGAAAGCTTGTGTTGTCTATGGCAACTGCCAATAAACTCTGTTTTAAAAAAGAATGTGATCATAAGAACAGTAACTGTAAAAAGAATTATGGTATTGCTGAGAGCATTTCCTCCAGTGAGTCGAAACTTGTACGTGAAAATTTGGACCGTATTAAAAACAGGGGAATGTTAAAAGTGAAATCGGTGACATCAGACGCAAGCGCGCAGATTGACAAAAGCATTAGAAATTATGCACGGGACACGAAACAAAACATACAACACTACAAATGCTTTGTGCACAAATTACGCATAGTTCAAAAGCATATAAGGTACACACGCTTGACATCCACACTTGCAGGCTGTGACAAAGATATTTACTCACTACGACTTTCTACAGCAGTTCGAGCAAGAGCGCGTCTTGAATTAGTTCGAATAAAAGGGCACTTTAAGACTGCTACTCTGTTTTTATTACATGCTCAGGCTGCCATAAGAAATATTTTACCTTGTTTCTCTGGTAACCATGTGAACTGTAGAAAAGATTCCATGGTATGTAATGCACACCTTGAGTCATACAACACAAGCTTCTTACCATATAACAAACACATTGAACTTAATAGGGTTGATATGCTGCAGTTGCAAGCAGTTCTACAAAATGATTTTTCGCGAGAAAACTTGGAAAAGATTTCTCGGCTCTCAACCACAAACAAATCTGAAAGCCTGCACCACAGAATTTTTACTTATGCACCAAAATCTACAATATGGAGCAGAAATTTCACCAGCCTTTGCCATTCCGCTGTTCATTCTTCAACCGTAGGAACTGGTCAGTCATCATTATTTCTAGCCTCAAAACTCGGAATCCGATATAAACGTACAGATCCTTTCTTTAAACAAATGGAAAGCTTAGATACAAGAAACAAGTACCATTCAGATAGAAAATGCTCTCGGCAATACAAACTTTCTCGACATCTTGCAAGAAAAAGGAAATGTAGTCAAAAGATAAAAGACAACTCTTTGTATACAACTGCAACTGCAAGTGTGTCGAACGAACATGCATATGGAATTAACATAAACAAATAATACTACCTTGACTTGTGTCACAGTATACAGCTTTTGTAACCATAATGACCTATACATTCTCCATTTAAATTACAACTCTTTCTCTTGTTATTGATATCAATGGGTTCTAAAGACAAATGTTGGAACTTAATACAGTCTCTTTTATGACAAATATGTGAAACATGTTGATTTTTCATATCTGTAAAGTTTGTTCGGATATAGAAAATAAGACGGTGTACTCTGACTTTCACTCTTTTTCCACGAAACTGAAAACGAATTTCCCCATAACCGTCCTTATCCTTTGGGCCTGTCCAAAGACAACAACCCTCAGAGGAAGATGTATGTCTTCGAATAAGTCTGTCACAATATTGAACTTCAATTTCAGTTAAATGAGATTTGAAAACCAAATTTGCCATAATAACGTTCAATAATGGAGAAATGTAAGGATTATGGGAGCAGCAGAACTGAAAAAAAAGGGAATAATGTAACTAAAATAAGGCTCCATATGAGTTATTCACAAAAAGAAACTGACCGTAAAACATTTTTGTGCCGATAAATGGTGCTGTTGGCATGTTGTAAAAAAACTGATAATTTGAGTTATTTCCCTTGCCACAGAGTCAAAATTCTAAAATTGCTATAATTCTTGTATTTCTGCACAGATTTGCTTCAAACTTGCTCATAATGACAATGAAAACATGAACTTCTGATTTAGAAAGTAAAAACTCAACATCTTAGACAATGATTATTGCTTTATATAAAGGTTGCACTCCACAGTTTTCGGACACTTCCGAGCCGTACCCTACTGGTCATGTAAACGAAGAGAAAAATAAGCCAGTTTCAATGAAGAAAAGTGTTTCAATACTACTTGAATGCACTGTGCATATGTCTAAAAACAATTTATAGCCATTTGAAAGAACTGCAATGGCCTCATATGAGTATTGCAATTTTTTCAATTTTACCCCACCCCCTAAATTTGCGGTACAAAATTTCGTCAAAACCAAGCATTTGTGAAGGCTCCACTCAAGTCCAGGACTAAAGTTGACCCTTAAACCTCCCAAAATTATTTAGTAGACTTACAGGTGATCAGTTTGAGCTATAAGTGAATGCCTGCCAGCCGTTTACTTTTTTTGCTATTCTTCTCCAAACATGTATACTGTTGATACAGCAGCCAAATAGCCAGCTTTTGTATTTCAGTGATAAGTTCGTATTCAGAACTGCAAAACTATTGGATGATTTCTGGATGCTCAAAAAAGCTTTTTTTGACATTTATGGAACCTGCTTACTCAAATAGAGCCAAACTTTCCTGTATGTCAGGAGACAAAAACAATTTATAGCCAAGTTTAAAAGCCTACCCCCAAATATTAAGATTTTTGTCCCCTGCCAAAAGTACGAAACTGTGAATGGCAACCAGTGGTTTACGCTTTTTGCTACTGTAGAGAGTTATACGAAGCGGAAGTTGCGCAAGGAACTAGTCTATCGGCCATCGGTAACATTTCGTCGCTTCAAAGAGGATTTATTGATTTAAACAGGTTGTTTATCAGCTGGTAAGAACAGAAATGATTTGAACTAGGCTTGTACGTTATAGGCAGTCTCAGTGGAGAGTGCGCAGCTATCTTGTTTATGAAATTTTCAGGAAATCGAAGAGGAAAATACATCAGTGGTGCTCGTATCCTATCCGTTTCGTACCACAGGAGGTTCGCTGTTCAGTCACGATGGTGTATCGCTTGAACTAGTCCTCGGTCAAACTGAATGGTACCTTGGTCATTCATACCACACCCTGTACGTTTGATATGACTGTGATTTCAGATTTGAGCCGCGACTTGACAAAACTAACAAAGGGGCAAGTGCGCGGAGACTCAGATCAGCCTGGGCATTCGCCCGGTCTGATCAGTTTCGCTGTCAGCATGAAGCTTGTTACATGGCCTGCTTACACCTTTACCTTCAGGAGAAGCGTGGTGGCTCAGTGGTTAGTGCACTTGACTCTGAAGCCAGAGGTCGTGGGTTCGAATCCCGCCAGAGGAGAAATCTTCCTAGACAGTCCCAACCGGTACGCGGACACTACCAGTAGGCGGACACTTTTGTGTTTTGGCGTCAAATAAACTCTAAGATACTTTTTAAATTCAACTGACATTTTGACATTTTTTCAAGGCGCCATTTCTTTATCTTTTTGTCATTCACTTTTACATTTACACAACACAGTTACGAATCTGCAGGGCTGATGCAGACCGGTGTCATGATTGATGCTTCAGTTTGACTGCGCCAAACACGTAAACAGGCAAAGCAAACAGCCATGTGTCAATATGAAATTAGAACAACCCTTTACGATGTTAATACATTTTTTGTTAACTACATGTATCAATGATTTAATTAGATGTATTGTAGCATATAAATGCCATCTCGGTTTACTCAGATTCTAAGATGTCCGCGTACTGGTATGATAAACCTGTTTGATACAGCAAATAGCATGACCTCAACAGCGTTACGCTGCGCATGCAGAGATGATTTTTTCGCGTATTCCTTTTGTCTATATTTAGCACAAGGATTTTCCTAAATTGCATGCCCATCTGGTAGATGTTGGAGTCTTAAACATTAGGTAAAACACCCTTAAAAGTGTCCGCGTACTGGTCGGGCCTGTCTATGTCCAAACGCGTTTTTCTAGCATCATTTGCATTGATGATGCTAACAAGTGTGCCGTCCTTCGGATCGGGATATTAACTGGAGGCCCCCCTGTGCAGGGAGAGTCATCCCCTGTGCAGGTTAAAGATCCCTACTATAGCTACATGGCTATACCTAGGCTTCCATCCTGCAACACCGGAGTGTACAAACGTACACCGTCTGTGTACCCTTCGGGGGCTAAGGCGTAAATGGAAGAAAGAAAACTACCATTTAGGCACACTGTGAAGACTCCGATGAGACCTGAAGACTGGGCAGATGCTGATTTACAGTGCTGTCGGCCTATTCAGCGCACTTAAACAAAGAATCGTTAACTGTGTAAATAAGAATGGTAATAAATAAACAACAGATATTGTGTTTATAAAGTACAATAATCACCCTTTATTTCATCTCAAATCCACCATCTGGTATTGATCACAATATGAAAAGAAACTCAAAACTCATGTACCATTGTGCACGAGGGACCCCGTTTTTGTCGGCCAATTCGACGCAGCTTCTGAAAATGTCTTATTCCTAACATAAATAATGGACTAATTTGTGAAACAGACTATACTCATGACATCTCACTCCGTGGGCTGCAGAAGGAGCTTGTGGAAAGTTTCAACAACTATTTGCTTTAGCAGTGTTAAATCATGATCCTTTGGACATTAGCTGAGTGAGTTATCTTTACTATGTGCATTTATGCAAGGCATGCAAAGAGTGATAACTATTATTTACAAATTACAAGTGCTGCTAAAGTGAGTTGACCTACATTCGTGATGTGTGCTCAGAGCCACTGTGTTTGTAAACATTTGCAAATATCTGCATAAAACCAAGTGCAACTAACCCCTCTGGACAGACATGATCTTCTTTACTGCATATAAAGATCTCCGCTTGAAGGACTGCTTGGATAACAGTCGACAAAAATTATCAACACATGTTTAACAGTAAATTACGTTACGTAACTTGCGCCGATTAAGCCTATGCGCTGAATAGGCCGACACGACAGTAAGTCTGCGCTGCGCGCACAACAGGGATAAAGACTAATGATTATGCCAAAATTCACAATTTAACATTAGGGGTATGGGCATTTTCTTCCGAATTCCAGGGCCCAGCCAAAAGTTTAGGGGCTTTGGGCAACTGAACCCCTGTCAGTCTTTATCCCTGCACAACCACTTTGTTGGTTTTCTCTACATGTTCCTGGTAAGGCCAGTTTCTTAAAATTTGTTTCTTTAACAGTGTTAGAAATAAGGCCCAGACAGGAACTTGCCCGGTGGGCAACCTGAACTGAATTTCAACTTGTCCACCAAGATTTCAACATGTCCCCCTGTATTTCATTGCAATTAAACCGTTTACATGTCATTTTCTTCCAAAGTCACGTAAGTAAACATAGTCCAAAAATGCTCTCCCTTTCAAAGACACTAAGCATGTCAATTTATGAACTTCAGAGATAACTGACCAATAGTTTTGATCACAGCTGCCTAATTATTTTCACAGCGCTACTTTGACAGGGATTCTATTTATTTTTCTCCTTCAATTCACTACATTGGTGGGTTTCAAACTTCTCATGCAAAACTTCAAAAAAGACATGAAACAAAGTTATTTTCCAGAATTTACCTGAATTATAAAGCTGGGCCGGGTAGTGCAGTCAGTAAGGCATGTGACTTATAAGCCAGAGGTCTTGGGTTTGATACCCATTCCGGCCACTTACTTTCATTTCTCCATCTGGTGATTCAAGAAGGGCAGTTATGAGTTACTGGTGAAAGAGGAGCACTTAGTAATGGTTAACGGCTTAGGAGATCTAAGCTCTAGTCTAAGCCTGCCCAGGAGTAGTGATGTTAGGTTAACTGACCGTCCCGACATGACCATAGTTGTTTATTGTGGACGTTAAGCATTAAATCAGTCAAAAAATCCGCCCCCCTCCCCCCCCACCCCCCACCCCCCACACACACACTACAAAACCATTTAACAATTTTTTTTTTTTTAAATTTGGATTCTTTGTCCAAATTCACCTACTTGAGAGCTCAAAATTAAGTTTGTAGGGTTTGTGCTAAATTGAAATTATTCTTCACACAATCAAATGTTAAGTGTATCATATGCTATACATCTGTGTACATGGTGGCTGTTTGAGATTTCACCTCTTTTTAGCAGTCAAGCATACTGTTTAAGTCTGAGTATAAGATAACAATGCATCTGTTGAACAGATAATGTCAATCAGAAGCATAAAAGAACGACAATATATTACTTATATGATTTTGAAGTGCACCCTTTTTACGAAGGCCGATGGGGTCTTCAGTTGGGGGATTTGCCATCTCCTCTGATGGCAATTTTTCTACACTGTAGAGTGAGTCAGACAAGTACCAACTGTGTGAATGAAGCATATCCAAGTTAACCCAGTTTGCATCCCAGTTACCTAGTGTAAGAAAGTGGTTAGGTGCTTCAGACCTTGGATCATAGACTCACAGATCATTCGAGTCTCACTGGACCGTAGATTTTGTCTCTACAGTCGAACTTTACTGGCTCGAACTGGGAAGGCTCGAACACCATGTTTCGGTCGAACTGACTTTCCAGTCCCGGCAAAATCCCTATTTATTTTAACTAAACATACCACACGTGGCTCGAACAACGATGGCTCGAACGCTCGAACCCCAAGTCTGGTCCCTAGAAACCACTTTCTATGTAAAAAAAACACCGATGACTCGCACCTATTTCCTTGTCAAACATTTCCAAGTTTAATGACCGGACTAAATGTAGATCCTACCGATTACAAGTATTGGTCATCAGGTTTGCTACATGTACGTCCATACTTGTCTTGATCTTTTTATATTGTAATCAAAATTCTGTGCTGTTTTGTTTTATCTACCTGAAAGTGCAATGGTTCAAAGAGTGACCGATCAAAATACAAGAAGTTGCCGTAGTTATGATACAAAAATATAGTACATAAAGTTGGATCATGTTGAGCTGGTCTTCAATGACTCGAACTACCGATCGGTCGAACTTTTTTCGGTGGTCCTGGCGAGTTCAAGCCATCGAAGTTCGACTGTATTTAAATGGCACTTTCCGTGTTCAAATGATAACCCTGAGTTGATCTTGGCCTTTTTACAGATAACTCATAAGTCAGACATGTGCTAAGACTGCTTCCTAATGCTTGAGAAATTTCTGCAATTTAATGAGATATCTTTGAATTTGTTGAAACCTTTGGTATAAAAGTTTGTATGTACAGTCAAATAAATGGCTACTTGAAGTTGATTAAGTTACAGAGGTCAGTATCAGTTTTTGATCAAGGTCACTCATATTTCACCAACTTCGAATTTTTCCTGGTAACCAATATGGCTGTCATGCACATATCATTAAAAAGCTTCCACAATCAAATAACCCATGACACTGAAACTTGGTACATGTACACAGCATTTGAAATTAATATACTCTGGGATTTGTTCAAATGGTGACCCTAGGTTGACCTTTGACCTTTTGACTTAGGTGAGCTATTCAGGTGTTTTTGGTACGTTACATGTACATGCATTTGCATGTACTGTAAAAATGAATAACTGAAAAATCATTTTTCATTTTATACATTTTAGGAGATTTTAACTGTAATCCGGCACATCTGATTGGGAGACAAGTCACAGCCTAAAAAGACTTAGATATTTGTATTGGCTGGTTCATACACATTGGTGTTTGTCTGTGATTAACTCAGCAATCATCAATTCTGTATATTATTTTGAGCTTGCCATACAAGATTTCAACAACTTCGACAAAGTCACCAAGAAGAAAAATTGACAATGCTACATACTGGTTTGAGGTATCTGGTGTTAAGGAAGCCTTAGATATAAAGCTTTAATAGGAAGGTATGTACGATTATTTTTTATGTCTCCCCCCGAAGGGGTCGGAGACATATTGTTTTTGCCCTGGTCGTCTGTCTGTCTGACTGTCCGTGCGTCTGTCATAAATGGTGTCCGCTCAATAACTCTGTAACCAATCGAGATAATTTCACGAAACTTAGTACAAATATAAAGCATCATCAGACGACATGCAGAGAGCAAGACCGGTAACTCCACCTACATTTTTTACAGAATAATACCCCTTTGAAAAGTTTAGTATGGTAATCCTTTCCGCTCAATAACTGTAACAGATTGAGATAATTTCACAAAACTTGGTACAAATATAAACCATGATCAGACGATGTGCAGAGAGCAAGACCCGTAACTCCACTTACAATTTTTACGGAATTATGCTTCTTTGAAAACTTTAGTATGGAAATAGTGTCCGCTCAATAACTCTGTAACAGATTGAGATTTCTCGAAACTTGGTACAAATATATAGTATCATCAGACGACGTGCAGAGAGCAAGACCCCTAACTCTGCCTACATTTTTTACGGAATTATGTCACTTTGAAAATTTTAGTTTAGAAATCGTGTCCGCTCAATAACTCTATAACCGACTGAGATAATTTAACAAAACTTAGTACAAATTTACAGCATCATCAGACAACATGCAGAGAGCAAGACCCGTAACCCCACCTATATTTTTTATGGAAATATGCCCCTTTGTAAATTTAGGTATGGAAATCATGACCGCTCCATAACTCTACAACTGTACGAGATATTTTCATGAAACTTAGTACAAATATAGAGTATCATCAGAGGATGTGTGGAGAGAAAGACCTGTTACTCCACCTACATTTTTTACAGAATTATGCCCCTTTGAAAATTTTAGTATGGAAATTGTGTCCGCTCAATAACTCTGTAACCGATTGAGATGATTTCACGAAACTTGGTACAAGTATAAAGCATCATCAGACGAAATGCGGAGAGCAAGACCCATAACTCCACTGACAATTTTTTATGGAATTATGCCCCTTTGTAAATTTTAGTATGGAAATCGTGTCTGCTCCATATCTCTAAAACTTTATGAAATATTTTTATGAAACTTAGTACAAATATAGAGCATGATCAGAGGATGTGCAGAGAACAAGAAACGTAGCTCCACCTACATTTTTATGGAATTATGCCCCTCTGTAAATGTTAGTATGGCAATTGTGTCCGCTCCATAACTCTGAAACTATATGAGATATTTTCGCAAAACTTAGTACAACTTTAAAGTATCATGACTTGATGGGCAGAGAAAATCCTGCTTACATTTACTACAGAATTATGCCCCTTTGAAAATTTTAGTATGGAAATCATGTTTGCTCCATAGCTCTGAAACTATATGAGTTATTTTTGAGAAACTTGGTACAAATATAAAACATCAGATAATGTGCAGTGAACAATGACTGTAACTCCGTCTACACTTTTTATGGAATTATGCCTCTTTGTTAATTTAAGTATGTAAATCATGTTTGTTCTTTAAAAACTTTAAAACTGTAATAAATATTTTCAGCAATTTTTATACAAATTTAAAGCATCATCAGGCGATGTGCAGGGAACAAGATCCATATGTTCTGTATCTTAAAAACCTAAAGAGATATTTTCATGAAATTTACACAGATGTGATGGAAACAAAACACTTATTCCGGATTTTTTGGAATTATCCCTTTTGAGCATTGAAAATAGTACATTTTGCCCTTTTGAGCATTGAAAATAGTACATTTTGCTTTAATTAAAGATATTTTCATGAAATTTTGTTTAATTATAAAGCATCATCAAATGATGTGCAGAAAAACAAAATCAGTAGCTCTGCCTACGTTTTTAATGAATTTATGCCCCTTTGTAATTTTTCAGTGTAGAAATGGTGTTCCCTCTGTAACTTTATAACCGTTGAAGATATTTTTACAAAACTTGGTTCAAATATAAACCATCATCAGAAGATTTGCAGAGAAAAGAACCCTACATCCACCTACATTTTCCACAGCCATATAAATTTTGGCCTAAACATCATTATATACATCCATCTTAAGAAGTAGCCATATCAAGTGGATGGGAACGCACGTATATAGGTAACACCTATGTAATTCATATTAAAACTGTCTGAAACGTTAGTGGTTTACAGCAAACGAATCAATGTTGCCATCAAGTATTTTTCTCCTAGGTGTGTTATTTTATCTAACGATTGTTCACATTAGTTACCTGACTAATGGTGGCCATTCAAACCATTCTCTTCTTAACTGAAGAGGCGGTTCATGAATATTTAGTGGTAGGCTACCCCAAGGTTGAGCGAACAATAACTCTTTTTTGTTTGGACAAATGCAAAAAAAAAGTGATATTGGACTGTTTGGATATAACAGGTCTAAACGTTTCGTCAAACATGTTAGCATCATTACCTTCTCCAATATTATCACAAAGCTTGAGGTCACTGGGCGCAACTGTTACATTCTGGTGAGATTTTGTGACCATATTGATTCCTCGCATGCTGGTAGGGAAAAGATCGTTTGAGATACATGATACGCTTGGGCATTTTCTGCATCAGGAGAGCAACCTCGTGACATGGCGCAATCTCTATTACAGTTTGTGTTTCCTCAAACATCCCAAAATAAATGACACTCGTACATTTGTATCAAATGAGACCTTTTCAGGGTGACAAAGATCATCTTTGATCCGCAGGTCAGGATATATTCCGCAACGAGATGTGTTTCATCGACTGGCTGTCCTGAATCGAGTCTAAAAATCATCGGCTTACAGTATGTTTCTTCTTTTACTTCATTGAAACTCTCAGAGATGGCATACATATCGTTGCTCAGCAAGATGACTGCTGAAGTAAAGAATCTGAGTGTCAAACTATTACTTGTTAACGGGTTTATACCTTGAAAATTACAGAAGAAATTAAAAAGTTACATCTAAAGGGGTAGGGGTATACCGCCAAGAGAGACTGCCAGGACTGTTACAAAATGGATCTAATCGTCCACTATGTCGTCGAGATTATTTTAATCCTTTCAATCAGTAAGGCTACAGTTTTTAGGGTAACTGTGGTAATAAAACATTTACGGAAATTGTGGCTACGTTATGCATGGGTTGTTTGTGAATACCTCTCGTGGACAGCATATTGCATGATTTTAAGGTGAATACCTGCACGAGTCTTTTGATTGTGGAAAGCGCTTTGCATGATTTTAATGTGAGACGCATAGTATTTATACGCCTATCTTTTAATGAAAAGTTAGACGTGGCTGTTTAATTCTCGATGGATGTTATATTGTTGTGTGCCCAGATTCTGTGTTAAGACCTAGAAGGGTAAGATTTTATTATATTTATTTAGATTAGTTTGGCTAAGAATGAAAAATGTGACTTCTGATTGATATGGTATGATTATATGTGTCGACTGATTCGATTTTGTTGGCAGTGATCAGGCTGCGCATGTGTCGACCGATTTTGTTAGTAAGCATGCTGCGCATAATATTTGTATATTAGGAAGTTTTGTAAATTACGGAAATAGTTTATATCACTGATGTTGGTTGCAATGGTGTGCGTCTGTTTGACGTCCAGTGACGTCAGTTGCATTCATGTTATTCATGTGACGTCAGTTGCATTCATGTTATTGCGACGTCACCACTTTTTATATTAGTTTCACGTATACGTGGCCTATAGAAGTAGATTGATTTGTAATGGAACTAATTTATATACTCGTGACGTCAATTGACGCCATTGCATGCACCGCATTAAGGGTTTTTTCCATAAGTTATAATGGTAGCATTTGGTCATCATGCGTTTGATTTGCCTTCATTAGACGGCGTCATATGGTATAACATCATTGATGTCATGATGTCAGATCAAACGTTATGATCCCAAATGTGTGAGAAACGCTTATTCAGCTATTATATTCTATGGCAAATGGTATTACGCTTAGTTTAAAGAAATGAATTAAAACATATGCGAGTTAGATTTTGGTCAATCAATTTAATGTAAATAGGACATTGTTTAGATTATTCATGTTTTATGTTTAGATTATTCATGTTTTATGTGGGGTATGTCATGGTAATGCCTGTTGACGTCAGTATACTTCTTGACAATGTTTGACGTCAGATCCTTTGACGCACATGCGTGGTAGGATCTACGTTTCTTCATTGGCGGAAGTGGTAAGCACACTTTTAGCTTTACATCGTGAGCGCGAGTCGTGTCTAGTGACACAGCTGGCGTGTGCACGTTATGCTCGGCATTCGCCGAGGGCGTTGTATGGTATTTCCAAGACAGGCCCACGTCTTACGTATTGTTATTATGTAGTTACAATGTATTAAGTGTAAGTTCGTTATTTTTAGGCACATCAAGTCCGGCAGTCAGCTGTTAGGGCTTAGAGCCACGTCTCACCTGGAGATGCGATATACGTCTCCAGGTTAATACCAACCCGGGTAGAGGCAGTTACAACGCCGTTTGTGCAAGGTTCCCAAGCAGAGGCGGGAAGCACAAAATGTAGGCGGAAGTGGTTAGCACAGTTTTGCCAGATTCTGTGATAAGATCTGAAGGTCACATCAAGTGTGGGACAGTGTTCGTCCACTAAGGTGTTTTAATATATATAGACTGGTCCCTGGTACAATCCAGGGAGCGACCAGTATATAATCGTGCACGTGTTTATATGAGTTGGTGTTCCTCATGATATATGGACTGGCCCATGACATGATCCAGGGAACGACGAATTGAAGTCTACCAACATAAGGCCTTGTTTTTTTGTATGAGCTCAAACTGACGTCTTTTGTTCTTTGTGTTTTCCTTTAGTTCATGGCGCTGAGCCGAGTACGGTGTTGACGTCAGACGGTAATCTATTTGCGTATTGTACGCAAATCGATTACAGATTTGAAACAAACACCTTACTTGGGCCAGCGACATGAACTAATATGTGTTGTATATTATTGTAATTGTGACAGTTGTAAATTGTATTGTTGTATATAGAATTTACATTATATATAAACTTAAAAATTCTAACGTTGTTAGAGTTTCCTTGTTAGTGTATTACACTAGTAGATAACCCTTTAACCGGAAGTCACCCTCCGCCGTCCTGGCGACGCATAAGGCTCTACACCCGTGTCGACCGAGTGTAAAACCTTCTGCGTAACATGGTGTCAAGAAGTAACGGGATTTGACTTCTGGTTAATATCTGCCAGTGTAAGACATTGACAATATATACAGAATCTAGGCACAATTTTGTCAGACATTTTTTTTTATTATTATTGACTTTCTGATTGTTCTTTTCTAAGGTAACGTAAGGCTGTGAATTTTAGGGGAGCAATTTTGCCACTAAATTCTTAGTAAATGTAACCTACACTCAATTAAGGTCAACTATCCTTATTCCCTACGTGATGAAGTGCGATAGCCCATGCATTATTTTGTGATAAAATGTAACAGGTTGCATATCTGAGTGGGGAAACTGAGGTATATAGACCTGAATTGTCTTGGCACGGATGATACATATTTAGTTTTAAGGTCCGTTTGAGTACCTTGGCACTGCTGTTGCATGACAATCTGTTAGTTCATTAATTCAAACGTTTGTACGTGGTGTCGTAACCGTTACTGAGGTCCATTTTATGTCCTGATTTAGTAACGTAGGTCACTCGTAACGTTATATAATATCGTTACAATGAATTAAACCTAATAGCGGAATCTTAAGTTTGATTTACCGTTGGTATCTTATATGGTTTTGTAAGGTAGGACGTACAGTTGTCGTGTCAGTGTTAATACGTTGCGTTACATACGTTACGTTTGTATATCCGATACGCTAGATCAAGTTGGGCGTAATTGTATGTGGGTTATTTACGTCATCTAATTACGTCATCTAATAGTGAAAAGTAATTCTCGGCAAAGTCAACGTCAGTTTATGACGTCATTTCCGGTCTGTTATGAACGTAACTTTAATGGCTACGTCCAGATCGCGAGTATACTAATTAATCAACGTTTTAGTTGGATTAGTTCGTTATTATTATTGTTAACGTTTTAGTTAACGTGTGTGACTATAAGTGAACATCGGTTTCAGTTAAGTTAACGTGAGCATTACGTTAAGCGTCATGGATCAGTTAGTTAAGACGGGAAAAGAGTTAGGTTATGAGGGGCAGGCATTGCAGGAATTTGTAAAGCAACAGCAAGAGACTGAGAGGGCAGAAAGGCACGCGGTAAGGGCACTTGATAAAGAAAAGATTGCGCAGGCCGATAAAGACAGGGAAATTGAGTTAGCTAAGATCGCGGCGGAGAAAGAGAGGATCGCAGCGGAGAAAGAGAGGATCGCGCAGGCTGAAAAAGATAGGGAAGTTGAATTGGCTAAGATTGCGGCGGATAGGGAAATCGAGATGGCGCGGATTGAAAGTATAGAGCGGCAAGCCGAGAAAGATAGGGAAGCTAGGTTGTATCAAGTCGAAAGCGATAAGGAAGCAAAGTTGTCGAGCGAAGTTGAGTTAGAAAAGTTGAAGTATAGTTTTGAATTGCAGCAACGCGAGTTGAAGAATCAGATAGATTTGCAGAAGGTAACGTTTAGGGTTGAATTAGAAAAACAGAAGTCTGAAAAGTTAGCGCATGCGCGAGATCCCAAGTTACCGTATTTTGATGAAAGTAAGGACAAAATGGATAGTTACTTATCAAGGTTTGAGAAATACGCGACGGCGAACAAATGGGATAAAAACGTTTGGGCTGCATATTTAAGCGCATTACTTAAAGGTCGCGCGCTTGATGTTTATGATAGATTGTCTGTAGATGATGCAGCAGATTATGACAAGTTGAAAGATGCGTTGTTAAAGAATTTTGATATGACTGAACGCGGATTTAGGAAGAAATTTCGCTATGATAGGCCTGAAAAGTCCGAAACGTTTATTCAGTTTAGTAGTAGACTTAGGTCGTATCTTAATAAATGGTTGAAAATGGCGAAGGTAGACCAGTCTTATGAATCTGTTTGCGATTTTTTCGCTAGAGATCAGTTTTTAGACTCTTGTAGTAAAGAACTGTATGTTCATTTGAAACCGAAAACATTCACGAATCTAGGTGAGATGGCTAGGGAAGCAGATTTATTTGCAGAAGCACGTGGCGGTGTCTACGCTTGTGTTAATAAGGGGCAGCGTGATAGTAAGGGCGTAACTCAGAGTAGATCTGATAATAAGCCGAGTGCGAAGCCAGAGATAAAATGTAGTATTTGTGGTAAGGGACATTTAACATATAAATGTTTTAAGAATCCCGATAGGAAGCAAGCATATAGTGCGGAGGTAGGTGCAAGTGCAAGCGGGTATAGCGGAAGTAAGGGGAGTAGTTATGCACCGAAAGATGAGACACAAAGATCACAGAGTAAGAGCGATTCTGTGCAGACGAAGGGTAGTAATTCAGATCGTGGCCGTGGTCGGGGTTATTCCCGCGGACGTGGTCGGGGTGGCGGACATCAAATGAGCTTTTGTAAAACTACAATGAATAGGTCTCATGAAATTGAAGGTCTCTATAAGAGTAAGGAAGAAAGTCCACTAATCAATGATAACGTGGATAGGGAAGGTGTCTGTTACTTTTTAAGGTCGCGATTACCAACAGCGCAGGGTACGGTTAATGGTAAGACTGTTGTAGTTTTAAGGGACACAGGTTGTACTGGGTGTGTCGTTCGTAGAAACTTGGTTTCTAATGATCAGTTACTTGGTAGAGAATCTGATGTAACTTTGATTGATGAATCTACCCAAAGGTATCCCTTAGCAATGGTTGACATAGATTGTCCATTTTTCACAGGAAAAACTGAGGCATTGTGCATGGAAGATACATTGTATGACCTGGTTATTGGAAATATTGACAGGTCAAAACTTCCCGATATGTCCCATTTTGCAATGGCGGCAGTGACTAGGTCACAAGCTAAGCAAGGTGAAGAGGTCTATAGGAAACTTAAAGTTCCTGATCAAATTATTGCTAGTGATAAGGAGGCATTGAAGCAGGCCCAAGTTGTTGACCCTAAATTGAATGGCATAAGGCAAAGAGTGGAATCTGGGAATGTGACGATTAGTCGTGGATTGAACCGGGGTGAAACTAAGTTTATTCGAAAGAGAGATTTATTGTATAGGCAGTTTACTAAGGGAAACAAGGTCACTTTGCAACTTATTATCCCTGAAGGTTTTCGTGAAAAGGTGTTAAGATTGGCGCACGAAACCTTGATGTCAGGTCATTTGGGCATAAAGAAAACTATGGATAGAGTGTTAACTGAGTTCTTTTGGCCTGGAATTTGTGGTGATGTGGCAAGGTTTTGTAAATCTTGTGACATATGTCAAAGGACTATTCAAAAAGGTCGTGTCACTAAGGTTCCTTTAGGAAAGTTGCCACAGATTGACACACCATTTAAACGAGTCGCTGTTGATATAGTTGGACCGATAGAACCTCGTTCTGACAGGAAATCCCGCTATATTTTAACAATGATAGACTATGCGACGAGATATCCCGAGGCGGTAGCGTTACCCGGCATTGAAACGGGACGCGTAGCCGAAGCGTTAGTTGAAATGTTCAGTAGATTAGGAATACCGAGTGAAATGCTAATCGAGCATGATAGTAAGATCACGATTGACGTCATGAGAGAGGTTAGTAGGTTGTTGTCGCTTCAAGATCTGACAACTATTCCTTATCAATCTACTGGTAAAGGACCCGTGGAGAAATTCCATGATACATTGAAACAGATATTACGTGAAATGTGCGTAGAACGTCCGAATGACTGGGACAGGTATCTCCCAGCATTATTATTCGCAGTAAGGGAAGTTCCGCAAGAGTCGTTAGGTTTTTCCCCGTTTGAACTGTTGTATGGGCGTAATGTTAGGGGTCCTATGCAAATATTAAAGGAATTGTGGTCTGTAGAGGAAACTGACCAACGTGCGTTATTGACGTATCAGTACGTTATTGATCTAAAAGAACGTTTAGAGAGAACGTGTAAGTTAGCACAGGATATTGTCCGGAAAATGGACGTAAAGCAGAATGCTTATTATGATAAACGCGCGAGGTCGCGTAAATTTGACGTCGGAGACAAAGTACTTTTGCTACTCCCGAATGAGTGCAATAAATTGTTACTTCAATGGAACGGGCCATATGAAGTTGTCGAAGTAGTTAATGTAATGAACTACAAGATTAACGTCAAGGGCGTCGTGAATACTTATCCTGCTAACATGATTAAGCAGTACGTTCAACGTCAAAAGAACGTGTCGTCTGCAGTTGTTAATGCACGTGACAATGTTGGATCAGAGGATCACAGTGATCCGAATGTCCAAAGAGTTAACATTTGTACGTCAGAGGACGTATCCCAATATGACTTCATACGTGAAAACGTAAAGCCCGACGACGTAACGTCGATTCAGAAAGAAAACATGGAAGAACACGGTGGCGATAGTAGGTTAGAGGCAGAGGCAACGGATCCTGTGGGATCTGTCGTGCGAAGTAGGTGTAACGTCAAAGACAGCGTTAATTTTACGTCTGATACACTAAAAGGTGGCGATTTCCACCTAGTGTTCGATCAGACTTACCCATACTTCCCCATTCCATTTGAGGCACGACACGTACGACACAGAGAATTGATTGACTTTGGGATTAGGTAAATCTGTTGCCAAGATAATTTGGGGGCGGACTACCTTAGTAGATAGTTTGGCCACGTTATGCATCGCACCGTTGTTGTGTATATAGCTAGTTTTCCAGTTTTGACATAGCCTACGATTCGATCGCATTTCGTACTATTTCAGAAAAGAAACATTGTTATGTTTTTTTCTCCCTAAGGGGAAACCTATGTTACAAAATGGATCTAATCGTCCACTATGTCGTCGAGATTATTTTAATCCTTTCAATCAGTAAGGCTACAGTTTTTAGGGTAACTGTGGTAATAAAACATTTACGGAAATTGTGGCTACGTTATGCATGGGTTGTTTGTGAATACCTCTCGTGGACAGCATATTGCATGATTTTAAGGTGAATACCTGCACGAGTCTTTTGATTGTGGAAAGCGCTTTGCATGATTTTAATGTGAGACGCATAGTATTTATACGCCTATCTTTTAATGAAAAGTTAGACGTGGCTGTTTAATTCTCGATGGATGTTATATTGTTGTGTGCCCAGATTCTGTGTTAAGACCTAGAAGGGTAAGATTTTATTATATTTATTTAGATTAGTTTGGCTAAGAATGAAAAATGTGACTTCTGATTGATATGGTATGATTATATGTGTCGACTGATTCGATTTTGTTGGCAGTGATCAGGCTGCGCATGTGTCGACCGATTTTGTTAGTAAGCATGCTGCGCATAATATTTGTATATTAGGAAGTTTTGTAAATTACGGAAATAGTTTATATCACTGATGTTGGTTGCAATGGTGTGCGTCTGTTTGACGTCCAGTGACGTCAGTTGCATTCATGTTATTCATGTGACGTCAGTTGCATTCATGTTATTGCGACGTCACCACTTTTTATATTAGTTTCACGTATACGTGGCCTATAGAAGTAGATTGATTTGTAATGGAACTAATTTATATACTCGTGACGTCAATTGACGCCATTGCATGCACCGCATTAAGGGTTTTTTCCATAAGTTATAATGGTAGCATTTGGTCATCATGCGTTTGATTTGCCTTCATTAGACGGCGTCATATGGTATAACATCATTGATGTCATGATGTCAGATCAAACGTTATGATCCCAAATGTGTGAGAAACGCTTATTCAGCTATTATATTCTATGGCAAATGGTATTACGCTTAGTTTAAAGAAATGAATTAAAACATATGCGAGTTAGATTTTGGTCAATCAATTTAATGTAAATAGGACATTGTTTAGATTATTCATGTTTTATGTTTAGATTATTCATGTTTTATGTGGGGTATGTCATGGTAATGCCTGTTGACGTCAGTATACTTCTTGACAATGTTTGACGTCAGATCCTTTGACGCACATGCGTGGTAGGATCTACGTTTCTTCATTGGCGGAAGTGGTAAGCACACTTTTAGCTTTACATCGTGAGCGCGAGTCGTGTCTAGTGACACAGCTGGCGTGTGCACGTTATGCTCGGCATTCGCCGAGGGCGTTGTATGGTATTTCCAAGACAGGCCCACGTCTTACGTATTGTTATTATGTAGTTACAATGTATTAAGTGTAAGTTCGTTATTTTTAGGCACATCAAGTCCGGCAGTCAGCTGTTAGGGCTTAGAGCCACGTCTCACCTGGAGATGCGATATACGTCTCCAGGTTAATACCAACCCGGGTAGAGGCAGTTACAACGCCGTTTGTGCAAGGTTCCCAAGCAGAGGCGGGAAGCACAAAATGTAGGCGGAAGTGGTTAGCACAGTTTTGCCAGATTCTGTGATAAGATCTGAAGGTCACATCAAGTGTGGGACAGTGTTCGTCCACTAAGGTGTTTTAATATATATAGACTGGTCCCTGGTACAATCCAGGGAGCGACCAGTATATAATCGTGCACGTGTTTATATGAGTTGGTGTTCCTCATGATATATGGACTGGCCCATGACATGATCCAGGGAACGACGAATTGAAGTCTACCAACATAAGGCCTTGTTTTTTTGTATGAGCTCAAACTGACGTCTTTTGTTCTTTGTGTTTTCCTTTAGTTCATGGCGCTGAGCCGAGTACGGTGTTGACGTCAGACGGTAATCTATTTGCGTATTGTACGCAAATCGATTACAGATTTGAAACAAACACCTTACTTGGGCCAGCGACATGAACTAATATGTGTTGTATATTATTGTAATTGTGACAGTTGTAAATTGTATTGTTGTATATAGAATTTACATTATATATAAACTTAAAAATTCTAACGTTGTTAGAGTTTCCTTGTTAGTGTATTACACTAGTAGATAACCCTTTAACCGGAAGTCACCCTCCGCCGTCCTGGCGACGCATAAGGCTCTACACCCGTGTCGACCGAGTGTAAAACCTTCTGCGTAACAAGGACATTGAACACTCTAAAGGTGTAAGGGTATACCTCCATGTCTTTTTGCAATGCTTTCAAAGGGAGACGATTTTTGTGATTTACTGTATTTTTAGATCAGAGGAGATATTGTGAGAAATAAGAATGTTTTTACTGATTCCGACTTTTATTCTATACCATTGCTTTTAGCGTTTAGATCATTTTGATACACATCAGTCTATAATTAAAATTAAGAAATTACGGTATGCGTTTCTCTAGCCTTCGTTGCCAGATATTGTCAGGGTCACTGATGAGCCTTGAATTGTTGAAACTTCGAAGTATTGCCCACGATTCATCTTTTGAATTGTTCCCTGCTCTTAAAGGACGTCTTTAAGATTTTAATATTACTGTTTGCTTACCTGAGTGACATACACCATTCACTTTTTCTGCATAACTAGTCTTGTGGTACTTTAGAAACAATAATGTTTCCGGCTATGTGCAGAGTTTTCTCCTCTTTTTGCCATATTTAAACTCTCATTTATTGACGGATTGTTTACAATCATAGAGAGTTTTTTCTGTATGTACGTATGCTCATATAGCTAATTTAAGAATCTAGTTTGCTATGATTTCTCACAAGTATAAGGTATGGCAATATCCAGAACAAGTTTGAGTTTCGTGGTGCTAGGACCAGGTTCATTGTCACAGTATTTTTTGAGAACGTGCCCTCATGTATTGAGCGATTTTTAGTAAAAGATTACACAACTATTAAGTAAGGCAATATATTGGACAAGGTAGCGTCTCCGGATGCTACAGCCGAGGTCAAGTTCAAGCTTTTTTTACAGAAAAAATACCGACATCGCTCTAACGCCCCAGTGATGAATCGAGTTTAATCTTACTTCACATAAATGTTATCATGGACAAGATTGCGTTGCATGGATCTAAAGCTAATGTCGACGTTTCAGAAATAAAAGTTCATCTCTCCAGCACCTAAACTATTAATCTCTTTACTTTAATTGCACACAAATATTGTGTGTAACAAATACCCCCGAATAGGTTTGCGTTTTAAGATGCCGAGGCTAAAGTTAGGAGGAAAAACCTCAGGAACGGACACAATTCAAGCTTACAGTTGCTATATTCAGAAAACGCTCGCATCGCTCTAGCGGCATCATTTGTGGGTTGATGTTGATATTCATTCAAACACATTTTATATATGACAATATCTTGGATAAATTCGAGTTTTAGGGTTCTAGGGCCGAAAACATGGCCTGCACTGATGATTTTAGAAATAAAAATCCCTTAGTTATCACTCTAGCGCCCTTATTTATGGTCGATTTTAATATAACATCTTACAATGCTAGATTTGACACACTCTTAAACAAAGCTGTGTCGGGATGTTAGTGTCAAAGTTCAGATTGCTGTAACTATTTATGGGAAAAATTTTGTCATCGCTTTAGCAACCAAATTTATGGACCGATTTCAGCAGACTTATGCCAAATATTAAGCATGATCATTAAAACGTTCACAAGACTGCATTTCATGGAGATGGGATCGAGGTTAAGGCTGTTGTTTTTATTTATATTTATTTCTCTAGATTTCTCAGTTATGCACCAATTTCAGTATAATTTCACACAACAATATACCACTATCGATTTCAGGGTGCCAGGGTTAAAGTAAAGATCACAGTTGCTATTCTAAGAGAAATAAAAGCTTCGTCATTGCTCTAACACCATTATGTGCGAATTGAGTTCGATATTGCTTTATACAAATGTTAAGTATGGTAAAATCCTGACTAAATTGCAGGATGCTAGAGTCGAAGTCAAAGACAGATATTGAGCTCGTCCCTACATATTTTTATGCTTCCTCTTTGGAGTTACGAAAACTAAATCAGCTTTATATAGGAACTCACTTCATCTCAGTAGAATGCCGCTTTCGATTAATCAAAACATAAATATGGCTAAATACTGGATTAAATTCTCCAAGAAAATGCTACGTCACTCGTTAGGAACATATATACGATGTTAAAAAAACGATACTGATTTTGACTATAATAACAAAACTTGGCTTCACAAGTTAAGTTGATATCACAAGAGCATAGTTTTGAATATGTCTGGAGATAACAATCAAAAATGGAGATTCAATTTCATTTGATTCGACAACGCATGATTGTTATTTATTAGCAATCTTGGTATTCAGAAATAAACAACGTTCGAGCCATTTACACTCATACAGTGTTTCAAACACAACTTTACCGTACACTGAATTTGGTTTTATGAAAATAAATAGTACTTTCACATAGACACTCAGTTTATTTATGGAGACAGGGAGATACGAAAATATCTCGGGAAGAAAGAATATGTCAGTCATGTACCTTCAGCTGTCCTAATTGAGCTGGCAATGTCCATCCCAGTCTACTCTTTAATATTGCCTTTCCACCTCTTCTTCTGTTTACCTCTTCTTCTTTTTTCCTTTCAATATGTCCTGTAGTATCGTTTTTGCTTAACAGAATACTTTGAGACGTGACCAAGCCATCTTAGTTTCCGTTTCCTGACCATGGACAAGTCATCATATTCTTCATTTGCTACTTGTATCTTTCTGCGAACGTCCTTATTTGTTATATGGTCCTTGTACTAAATGCTCAGTAGCCGTCGATAAAATCTGATCTTAAAGGTCTGTGTTAAATTTCTCTAACTCTGCTGTATATGTCCACGATTCACAGGCATACAGAAATATGGAAAGGAGAAGGCAGCGCTTAAATTTCATATTATATATTAGTGCCAAGATATATGTTGTTACCTCTCCTAATTTGCTTCAGGATTGTAAGAGTCGAAGTGGCTTGTGCAATCCTAGAGAGAACCTCCTCTTTAGCTATTGTCAGAGACAACTGCCTTAAGGAACTTGGTGCATGTATCGGTACCCGGCTTCTGCCCAATTAACTTGATATGATATCCCTCCGCATATCAATGGCGGTGTTTGACATCGATTTAGTCTTCTCAGCACTGAATTCCAGCTTTACCTTGCACAGGTTATGTCGACTGATCTCTCTTGCAGGCTATCTCGACTGATTTCCAACCCACTGATTTCGAAAATAGTGGAACAAGGGCCCACTGAGCTTGCAGTAGATGCGGCTGGGGGCTGTTTGGACATTTTTTCTCTCGTCTATCATTTCTCTCTCTTTCTCCCTCTCTCTGGGAGACGGCGAGATATAGACTAAAATACTGTCTCAAAGGGCTGTCAAACCAAGCAAAATCTATCTCTGATCTCCATCTCGTACATTCTGCGGGTTATGTCGAGACTTTTTACTAGGGCTACTAGTTCCTGTCCTTTCTCAGCTAAAGGATCTATGTCATCAACAAACCACAGACTGGTAATATTTCTGCTACCTGTGCTAACATTTCCGTCATGAGCTTGTAGAGCATCAGACACGATCTGCTCGAGAAAAATGTTGAAGAGAATGGACGACAGAAGACAGCTTTGCCTTACTCCAACTGTTGTTCTGAACCATTCTTCCGTGCTGCCATTCATCAGGACTGCATAAGCAGTCTTATAATAGAGCGGCTTAATGGTGCAAACTAGCAAGCCCGCCGGTGGTAAACTCTCTCTTTGTCAACGTAGCAGTAAATTGATACCTCTTTCGAATCAGGGCATGATAAGGCAACGTGAGGAAGGGTTCGACTCCGCCTTTCATATGCTGTGTACAAGATACAGTTGGTCTCTAGTCTCCACAACCAATGCCCCTATAGCCACTAGGCAACGGGGAGTTTTTCTGTCCAATTCTCACAACGATGGTCCCCAGGAGGCTCAGCGGAACGAATCTATATGATTTTCCTTCTCACAGCGAGTCTTTCCATGGCCTGTCCTTTCCAGTTCGAAATTGAGTTCCAACTGTGGCTACATGAAATCTTTTTCTTGACCTTCTGTCTACTAATGCCCATATGCATATATCTAGGCATAATCAGACAAACAGAAACTCTGCTGATTTATTTCTTCTAATTATGAGCATAAATCATATAAAGAAAGCAACACTAAAGCAATTGCTGTCATGTAAAATAATCGTTTACCGATAAACGTAAAAAGAAAAAAGTGAACTTTTTAATCGTGATTCGAACCTAGACTCTAATAATACAAAATTGATAAGCACGACTAGCTGGCGTCCAGTACATCAATAAGCCATTCCAGACTATTGAGATATAACGATGATTAATGAATACTTACGAATGATTTTCGAATTGTTTGCGAACATGTTTTTTTACCTATTTTGCAATGCATTGGCCCAAATCGATAGGTCCGCCCTGCCAAGTCACTTAACGTGGGATATATATTTATGAAAATTTTGACTTAAACGCAGTAAACTTAAGTGCACTCCGAAAATGAAATGCTAATAATTATTGTTGAATTATTCAGTTAAGGTTTTGGGAGTTTTCTTTGTTTTACTCATTTTTGTTCTCTATACTTCATTTATAAGTTCAATAATTAGGATGAAATATGTTTAGCCTTTATCTCTTGCGTGCCTGCTCATATGTTTAGTGACATACAGAAGTGTGAGAAATGTAAGAAAACTTGCAGTCTTCAATGGAACGATTTCCACTGCTGTGTCATGGCATACTAAAATAACAAACATGACGTCAAGGGCGTTCATCAGGCTTAACAATAAAAATGTGCCATATGACGTTATTTTGAACTCTTATATGAGAGGCGGCTCCACCATAGCAGGAAAGATGCTAAGCAGGAGGAATGCCACTTTCTACCTATATGAACCTTTATGGAAGGTTGCAAAGCTACGGTTTTACAAAGGATCAGATCTGTTCTGTGAATATTCACGGCAAATGTGCATCAACATCACTGACGACAACTGTAAGATGAATTCTAGTATGGCCAATATTAATGACAGTTACAGAGGATTAAAAGAGTCTTTATACTTTATGCAAAGTATTTTCAACTGCTCCTTTCACGCATATTCACACTATTTTGTTGATTCAGAGATTCAAAAAGGCTGGAGCAACCTTGATCTGAGTTCCGGCTGTGGGAAGTACAGGAGTTGCCGTGACAATAAACAAAATACTTTAACGTATTGCTTAAAGGAAGCCGAGTCAAGTTGCAAATCTGTAAAACACCTTGTTGTCAAGGTATTGCGCATGACTCTTGACAATTTACAAACTATATTGATAAGCAACGATCGTCTCAAGGTTCTCCATCTGTTCCGTGACCCAAGAGGAATTTTTAATTCCAGACTTCATACCAGATGGTACCCCATAGATGTTGATAACAAAGAAAGCATCACTGAAGAAATTAAGGTTACGTGTGAAAGAATGCTGCTGGACCTGCAAGCAAGAAAACAGTTACAGATGAAATTTCCCGAAAGGGTAAAACTCATCCAAAAGGAATGTAAGCATTTCTTGGGATGTCTTACTCAGCTGAGCAAGAAAACGTCGTAAATGCCCTTGCAATTCCAGCTATAAAGTCGGACAATTCAAAAGAATTTAATCCGTTCAGATACAGATCGACTTTGTCATGGAATATAGTAAGACTACTGGACAAGGAATGTACCACGTTGCTGGATCAGTTAGGTTATACGCGTTACCAAAGTGAGTCGCACCTAAGAGATATGTCGAAGCCAGTTCTTGTTTCTTCGCTACCATTTTCATGATTGTGCTACTTCATGTGACGTCCCGCTCTCTACTAGATTCCGTTTAAACCCAGGAAGGCTCAAACAAATACACAACTAAACATATGGCGTATAAACAGGCCGTAAAAGATATGATGGATACGATTGATCGACTTTACCGTTTAGGGACATTGATTCTCTACTACACGTATGTAGAACACGTTCTGCATTCACTGCTGTTTTATGGCCCTGTAAGGTCCTTACCTCTGTCAGGCGGAGTATTGTCTTGATAGTATCAATTCTGCTAGACTGCTGCATAATAGGATAATGACACCCGATAAACAAGAGTAGTTGTTTTTAAGAGACAGATAGAAATTTGATATGTCCTACTACCTTTTAGCAAAATGTTGAAAGTAACTGTTACTTTACTAGCTGTGCTTCAACAACAACAGAATAATCCAAGATAGTACCAAATAATTCTAACTAATTCTTAATCTTTTTTTAATGGTTGCAGAATAAACCAATTGTTTTCAAGGTTGCAGAATAGGAAACAGCCCAGAACATTCTGTGTTAGGTACTCGTTTATTTACAAATTAACGCCAACTCTGACAATCAACATTAGTTTTGACACGCCTTCAGAATATAATGACAACTTGAGGTTGTTTTTTCACAATGCTATATAAATTTGTTTTAGAGTAGCTGCTTTACAATTTATGTCGGGTTAACAGCTCCTTAAAACACTTAATTGGCTAAGAGACCGAGTTTTAAAACGAATCTGCGAAACTAACAGGTATTTCAAAATCGGAATTTTCATTTGAGTGTATACCGAAACAATATCGCACGTAATCTTTGCACCTGCAAATACATGTACCACAAATTTATGGGAACTGATGCGCAATGAATTATATATACAGAACACTTAGATAAATGAAGTACTTGTTTAACTATGGGAGAGAGGTTATGACGCGACAATAGACTGTAACAATCCATCATGAGTGTCCATGTAGAATACAAAAATCTCACCTGAGGGGTCGAAATTTCAACTAGGGATGTGGTCTGCCGAGTCCGTGGTTGAAATTCCGACCCCGAAGGTGAGATGCACCTATCCTGCATAGACTGGCTCATGATGGATTATTTTTTAGCGGATTTTGAACCTCAAGTCAAATAAGATTCAAAACGGGACAATTTTTTTAGCGAGTGATCTGAAGTAAATTTTGAGCAGCCCAGTGCGTTTATCGGATTTTAAAACGGACGTGACTACAGTGTGCACCACAAAAATAGACGGAAAACACGGTATGTTGACTAGTTTATCTTCCAGATGGCACTTAGCCTCTCATGTCATGCGCTTCATGATCGCAAGCGACGTTTCATTACCGGTTTTAGTGATGTCATTAGAATTAAGCGACGTCATAAACCTATGATCTGCTATCAAACGTTGTCCTAGATGCTTTCGTGTCGATTTGGTTCATTTAAAATTAAAAAATGAAGTCAACAATTGAAAAAGTTTGGTTGCTATATAAGAAAGATATTGCTAATGAAAGATAGAAGTTTCTTATATGAGCTGATGGCCTATCTTATAATTGCAAAGGTGGGAGCAATATTCAATACGTGGTTATTCAACGTGATCATGCGTACAAGATGTGTCTTTGGAGATTTACAAAAAGGGATTAAGGTTTAATTGGTCATTAGTTTCAGAAAGCTAACAATTGTTACAATTCATTCAAATACTTTAGTTTTTTTTTTATTTTTCGACCTACCTGGGCATATTTAAGGAATTTTCATTTTCTATTCTTAATTCTATTCTATCTAATAACCTTATTAGATTGTTCGGGCGCCACAATAGACTTCCAAACGATCCCTATCCACTCTTTAATATTGTCTTCCCACCTCTTCTTCCGCCTACCTCTTCTCCTTATCCCTTAATTTTGCCCTGTAGATCTTTTTTATAAACCAGAACACCTTGAGACATGGCAAAATCACCTTATTGACCATTTCTTCACCAGGGTCAGGAGTTCATCATATTCTTCAATGCCTTCGAATCTCCTCATTGGTTATTTTGTCCTTATTCGAATGTTTTGTAACTTTCTGCAGCATCTCAAAGGCTTGCGTTCTTTCTCAATTATTGCTGTCAAGGTCTAAGATTCACAGGCGTACAGGAATATGGAAATGACTAGGAAGCTCATAAGTTTAACCTTTGATCCAAGGGATATGCTGGCTTCTGCCTTGTAAAAGCCGAAGTAGCTTGTTCAATCCTTGAGTGAACCTCCTGTTTTACAGCCATCAATTGAGACAACTGCTCCAAGTAATTTGAAACTTATTACGGTACCCAGCTTCTTCCCTTTTTACCTTGCTCTCCCTCTGGATGCCATTGGCGGATTTTTTTTTATCAGTTTGGTCATCCCTGCACATAAGTCCATTTATAGCTTGTGCAGGGTTTGTCGAGACTTTCAACTAGGGTTTCTATTTCCTTCTCTTCCTAGTTACAGCGTCTGCGTCATCGTTGGTAATAATTCTGCCGCATATGCTAATCTTCCCGTCATGTTCTTCCAGAGCATCACGCCTGATTCGTTCAAGAAAAAATGTTGAAGATGATAAAGACGTAGACATCATTGTCCTACTTCAACTGTTGTTCTGAACCATTCCCACATGCTGCCATTCATCAGGACTACACTTGTAGCCTTGCTCAATGGTGCAAATAAATTTACACTGCTATTGTACTTCCGCATGGTGTTGGCCCATGTGGCTGCCTGCTATACCCTGTCAATGGCTTTTTTGTAATCAATGGAGACATGGTACAGATTTTATTGAGACAGGAGATAGTTTTCACATAGGATTCAAAGGCTGAAGATCTGTTCTGTGGTGCTTCTCCCGGCACTGATCTCAGCCTATTCTGCAGTGATTATCTCTTCGGCATGGGGTTTAAGCCTGCTCAAGAAGTTTTTCAGCATGACTTTGCTAGAATGACTGATAAGGCTGAGGGTTCTGTAATTCTGGCAGAGCGTTAGCTTGACCTTTTTGGGGAGTGTAATCATCAGGGACGGAGTCCATAGGGTAGGTCATTGTCCTGTTCTCCAGTATATATTATAGACCTCTCTTAAAACATCTATCATGGCCTCCATGCTAGCTTGAACAAGTTCTACTGGTAGTCCATCAACTCCGAGATACCTCTCGTTCTCCAGTGCTGCTACTGCAATCTCAACTTCCTCACGAAGCCACGGTTCTAACAGTTGGAATGCAGACACATCACATTTGAGTAATTCATTTTCTGAACGATCGTCTACGCACAGAAAAGTAATCCCTGAAAAAATGGCGGCAGATTTTCACCTAAATTGCCCCTGATTATGCCACCTGTCATAGTTACCAAAATGACTAGTTCTACTGAAATACAGAATCAGAATTACATTTTGATTTTCATTATGAGCATGAACTCAGTTCAAGACCCAAACAGACTTCTTAAAGTAGAAAATAATGACCACAACCTGATGCACCCAGTTCTATCCTGTTCTGGGCTACATTGGTCCACACCCCCCACGCCCCATATTCAGAACTGACCAATGCTGTGCTTCAGGTGAGAACATCTGTTTGTTCAAACAGTCCGGGCCTAATGCCAACTACAGACAGAATAATAAAAAAATAGTATATAAAAGGGGTTATTAGCCACAAACATAAAAATAGCTAAAACTGAGAGACCCACCTTCTCCTGTCATATCTTGACAGGTCAGAAACCTTCTGTTGCAAGTTTTCTTCTTCTTGTGTAAATTATTTGATGGAATGAAAAGGACAGGGGATTTGGGGAGAGCCGAGTTGGGGGAGGGGGGAGCACAATAAGGAAGGCTCACAGCCTACACAGCTCATGAAAATCTATATATTAATGCCAAAATATATTTTTACCTTCGCAGGTGTGTGTTTCAATTTCATTAACAAAGAATTAAACGGCTGAAAAAATATTTATGGCTGAAAATATGAAATAGAAATCAATACACCTCTGACCATGCAGGAGCTAAAATGTTAAAAAAAAATCCCCCCCCCCCCCTCCCCGATTATTCATTAGAGACAAATGCCCCCACTTTTCCAGATGGAAAACACTGTGAATACTCAAGAAAAAGAAAACGTTAGACGAGTTAGCCGAGATTTGGGAGAAATTCGATATAATTCTCAGTGAGAATCTAAAATGATATATATCATTAATTTGCATTTTTGCATGAGAATTATGCCCTCAGGTGACAGATTGTCCAAAAATATGAACACTTTTACCGTCTGGCAGAGCTTTGAAACTTTGGACATATCTCCTATTTTTCTTCACATTTGAACTCCCGTTATCTCAAACTACTTGTATCTCAAAGTAAATTTTCTGGGACTAGAAAATTTACTTTGAGATATCCGTACCTTCAGATGACCATGGACTTTGAGATTTCGAGTGTTGACTGTATATATTGGCACTTTAGATTCATGCAACACCCTTTTTATGCCCCCAACTTTGAAAAAGTTGGTGGGACATATTGCTTTTGGCTTGTCCGTCCGTCCGCCCGTCCATCTGTGCGTGCGTCACTTTTTTCCATGCTTGCTGTAACTTTGGAACCCTGCTAGCTAGGGTCTTGAAATTTCACATATGTATTTCTCATGGAAAAATAGCTGGCACATGTTTTTTTCTATTCCAAGTTATCCCCCATTTAGGAGTTATGCCCCTTTTAGAAAAATGAGATTACTATCTTGTTAGCAAGGTATCTCAAAAAGTATTTGAGCTATGGCCTTGATATTTGGTGCACTGACTGAGTATGAAGAGTAGATTAGCTGATTAATCTTTGGGAGAATTCTGTAAAATTTTAATGGAGTTATGGCCCTTGTTTGAATTTGGCATTTTTCCAACTTTTGAACGGCTTAATCTAGGAAGCTGATTTTTGGTATAGTAGTAGTTCTTGATGAGTTAAAATACTTTAGTACATCTTAGGTAACTCTGCATCCATCAATAATGGAGTTACTTCCCCTGATGTTCAATACTTATGCAGGTCTGAGTTCCAGAACAAGTATGCATAGGGTCTAAAACTTTTATATATGGATACCTCATGGAAAAATAGCAGACACATATTTTTTTCTTTTCCAAATTATGCCCCATTTTTGAGTTATGCCTATTTTAGAAAAATTAGATGACTCTTGTTAGCAAGATATCTCAAAAAGTATTTGAGCTATGGTCTTGATATTTGGTACACTGATTGGGAATGAGGAGTAGATTACCTGATTAACTTTTGGGAGAATTTCATAAAAGTTTGGATGGAGTTATGGCACTTGTTCAAATTTGGCATTTTTCCAACGTTTGAACCATTTAAGCTAGGAAGCTGACTTTTGGTGTAGTAGTAGTCCTTGATGAGTTAAATACTTTAGTACAGGCTAGGTAATGCTGCATTCATCAATAATGGAGTTACTTCCCCTGATGTTCAATACTTATGCAGCTACTGTGTTCCAGAACCATTGGGCATAGGGTTTAGAAATTTTGTATGGATTCTTCATGGAAAAAACTGACATTTATTGTCTTTTTTTCCAAGTTTTGCCTCATTTTGGTGTTGCGTCGCTTCAAAAACATGAGGTAGATGTCTTGTTAGCAAGATATCTCAAAAAGTGTTTCAGTTCTGGCCTTAATAGTTCGTTTACTGATTAGATATGAAGCATACATTACCTGATTAACTTTTGGGAAAATTCCGTAAAAACTTTGATGGAGTTACCGCCCTTGTTTGAATTTGGCATTTTTCCAACTCCTGAATTGCTTAATCTAGGAAGCTGATGTTTGGTATAATAGTAATTTTTGATGAGTTTAATATTTTAGTAAAGATTAGGTGACTCCTTTTCAGACTTAGACATTCTAAAGTTTGACACATATGGTGGCAAGCATATGGTTGGGGGCATAGTGTTTCACAAACACAATTTCTAGTTTTTATTTTCATTTTGTCTGTTTTATTTATTTATGTTGCCTTCAGGTATTTAATTATTTTGTTATCTGGAGAAAGATGTAAAACTTGCCCAAACTGGTCACTTGCGATACACACAACACCTGTATTAGCTCTATAGAGCGTGTTATCATGCTTCTTTTATACTTCCTCCCTGTGCCCCCCCCCCCCACACCACCACCAACACACACCCAGCCCTTTCACAGACCCCAATCTGACTGATTGATTTTGCCTTCAGATTGGATTGGGACCTATCGATTTTTCTGTCTCGAAAGACGTGCTGTGTTAATTGAATAAGTGACCAGTATTTCTTGCTTTAATTTTTATACAGCGTCATGATACTATTTGAAATACTGGCACACAGGCTAAAAGCCGACTTACAATTACATATTAAAATCAATTATATACTGTTCACGTCACAATGTCATGAAGTGTCCAATAGACTACTGTAGTTTCCTTTGTAAATATTCTGTGCAGGTGGGTATGGAATGGCTTTTATTTCTGAATAAAATACATTGCATTGTCCTGTAAGTAAACACAGTTCATTTGTTCGCTCTTGATAGTCTAGCAATGCATGGGATAATGATTCCCCTGATCTTGTTGAAGATGTTGAAATATAAAGCTTGGGCACTGATTACCAAGCTGTTGTCCGCCATTAAAATGTCGAAGAAAAAATATAGGGTACCTGAACATTATTTTGCAAAGAAAATTGTCCCAAACACCGAATTATTTGATTTTAACATGGAGAAAGATCAGACATCATCGTTTTTCATGTCGTATGTCCGCCGACGGGAGAAAGTCGATTTATTCTGACAATTGCTATTTTAGTTGACGGATAAAACACGTTCATACACGGTCATGTAAAATGTCCGATTGCCGAATATTTCGGTGTTCAGAACAGCTCTCAGAGGAATAAATGATCAAATTAAGGTGCAAGGTATAAAATCGTATATTATGTTTTGCTGTGTGTCGTTTGATTCGCCACCAAAGCCGCGTTGAAATTCCGACAATACCATCGATTGAATCTGAGTTTCAGGAGTTTTGAATGTTTTGTGGTTGCTATATGTTTAAAAATATCACTATGCCATAGATACGCGTTCCCACTGTAAATGTTCTTCTGGTGGCTGATTGCAGTCCAGAACCGCAATGTCACCATAAATTCCATGGTTGTTTAGTTCTGAACAATATTCTGTCAATCTGTTAAGAATCACTTTTTTCTTTTGTAAGACATGTCCAAGACCTTTCCCGAGTAATTGCGGATCTGCCCTGTTTCTCAGTTGTTAGATCCTTCACCAGCTGTAATTCTCTCTTACTGTTGCTTTTGTTCCGGCAAGTTTCTATCTCCTCGCTATGAATAATTACCCAGTCCTCATTTGCTTTCTTCACTGCCTTTTAAATACTCTTATTAGCTTGCTAGAATTATTTTGCTCCTCCTGTTTTATACAGCCTCTGATTCAAAATCACAGAGGTCGATAACATCTCTGATAACCCAAAGCTTTGTCCTGCGACGTTCCTTCCCAAGTTTTTTACTGGCTGCATCTGTCACTGTTGTGTTGTAGTTGGTGATCATGTTAACTTTGTTCATGTCATCATCCGTCAGAGCAGCGAGTGGTGCGAATTTCCCACTTCTCGTTGCTTGAAAATTGCTTGCCAAATATGGGTCCTTTAACTTCTCAAGATCAAACTTTACACTTGGCTGCGTTGGCTTTCTCGCCCTCTTCAGACGCATTCGGAAGTTTGTCATCTCCAGGCCATGCTAACTTCCTATGTCTGCTCTATGAACGCTCTTTGTCCGATGGATGTTACATCCCGATCGAAAGCACTTCCTCACTAAGATGTAATTAATCTGATTGTGTTTTTTCCCATCTGGACTGTAAATTTTTAAAGCCCGAATGACAGATAATCTATCTGCTAGTATTAAACAATAAATGCTATTACATGGACGTTCAACCATGCCTAAGCCATATCAGGCTAGGATGTGTAAGTTTATGCATATGTGCATAATTTAGGTCCCATATATGGCTGACACTTTGCCTGTCTCTAAAGGCACCCATCACTCTTGAAAGTCAATACAAGACCACTTGACATTCAGCGGTTAAAGTAGAAATACTAGCTGAGTGTGTCAAATCAATAACGTCTTTCGTAAACAGGCGTATTTTTGTCTTAAGCGCGAACACGTCTACCCGGTGTAGATCGGTCTTAGACACTTCTGACGGCGCTGCTGAGCTAGCTGATCTCCATGATAAAAATATGTCGTAGTTCCAGCAGACAAAGCAGCTAACAATATTGTGTTTGTTTGCAAGACACACGACATCAACTGCTTGTTCTTTGTTATCTGGACACATTCTTCGTTAAGAACCACTCTGATGTTCATACAAAAGTTTCTCAAAATGATGTCGTTAAAATGCTGGACTTTCTTATCTACAATATTTACGTGTAGTTTAACGGACATATTTTTCAACAGACAATTGGCATTCCAATGGGTACTAACTGCGCCCCGTTACTTGACGACTTCTTTCTTTATGGGTATCAGGCCGAGTTTATACAAGGGCTCTTAAAAACGGGTAACCTTGCACAGAACTTCAGCTTCACCTACTGATACATAGAAAATATTCAATTCATGAATAATCCAAAGATTTAGGCGTTAATTGACCTCATCTATCCACATTAACTTGAATTTAAAGATACCACAGAGTCCAGTTTATCTGACTCACACTTAGATTGTTATCTCTGTATTGAAAATGGAACGCTTGTAACTAGGCTTTAAGACTAGAGGGACAACTTCAATTTCTCCATAGCGAACTTTACATTGTTGAATAGTAATATCCTTTCATCACCTGCATACGTTTTTTTATCTCTCAGCAATTCCGCTGTGCTAGAGCCTGTTTCAGATATCAATACTTTACTGATAGAGGGAAGACTCTCACCCGTAAACTGTTGACACAGGGTTTACATAAAGTGAAACTTAAGTCGACGATTAGAAAGTTTTATAAGACACCATGACCTCGTCAATCCCTACCATGAGGTCGTTTCTAACATAGTTTCGGGGTTGGTCGTCCCAGCTGAAGCTTAGTTAGGCTTTCTTATACCGGACTTTTATTTTTACTGACTTTTTTCCGCTGATACGTAGATATGACGGGTGTATAATAATAGACAGACGATGCTTACCACCGCGGGAACATGATCAGACATGTTTTGAGGTCCATGTCTGTATATCGAGAATATTCCGGAATTGTCGATGTTGACATGACTTACGTGGTCGGGCTTATGATTTGGGTACTTTGACCACTTTCATTTATGATAAGATAAAAACAAGGTGCTAGACAAAGAGACATAGTGTCCTGAAGAACTTTTGCATGTCTGTCAAGCTTTAGAAATTAATTATAATTTTGTTGGGGTTCCTCAGTTAGTGAACATAAATGAATAGATATAAAAAAAATATTGATAGACAAGACTTCAACTACTGTATCACTGTGCTCATATGCATGCATTAAATGAAGCAATTCAGTAAATTTATCTTTAAATTTGTTGATGAACATAACTGGGACGGAAAAAATGGTCTCCAGTTTTATTACTTAAATAAAAGTGAATCCAAAATAAAAAGGTCATCTCCACATGATGTCCTTTTATGCACTGAAAATGCAGGTTTTTATAATGTAAAAAGTGCTTAATAGCAAGTGCAAAATTGAGCATCATTGAAAAGGGTTACCTAGAAGCCTTGTTTTGGGGATGGTCGAAATTACACTTCACCAGCCACGGTTTTGCTATAGCTGAACTGTTACCATCAAATTGAAGGAATATTCCTACAATTTGATTCAGTCATGAACCATCAACTTCTTTTAAAGTGAACTGCTATTACTTTATTGATCCATCGTCATTTTTTTCTAACTGAAGAAAAATTCAAAAAGGAAATAATTGCTTTAATTCTATATTACAACTCGTAGAAATATTCCTACAAATTGGAAATTACTCATTTGTAAAAAAATAAGACACAACTGAGCTCAATTCAAATTATTCCCACATCTTCCGGATTGTAGGAATTACCATAAATTTTGTTCAATCATATTTCAACATAGTCCGTTCAGATTGAAGGAATACTCCTACATTTTTTGGAGATGGTATTTTTTCAATAAATGAAAGAAATGACCAAATTCATATTTTCAATAAATGAAAGATCCTAACAAATTGTAGGAATATTCCTACATTCTATTTCATGCTCCATAATCTGTTAAATGGAAGGAAATGACAACATAAAATAATCGGATTTTGTTTTTCGCAAATCGTACGAATATTCCTACATTTTGAAGAATATCTATTTTCAAGGAATGAGGTAAAGTTTAATAATAACTCAACCCACATCTCTCAGATTGTAGGAATATTCCTACAAAGAGGAAATAATGTTTCTATCTATATTTTACAAAACTTAAGAATATTCCTACATTTTGGTAATTGCTCATTTTCCAAGGGTAAAAAATACGAGCAAATTTGAGTTCAAACGGAATGCATTCCACATCATTTAGATCGTAGGAATATTCCTATATTCTTGAGATTACGCCCAATTTAGTTCAATCCAATTTCAACACAGATCTTTCAGATTGTAATATTCCTACATTTGATGGAAGATGGCATATTTTGATTAAGTGAAAGATCAGACCAAATCGTATGAATATTCCTACATTTTACACTACAGGCAACATTAAAAATTACCAGTGGTGTGCACCGCTACCGCCACGTCAATGAAATGTACCGCCCCGGTAATGCCTTGTGAATGACGCGGGAACGCCGTGGAATGCGCCGATATTTCAGATCATTCCATTCCATTGGGACCGTTAAATGGAATGGTAACTTATAAAAGCGGAGCGAAAATTATTGGACAAAATTATTTATAATTTTTTCTGTCGTTAACAAGTTAAGCAGTTTTATATCCTATTCATCTATGTGTCATAAGTTTCTAGAGCTTGTCTTTTATCTATATTTTATTTCATCTTTTTTCAGCTTTAGCGATTTTCTTCCACTTTCTTCTGCGTTTTTC
The DNA here is from genome assembly GCA_963989385.1 of Ctena decussata. Lineage (NCBI taxonomy): Eukaryota > Metazoa > Mollusca > Bivalvia > Lucinida > Lucinidae > Ctena > Ctena decussata. The sequence goes on along the minus strand of OZ022504.1, from coordinate 2,507,813 downwards.
TTGAAAACGTATATTTGTTGTCAACTTATTTTTGTTGTTTGATATCTTTTATATATAATTTGTCAAGTTAATAGTATTGCATAATGTTATCTAAATTCAAAAGATTTATCGATTTACAGTCATCAGGGCCCAGGTTCACATTCATTCCTTACACTTAAGGACGACCTTAAAGTTAAGGTGTAAAATTCATGTGTAAATAAAAGCTTACTAAAAGTAAATGTATTAGATTTTTCTTTGGTATCACATTTCTATGACAATTGTCAGTAGATTCACGCAAAAACTGCACTTTTTAATATGGTTTAAATATGAAAGTTCTGAGGGCGAAATTTTCCAGCTTAACTTTAAGGTGGTCCTTAACTTTAAGAATGATTGTGAACCTGGGCCCAGGATATTTTATCTATGTCGGTTCAATTTGCAGGAAGTGGCTGGTTAATCAGTTTTTGGGTATTACAGAAATCAGTCGATTATTGGATTTAATCACCTGATCCCTCGCGACAACATGCACATTGTTATTATTATATAAAGATCCTATTATAAAAAATTATTATCATATTATTATTATTTTTATTATTATTGTTATTGTCGTTGATACATCTTTTTTCTTGTTTTTTTAATTTACCAAACGGGCAAAATCATCATAAAAATAATTGTTTTTCTATCTTTATCAAACAGAGACAATGCTCTATTATCATTATTATTATTACTACTACAGTTATTATCATTATTATTATTATAATTATTATTTTTAGAATTATCATTTACATCAGCGTTTTCTTTTGTAAATTAACCAAATGGGTATAATTATCATAGAAACTAATCAAGTTTTTTTCTGTCTTTATAAAAAAGATACAATGCTTCTTGATCCAGAGATCCAGACTAGTCCAGTCAGGCATTGCCCTACTCTCTCTTTCTCTCTCTCTCTCTCTCTCTCGCTCTCTCATTGCATCATAATTGAATCTGTACGAAAGTTGTCCCCGCCCCTTTTCCCGAGAAATGGCTATTCGAAAAAAAGAAGACAATGTAGTAGTGGAATATTCCGATCTCAGTAAGCCACTGCGCACCCCAACCCGCCACCATCGCTCCCAGTCATAAATTGCGATTTATGACATTTTAGTCAGGGATGATAATGACAGACTGTGTGCAGTGGGTCTCCGTTTACGGTTGGAAAAATTTCCACCTCGAGCGGGTCTCGAACCCAGGATCGCTAGATCAGCAGGCTAGCGACCAACCTACTCCCCAGAATTCAGTAATCCGAGTGCATAAGTATATGGTGCAATATATATCATTAAATTACACACACGCGCACATACGCACGCTAGCAATTTGGGAGGCATTTAACAACGGTGTAACGCGCACGTGTGTAAGAAGTAAATGACATATTGTTTCAGGCTTTCGAATAGCAAGAATTTCAGAAGAAAATAAACATTGTCACGTTTTTAGCTCGCCTGAACGAAAGTTCAGGAAGAGCTATTGTTGTCAGTCCGGCGTCGGCGTCAGTGTCCGCGTCAGCGTCGGCGTCCGGATTGGCTGTTTTGGTTAAAGTTTTTTAAAGACCTATATCTCCTTAACCAATGGATGGATTCTTTTGATACTTGCACTGTAGGGAGATATTGGTCCAAAGTTAAACAAGTTATCAACCCCCACCCCACTCCATGACCTTAATGTCAAGGTCATGGACTTAGAAAATTGTGAGTATTTTTGGACTGGATGTTTTGGTTAAAGTTTGATACTTGCACTGTAGTTAGATATTGGTCCAAAGTTTTCCAAGGTACTACCCCCACCCCCTCGGTGACCTTCATGTCAAGGTCATGGACTTAGAAAATTGTCTTTTTATTGATTGGATGTTTTGGATAAAGTCTTTTAAAGACACATATCTCCTGAACCCAGTGATGAATTCTTTTTATATTTGCAATTTAGTTAGATATTAGTCAAAAGTTTTGCCGAGTACTACCCCAACCCCGCTCAGTGACCTGGATGTCAAGGTCAGGGACTTTGGATATTTGTTCTTTATTAAAGTTTTCTAATTGCATACTGATTCATAATGCTTGGCAGAGATTTAGTTTACATTTGAACTGATGTTAGACACTTTTTTGAGTTTTTACAAAACACTATATACTTACCCCACTGGATGACCTTGAAGTCAAGGTCATCGACTTAGAATTTTGTCATAAAGATTTTGGTTAAAGTTTTATATTTATAGACATAATTTCACAGTGCCACGATGGACTCAGTTGATACTAATACTTTGACTGATGTTAGATAATATTTCAAGGTTTTGTTACATCCTAGCCCCCCCCCCCCCCCCCCCCCCCCCAACCCCCACTCCCCATCCCTACCTCTTAGTTCTTTGACCTCGAGCTCACATGGACTTTGAAATTTCATGTAGATTTTTTTTATTTTAATTTTATTTTAAGACTTATATCTTAGATAGCTTTTGTTTATAAGTGTGTTGTCATTATGGACATGCTTGCCTGAAGTTTTATGCATAGAAGTCAACACCTCCAAAGCAACTGTGTGATGGGCAAGCACCTATTCAGGCGAGCTATGCTGTCTTTCATTATCAGTTAAAGGAATACTCTCGGCTGATTTTGGGATAGAGCAGTTTTCTGAAGAGCTACCTGAAAGGTTTTCAAAAGACAACTTTTGGATAGAGCAGTTTTCTGAAGAGCTACCTGAAAGGTTTTCAAAAGACAACTTTTGGATAGAGCAGTTTTCTGAAGAGCTACCTGAAAGGTTTTCAAAAGACAACGTTTGGATAGAGCAGTTTTCTGAAGAGCTACCTGAAAGGTTTTCAAAAGACAACTTTTGGATAGAGCAGTTTTCTGAAGAGCTACCTGAAAGGTTTTCAAAAGACTTTTAGACATATTGCTAAAACCATTTATTAAACATGTACCGAGTTTTCTGAGAGATACAACAGATTTTTTGAATAGTTTACCAAACAGAATACCAAAAGAAACAATTCTAGCAACATTTGACGTCGAATCGTTATACTCTAATATACCCCATAGTCTGGGAATAGAAGCTCTCAGCTTTTGGATAGAGCAGTTTTCTGAAGAGCTACCTGAAAGGTTTTCAAAAGAATTTGTTATTGAATCATTACGTTTAATCCTAGAAAATAATACATTCAATTAAACGATGAATTTTTCAGACAAAAAAAGGTACAGCGATGGGCACGAAGAATGCACCCACTTACGCTACCTTAACAATTGGTCACCTTGAACAAAAACTTTATAATCAGATAGCTTCAGATTTCGGACCGACATTTAGGGAAGAATTTGAAAATACATGGAAAAGATTTTTAGATGATTGCTTTATTCTATGGTCTAAGACTAAAGACGACCTCCAAAAGTTTTATTCAATATTAAATAATTTACATGAAGATATTAACTTTACAGTGGAAACCAGTGAAAAAGAGTTGCCATTCTTGGATGTGAAGATAAAAAACATAGACGGACTAGTTGAAACGGACATATTTTATAAACCTACCGACAGCAAGTTATATCTTTTATTTCACTCTTGTCATCCTAAACATATCAAAACAAGCATACCTTTCTCTTTAGCAAGACGTTTACGTTGTATTGTTTCCAACGAAAATGTTTTAAATGATCGCTTCATTGAACTTAAATCTTTTTTGACTAGACAAAAGTACCCAGAACAATTAATTACAGCTGGCATTGAAAAAGCAAAAGCCTTAGATTTAAAAACTGTTCGAACAGTTATAAGTAAAAACGAGCAAGACCTATTTACTTACGTCAGCACACACAATCCCAAACATATAGAGATTTTTGGCGATATTCGTAACGATTTACAGGTTCTAACGAGAGATGAACATATGAAAGAAGTTTTGGAACCATATAAAATCATAAAAAGCAAACGTCAACCAAAGAACTTAAAAAGTTACTGACAAGAGCTAAATTTACAGAAATTCAGGACAGTCCAAAAGTATCACGTTGCAATAGATCGAATTGTAAACTTTGTCTTCATTTAATTGAAGGTGAGGAATTCAAATTTAAATGCGGTAGAATCATGAAAGTAGTAACTAATATCTCATGCGATGTAAAACATGTTATTTACGTGATTGTCTGTGCGGGGTGTGGTAAAGAATATATAGGCGAAACCGGGGACCTGCGAAAACGTGTAACAATCCATAATCAACAAACTAGAGACATTTCCACAAGGATGCCACAAGTAAGCACACATATAGATAATTGTGCCCAGGCAAAGACTCCAAAATATCATATATTCCCTTTCTTTAAAATGCAAACAGATAGTGTTGTGAGCAGAAAACAACGGGAGTCGTTTTACATAAGAACACTGAAGCCGGAACTCAACGCCGAACGTACCGGAAATTAATTCTTGTTATGACGTTACGTTGTTACCCTTGACAACGTCGCCATATTGTTTCTAAACCTCTTGATAATGTTTCACTACTGAAAGCGCTTGAGGAAGAAAACAACATGTGACTTGTTGTGGTGTTTCCGATTTTCTCTTTATATATATATATATAGTTGAGAAATGAAGAAGTACCCACTGGGACTCGAACCCACGCCGACTACGACAACTCCGCCTAGCCATTCAGAGACATGAGCTTAACCGATTGCGCCACTACGCTCCCCCAAAAAGGAGTTTCATGGAACAATGTTAAGCTTTATTTCTCTGAATGACCCAATCGGAAAGGGCTATTTTATTAAGTTGTGCTAACACAATCAGGTATGTACATGGAATATCTGGATCATGCGATACAGAAGCTTGGCAATATTATATGATTAAAGTTAAGATTTAACAAACTTCAACAGATATTCCGGCCCAGGATCATTTTACTGATGCAAGTACATCCGAAAAAATTGTATAGTTGAGAAATGAAGAAGTACCCACTGGGACTCGAACCCACGCCGACTACGACAACTCCGCCTAGCCATTCAGAGACATGAGCTTAACCGATTGCGCCACTACGCTCCCCAAAAAAGGAGTTTCATGGAACAATGTTAAGCTTTATTTCTCTGAATGACCCATCGGATAGGGCTATTTTATTAAGTTGTGCTAACTCAATCAGGTATATACATGGAATATCTGGATCATGCGATACAGAAGCTTGGAAATATTATATGATTAAATTTAAGATTTAACAATATATATATATAGAGGAGAGAGAGAGAGAGAGAGAGAGAGAGAGAGAGAGAGTAAATAAATGATTAAAGGTCGGATCTACCAAATTTCTTTTATTATAGACTAACCGGTTTCATGTAAAACAATTTTCAAAGCTTTAAATATGTCAGATACTTAACTACATGACTTTACTAAACGTTGTCAATGTTATATAAGGTTATGAATATATTTACGAAAAGACGAGTTTGGTACTAAGTTATACAGACAAATTGTTGGTATTCCGATGGGTACTAATTGTGCTCCTCTTGTTTTAGCTTAAACATATTTTATTGCCTAGAACCACTGACAAATGGGTCGGACTACAAGTTCTAACAACATTAATTACGATCCTCCCCATGAAAATGCTATACAGAACAGATATAGGCAATGACATACATATAACATAAATTTTGAAGTTACTGATACTGCTTACCAAAAGAAGTGCTTCCTTCATGGATGAAACAAAAATTAGTAACTGAAAGTCTGTTTTACTCTACTGACTCTTTAAACAGTTACCATTCATTTTCCTTTTCTTCAAGAAGTACAAGACCTTACATATACAGATATAAATATGTGTGTAAATATATCTTCATTTCCTGTAAATAAGAAAAAAAAAGCATTTGATTAACAGCTGAAAATGGTATATATAATATATATATTTTACCGTATTCGCCGAAATAAGCGCACTTACTTTAATAAGCGCTCCCCTAGGTCAATTCTGAAATACATATGCGCAACCGCACCCTAAACATTCATTTAGGGACGTCCAAACGAGGTAAAAATCAAAACTTGCCTTAATGTTTCAACGTAAACACAGCTGTGACAGCTGTTCGTGGAAGGGTACTTTTGTTTTCGGGGTCTGCTTTCTGAGATGGAATTTAACCGAGCATTTTGAGAGCAATACTGAAAAAACTAAGCGCCTTGTGTGCTTATTACGGCGAATATGGTACATGTATTTCTATTTCTTCAAATACATGCAGGTTATTGAAATGAAATTAGTAACTAATCTTACTGTATATGCATTATGTGTCTCCTGAAATACTTATAAACCAATTCTCTGTTCTATTGATAATTTTCAAAAATGGGTTTTTTATCAGGATATAAGTGTCCAAGTCCAGTCTTTGAGGGCTGGATTTGGATTTTGGTTGTTTCAGTTCCTGGTCTTTGCATACTTTTTACTTTTAACATACATTTTCTATTACAGGAGGTAGTCAAATACCTATCCCAGCTGGATGGAGCTTGTGGCTAGCAGCAGAATAACATTGAAGAACTCAACCAGAAAGACTTCCACATAATCTGGTTCTCAGGAATACAGATCCCATTCTAAGGAAGAAAACCACTGACATTCTTCATTTCCTTTGGCTGAAGACTAGTTACTAACAATAAGAACTTGTCTATATTTATATGAGACATGACTGTGGACCTGTTCATATGTGCATGTCTATCAACATCAACATATAAGACATATAAGCTTCCGGTTCCAATGTTTGATGCTGTGATAGAGACGGGGGATCTATGTAAGTACACTTCTTGCTGTCTATATGTTCTTGTATTTATCATATGACATTGCTGATAAGCAGTGGATAACATCATGTTATAAATAACGTTATGATCACATGACATAATGTGTATTAACACTTTCGCGGGAATAAGTAACATCATGACGACATCAGTGGTAACAATGCATTTTTTCCTTAAAATTAACAAACTTTGAAGGCGATAGAACCGCATTTTGAAAGGTCATATGATAAACAGGATCTTACACTCGCCGAAGGCTCGTTCGATACAGTTCTTATGAAATGACCACTTATGTATGTAGAATAGAGTAAAGTGAACACATGTACATTGTTCCATAATTATTATATGGATGACCCTGGGAGTGCGACAAAAATGCAGCCTATTCTATACACCCAGAGGAAGAGGAAGTTCATTGAATTGTTGAAACAGAAAGAATAAAATTCTGAAATTATGAGTTATTGATAGCAGAAAAACCGGGTCACTCTTCCCCAACAAATATAATTAATTGGCGAAAGCTTACACTAATATGTAAGCCACTGCTCGTCTCAGTAGTGAACAAATATTTCAGATGCTGATCAGCACAAGGCCTCAAATATTTAGCAATGACAGTCATTATTCAATCATGTCCGTGCAAAATGCAGCGTTTTTATAAAAATTGTAAAAATGATAATTTTTAGACAAAAAAAATTGCTATTTTTGTCTCGCCTGCGAAGCAGAAGCGAGACATAGGTATTGCTTTTCCGGTGTCGTCGGCGGCGGCGTAAACTTTCATCGGGGTTTTGCGTTTAGGTCAGTTTCACACAGCGCTGACAGGCGAGACACCGCATTCCGCGGAATTCTTGTTCTTATTTTTGCTCTAAAACATAGATTGTGGGTACATCTTAGAACTGCCTGAGTGAGGAGGTTCTAACGAGTATCCACAACATATGTTTTAGAGCAAAAATAATTAAAAAATGAATACCCCTGTGAACCCCACTTTTCTTATATAAAAGTGGGGTGTGAGGGGGTATACATTACACGGACATGTTAGCATGATGAAACAATTTTATATTTCAGACAGTTTGAACACTTCAACAATGGTTGATCTATTCCCATCTGTCATATCTAACCCAGGAGATAGGCTTTAATACACCATCTTCATTCACAGCAGAACAAGTCAGCAGCCTCTAACCAGGTATGTATAAGTATATTGTTTTTTTCCTTCCCAAATTGTTTTGGAATGTGTTGAACAATAGTGCTCTAAGAATTAATTGCTATTTTTCATATGAGCTGTGTAATGTCATTATGAGAGAACATACTTTTAGCCTGTGTTGCGGCTCAACTGCCGATTCGTTATACTTATGCGAACAGGCTAGATGAACGGACATAAAGGCTTATTCGAGTTTGCACAGGTCATACGGCTCTTTGGTGTATGCCGTATAACAATGCTTCACGATGGGCGTAACATAATATACACCTAATCCTCAAACTGCTATTACCTGGCTAGAACCGATTTTTTTCTTTTTGTCTTCCAAAAAATGCAATGACACAGATTAAACATTCATTATTTCCATATTTTGATTAGGTGCTGATTGTTAACGTGTAGTAAATAATGTAGGTTATGCACTGCACAACAATCACTGAGGCATTGAATTTCCTTCGCTTCCGGTCTGCCAATAAGTACCAATTTCTTCGGCTATCAAAGGATTCCAGGACACCGTGATGTGTACATGTGAGAGTTGCGTGACCGAGTTCTGCTCGGATACAAGCTCACAGACCAGCCACTGACAAACCGAATCATGGTTAATTCTGTTTTGTTTGAACTCTTTGCGCTAGTCCTTGGAGTTTACGTACTGGTTATTGTGTCATTTGCATACAGCAAGTTTCTCTGCCCTTGTTTAAGTTGAGAAATTGCTCCATTTCTGAAGCTAGAATAAACGCACCTATGACTTCTTTTAGAAGTTTAGGCGATCCCTAATGATATTATGTGAATCCAATATACTGATCGCTTACGTGTGCATACATTTGGATATCACATTTGTCGGTAAACCGCCAACGCTCATTTCTGCAACAGAATTGGACCCAAACCAATATAGTATCAAAATAAAACCTGCATGCATATGGTTGTGCACATCATATTGATTTTTACCCCAGTCATGTCTCTCCAAGGAGCATAGATTTAAATATTGATGGACTCAAAGAAAATGGCAGGGACAATCTCCTCAACATCCTTCCATTGATATGGGACATCTCCACATAGGAAAAATTTTGCTCAGGCTTCTGATTTTGAACAATTTTGATTTTTATCAGAAACACGGCTTTACTGAAAGTTTAAAAATAATAGTGATATTTTTATTACAGGAGAATTAGCATGGGATTGCAACATTACCTGTGATTAACTCTTAATAACATCATGGTTCAGCTTCAAGCTTCTTGCTACGCATATCGAACATCATCAACAAAGAAATAACATTAATCGTTAGCTGCATGTGCATGAAAGCATTGTAGTTTGAATCAGTGTTTCGTAAACATGAAGTTGGTGTTTAAAAAAAGTGGGGGGGGGGGGTATCAATAAGGTGGTTTTTCTGCATCTTTGTAACTGATGGTATTCTCCAGTGTGTCAAGTTAATGGAACCATATGTGACTTTGGTCGGAAAGCCCTAGTTACTGAGCTATAGATCCACAAAAGTGGGTTGGGTAATTCAACATGGTTTTAGCCTGTCTTGTTAAAATATTCTCATTTGGTAGAAGAGTACAACAGACAGACATCGTTTGATAAAATGATTAACAGAACATCTGAAATGTATTTCCATATCATTTTATTTAGTTAACTTGGAAATATGTTCTCAAAAAAGACTTCCTCTGACGTTCAGCATTTTTTGATATTTTTGTCCTCTATGTTCAATATTTCTTGGCATCATTGCTAAATAAACTGACCAGTAATCATCAAACTCATGCCAAGAAAGCACCTTGAGCAGTACCATTGGATGATCTGACCAGAATATTACAATGACCTAGTTTTCATGGTTGACTAAACACATAAACTTGCTCAGAAGATGGTTTTTATTCAACTATATGACCTAAAATTACGAAAATTACGAAATAGGAAATATGGAAATGTCATTTCCATATTTCTGTATGCCTGTGAAACGTGGACCTTGACAGCAGAGATGCTACCGAAGGTTACTGAACATTTCGTACAAGGACCATATAACCGATGAGGAGTTTCGCAGGAAGATCCAAGCAGCCATTGGAGAATATGATGAACTCCTGACGCTGGTCAAGAAACGGAAACTAAGGTGGTTTGGCCATGTCTCAAGGTCTTCTAGTTTAGCAAAGACTATTCTTCAGGGCGCAGTGAAAGGAAAACGAAGAAGAGGTGAGCAGTAAAAGGGGTGGTAAGACAATATCAAGGAGTGGACAGGAATGGATTTTGCCAGCTCAACTAGGGCAGCTGAACACAGGACAAGATGGAAAGGGATTGTTTGGAAGTCATATGTGGTGCCCCAACGACCTAGTAAGGTTCTGGGATAGAATAGAATAGAAATAGAGAAAATTACGAAACTTTGGTCAAATTAATATCTTTACTGCCATATTATGCCCCACACCCCCGGAACTAAAGGTGAGGGAATATATACTTGCTTCAGTGCTGATCTCGTTGGCGTCTGCGTCTCGGTCTGCGACACATATTAAGTCCTTCTGTGACCTTGAAAATAAGGTCAAGGTTACCGAAATCTGGCCACCTCTTGAGCTTCTTCTAATAATATATCCGTGCAAGTATTAAGGAATTGCGCTAATTGTTTCAAAACATATCATAGGTACAGGAAATGGTCATGCCGACGCAGAAAACTTAACAGTTTAAGACCTCCTATTACCTTGAATATGGGGTCAAATTAAACAAAACCGAATCAGCTGGTGGGTTTGTCCCGTCTGTGTTTCCAGGCAAGCTTGATCAAATTCCAAGGATGTAAGTTTGGTAAAATTCTACAAGTTGATTCAAGAAATACAATGGGTACAAACTGTCACGCTGACGACAACACAGAAGCGACGGGATCCGCACTGAAACCAACAGGTCTCCCCTCATCATAATTATGTGGTGGTGGGGGCAAAATGTAGCAGCTAAGATATTGGTTTGACCAAATTTTTATATCTCTAGGTTATAAAGTTGAATGAAAACCATTTTCCAAGCAAGCATATGTGTTCAGTCAACCATGAAATCTGGGTCATGGTGATATTCTGGTAATATCATCCAATTGTCCTGGTCCAAGGGCTTCCTTGGCATACAGTTGATGATAACTGGTGTGTATATTTGGCATAGACGACAAGATATATTGAAAATAGAGGACAAAGTTATATAAAAAAAATGCTGGATGTCTTTTTTGACATCATATGTTTATATTATACCAAATTAAATGATATGGAATTATATTTTAAATGTTCTGTTAATCATTTTTTTAAATGCTGTCTGTCTGTTGTGCTCACCTACTTAATGGGAATATTTTTACAAGACAGGCTAAAATCATGTTGAATTACCCAACCCACTTCTGTGGACCCGTAGCTCAGTAACTAGGGCTTTCCGACCAAAGTCGCATATGGTTCAATAAACCAGACACACTGGGGCATACCATCAGTTCAAAAACAAACACTTTGGTAGGATGCAGAAAACCCATTTCATTGATACCCCTCCCCCTTTTGCAGCAAATATTCGATAACTTTCAAACGGTATAAAACTATGAAGTAGTGTCTGGAAGCAAATAATTTTGTAAAACTTCTACTGCATCAGAGTCACATGGGGACATTCTCCTTTCTCTTCTAACATAACATGAAACCGGCATAGATTAAAACACGAAATAGATGAATGAGATAATCTATGAATTCTGTAGGCTACAAAGTACAATGTGCTCGCAGAGCCTGGAATGCTAGTCAAACAAGAAAGAATTTGCCCACTCCAAGGAAGCAAATTCTTTCCTGTAAGAACGACATCATAAAGCCATGGAACGGATTGAAGATTAGTCCTCCAAGTTCAGTCCGTACAATGTTTTATACCGCGCCAATGAAACTAGTGTTCATTTCTATACTCCCGTTTCAAAAACGGGATGTATTATGTAAAGGTGCTTGCGTCCGTCCGTCTGTCCGTCTATACACCCATAACGATGATGGTGCAAATAGAAACTGAATAATAGAACACGTTGACCTGAAGACATGTATAATTGCTGCAGAATAGTTTCCTTCGTATCAGCCTTCCATGTTGGGTCTACCAGTGACACAGAGCCCCAAAGAAAGGTAAAATTAAAATCTGAAAGAGTTCCTTCAAGAGCAGAGAATACATTCATAAAACCCAGGTATTCTGCAGTCGCTGCGCTGCAACAAAATAACGCTAAACTTGAAAATTATGGAAATTTGCCATTGCCACTAGTTTTCACGGCCTGCAAATTTGGGGATCCCTTGATAGAGATCAATCCATTCAGCGTATTGACCAAGTCCACAGGAATTGGACTGTGATATTAGGGTGCATTACATTGCGTGAGTGAGTGAACTCAGGTTTAACGTCCCACCAACAATGAGGTCACATGGAGACGGGACCTCGGTTTAAAGTCTCATCCGAAAGACCGGAGAAGCGGGGGATCACATTACATTGCAGGACATAGCAAGTTTTTTATTGACCATAAGTCTGTTGGTCCTGGACCAGTGATTTTTGGGCATGACCAGTTGATGATTTTGGTAGCTGGTCCTGCAGAACAACTGATTTTGAAATTTATTGAAAACACATGATAACAAAGAATAGCAGAAACATCGGGAGGACCACTTAAACTGTGGATACGTTGGTCCAGGGACCCTGTGGACCACCAGTCATTCAGTCCTTAGCGAAATCCCTGTTATCATAGTCTAATTATTGTGTGTAGGTATATTTTCCAACTTCTACAGCCTAGCTGTAGAAGCTGGCACCGTCTTTTATGTTGATTATGCATTAGACCAGGGCATTTATTAGGACTAATACGGTACGCAATATGTCAGGAACATCGAGAAGGTACTCAAAATTATTTGTCAGCTGGGATGTCCGGTACTCAAATTAGTTGTCAGAACTTTTTTTACTTTTCAATGAATTATAGAGATTTCTTCTGTGAAATCGAAATTGATAGTCTCGTTTGTGAAACTATCACATTTGATTGCAGTCTGTTTCAAAAAATTGGATTTGTGTGAAATAGTCTCATTTATTTGTTGATGAACTGATTAAACCTTATCCAGCTTGACATAAATTACATCACACATGTTTGCACGTCATGACGAAGTTAATGCCGTCACTTAAAGCGCCAAATTAACATTGTTAGTGCACGCGAAGTCAGGCCGTCTTAGTATCCTGTGGGCAATCTTTCATAGCAAAGGGGGGTATCAATAAGGTGGGTTTTCTGCATCCTACCAACGTTTTATTTTTTTGACTGATGGTATACTCCAGTGTGTCTAGTTTATTGAAACATATGTGACTTTGGTCGGTAAGCCCTAGTTACTGAACTATGGGACCACAGAAGTGGGTAGGGTAATTCAACATGGTTTCAGCTGATCTTGTAAAAATGGTCTCATTTGGTAGAAGAGTACAACAGACAGACAGTGTTTGATAAAATGATTAACAGAACATCTAAACTGTAATTTCATATCATTTTATTTGGTTTAGTTTGAAAATATGTTGTCAAAAAAGACTTCCTTTGGCATTCAGCATTCTTTTATATTTTTGTCATCAATTTTCAATATTTCATTGGCTAAATAAACTGACCAGTAATCATCAAACTCCTGTCAAGGAAGCACCATGACCAGTACCATTAGATGATGTGACCAGAATTTCACAATGACCTAGTTTTCATGGTTGGCTGAACACATAAACTTGTTTAGAAGATGATTATATTCTAATTTATGACTTAGAATTACGATACTTTGGTCAAATTAATATCTTAACTGCTATATTATGCCTCACACCCCCGCCGCTAAAGATGAGAGAATACATAATGACTTCAGGTCACATGATCAACATGGCCAAAATGCCCATATATGGTAATAACCTTTAAAAATCTTCTTCTTAAAAACTAGTTGACCAATGGCCTTGAGACTTGGTAATCAGGTACTCAAGTTCTTCCAAGATTATTCAAATGATGACCTTGGATTGACCTTGACCTTTTTTACGGCAAGGTCAAATATTGGAAAACGCGAAAACATAAGATTTCATGGGAAGTTTCGAACATTTTGGCTTAAAATTGGTATATACAGTTGACTTAATGACATGGCCACAATGCCCATATATGGTTAAAACCTTTTAAAATCTTCTTCTTAAGACCCAGTTGAACAATGGCCGTGAGACTTCGTAAGTTGCATCATGAACTCAAGTTCTTGCAAGATTGTTCAAATGATGACCTTGAATTGTCCTTGACCTTTTTTACGACAAAGTCAAATATTGGAAAACGCTAGAACATAAGATTTCATGGGAAGTTTTGAAGATTTTGGCTTAAAAATTGGTATATACAGTTGTCTTAATGAGGTCATGAATAATTATGAGTACAAGCGGTCAAGGTCATTTTTTGACCTTTGACCCATGTCTCCCTTATTTTGACGTTTTCAGAAATTTCCTCGAAAGCCAAAGAGCCAATAATTATTGTAAACACGTTTCATATAGAGCCTCCTTGGGTTGGTTGAACAAAATTCGTTCAACCGGCGGTCCAGGTCACATGACCAACTTAGCCGTCATACCCATTTATGGTATAAACCTTTAATATTTTTCTGCTCCAGAACCAATACACCTATGGCCTTGAAACTTGGTATGTTGCATGGAGTACTAGAGTACTACCAAGACTGTTCATATGATGACCTTGGGTTTACCTTGACCTTTTTTGCGGCATGGTCAAGTATGGGAAAATGCTAGAACAATAATTTCATGGTTCTTAAGAAGAAGATTTTAAAAGGTTTTTACCATATATGGGCATTGTGGTCATGTTGTGGCCATGTCATGAAGTCAACTGTATATACCATTTTTTAAGCCAAAATCGTCAAAACTTCCCATGAAATCTTATGTTCTAGCGTTTTCCAATATTTGACCTTGCCGTAAAAAAGGTCAGTGTCAATCCAAGGTCATCATTTGAACAATCTTGGAAGAACTTGAGTACCTGATGCTACTTACCAAGTCTCAAGGTCATTGGTCAACTGTTTTTTTATGAAGAAATTTTTTAAAGGTTTTTACCATATTTGGGCATTGTGGCCATGTTGATCATGTGACTTGAAGCCAATATGTATTCTCTAACCTTTCGTGGCAGAGGTGTGGGGCATAATATAGCAGTTAAGATATTAATTTGACCAAAGTTTCTTAATGCAAGGTCATAAAATTGAATATAACCATCTTCTAAGCAAGTTTTTGTGTTCAGTCAACCATGAACACTAGGTCGTTGTGAAATTCTGGTCACATCATCCAATGGTACTGGTCAAGGTGCTACCTAGACATGAGTTTGATGATTACTGGTCAGTTTATTTAGCTTTGATGCCAAGAAATATTGAAAATAGATGACAAAAATATAAAAAAATGAAGTCTTTTTTGACAACATATGTTATATGTTCAAATTAAACCAAATGAAATGATTTGGAAATACATTTTAGATGTTATGTTAATCATTTTATCAAACACTGTCTGTCTGTTATACT
This sequence comes from Ctena decussata, assembly GCA_963989385.1. Classification (NCBI taxonomy): domain Eukaryota; kingdom Metazoa; phylum Mollusca; class Bivalvia; order Lucinida; family Lucinidae; genus Ctena; species Ctena decussata. The sequence goes on along the minus strand of OZ022504.1, from coordinate 2,492,495 downwards.
CTTCTACCAAATGAGACCATTTTTACAAGATCGGTTGAAACCATGTTGTATTACCCTACCCACTTCTATGGACCCATAGCTCAGGAACTAGGGCTTTCCGACCAAAGTCACATATGGTTCAATAAACTAGACACACTGGAGTATACCATCAGTCAAAAAAATAAAACTTTGGTAGGATGCAGAAATCCCACCTTATTGATACCTTCCTTTCTTGAGATCTGATTTAAAGCTATTTTCAAGGTTGCAAACTATGTTTCCAACCAATATCATACCCAGTTAACATGCTGGAAGCATCAAATTTGACGCAAAATGGCTAGAAAAAGGTGTCTTTGTCGTGATGGCTGACACATTGGAATAAACCGAATTATTGCAATTTTAAAGCATATGAAAGAAACAGAAAATTTGATGATTTTAGAAGATGATTGATTTTTATTTCACTCATAAACACCAAAAGTGGTATTTTCACTTTGTAGCTTCGCCACTCATGAAAATACTACTTTTCGAGCTCATTCGGTGAAATAAAAATTGATCTTACACTGAAAAAGTCAAATATTCTCTATAAGTTCATTCTTAATGACACTCTTACGTTCTATTGTGATGCAACATGAAACTTCCATAGATAAACCTGGAATGGAATGGATTAAATAATCTACATTCTATTGGCTACAATTGGCTCCCAGTGCCTGGAATGGTAGTCTTACATGAAAGAATTTGCTCCCTCAGAGGAAGCAAATTCTTTCCTGTATTAGAGGTCATCACAAAGCCATGGAATGGAGTAGAGATCATCCCTGCATGATCATCCATTAAAATGTTTTCAACTGTTTTCAACTGTGCCCATGAAACTAGTTTTCATTGTTGCAAATCAGTCAATGATACAAAATTCTTTTGCAGACGAGACAACACTGCTCTTGTCAATTTTCTTCGGTTTCAAAAGTAAACACTGCTGCCCCTCCAGTGTTTGTTGTTCCCTGGAATATAGCAGATAAGTTAGACTGAGTGGACTGTTGCTTGACATACGAGACACTTTGGCTGACTACTTTGGCTGATGGGTAATGTGGTTGTGGAGATTCTGGACATGGATATATGATCATATGGAGGTGAGCTTTTATTTGCAATTTGCTTTGTCATTGATAAGACCTATTACTTGTCCTGAACACTTGCTTGCAAGGCTCAAACTTACAGGGATGAGATGACAAAGCTATCAAATAAGACTTCACAGTATATAATTATACCCCCGACATACGAAGTATGTCAGGGGTATATAGTTTTTGTCTTTCCGTGTGTTCGTCCGTTCGTTTGTTCGTCCGTCCATCCGTTCGACAACTTTACGTCAAAGTTTTGCATTTAACCTCTTTATATTGCTCATATCTCTGTAACAACACATCAGATTCTTTTCATATTTGATTTATGGTATCTCTATAGCATTACCTTTGATGTAAATTAACTAAGCCCCTGGCCAGGCCCCAGGGTGGGGCTAGAGGTCAGTAATTAGGACTTAGGCATTATGATTATGTCAAAGTTTTGCGTTAAACGTTTCGTATTGCTCATACCTCTGTTACTGCATTGAATATTTCTTCCATATTTGGTTCATGATATCTCTGTAGCATCACTTTTGACATGGACTCCAAAGCTGCTGGGTCAGGCTCATGGGTGGGGTCAATAACTAGGTCTTTGCCATTTTTTTTTTTTTTTTGGGGGGGGGGGGGGCTTAAAGTTCTAATAATACTTGAATTGAATCTAATGACGCATGACTAGTTCATTTCTAACTTGTTTACATCATATGGATGCTGCTGCCGACTGAAGGTCAAGGTCACAGACTTTGTATTTTGTACATGTATAATATTTGCCCTGAAGTTTTGTGTTAAAAGTATGCTTTCATTAGGCGGTTGCACTGGTCGGGGGTATAAGTGAGCCCCTGCTCACTTGCTCAAGTTATATCAGCGAGGTCGTAATTCGTTACACAGTCTCATCTTGACCACTTAGAAGAAGTATGCAACTCTTGAACCCCGGGCTTAGAGGTAAATAGAAAATCAAAACTTTGTGACTACAAACCATGATTTTTCACAAGTTCAACCTAAATGATATATGATATGAAGGTGGCCTCCATCACTGTGTATTATGGATGCTCTTATAGCAGCTATCATCTAACTGCTGTAGGTTTGAGTCAAGCCAATGTTCAAGACAAGCCAAGCTCTCTTTGCAGGTAATCATGTGATTTTCTAGGGGATCATGCATTTTGGCAACATATTTGTACAACTGATTTAGTTTAAAAAAAGTGAAATAATCTTGACTGTCTGCACAATCCATTTGAAAAACCCCCAAAAAATAAAAAAAAATTAAATCATACAAATTTCCTTCAAGAGCAGAGAATACATACAGAAGTATATCAATATATCAGGTGATTGTCAAATTTCTAAGAAAAAAAGCAAAACAGACAATTTCCTTCTTTAAATGATATCAAGTACATTTACAACAGTACATTCATATACTTTGGTACTTTAATACGGTGTTGCTTAAAAGACAGTGCCTTAATTTCATATCATGTCGAAAGATATACATACTAATATTTTATGCCTAATTCATGCTCAGTTAAGTTGCAACATGATGATTCATGATCAGTCTCAATGAAAAAATATTATGGATGCAGTAGGTCTGATTAAGGTGCCCAGTGTAACTGTTCATACAACATATAGTCAAATCTATCTTAAGGGGTCATTAAGGGGCCACACAAAACTGGCTGCAGAGTCATGGCAGATAGATGTACACTTCAGTTAATAGAGGTTCATTGTCCTCTGGGACCCCAAAAAGGTACGGGTAGCTACATAAGATAACAGAGTTACCCCTTGAGACAGGTTAAGCAGCATTATTTTTTATAAAATTTCATTTTAGCAGATATTAGCACTAACTTTTGGAGAGGTACATGTAGGCACTGACCAAATTTGATATTCACATTTGATATTATCAGACAATCAGTCACTGTCTGGAATTTGTGTCAGTCTTATGTAACAATTCTGCAGTCGGTGCTATCTGTTTTTAAGATACTAGGTTCAAGTCCTAGAGGACTGCAGGTTAGTACTGGCACATTTAACACTAGACAGCAATATCCATTTAAAGAATGCATTCTAAGATAAAAAATAAAATAGGTTTAAATTTATGTTCCAATCTTTAGCCATATGTTAGGACGTCTCATAGGAAAGAACATGAGAAGTAAATACTTAAGGGCTTTAAGGGAAATTACTTTTAATTTTGAATTAACAGTGTAACCCACTTGAAATAAAATCTCATTGTTACTATAAATATGTCTCTTGGGGGAGGGGGAGGGGGTGCGGCGACAGTGTAACCAACTTGAAATAAGGGGGGGGGGCAGACATATTGTTTTTTCCAAATGTTGTCTGTCCATTTGTCCAAGCATAAACAGCTGACGTGTGATGAATAAGAGTCATAGAGCAACATGCGTTTATGACATTTTTGTCAGGATTATGTCCCTTTGTAAGTTTGAGTTTGGAAAGCACGTTTACAATCATTCAAGAGACTTTTTATAAACTTAGTACAAATGTAAAGCATCATAAGACCATATGCAGAGAACAAAATTAATCCACAACTCCACCTAATTTATAACAGAATTATGCCCATAGTAATTGGAAAATTTCTCAGTCCATTCCATATCTCTAAATCTGATGAAGATAATTTCAAGAAACTTGGTACACATAAATCATTATCAACTCCACTGACATTTTTGGTGGAATTATGCCACTTCATAATTTTGAGCATATAATCTTGTCTGCTCTATAATTATAAAAACGTTGTAAGAAATTTTCACAAAACTTGGAAAAAATATAGAGCACCATTAATCTTCTATTGCAATGCTATAGCACTCATTTTTAGCACACATTTGCAAATGAATGAGGGGTTATGTGATATTGTTCTTGTGCATCCGCCAGTGTGTGTAATTTATTTTTGCGTGTTAGCGAGCAATTCACCTCTTGCGTGTTAATTAGTTTCTAAGTAGCGAAAAGGTATAGAGTCTCAAAACGTGCTACAAAGGAACAATTAAGGAAGAGCAACTGAATGCAGTGATGCATATTTGGCCATGACCTATATATTTCATTAATCATTGAACATAGAATATTTTGGTTTATCAGTTGTGTATAGCTCAATTTATAAGTAACCAAATGGGGTACAGACTTCATTCTTGGAATATAATGACATTTGGAAAAGGAAAGCTACATATAGTGAATTATGTCTGTTGCTGACCAATAGTTCATGGTTCTCTGCACTTGGTCCAATGATTTAAGCCAATACCTCTATGTCATAGGCTTGTATCACACTTGGTGTAATGGTACATGTACATTCAGGTGCAGTGATTGACCTCATGTCACTAATAGGTCAATGTGACCTATATTTCACTGTTGAGTAATTTGGTCTTATTTCTTGCCATGTTTCAGGGGTTTTGATGATTCTTAGAACAACTTTTTATTCTGACAATGCAGTTATCTCATTCATTTGGCCTGCATTGTCCATATTGAACATGCCTTTGAAAAAGTCAAACTCCCATTAAAAGATAAACCTGTTTAATGAATGACCAATTGGAGATCAAACGAAAAGTGTTTAAATTTACTGAAACAAGCGGATGCAGAATGCTTTTAACTGCAAATATGGATGCTGTGTATCAAAGATGCTTTGACAGGACAGGAAGATATTACATATATGAGATGCGACATGACAAAACCAACAAAGTGGAATGTGCGCCCAGCGAAGACTCATATCAGCCTTGGCACCCACCCAGTGTGAACAGAGTCTTCGCTGTCCGCAATGAGCTAGCTTAGAGTTTTAGCTTAGCTTTAAGCGTACAATGAAGACTCTGAGCAGACTAGATGGATGCCCAGGCTGATCGGAGTCTTCGCTGGGCGCACATGCCACTTTTTGGTTTTGTCGTGTCGCAGCTCATATATCAATTTTTCTTCAGTTTCGTGGTTTAAAAATGGCCGAAATTGAACAACCGCTCAGGGGTTTTATTAACCATAAGTTCATTGGTCCTGAACCAGTGATTTTTTAACATGACCCGTCAATGTCTTTGGTAGCTGGTCCTGCAGACCAACTGATCTTGAAATTAAATGAATATATATGATAACAAAGAATAGCAGAAACATCGGGAGGACCACTTGAATTGTGGATAAGTTGGTCTTGTGGACCACCAGTCATTCAGTCCTTAGCGAAATCCCTGACCGCTAAAATTTCTGCACTAACTGAATCGACACATCATAGTTGCTCATATGTTAGTTATGAGAAAAAGTCCAAATAAATAGTTGCTAGCAGTGCTCGTTTTATAGGTGGCGCCTATTCATTTCATATTACAGGAGTAGTGGTGGCTGCGTTTTCCTTATGTTCAGAAATTGCAAAGGTCGAGGAAGCGATACTCCTTTTATCGTCTTTTTCTTTCAGAAGATCACTCTTTCTGACGGCACCAGCGGTCGCCATAGTTTATAGATAGTGTAGAAGATACACACACAACTGTATAATGAACTAGCTCGTGAACGAAATCGTTCGTGAACGATATCAATAGTGGCACCAAATAAACTTGGAGAGAAACTGAATTCATCTTTTGCGAAACAGTAATTGTGAAATAAAATCACAGGATACGATTGTTCAGTGTCTCAGCAGGAACTTTGAAGAAATATACAATTTCACTGGGATAAAGTTCAAAATTTGACTCACGATCTCCGTCTAAATCACCAACATTCGACTGAAAGTGGCGATGCTAACTCGGCTGAGCCATGCCGAAAAATGAAGAGTTGGCGATATTTCGCGGGCATCAGAACCGCGCACACAGCATGCATTTTGTTGGCACCCCTGTGACACCTTTGAAACGATAGAAACTTGTTCGACGGATCTAATTGACACATGTACGAAAGTGGTCAAAATTGCTTACAATAAAGGGAGTAGCATTTCTTGCGTAAATATTAAGTATTATGTTAAACATAACATGTTTGGTCGGTTGATTTGATGCTTAACGTCCACGGTAAACAACTAAGGTCATGTCGGGACGGTCAGTTAACCTAACCACACTATTCCTGGGCAGGCTTAGACCTCCTAAGCGGTTAACCAGTACTAAGTGCACATACTTTCGCCAGTAACTGACAACTGCCCTTCTTGAATCAGCGGAAGGTTGAAACGAAAGTATGTGGCCAGACCGGGATTTGAACCCAGGACCTCTGACTTACGAGTCATGTGCCCTACCGATTGCGCTACCCGGCCCGGCAAACATAACATGTAAATCATAATCTGTTTACAACCACAGCTTTTCATTATCACCCTCCCATCGTAAAAAATACATCACAATACAATATATTATCACATAGATACAGAATTTAGGAGCGCCTAAGAAGCAATCTGCATGTTTGATAAAGCTTAGCTTTCAGAGTTTTTATCCTGTCCATCGGTTCGATAAAGGTTTCCCCGGTCTGATACGTTTATCGGCCCGTCGTTACTGTCAACGACGTTGCGAGAGATACTTCGACGTTAAAATGGCGAGTGCAATGTGGCAGAACAGAAAATGTTCCATTCTTTCAGAGCTTCTATCTCTCTTATTATCCATCGTAGACAAAAAGCGTGACCACTCATATTCTTAGTTAGATCGAAAGGAACACGTTGATGGCAAAATAAGTATGAAATGACTGAATTTTTTGGTTCGCTACAAAACGGCAAGCGCTACAAAACTGGACGGGCGGAAAACATTTCAGATGGCGCAGTGATGCTGTGTGTTAGTTAGACTTATCGTAAGATCTTTCGTTTCAGTAGACACTTGTCGTCAGTTGCCAGCCTCGTTTCACTACACACTAAAAAGTTACAATCACACGCGAGTGCCCCTGCCGTCGTGTTTGCAGGATGTGTCCCTTTAGGCATTGGTCTTCAGCAGTAGTCACAAGTTTCCACAATTTCAAAAATGTTGATTTCTAGCAACTTTACATTTTTTCTTGAATCTATATGATTAACAGATCATAACATGGGTATATCGTTATCACCCGATTTATCAGACCTCGACTAATATCGGACCTCGGGCAAGCCTCGGTCCGACATTGGAGTCTTGGGCTAATATTCGGGTATTAACGAAATACCCATGTAATAATCTCTATTTCAAATGCAATTTGTGATGTTTGAGATAACAAATAAAACAAATAAAAACATATTATCACTAGTTGAGCCGCAGTATGAAAATACACAACAAAGTCAGTGAAGACTATTAATTAGCCTGAGAATCATGTCATCCTGATCTAATTCTTTGTTATGTTTTCAGTGGGTTGCTAAGATCCAAATGGATTTGAGAATAATGATAAAAGTTTAGATCCTTTAAGAGCAAAGAAAACATTCATAAGTAAGAAGTTGGGCCATACCGCGGTTTCGGCTATTCAAGCCTCATCAGTGACCCTTTAAATCTGGCACAAGGAGCCAGAGGAAAAAAAAAGAAGTAAATTTGCAGGTTTTGTGATTATTATCATAAAATAAATCCAGAGGAAACACAAAACACTAAATTCCGTTTAGTATTGATGATGACCAAAAAAGTACGACGCGACTTATAAATCAGCCAACTTTATTGCAGATCTTTCACAGTTGGCCAGTTACGTTTTATTGGCAATTAACTCACGAAAGGGTTTTGTCGGTAATAGGGGGACAACTGCTGTCCAACCTTGATGTGTTATTGACATTGACAGCCATCGATTCTGGCATCTTGATAAAAGTCTTTATTCCATCCTTATCCACGCATATAATTTAGACCATCAGGAAAGCCTATTGACCATGCCTCTGAGATACCTTGACAAATCACTTGTGTTCTGGACGCCTTACTATATGCATGCCAACTTGTAAATAAAACAATATATCACAAACTATAGTTCTCTATTAGTGAACCCAAGCTTTACCAATAAATAGTAGTACTGATAACATTACATGGTGGCAGCGGTAGCTGAAAATTGAAAAATAGAGAAGTGTGAAATTGTGAAACTTGGAAATTTAAGTGAAAATGTCTTCATTTCAGTTTGTGCACCCTGAGAAATTAGACTTCATAAAACCCCAAATGTGGGACAAGTTGTTTCAGCGTTTTGAAAGATTCAGATCAGATTTAAGATTTTCAGATGAACCTGAGGAAACACAAGTTTATTCTTTAATCTACTGCAAGGGAAGTGAACCATTCTGGACAGTCTTTGTTTGACAAATGACCAGCAAAAGAAAACCTACAGTAACTGAGAGCTTAACAGATTATTTCTTCCCTAGATGGAATGTTATTTTTTGAAAGTATACAATTTGATCAGAGACTGCAGCTTGAGGGTCGGGCTTCGAGACATAAAATATCAGAAAAAAACTTCAGCTTGACGCGGAGCGGGCACTGGAGAAAGCCCTTGCACAGGCCAGGCAGCGTGAGGCAGCTAAGTCACAACAGTCAGCTGTTAGAGGACATAAGTCGGAATCTGTAGACTCTGTGTAAATCAAAACACGATGGACGAATAAAAGGGACAAAGAGTTTGTGTCTATACCCGCGACAGGGACAATCACTCAAGGGACAATTGTCCTGCAAAGGACGCAGTATGTGACAAATGATCAGTCAAAGGTCACTGGGCTAAATTCTGCTTGTCAAAACCCAAGTTAAACGATGTGTATGTTGATAGCGATTGCGATGATGACCAGGGATTTCTTGGTTCGATCGAAGGTCACGATCGGAGGATAGTATCGACTCAATGGAGTCGAAGCCGTGGATTACCAATTTACTGATTGACGGGGTCAACGTCACATTTAAGGGGGGCAACGTTGCAGGCATGACGGTGATCTCAGAGTAAGAATACGAGCGTTCCCTGGGAGTAAAACTAGTGAACGCTAACAAAGTTCTGTGCAGTCGGGAAAAATCCAAACTGGATGTACTCGGCAAATTTCGGTTTAAAATGGAAACGAAAAAGTGTTTTGGTGTTCTGGATGTGTTAGCCTTGCCCCAGTCGAATCTGTATGTTACTCTGGTGGTCAGATTCGCCTGGTAACTTACATACAGGCTCTGCAATATGATACTCTTCTTATAAATTCTTGAGTCAATAAAAACAACATTACACGTGCCATAAAGTGTTTATTAGACTAACACAGATCTTTATCTCATCAATTTGTTTTGGTTTCGCCAAATACCATTATCTGTCTGTGAATCTGAGGGCAAAGTTGAAACCACGAAAAGGATTTGTGTGAAATTGACTGGAAAAAATTGATACTTTTCTATATCAACATTTTAAACGTACAGGCCATTCTCCTGCTGACGTATCTATACAGCCAGCAGAGAAAATAATTTATGACACTAAATCATCCTCGCGTTTCCAAATATAAAGAGACACGAGGTTGAATTAAAATGGATAAAATTGTTACAAACTGCATTTCCATTAGGGTTTAATGACAACATTTATCAAGAAGGTAACATTTCGAAAATGCCTAATTTTGATGTATTTTCTCTTTTTGATATTCCAAAACGCAAGCATAGAAGTCATGGTTTAAGAAAAAATGGTAACATAAAACGAAAAAATACTGCTGTTAAGAAAACCAATACTTCCCTTAAAATTTTGTCGGAAATACTAAAAAACCAAGGTCGACATTCTATGCTCTCATTTTTATGTTCTCTTCCGGTTTCTGTTGAATGCATTTTAGATAATGAGGCTAATAAGTTCTACGATAAGGGTCATCAACTGTACGAGGCCGCACTCCTGACAAGATATTATACTCAACATGCTCTTCGTCCACTAAACGAATCTGAGATCAACCATAAAAGACATTCTCTCAAAATTCCTTTTATAAATAAAGGAATTGATTTTATTGTCCTACAAAGTATTTTTAAGGATCGGTCTGTAACTGCATTGATCCCGGATTATTTCGTGAATAAGGAGCCACCTATCATATGTTATAAATATAACAAACCAATTAGAAACACTATATTTAACTTTAATAAACTGGTCTCAGATCTTGATGTTCACTCAAATACACCCGATACATGAGATTGTATAGACTCCAAATTTATCTATCCTGCCGCTGGCCATGTCATTACAGGGAATCTCAATATTATTTCAGATTCAAGAATTCGTAACATTATTTCGAAGGGACCAAAATATAGATTTCCTAACCGTATTGATTTCAAAAAATGTAGGGAAGATATAGCCCGTTCTTTAACTGATTTTGGTAATCGATGGTACAAGCGGGAACATGTTGAGTCTGATGCCTTAAAGGAATGGAAGGTGAACATTTTTAATGTAATGGATAAACGTATTAGATTCTATTCCCAAAACACAAATCTTTTGCCGCCTAAACCTAAATCAACATTCCCTCACCTGAAGGTGGGTATCCAGCAGTTTCATAGTAAGTACGTTCTGGTTCCAGCAGACAAGGCTGCAAATAACGTTGTCGCTGTTTGACGGTTACACTATATTAACACATTGAAACAAGAACTTGGCGGCACTAAAGCCTATTAAGAGACTTCAGAAGACGAAAAGTCTGTTTTCTTTAGGCACTGTAATGATATAGCCCTCAAGTTTTCTGTTAATGTAGAGGAACAACAGGACAAGCTTCTTACGATATACTGGTTACCTAAACTTCATAAACGACCAGATAAAGCCAGGTTTATTGCTAATTCTAGTGCTTGTACCACTACTGAACTTTCCAAATTATTAACTTCTTGCCTTACCGCTATCAAAATTCATGTAATTAGGTACTGTGAAAAAGTTTACGAACGGACAGGAAAAAATTTGTTTTGGTCAATTAAAAGTTCTACCGAGGTTCTTGATAAACTGAAGTCTAGAGGATATCGCGCGTCTAGTTTGTCTACATACGATTTTTCTACACTATATACAACTTTGCCCCATAATTTAGTAAAAAAGAAACTAATAAATATAATTGAGACTACTTTTCAGAGAGAGGGTGCTCTTTATCTTGCTTGCAATGATAAACATGCTTTTTTTTTTACTTCCGATGACCAACAAAGATTTAAAATGTGGTCTTGCCAAAATGTTTGTGATGCTTTAGTATATCTTCTAGATAACATTTTCATCAGATTCGGTACTAAGTTACGCAGACAAATTATAGGAATTCCGATGGCTACTAATTGCGCTCCTCTTATAGCAGATTTGTTTCTATTTTGCTATGAAAGAGACTTTATGATGTCTCTTTCTGATGATACTCAAGCTCATGTCATTGAAGCATTCAACTCAACGTCTAGATACTTGGACGACCTTTTAACATCAATTCTCTGTAAGCACCAGAATTTTTGAATGGGGGCGTTCCACGCACCGTCTCAGAATTGGCTGAAATTTTTACACAATGGTCCTTACCACTCAGGTATAAGAAAATAACCTTTCAAACTTTGACATCTACTTCCGTTGCCATGGTAACCGTCAGTGTTGATTTCAGCGAAATTTGGACTTAAATACTTGTGATTTATATTAAAAATGGCATATTTTCACCCTTAAAAAATCATAACAATCAACAGGTGGACAGGAGAAACAATTAAACCTGTAAAATATTTGAGTTTTATTTAACATGTTTCACATCAGACTTTAAGAATAAATTAATGTCGCTAATAGTACCTTCATTGTGGACAATACATACTCTGGCGAATTTCATTAAAAGTGAAAAATGCAAAAATTGACAATATTTCAAGAGGTTTAAAAAAAATGCAGGCCTCTACGAATAATTTACATAGCTACTCTTGAATTAACTAAGTATCATGAGTGTAACTATGAAAAAAACTGAGTGGGATAAGAGCATCTTCTTGAAAAAATAAGCATACTAAATTTGCACCGTTACAGAAATTTAAAAAAATGGTTTTGAGCAGGTAAGCAAACATTTTGGCTCTATGTTAGCATTGTAGTAAGTTATGCATAAATTGTTGCTGATAATTTATGACTACAGGTCAGTTTTTATTGAATTTGTATCAAACATTTCCTTGTCTCCAAAGAAAATGCATATTCTACGCGTTCTAAGTGGAAAATATGTCGAAAACAGGGGGTAGGGGAAATAAACAAAAGCAAAATATCAACAGTAAAAGGAAGACTCTTTAATAAATGACTTTAACTGTGTAAATATCCATTCAGCATTATGTTAAACTGAACTTAATTAAAAATTTATCAATGTGTGTGATGCTAAAGGGCAATAACTCTGCATTTTTGACGAGAAAGCAAAAAAAATCAGAAAATGCATGAAAATGAACTCAACCATAGCTGTTTACTGTGGGCATTAAACAATAACACAACAACACTTTTTAAGGTAAATACCAAACATATTTCATGGAATATGTTGAAAATATAAAAAATTTCACGAGTGCGTAGCATGAGTGAAACTCTTATATTTTCAACACATGAAATATTTATCAAAAAAAGAATTTTCTTTTCATTTTTTCTGTTTCGAAAATAAAAATAACTTTTTTCATAGTCATTTCTTGTTAATTTTGCTTGTCTTAGCACATTTAGTGGGTACAATATTGGGTGAAACTATAGTTTGCACCTAGAAAATGGCTAATAAAGCCATCCGAAAGAACGAATAAAAAGAAATTGGCAATTTAAGAAACTGTTTGCAGCTGCCGTCAGACTGATGTTGCATGCAAATTAGTTATACTCCGGCTCAAAACCTGAAATCAAATGTGACGTCATTACTTGATTTTGCATGCTAACATCTGTAGCATAATGTCAGAATGCCACATATCAGACTTTTTCGGAAAGAAATTAAGTCCAAAATTGTCAAAAGCGGCTGCAGTTTACTGCAGTGAAAAATTACAAGAGCAAGTGAGCAGAGGCTCATGTATACCTATGACCAGGGCCACCGCCTAATGAAAGCATACTTTAACACACAACTTCAATGCAAATGTCATACATGTACAAAATTCTAAGTCTGTGGCCTTGACCCTAGGACAGCTGCAGCAACCACATGATGTAAACCAGTATGATGTAAACCAGCGTGAAATAAACCTTTCATGTATCATTAGGTGCCACTGAAGTATATTGGATATAACTATTTGCCAATTAAATACAGCATATGGCTAAGTCCTAGTTACTGACCCCTGGCCCCATTCATGAGCCTGACCCTGCAGCTTAGGTAGTCCATAAAGAAAGCAATGATGCAGGGATATCATGAACCAAATATGGAAGAGATCTTCAATGCAGTTACATAGATATAAACAATCAGATCGGTTTAAGGCAAAACTTTGACATAATGAAAATACCTAAGTCCTAATTATTGACCCCTGGTCCCACCCTGGGACCTGACCCAGGGGTTTAGCTAATTCACATCAAAATTAATGCTATAGAGATATGAATCAAATACGAAAAGAATCTGATGTGTGGTTAGAGATATGAGCAACCCATAAAGGTTAAACGCAAAACTTTGATGTAAAGTTGACGAACGGACAGACAAACAAACAAACAAACAAATGGACGAACGGATGGAATGACAAAAACTATATACCCCCTGACATACTTTGTATGTATGGGGAATAATGAATCATATCAGTCACTTGTGAAATGATACAATATATTTTACTGCAGACAATATCAACTTTATTTTTTCTAGATATGCATTGAATTCACTGCTAAGCATAAAATAACTAGAAAATGGTGTCTGCAAGACACTAATGATGCTCCCATGCAGCGCCTGTCACATGTGTACATCCCTAAAGCACTTGTTAAGCACAAACACTGTCTGCAAAGAGAATCCACTGGAAACACTACACAAAAACTTCTTACCCAACAGTGCAAAAATGCCGCCGAAAATAATAAGTTTAAAAGGGCAAAATTTCTTCAAACTTAATTTTTTCTCCATCAAACCCCCCCCCCCCCCCCCCACACACACACACACATCTTCATTATGTTCACAACAAGTATACAATGTCTGAAAAATAGCCACTGAAAATTGTGGGAGGAGCTGATTACACAAAATACCTACCCAACATTGCAAACATTTGCCTAAAATGACCAAGCCCCAAGGTTATAAAACATTTCTTGTGCTCAAATCAGCTGAGTATGAAATTACCTCTGCTGATAAATACGAAAATCCCAACTTATGTTGGCATTTTCATTTTTTTCAGCAGAGAAAATTTGATACTCAGCTAAACTCAACAAGAAAACAACTGTACATATCAGTACTTTGCTATTTATTAGCAGGTAAAATTTCATGCTCAGCTGAGTTGAGCATGAAAAAAGTTTTATAACCTTGGGGCCAAGTTCAAAAGGCCATACTTCTGTCAAAATTAACTTGAGCTCCAACAAAAAGCCACATGCACATCTTCATAATGTTCACAACATGCATGCAAGGTTTGAAAAAGATCCATTGAAAATCATGAGAGGAGTTGATTACACATTGAAAATCATGAGAGGAATTGATTAAATAAACTCCACAACCTACGATACAACCATTTGCCTATAATGACTAAGTTCAAAAGGTCATAATTCTGTGAAAATTAGTTCTAGCTCTGACAAAATCCCACATGCACGTTTTCATTACGTCTACAATGCGTATGCAAAGTTTAAAAAATGTCCATTTTAAAATGAGGAAGTTGATTACACAAACTCCATACCCTACAATGCAAAAACTTGCCTGAAAGACAGACAGGAACAAATCTTAATGCCCACTGACTATTGTCATGGGGGCATAAAAATGCTGAACTTAATAGCAATCAAATATGATTTTGTCTTTCATTCAAATTTGAAAGGACCATGAAGAAGCATCAAAAACCTCACTTGAAACCTTGCAAAGTTAAAGAATGGAAAATCATGTTTGATCCCTCTTATAACAAACAGTCATTTGATAAATAGAATCTTATTGTCGGAGTCATTTCATATGAAATTTATGAAACTTGTCATAGTTTCATAAATTCCATACAAAATGTACACTTGTGCAAGATCCTTTATCCTTTATATTAATTATAGATCCTTTATATCAATTACAATAGTTGCATACTGACATACCATTAAACAGTTTAGTCATGTGTTATAAGCAGCACTGTCTGATGGATCAACGTCAACATCAGCCAGTAAATTGCGATAATGAGGTTTGTTCACTGACATTTCCTTGGATTAATCATCACAATGTTAAATTCGGGTTCCTCGCTGTTTCAAAACCTTTGCCCACAATCACCATATTCAAATCAGCAATAAATCACAGTAAAGAAAATCATATTATTCCAACTTGATACAAACAGGAAACGATATATTGTTGCAATGCTTTCCAAGGGACTTATTTGTGGTGGATGTCAGAAGGTTTAAAGGTTTTATTCAATGACCGGGACCCTTAACCAAGGTACCAAGTCACAATGTAACATGTCACCACAACACAAATAATTAACAACAAAAACAATTCGAAGGAAGCTTCAAAACAGACTGGGTAAGACTGACTGATGACACTCGGAGAGTGATAAACCAGATCTCCAGATAATGTAAATTTATCCCATTAGTCCCAACAAACACCCCATCACTTATTCAAACTTATTCAAACTTCAAACTTCCTTGTTTCCAACAATTTTACAAAGGATAATGACTTCCTGTATGCCTCTCTGAAAAACTTAACCTTTTAATTGAGGCCAACACCCAAAGAAAAGAATTAGCTCCCAGGGGAGCAAACTTTCCAGCAAGTGCTGACCCCCTAAATAAGGGAGACAACTAACGGGTCAACATCTCGGGTTTCCACCATTCCTATAAATGTGAATATCATAAACTCCTGTTTGCCTCTCTGGAGGACACAGCTCTGTAAAATTTAATGAAGTCGTCTCTTTGGCAAATTCAGAAATGCCATATGCTAGAGTTATTCTCATGATTATGCTATACTGACCAGTCAACCTATGTATTTTCTGTCCGATTTACAAAGGGAAGCAACTGTCAACTTTACAAAGAGGAGCAACAAGAACTCCTGTTTTCTGATTTGCTTTCCTGAAGGACTTATCTCTTCATGAAGTTCTGTATGCCTCTCTGGACCTCATTTTCAAATAGATGAAGTCTACACCCCAGGGAAAGAATTTGCTCCCAGAGGAGCAAACTACCCACAAGGGCCGACCCCCTCAGGAGGGGGAAGCAAATGATGGGTCAACATCTGGTTTTTCCACCAGCCCTACAACAATGAACATCACAAGATCCTGTTTGCCTCCCTGGAGGACAGAGCTCTTCCAATAAAGTCTACTCTTCAGGACGTTCAGAAAAAAGAATGGGTACACTCTCAGGAGCAGCAACTCTATCATTTTTATTTTTGCCTTCTTCCTGAATTTACAAGTGCCAACTCTTAAATGTAAGAATTTGCCTCCCCAGCAGCATATTCTTTCCTTTACAAGCAGGCTCCATTTTTGAAAGCTTCTTCATCTCAGGGAGCAACCAGGAAATCACAAAGGTTGTTCCCCTTCGTAAAAATGGATGAGAAACATGAGGGAAGTAAACAGGAAGTCAATGATTTTGTTTCTCTTTGTAAAAATGGTGGAAAAACATGACGGAAGGAAAGAGAAAGTCACTTAATTTGTAAAAAGAAACGGTAAAGGTAAAGGTGTCCCATAGCCTAATAGCTGTAGTGGGGGTTAGAGACCCACT
The DNA here is from genome assembly GCA_963989385.1 of Ctena decussata. Lineage (NCBI taxonomy): Eukaryota > Metazoa > Mollusca > Bivalvia > Lucinida > Lucinidae > Ctena > Ctena decussata. The sequence continues at coordinate 2,475,927 of OZ022504.1, read as the reverse complement.
GTATCTTGGGCACAGCTGATGAAAGGCGGAGCCCATCTCTCTCTCCTTTCGCTGCTTCATCCTTCCCTAATTCAAAAAAGGTACCCATTTACTGCTGGGTTGACAGAGAGAGTTTTCCAGTTGTCGGATGGCGACAGTGAGCTGCGAAGTCACGACCTTCCGGTGACTTTCTGCACAATAACCGAGCCACTCTAACCACTCAGCTACCGCGCCTCTCTGTAAAAAGAAGGGAACACATAAAGATGTACCCATACACCCTAACTGCATATTTGAAAAAAATCAACATGGGATATACAGGTATACTTTAAAACTGTGCAGTAAACCCCATATCACTTACTTACTTAAATCATCAAATGTGAATGGGTTCACTCTCAGGAACAACAACTTTCCCATTTTCATTTTTGCCTCCCATCTAAATTAATTCCATAGGAGCAAATTCTTTCCTTAACAAGTAGACTCCATTTTGTAAGAGCTTTATCATCCCAGGAAGCAAACAAGAAGTCATTCAAGTTGTTCCTTGTGTAAAATTGGTGGGTGGAAAACATGAGGGAAGCAAACAAAAAGTCACTAAAGTTGTTCCCCTTTGTAAAAATGGTGAAAAAAAAACTTGAGGGAAGCAAACAGGAAGTCGCTTAAGTTGTTGCTAGAGATGTAAACATTCAAATACCCATACACCATAATTTCATAAAGAAAATGAAAATGGAACATACAATACTTCTACTTTCGGAAAAGCAAAAGCCAGAGTTTCTCAAAGAGTAATATGTACTCATGTAATCTGTTCTCAATCTACTTAAGGTCCATAGATCCACTTTTTGGGGGAAGGGAAGTTACTCTGCCAATTTGTTTTTATCTCCTTTCTAAATGGGGTCAACTCTTAAAGGAAAGAATCTGCTTCCCAAGAGCAAATTTTTTCCTTAACAAGTAGACTCCATTTTGAAAAGTCCTCCTTATCCCAAGAAGCAAACTGCAGGAAGTCACTTCAGTTTTTCTTTGTACAAATGTTGGAAGAACATGAGGAAGCAAACATGAATTCACTAACTTGTTCTCGTTTGTCAAAATGAAAAAAAAACAAATAAAAAAAAACATAAACGTGTACACATATACTCAGAGCCCTAGATAAGAGGGAGTATTTGATGATAATTAGGGATAATTTTTGTAAATTCTGGATAAAAACATATGTTGTGACCCCTCATCTGAACCGCCTTGATGAGACGGTTCAGATGAGGGGTTATAACATATGGTTTCAACGAGAAATGAAGAAATTATCCCTCAATTATCATCAACTACCCCTCTTATCTAGAGCTCTGATACTGTAATAAGTGTAATTTCATATTTGATCAAAATCAACATGGAACATACTGGAATTCTTAATAAAATACACCACATGAAATAAGTAAAGTGCATAGTAGCAAGGGCTTCTGAAGTTCAAACTCATTACATGTTGCTGCAGTTTTGTTTTGTTTTTTTGCATCTTTCGTAGAAGCTCGTACATCTCTTAGTATGTTTCACCAAGTCCTTTTCTGGTTAGTACTTTTGAGATTTAGTAGAATTGTTAATTTTCTCACTCAATAAAAGTTATTATTGGTGGGACATTATACCCAAGTTCACTCACTCGCTCGACTAAAAGTTGACATTTAAGACTGAAGTCTTTCTCTGGATGAGACCTTTCATCTGCTTCTGTTGGCATAAATAGTTCAGCAGGCTTCCACTCTGCAAAAGAATTTAAAGGAGATTTGAATCACTTTTAAATTCAAACTGCTTATACAGAACTTATGAAATGATAAAGTAACTAAGTTTATTCAAATTTTATAAAAAGCTGCATTAAAACATTGAGAGCACTATCCGTTATATTTGAACCATTTGCATTCTTATGCAGGCTGGATTTTACAGTAATTCTGTTGCATTTACAGAATGTCAACAGATGCTGTATACATTTAGCATCTATGGACATGTTTGTTCCCATTGTGATTCAACGGAAGTTTTATGGGGCAATAACTATATTGTGAGTTGTCCAGTTTCGCTTAAATTCAAACTTGTCTGAAACGTTATAGCCATCAAAAATGCTTAGCGGTTCAAGATGTTCTACTGAGAAATGTAGCAAGCAGACATCATTTTCCAATTAAGAACACAAAAGCCTCATGATATGGCAGTTTCCACCATATCTTTTATCGTCCACAAAGCAAGGAATAATAAGCAAATTCAACGAATTTATGTCCCCCGCCTTGGAAACTAGGTCTCCACTGTATATACACTTAGTGTTTGAGCTGGAAAAGCAGCTAAGTTAAAAATGTGAAAAAAGTAATAAAAAAAATGTGAGGATTATATCCAAACTACATGCATATCTTCAGACCATGATCAAAACACCTGTGAAGTTTCAAAGGAATGGGCATAAAACTGTAGGAGGAGTTGAACACACAAGGTACCCACTATCTATTCACTTTGATAGTAAAAATGTATGAAAAATGGCTAAGTTCAATTTGCGAAAAAAGTAATAAAAATTAATGAGAGGATTATATCCAAACCACATGCATATTTTCAGACCATGACCAAAAAAACCTTTGAAGTTTCAAAGGAATCGGCATAAAACTGTAAGAGGAGTTGCGCACACAAGTTTCCCACTATCTAGTTACTATGATAGTAAAAACGCCTAAAAAATGACTAAGTTCAACTTGTAGAAAAAGTAACAAAAAATAATGTGAGGATTATATTCAAACCATATGCATATTTTCAGACCATCACCAAAACACCTGTGAAGTTTCAAAGGCATCGGCATAAAACTGTTGGAGGAGTTGCGCACACAAGGTACCCACTATCTAGTCACTTTGATAGTAAAAAGGCCTAAAAGATGACTAAGTTCAACTTGTGGAAAAAGTGACAAAAATAATCTCAGGATTATATCCAAACCACATGCATATCTTCAGACCATGACAAATACATCTGTAAAGTTTCGAAAGATTCGGCATAAAACTGTAGGAGGAGTTGCACACACATGGTACCTACTACTTTAAGGGGACGGAAAGACGGAAGGACGGAATGCCGAAAACTATGTCCCCCCGCTTTTCTTCGAAAAGGCGGGGGACAATAACTGGTGTTAATGGTCCAATATGATCCATTGTTAACCTTGGCTGAGATCCTGTTCAATAAATGCAGCCCTCAATGCCCTTAGTGACTAACTACCTGCAGAACTTGCTTATAAGTTATTTGCATAGATCAAAGGTCTGGGTTCTTTCTATCATACTTCTGGTAGGCCAACCAATAGACATCATGATCACCATACTGGCTGTCTCTAGTTTGGTAACACAGTAACAGGGAGCCATCTCTGGTACAGCCTGTGTATAATTATTAAGTAACCACCATCTCTGGTACAGTCTGTGTATAAGTAGCCAATCATAGAGTCTCCTTCCTGCTTATTAGACAAAAAAAAATCTTCAAAATCATTTGCAAATCAGCACAATCAAAACCAGATGTTCAAGCTGGCTTTTGCTGACCAATACCTACACAGTGTTTAAATCAGTTTCACGTAAGCCCCAAAATACTGCCTCGAAGGGCCATTAAACCCATAACAACCAACCAACCAATGCATACAGAAATAATCATATCGTGCTGCACATTTGTGCAAACATCAGTTTCCACATTTCACTTTAAAGATTCACACTGCAAATGAAAAACAGTGAATTTAGAAATCTGGTAAGACTCAACAAATGTGCAGGCAGCTGGCTGATATAAGTCATCAGGTTCCTTTAAATCTGTTTATCATATGACATCACTGTTATTCAGTGGATAATGTCCTGTCATAAAAATCGTATGGCCACGTGTAATAACACTTTGGCACATACATGTAACGTCATTGACAACGTACGCGTCAACAACGCGTTTACTTATTGAATAATGTTCAATTTGAAGATGTTAAAATCTCATTTTAAAGGGCAATACGATAAACAGAATCATACACTCGTGGTCATTTCATATGAAATTTATGAAACTCGCCAATTAGGCTTGATTCATAAATTTCATATGAAATGATCACTCCTACAAGATCCTCTATTTAATGCAATGCCATTAAAAGTATACCTACAGCAGACATTTGAACAGTATTCTTCAGGCATATTTATAGTTTCTCTGCTCCCACAAGCATGTTGCTGAAGTGGCACACATGGCGTATTTTGGATTCATTTCTTCCATTCTCAAAATTACATTGTTATTGGTATTTCTGTCCACCATCAGATTAACCTTTCACAGGCATAATCAACTACATTTTCTTCATCTGTTTCAGTCCCTAAAAATAGATAAAAAAGATTTTCTGAATGTTCATATAAATGTATAATGTAAAGTATGCATAATCATAACACAGAGCTCTTGATACAATGTAAGAGGGAGTATTTGGTGATAGTTAAGGATAACTTTTGTTATTTCTGCATAAAAACATATGTTGTGACCCCTCATCTGGACTGTCTCGACAAGACGGTTCAGATGAGGGATCACAACATATGGTTTCAATGAAAAATAAGAAAAAATTATCCCTCAATTATCATCAAATACCCCTCTTATCTAGAGCTCTGTTAACAGGAGATAAGAGGTGAAAGGATTCACTGAAATTGTATCATATCACTGCCCTCTCATGATTCATTGAAAACTGTATCTGGTGCTATCCATAGATTTTGTAGGGACAATATGATATACTATGTCAAGTTTCTTTCAACTTCTTTGAAAAGTTTTGTAAAATCTATAACTTGGCAAATTTAAGCTGTACAGATACACTTTCATATGAAGCAATCTAAACCATTTTCTTTTTTTTTTTTTTTCCTGTTTTTTTCTCAACTGTGCCAACTCCACACTGGCCTGGCATTCAACACAAGCAACGAAGCAACGTACTATAAAACTCGATTGTTTTCGCATACTTTTTAGATTTATTTCAAACTATCATTCTTACGGACCCGGCAGTTTGTTATACCTCTTAGTCAGATCAGATTTTCGAAGAAATTCCGTGTAGTATAAATACAGTGCTTGAATAAGTTTTTACACCAATTCGTTGCCTAGTCCTTGTAGCCCAAAAATTGTTTTCAAGCATTTCTTGAACATGCTAATGAATTCAGTAAAACTTTCGATTCCTAATTCAAGAGTCGGGGGTCGGATGGTCCGTGAGACTAGTTTCTGAAACAAACTTATCCTGATGAGCGGAACAAGCAAGTTTCATTTACGTTGTCTTCGTTACCTGTGTTGAATGCTAGACCAGTGTGAACTCATAAAGCAAAGAATTTGCACCCCACCCCTCCCCTGACCAGATTTTTTCCTTTATGAATAGACCCCATTATGGAAGGGCGTCTTCATTCAGGAAAGAAAAGAGGACACCACAGAAGTTGTTTCCCTTTGTAAAAATGGCAGAATACATCGTTGTGTACCCATACACTATAAATAGTTCCATTGTCCTAGATTGACTGTGTTTATTTCTAAAACACAATTCTAGAATAAACAGTGTATTGTTGCAAAATGGGCACTCTAATATTAGAAAAACATTAATATTGCAGCGCCCATTTTGCAACAATACACCATGTACACTGTTTATTAAAAAAAAATATATATGTATATATAAGAAGTGTGTGTGTCGATAATAGTAACTGCCCCTTGTTGATAAAACCCTCCATTGGCAATTAGCTCCACAGAATTTGATAAGGTTTGTTGTTAACGGAAAAATTCTTGACCATTGCATTCCCCAGCAACTAGTAGCCCAGCACTGGGCTGGAAAATACCTAGAAACCGTTTTCATTTTTTTAAAACTAGAAACTTGTTTCTGAAATAATTTAGGGCTCTAGAGAGCTGGAGCGGGACTGCAGCCGCTAGCAGCTACTGAGCCTCCTTTACTTACATATGGCAACTGGAAGAACAACACCAGAAACATCATTGATGTTGTACATTGTCTCTTCTGTGATTCCCCTGTCTCCTTTTTTTTTTCCTTTTTCCATTTACGCCTTAACCCCAGAAGGGGACACAGACGATGTACTTTTGTACACTCCGGTGTTGCAGGATGAAAGCCTACATATAGCCATGTAGCTATAGTAGGGATCTTTAACCTGCACAGGGAATGAATCTCCCTGCACAGGGGGCCTCCAGTTAACGTCCCGATCCGAAGGACGGCACACTTGTTAGCATCATCCCTGCAAATGATGCTAGAAAAACGCGTTCGGACATAGGAAGATTTCACCTCTGGTGAGGCTCGAACCCACGACCTCTGACTTCAGAGTCAAGTGCACTAACCACTGAGCCACAGCGCTTCTCAATTCTGTCTCCACGAGGCACTTGCCTTTCTTGTGTGTGACTTGACAAATATCGAGGGCCACCACATATTATCTGTCTTATTGTTGGCCTTAAATCAACTGCTGTATAAGAGAGGCTGTAGCGGAGTCGAAAATAACAATCTCTACAATGACTGAATCTACAAGGCACACACAAGCATGCACTGGAAATGACTGGCATTACTGTTTGTTTAATAGTCAAGTAATTAATTTGTTTTTACTTGATATGATGCATGCAGTAGAAACCCTTAAACTTCCAGTGTACGAATCTGCAAGCTGTACGAATCTGCAACATGTCACTCTACAGCACTTCACTTTCTCCAACTATCAAGAGGTAAATCCGATAAACACACGTAACAAATACATGTAGTGACCTCAGAATTGTGTAACATTATCTGTAGACGGTGCTACAATGAATAACTGAATAAAAACTCAGCATACAAATTCACAAAGTTCTGTCAAACTTGTGGAATACCCGCCTTTAATTATAGTGTAATTGTTTACAAGTTTCTCTGTTTTACTTTGAAGAGCTAACAAGGGAAGTTACTGCGTAGCAACCAAAACGGAATAGAATTGAAGAAATTCAGGATTTGGGGTCCAACCACCTCCAGAATTAATGCAGAAAACTACTTTACCCCACTCAGATTTTTAATGAAATGTGTATTATAGGCTTTTCTTTATATACTAGAATATGGCACACTGTCTGTATCAGACTGCGTTTTGCACATTGCCCTCTTAAATAGGAGACCATGGTGCACCAAGAAAACCTAAATTTTCACATTTAAGTGATAACTGGAGCAAACAGCAGTTTCAGAATATACACTTCCCACTTTGAATTATTTATTTGTTGTCTACTTTATACAAAAACTGCAAAAGTAATCAGTTTCAGACAAAGTATGAATGTTTAAAATCTTCAGATATCAACCTACTGTAATTTCCAACCAGTTTCAACATTTTCTATTTTCATCTGCCGTTTCCATGACAGCGGAAAGAAGAATCGCAAAACTAAGTATAACTTTTTCGTTTTTTGATACACCCTTTCTTTTGAAATAAGTGTCATCAAAGTCCCTTTCGGTGCGTGGACAAAATATTCTGGTGCTTACAGAGAATTGATGTTAAATATTGACAACCCTTATTTTGAAGAAATGGTTAGTCAAATTTATCCTGCTGAATTGCAGTTAAATAAAACAAATACTTCTGATACCGAGGCCCCATTTTTGGATTTACATTTATCTATTTTAGATGGATTTGTTTCATCTAAAATTTATGACAAACGCGATGATTTTGATTTCGACATTGTTAATTTTTCGTTTTTGGATGGTGATGTTCCCGCACCACTTCTTATGGTGTTTACATTTCTCAGCTTATTCGCTTCACTAGGGTGTCTAGTCATTTGGCTGATTTCAATGCTCGTAATAAAAGTTTGACTGCCAAGCTTTTACAGCAGGGGTATCGGTATCATAAACTTCGGAAAGCTTTTTCTAAATTTTATCGTAGACACTTTGAATTGGTTTCTAAATATAATATAGGGTTAAGGTCACTTTTGCAACAAGGCCTATCGGAACCTGAATTTTATGGTGACTAAGTATATAAATTACGCAAAATCGTAGGGAAAACAGAATTTCCCGATCAATTTAAGAAAATTATCATACGATTTAAACGCATTGGCTATAACATAGATGTAATGCGACAGTCTGCATGCTTAGTGGTTAACCCAATCACGGTTGACAACTTTGCTGTCCTCTTTAATTGCACGCCGGTGGGTCGGGGTTCAGACTCTATGATAGCCCCTACATAAAGCTATATATTAGTTGGTTGGGGCCGGATGTTTGTCTGTTTCTTGGCCCACCGGGGTTCTACTGGTGGTCTTCTTTTGCTCCAGTACTCCAGTGGTGTTTCTGACGCCCCAGGGATCTCCGGGTGTCTCAACACGTTTTGGCTGTCGAGTCCTCATCCTTGCTTCATCACTGTCTTTTCTTGATCTTAATTGTTGACCGTGATGACTCTGATGAGTTAGGGGACCTCCATACGAACCGAACTACCAACTAATTGTGTGCACCGCAGCGGAGGGTGAGGGTGAAGGTTTGGGCCCAGTAAAACCGGTTTAAACCCCGCAGTAGTTATTACTGACCGTCCCAAGGCGGTACTTTTGTTGCGGTTGCATTTGTTTTATGTTCGGTGCTGTTTAAGTTATTGTGTTCTCAGTTTAATCCTTCTATCATACATATAGAAAATAGGTAAAATAATTGTTAAATGTTTTTCATACAATTTGCTTAGTCCGTTGTAACCCGTCTATTGGTCTAAATTATTTAGTTCAATAAAGATAGCTGAGTTGCCATCTATTTGGGAAAGAGCTGCTGACTCGGCTTATCACTTGTAATTTATTGTTTGTTGGGATGTCTTTGTCAATCTTTCCCTTTGATGTTGGGGATAGGGTTTGGGATCTGATTCAGTCAGTTCCTGAAGTGTAGTTACTCTTTAAATTTGAATGGATTACATAATCTACATATATATTGGTACAATTTGCTCCCAGAGCGTGGGATGATGGTTCTCTTATAGGAAGAAATTGCTCCTGAAGTGGGGATAAATTCGTCTCTGTAAGAGTATCATTTCAAATCAATGGAAAGAAGTGAATGACACCGTTACATGGCGCTCCATTCCATTCCAAATTTTAAACCATGCCAAACTTGAAGTTTTGGTGGTATATTCAGTCTGCGAATAAGATTTACCGTAAAGATTCTAAATACTGAGACACCTAAAATATTTACCCTAATTATCCTAAAAAATGGATGAGTTTGGTTTTATAATTCAATAATTGCTCTAAAAATGCAGATGGAATGGCAAACGGTGTAGGTCCTGCCCAGACTGCTCTTTTCAGAGCAGTCTGATTTGGGTCTGCACTATTTGCTTAGGCCCTTAGAATTTTGGAAATTTTATATTGTCTTGAACAAGTAATAGGCATTATACAATGAGCTGTATAACATTTTTTATTAGCTCACCTGAGCAAAAAGTGCTCAAGGTGAGCTTTTGTGATCAATATTTGTCCGTCGTCCGTCCGTCTGTCTGTCCGTCAGTCAACAATTTCTTCAAACGACATCTCTTCCTAGACCAGAGAGCCAATTCCAAAAGAATTTCACACAGGTGTTTCTGTTATAGCCCTGAACCAAAATTGCTAAAATGGTTGCGCTCCGCTGAACAAAATGGCCTCCAGAGCTTAAAATAGAAATCTAAAAAAAGAAAAAAAAACTTTAAACGACATCTCCTCTGTAGCCAATGACTCGAATTCGAAATAATTTCACAGAAATGTTTGACTCATGGCCCTGAACCAATATTGCTAAAACGGTTCAGTCTGCTGAATAAGATGGCCGCCAGAGCTAAAAATAGATATAAATCTTAGAATGACACAGAGGGTACAGTTTTGATCCAATCATCATGTTTCTTTGTCAAAATAATTATGTAAATAAAATCTAGAGCGAGTTAGAAATTGGGTAATGTGGGCTCAAAAACTAGGTCACTAGGTCAAATCTTAGAAAAACCTTGTTTACAGTCTAGAGGGCACAGTTATTATCTGATCGTCATGAAACATTGTCAGACTGTTTATCCTTGTACAGTCTAGGCCATGATTGAAACTGAGTCATGCGGGATCAAAAACTAGGTCACTAGGTCAAATCTTAGAAACACCTTGTGTACACTCTAGAGGGCACAGTTGTGATCCAATATTTATGAAACTTTGTCAGAATGTTTATCTTTATAACAACTAAATCAAATTTGAAACTGGGCCATGTCAGGTTAAAAACTAGGTCACTAGGTCAGATCTTAGAAAAGCCATGTGAACGCTCTAGAGGCCACAGTTTTGTTCCAATCTTCATGAAACTTCGTCAAACTGTTTATCTCCAACAAATCTAGACCAAGGATGCAACTAGGTCATGTTGGTTCAAAAACTAGGCCACTAGGTCAAATCCTAGAAAAACAATGTGTATACTCTAGACGGCACAGTTTTGATCCGATATTCATGAAACTTTGTCAGAATGTTTATATCTATAAATCTAGACCAGGTTTGAAACTGGGTCACGTGGGGTCAAAAACTAGGTCATTATGTTAAATTTTAGAAAACCTTAGGTACACAATAAAGGGTTCATTTTCCAATGAATCTGTGTGAAACTCTGTCTGTCGTACGTATCGATGTCTCTGAGGGTAAGTTAACAGGCTTCTCAGGTGAGCGCTCCAGGGCCGTCATGGCCCTCTTGTTCCTATTTAAACATCCAAATTTCACCAGTCATGATCGGATTTATGCCAGTTTATTTCTAGCAATCCTTTTTAGACGGTCTGATTGGTGCAAGTTCAGTCATTGTTCAGTCATTGCACTGGCTTTGAGTGTATTGTTTATATAAATATGTAAACTGGTGTGTCTTGGAATTTTCTGGTGCTGATTGTATCAGACTGGATCAGTGTGTCTGTTCTTAAAGATGGTTTGAAACATTTAAGATGATTTACTTTATTATAAATTATTTGTCCATCAGTTTTGTAAGTATAGGGAAACATTCCTCCATATTCTTATTTTGACAAACTGCATGTTCTGTTAGGTGACCATGTATGCATATGTAATGTACTCACACTGAAATTGAACAAACTTGTTGCAGCAGACAGTATAAAAATAGATGAGACTGCTTCAGAGAAGTTTGATCTTTCCTTGGCATTTACTTATATTTTTGTAAAACACCCCCTTAACTATAAAATGGACTAGTCGAAAACAAAAGGTAGTATAATCCATTGCAGAAAAATAGTAGGTTCAGGGTCAGTTGTATTCAGATAGTTTCATGACAATAATTTACCACAGAACTTAAGCGTTACCAGGCTGACAATCTGTGTTTACATTTTCAAACTGATGCTTTGACTGTAACATCATAAAGGGCTAGACATAAGGTCAGTAAAGTTCACTGCTGGGGAAGATTTAAGTTCTGCCTCATATGTAAGTGACCAGACCTTCTGTTCCTTTGCAGAGGATTTCTTGAACATAGGGTCTGTAGGCAGAGTATGGATTTGTATGTGGTTAGGTGATCATCTCTAGCACTTCTTGGACGATCGTCCATAGAATCATTACGGATAACCGGTTAGGTAAATATATCGTATACGCACGCGTCAGATACGTATAAATCGAAATATCGGAGGCTATTAAAAGGTTATGTAAGACGGACTGGGAATAAAAAAGCAAGCAGTGCTCAGCCGCATTCCCGTTCTGTGCATCGCAGGGTCTCTCTCCCATTAATGAATAAGGTGAAAGTAGAATTACAGAGAATGCAAGAAGTAGGGGTAATTCCAAAAGTAGACCAGCCTACGGTGTTGCTCTGGTATGGTCGCCGTCCCAAAAGAAAACAGTGATCAGATCCGAATTTGCGTAGATCTCACCAAATTGAATGAGAGTGTCATGAGGGAAAAACACCCCCTTCCCACTGAGTCTTTGTTTAAGCTTGCGGGTCTACGTTATTTTAGCACATCAATATGGCTCCAGCATCACGACTTCTTGTCACATTTATCACACCTTTTGGTAGGTTTCGTTTTAACCGGCTGCCTATGGGTATTTCATAATTCAAGTCAGTACTTTTAAAGGAAAATGTCACTTTTGCTAGGGAACATTCCTGGTGTAATCTGTCTAACTGAAGATTGTCTCATTTCTGGGGAAACTCTTGAACAACACGATTTGCGTTTGATGCAGGTGTTAGGGAGGCTTGAATCAGCTGGTATCACAATGAATGAAAGCAAGTCTGTCTTTGCGCAGCGATCTTTAACCTTTCTTGGTCAACGTGCCGATGAAGACGGTCTAAGTCCGTGTCCTGAAAAAGTGCCATCGCAGAGATTGCAGCTCCGAAAAATATCTCTGACATACGAAGTTTCTTGCCAAATTCTCACAGGCCATTGCTGAAAAAAGCAAACCTGAATTGTATATATATGTATGTAGCTTAACTGAATAAAATACTGTTTAAACCAAAAAATAAACCTTTGCGTAAATTGCTTAAAAGCAAAATGCGTGGTCTTAGTGACCGATGTAAGAATCTGCTTTTAATGAAATTAAGCAGAAAATCGGCTCAGAAACGGTGCTGGCCCACTATGATCACAATAAGGAAAACTTTCAGCCGATAGTTCTTCATTTGGCCTTAAAGGCCTGCTTCGACAGAAACACGGCGACACTTGGAAGCCTGTAGCATTTGCCTCTTGTCCACTTAGTGAAACTGAATGCAGATGCGCTCAGATAGAGAAAGAAGCACTGGCTGTAACTTGGGCATGTATAAGATTTGCAAACAATTTGATTGGCACATCGTTTCAGATTGAAACAAATCATAAGCCACTGGTTTCCCTCCTCAGTACCAAAGATTTGTCCCGATATTCCACCAAGAGTACAGCGTTTCAGAATGCGCTTGATGAGACTTCATTATACCATATCGAAAACGTCTGGAAAAATCTCTATTCAGCCGATATTCTTAGTCGGGCCCCTTTCAGTCATACAGAGGAATCTGATTCAGATCTGCAATTACAAACTCAGGCATTTGTTGATATGGTGTTAAGCGGTCTACCGGCTTCCCACGCAAGGTTAGATCAGGTCAAGTATCACTTTCACTCAGATCCAGTATGCGCCAGTTTTTTTAAATATTGCAGGAAAGCTCGGTCTGAAAAGTCGACAATAGATGAAACTGTGCAGCCTTACTAGGCATTTAGGGGTGAGTTTACGGTACAGAAGGGTAGCTTACTTAAGGGAGTTAGATTAGTTATCACTAAGAGTTTAAATGGGAACAACGTAGAGAAAATTCGCGAAGGGCATCACGGAATTGTAAACTGTAGTCGTTAGTTTTGTGGCTAGGCTTGAGTACACAGCTTGAAAACATGGTAAAATCCTATCAAAAATGTATAGAGCAATTAAAAGATCATGTTGAACCCTTATAACCGATATAGTTTCCTGCACGCCCGTGGCAGAGAATGGGAGAACATTTATTTCAGCTGAATGTCGTCAATTATCTGCTAGCTGTGAATTACTTTCCAGATACGTAGAAATAGCTAAACTTTACAGTCAAACGTCAGGTTAAATTATAAACCATCTATAATTAATTATGGCCCTTTACGGTATTTGCGAATACGTCTATTCAGATGGTGGTACATGTACCTGTTTCACAGCGACTGCGTTCAAAGAATTTGCAGCGCAGTATGGTTTCGACATTGTTACAAGTAGTCCGAAAATGGCCCAAAGTAACGGTATGATCGAACGTCATGTAGGTACATTAAAGGTCATTCTTAAGAAAGCTGACGATCCAATTCTTTGTTAGCATACAGGACAACTCCAATCCATAATGGATATAGCCCGCCAGAGCTCCTGATGGACCGTAAATCATGAACAGCATTACCAGTTCAGCCAAAAGTACTTGCTCCTAAGTCGCCTGTTCTGAGAAACGTCGCGTCGCGCGAGAAAACTATCAAGCACAAGCAAAACAATATTACGATAAACGACATCGCGCGCGAGCATTGAAGCCACTCGGCACTACTCAAAACGTTTGGGTGAAAGGTGAAAGATCAAAGGAAAACAGGTACCGTACAATCTGAAAGCACATTTCCGCGATCGTATCATATAGACCGACCACAGCATTATAAGATGGAACAGGCGGGTTTTATCGGCATTGCCTGAAGAAAGTGAATCTGATAGGAGTGGCCAAAGCCAAGGATTCTTTGAGACAGCCCTCACATCACCTGTTGAATTGTGCGATAATAGAAAGAAAAAAGCTGAAAACCGTGAGAGCTCTCAGGACACTGGAGGTCAAAATGACTATGTTACCAAAACTGGAAAATGCGTAAAGCCGCCACACAGACTGATTTATTGCTTAACTGTTTTATCAACAGGTGAACTTGTTCAATATTGTTTATAGTACACGCATCGGAACTCAATGGGCTATAGCTAATAAAAGGCTGCATACACATTTATCAAGGAACTTTGTGCAGTCGGAAAGGGAGATGATGTGTTATTGACATTGAAAGCCACCGATTTTGGCATCTTGAGAAACGTCTATTTTTATTTTGAGAAACCTTGAGAAATCACCTTTGTTCTGGACGCCTTACTATGTGATGCCAACTTGTAAATAAAATATATATCACAAACATTATTCTGTATTACTGAACCGAATTATTACTAATACATAGTTATAATATGATAATAATAATACTTACATTAGAAACCTGTATATAAAAAAAAAGAAAAACAAAAAACACGAAAGTAATCAAGTCACTATCATGTTTCTTTATATAGCAAGCATACAAGGGCAATTTACATTAAAGTTGACTAACCTTTGATAGTTCAGTTTCTTTATTTTTCATTCATTATCTTATTTTCTAGTTTATTTAACATATTTTGTTTATTTATGTCTTGTATTTCTTAACATGATCTAGCTTCCTTTTACCTCCTCTTCGCATTCTATTTTCTTGGATGATTTAAATAAATACATATTCATTCAGTGATTCAAATCCATTAATTAACAATTTCTGAAGCCATTCAAATGTTTCCATTAATATTTTCATAACCGGTGAAAATATTCAGCAAATTAAGTGATAATTAAAGCAGTTTCACATAGACAATAAATAAAAGTTAGGGGAAACATTTCACATACTGTATCTGTGCGATACCATGTTTAACTTAGAAGTTTTATGACTAAGAATTTGGTAGTCAGAAAGCACTTGGAATGTATTTAAATGCTAATGGGGAAGACTGTTAACGTCACTTTATTTCGGAATTTTTTATATCACTGAAATGTATGAAGTGCTAATTTTAAGAAACTATCAAAGAAAAAAAAACTAGACACAGTAAAATAAGTTTTAACTGACAGAGTCTAGGAACATGCACTTTGTCATTTTTTACATATGTTAAAAGGGAGGTGATGAACATGTTTCAACTTTATATGGAAGAAAAGAAGCACATACTTATTTTATGAAAAATACATGATCTTAATTATATAAACTTTAAGAGCGTAAAATTACCTGCATGGTCATATCAGAATAAATATTGGCATAATGTGTTTAAAGAATGATTTATGTTGTCAAATATTGTTTTGATATTAATTTTTATACCACCTGAGCCCTCGATTTCAACAGGTAAGGAGACATACGCAATATCTATACAGGTGCCACATCGTCGGTCTGAGGTAGTATAAATAAAGAGATGAGCTTACATGGTCCCTTTGACACAAGGAACGGTATAACAACATACCACAGTTCATGTTTAATGCAAATCCAGAAGAAAGAAAAGTAATCACCAGTAATAGAACGAGATGCGAATATTGTTTAAAGGAGAACACTCACTAAAATATAAACGACTTAAAATTATAGATCTTGATTAGCAATTAAATTTGGTGAAAATTTTATAAAACTCAAGCTGAAAATAAAAAAGGATATAAAAATTTTACAAAATCAAAATGGCGGTCTCGGAGGCCGCCATTTTCGAAGTTCCTGTCACGTGATAAATACTTTAATCTAGAATAAGAGCATAAATTGCTTACTTTTACAGTATTATTTAGCTCTAATTGTTTCTTTATGAAGTAAAATGTAGATTTATTCAATTTATTTATCTACAGTTTGTTTCAAACTAAAGCTATTTAGGATTTTTATTTTTGAATGTGAGTTTATGACGCCATTAACTCACATATTTGCTGGTTCTCAGCTTAACATTTTAAGATCTCTAAAATGTCATATCTTTCTCAATTTAGTTTTAGCAGTTTGTATGGCAATTCTTTAGCATTCCGTAACTTAGTTACTCTTTAGAATATAATGATGAAACTTAATAACAATGTATATGAGGTTAAGACAACATGTCCCATATAAGAATGGTTACTCCCCTTTACTTAGTTTTTGAGTTACCTGCCTTTGATTATTTTGTTAGACTATATTTGTACACCTCATATCTAACTAACCCTTTGGACTATGGTAATGAAACTTAATACTAATGTATATTAGGTTGACACGATATGCCACATATAAGAGCGATTGCCTCCCCTTACTTATTTTGGAGTAACCTCCCTTGGCTATTCTTGTGCACGCTGTAAGTAGGCAACCATACAGAATATCATGATTGAAATTAATAGCAATGTGTATTTGGTTGAGGCTGTGTGTCTTATATAAGAATTATTGCTCCCCCTTCCTTATTTATGGAGTTACATCCGTTTGATTAATTTCTATGACTATTCTTGGGCAAGTCATTACAAGGTAACCGTATGGAATATATCGACGAAACTTTATAGCAATGTGTAATAGCTTGAAACAGTATGTCTAATTAAAAGTAATTGCTTCCGCTTCCTTATTTCCTTTTTTTAGTTACATCCCTGTGATAACTCTTTAAGGTTTTCTTTTGAGAACCCTAATGTTTGGAAAATCTTGATAAACTTAATAGCAATGTAGATAAGGATGAAACAGTGCAAACAATCAGTAACGGGCGTATATTGCCCCGCTTGCGGAGCTCTTTTTTGTCCTTATCATGGCGTTATTTCGTCTTTTTGCGTGTCGAAGAGATGAAAAGACGAAACGTCAAAAACCAGCCACCATAGCTTAAGGCGCCAAGATCTATCGGCTAACTTTAGCATGAGGGTTTAGGTCTACTTAAAACGATTCTCTCTTCTAACAAAAATTGAATGACCGGTTAGGCGATCTCTATAAGCTTATTCTGAAAATATCCTAATACGTTTATGTACCCGATAGAAAACTTTAAAAAAAAGCAGTCTTTCACATTGGTCTAAAGCGTTTAAACCATTTGATCAGTTGTTTGTTTGGTTTAGGTTTAACGTTCCTTTGATATATTTTTTCAGTTTATATCAAGCCGTCCCCCAGAGAGAGTGAGACAGGATAGAGGAGAGTAAAAAATCCAAACGACGCGATCCTGCACCTTCTGCAAGCACAGACGGTCCATGCTCTGCTTGAAGCCAATATCGGTATGACGTCCGTCGCAGCGTCTTCGCAAACCCTACCACTCAGCCATCTTTTTGAAGAGGACTTGTTCAGGGATTCATTTGAACTGGAAAATATGAATTCAAGCCTGAGTGGCGAAATGCGTCTACAAAATTCATTCACGACAATTATCGTCGAAAATGGTTTTCGTGGCACGGGACGGCTGCGGTTTGTGATCATGACATACCCTAGACGTTTTCTATTAAATTGTTTTCGAACAAGTGCAGGATGTAGGCATGCAATTTTTTTCTGTTGATGTTAAGGAACACCAAGACAAACTTCCTACGATGTATTGGTTACCCAAGCTTCATCAAAACGTATAAAGCAGGATTTAATGCCAATTCTAGTTCTTGTTACAGAACTTTCTAAACGATTAACTTCTTGCCTCATTGCTTTTAAAAAGCATTTCATAAGGTACTACGAAAACATTATGAAAGGCTGGTAACAATTTCTTTTGGTCTATTAAAATTCTGATGAGGTAATTAATAATTAGAAAATTACAGGGTTCCGTGCGACCAGTTTGTCAACTTATGATTTGTCTACACTCTATAATACTTTGCCACATAATTTGATCAAGGAAAAACTTATAGATTTAATTATGTGGACGTTCCAAAGGGAAGGTTTGCATTCCCTTGCCTGTTACGAAAGAGACGCTTTCTTTACTTCTGAACACCAAAACCGATATAAACTTTGGTCATGTCAAAATATGTGTGACGCCTTTAAATCCACCTGAGCTGCAGTTAAACAAAGCTAATGCAGCCGATACTGAAGCCCAATTTGTGGATTTACATCCATCTATTTCAAAAGGATTTGTATCAACCAAACTTTATGATAAACGCGATGAATTTGCTTTTGACATAGTGAATTTTCTATTTTCAGGTGGTGATGTCCCCCGTTCTACCTCTTATGGGCTTTACATTTCTCAACTCATTCGGTTTGCTAGAGTGCTTAGTCATGTGAATGACTTTAATGCCCGTAATAAAATTTTAACTGATAAGCTTCTCCAACAGGTCAATCGGTCTCATAAACTCCAAAAGTTGTTTTCCAAATTCTATCGCCGACACTTTTAATTGATGTCTAAATTCAAGGTCGGATTAAAATGTCTTTTGCAACAGGGCCTGTCGGAACCAGAATTTTATGGTAACTTAGTTTATAAATTCAAAAAAATTGGAGGTAGCTCTGAATTTTCTGATCGGTTAAAAAAAATGTCGTTCGTTACAAACGTACTGGATATAACATAAATGTAATGCTACAGTCTGTATGTTTAGAATTTAGCCCAATCATGGTTAGTTGGTTGGGGCCGGAGTTTGCCTTGTCCCTTGTCTGCTGCTTGGTTATTCGGAGTCTAACTGATGGTTTTCTTTTGCTTCGGTATTTCAGTGGTGTTGTTTGACTTCCCAGGCATCTCCTGGTGTCGCAATACATTTTTCCCGTCGAGTCCTCATCTCTGATTCATCATAGGTCTTATGTGTGATTTATTTTTGTTTCCGACGATGATTCATTGATGGGTTAGGAAACCTTCATGCGGACCAAACAGCTAACTATATGTTTCGAACCACTGCAGAAGCAGAGGGCGAGGTTTGGATCCAGTAAAATCTGTTTAAGCCCCCAAGTAAGCTTTTGCTGACCGTTCCAATGCGGTACTCTTGTTGTGGTTCCTTGGTGTTACATTGTGCTATGTCCGCTTTTCTATGTTCTTTGGCGGTTTGGTCACCTGTTTTGCTATCCAATCTGATTTTGTTTTGTTTTGTTTTGTAAGTTAAAAAATAAAATAGGAAAAATTAGATGTTGATACTGTTTTTGATTAGGGTAGCCGAATAAACACCTGTTTGGGAATGAGCTGCTCTTTCGTTTTACCGTGCATGTTTTTCGTGAAATTGTGTCATTTTTCCGTTTTTGTGTGCTTCTTTCACTATTTGTTTTTGAGAGCGGGATGTGGGATTTGCTTGTATCAATTCCTGATCATTGCCTATCTTTTTACTTTGTTGGCTGTCAACACTTTTATCAAAATCGAGAATGGGCGGCCCTGCTGGCAATCAGTTGATAAACGTTCTAATAGACCTTTTTCACAGTGTTTCTGTGCATGCGTATACCGCTCACGTGACGCGTTATTTTCCGATAATAGGCGAGAATTTACACTGAGGGGACAACCGGATTTTAAACCATTGATACTTCCTATGTAATGAGTGGCAAATAATTGTTTTAATCATCTATACGTTTCTCTTTGTGCTAATGATGTCTTAGTTAATATTTTTATTTTCCATAATAATTTAAAGCAAAGGTTATAAATATTTGTATTTGAATTATAAATTGCAAAGAAATCACGTCGAAAGATATGCAGAAAACTCAGAAAAAGGTGTACATCTGTACAAAAGTCAAGTCGCGAAACGGATGAATTCGAAATTAAGAGATCAAATACAGAACATCTATTTATTTATCTATTAATTTATTGAAATACGCTTTCCGTTTTCTTTGCATGACGTCTGAAATAAAAGAAAATCATTCCTATATGAGGTTGAATTTTTTCTATCGAAACCAAATAAATAAGTGAAACTAAATATTCATGAGATGAAACAATCTCCCAACTAAGCATGTAAATCGCCTTGTATCATATGTTTTGCTAATTATCAGAAGGTTTGGCGTATACTACACTTATCTATTGACAATAAACGCAATCAACGGAGCATGTAATACGGTGACACCTATAACAGTATTTCACACTTTAGTGGGTGACATTGATATCACATAATTGACCTATCCGTCGATTGAAAGACAGAATTTTGCTTACCAATCAAAATGGATTGAATAGTAAAACATATCGGTACAGCCTTAAACAAACAATTTGCTCGCGACTTACTTGATATTTAATCAATGTATTTTGATATAATTTGTCTAAGGGAATTTATAGTAGGCGTAGTTAAATCGTCACACGGATAAGTCAGTTAGCAGGCACTTGCCATCGGTTGATGCCGACTATCATCAAAAATGAACAAAATGTTTTCTGCGATTAATCAAACGGTAGAAATGTTATAATGACTATAAAATATACACCCAATCAATTCAAATTAGCGAGCAAATGAATGTAGCTATGTGTGACGCTAATGTTAAGCTACAATTGTTTACTTTTATTCATTCTTCCGTAATTTTAAATTTTTAAATCAAATATGTTGATCTTCATGCAATTCTAAAATTATAGAACAATGTATTATATATTTTTGGTTTTATGATTTATTTTAATACATTTTAGACACATCCACACATCTCTGCATGTCAGGTTAATTTTTAACGAAGATGCGGCCAGATTCGGTAACCAGTTTGGACGGTATACGGCTGTTTATTTTCCATTTTGTTCAGTTTATAAGTTAAAATATGTTTTCAAAAAGATAAAACAAGAACCAAATAAAACAAGGACGATTTAATTAATTCAATCATGAGCGAGACAGATGTCATCTCGAAAGAAACTGCCGTATGGCTGGCAACTGTTCGGGCCCTGTTTTAATACCGTTAGATTATTCTTGAAATAAATAGTTTGGTTAAAAAAATATTGTCCTGAAAACTTATTTTGATACTCCTTTTACGAAAGTTTAGCAAAATGGTGCTGTTTTAATGATTTAAAGAGTAAAAAAAAAGGTATTTAAATGATTGAAAACTAATTTATACCAAAGTTTTGTATCGCGCAGCCGATATATTGCTCTACTATTCGTTCTTTATTTTTAACAAAAGCTTTTTATCCATAAACAAATATTTATAGTCAAACAATCTTTCAAAAACTGAAGGAATCACAATTCATATCCCATTTAAATGGTTATTTCGCACGAAAACAATTCAAAATTCTGAAACTAACACATCTCCTCCTGCAAGGCCATATCGATACTGCCCCACATAGCTTTACAGGTACATATTTGTACCTCCATTAAAGAGTAATCGGCAAGGAAGATAACAATGTTTTTATCTGGTTATGACGTTTGAACAGTTCCCCCATAAGTTTACTAGTGGTTTATACAGTGTAGATTGAGCATTCTGCTAGTCTTATCATCTAGCGTTCTAACCACTCTATCTCTCTCTCCCTCTCTTTCTCTTTCCGCTCGTGTGTGATCAAAATGAAGAAAATATAATGCAACTGAAATGCACGAGATCTTTTTCTTGCATTTTTTTTATTTCAATTTGTTTACAGACCGCTACTCTGTTAATGCTCAATCACCCGACCGAAGTGCGCGAGCAAAGTGTAGACTCTGAACTGACTGCTCTCTATCATTTCTGGTCCAAGTTTCAAGAAGCTGTTTGGTCTTCTGAAGTTCGTACATAACCTTTTGTAATTAATTGAAGTGACAGCTGAGAACTCTACACGACAAATTCATATCGAACTTTCCTTTAAACAAGTTTGCCAAAAGATATACAATTGTCTGAATCTGATTTCAGGGATAAATCGATACAATCAGTCATACCAGATTATTCTAAGCATTGTGAAGTACCAAGCATTTGTTATAAATATAATAAACCTATCAGGAGTATTATATTCAATTTCAATAAACTTATTTCTAATCTCGGTATCGTAACAAGTACCCCTAAGTCATGAGGCTGTAAGGATTCTAAATAGTCTTATCCAGTTGCGGGTCACGTTATTACCGGCAATCTACAAATCATTTCTGATTCTAGTATTCGCTAGATAATAAAAAATGTCCTTAATATAGGTTTTCTTCAAAAAAGATGTTCAAAATTGTCGCGAGAAAATTGCAGGATCTAATACTGAATTCTGTAATCGTTGGTGTAAACGCGAACATGTTGAATGTTATGCTTTAACGATAAGAAATTAAATATTTTCAAAGTCTTTAGATCAATATTTTTCCTTTAATTCTCAAAATACTAACATGTTTCAACGTAAACCTAAAACAAGTTTCCGTTATCTGAAATTTGGGTATCCAGGAATTTCATAGGAAGTCTTGGTTTCAGCAGACATCACTGCAAACAACGTTGTTGGTTGATGGTTGCACTTCGTTAATACTTTAAAGCAGGAGCTGAGTGGCACTAAGGCTTATGAGAGACTTCCGCTATAGAGAAGTCTGTCATCCATGACCATATTTAACATACAGCCGCTTAGTTAGCTGTAAGTGTTGATGGAGACCAAGAGACTTTTTACATTCTTTTAACTATCTAAACTTCATTAGCGACCGTATCAGGCACGATTTATTGTAATTCTAGCTCATGCACGACAACCGACTTTTCCAAATTGCTCACTTCTTGTCTTACTGCCATCAAAAATCAGGTAATTAACTATTGTGAAAAACGTCTATAAAAGGTTAGGTAAGAACCCTTTTATGGTCAATTAAAAATTCATGTGAAGTACTAAATAAGCTGAAATCCGCAGGTTTTCGTCGTCCAGTTTGTCTACATATGATTTTTCGACATTATGTGTGACCTTGCCCCACAATCTTATTAAGGATAAACTTGTGAATTTAACTAAAAGAGTCTTCCATAGGGAAGGCTCTCTTTATATTGCATGCAATAATAGGCGTGCATTCTCTACCTCTGAACCTGCCTGAAATTATAATTATATGGTCTTGTCAGAAAGTGTGTGAAGCTCTCACCTTTCTCTTGGACAATATTTATACTAGATTTGGCTCTAAATTATATAGACAAATTGTAGGTATTCCTATGGACACTAAATGTGCCCCTCTTATAACTGATCTGTATTTTGTTCTGTTATGAGAGAGACTCCATGCTGTCTCTTTCAGAGAAAACGCAATCTGAAGTCATTGAAGCTTTCAATTCTACCTCGCGGTATCTGAATGACCTCTCGAATATTGACAATAACTTCTTTGATAGCATGGTCAATCGAATTTACCCTTCTGAATTTCAGTTAAATAAGGCCCGCGTCTCAGAGTCCGTGTCCTCATTTTTTGGATTTACAATAATCTGTATCGGATCATTTTGTTACAACTAGAATTTACGTCAAACGAGATGATTTTGATTTTGATATTGTTAATTTTCTGTTTTTAGGTGGTGATGTCCCACGTTCTACAGCCTATGGTGTTTATATTTCTCAACTTATTCGTTTTGCTCGAGTGCCTAGTCGTGTTGATGACTTTAATATCCATTATAAAGTTTGCCAGCAAACCTTCTAAAAATGGTTATACATATATCATAAACTTCGTAAAGTGTTTTCACATTATTTTCAACGGCATTTCGATTTAGTGTCTAAATATAATGTCGGATTGAAAACACTTCTTAAGCAAGGCCTTTCGGAACCTAAATTTTATGATGACCTGGTATATGAATTCAGAAAAACAATCGGTAAAATGACTTTCCTTATCATTTTAAGAAGATAATCATTCGATATAAAAAATTGGTTAAAATATGGATGTTTTGCGACAAAACGCATGTTTCGTGGTTAACCCAGTTAAGGCTAACAGCTGTGATTACCTCTTCGATTGCACGACGTCGGGTGGGGCCTCAGACTTTATGAAGGTACCAACCTAATTTAATATTACCACAGGCTGTTGGCGCCTGACACCCATTCCAGGTCTTTTAGGGTCGGGTCCATCGTGGTAAAACTGGTAGGTCTCAGAATTTCAGTGTCGGTGTTTCTTTGAGTCCTCATATCTATCTTACCTAAGTTTTAATTTTGATCTCTATGTTCCTGAGATATTACACTTATGTGTTGGGAATCTTCCATGCAAACAGAACAACTAAGTGTCTGATGAACCGAAACAGCACCAATGATTCGACGGAAAACCGGTTACACCCCCTCCAGTAGTTTCATTGCTGGTCGTCTATACGCGGCACTTCTGTTTTGGTTCTTTATAGTTGTTTCATGACTGTTTTGATATATGGTCTGTCATGTTAAGGCTAGCCCTGACAGTATAAAATTGTAAATAGGTAAAAATAAATGCTTAATATTTTACATATAATTTGTTTTTATTGTCAGGGCTGTTGCTTTTTGGAAGACTGTTGTGTGGGTGGTGTTTTTTTTCGGGTTGAACAACTAAGTTTCTGTAGCACCAACGCAGAACAATGGGCGAGGGTTGGTAGACCACAAACCGGTGAACCCCCAGTAATTCCATCACTGGCCGTCCCAAGGCGGCACTTCTGTTTTGGTTCTTCTTTGTTGTATTATGTGTTGTTGGTTGCTATGTCTGCTATTGATATATTGTGTGTGATGTTCAGGATAGCCCGTTAACACCTACATGGGCAATGGCTGTTCACATGGTTGCCGCTGATGTTAACCTTGGTGGTGACTAGTTTTGTGTTGTCTCTTTCCCTCATGGTGTATTGGGTTGGATCTGGTATGGAATTGTGACATTGCCTGAAAATTTTCCTTACTTTTTGATCCTTAATTCTTATTTTATTTCATTTTTTATTTCATAACCAGTGTATAACAGAAGAATGTTGCATTGGATAATGTGTGTTGAAAGAAAATAGATAACTGTTGTTAGTCTAAAGGCGGCCATAGTAAAGATAACATATGTCGTATTCTGAGTCTTAGGTGAAAATATGAACGGATTTACGGTCCTTTCACAGGTAGTTTAGATGTAAATTTCCGTTATACGGGTGATAATGAAAGCGTGTAAGCGGTGGAAACTTGATATTCAGCCCCGGCGAGATTTATATCCGGATCGCTGGCTTAGCAGGCCAGTGCCTAACCCACTGAACTACCTGCTGTTGAATGTAAACGGAATTGAACCTCAACGACAATGTTGGCGGATTGATTTTAGTATAACGTGCATGGTAGCATGCTTATTGATATAGCATGCCGACAACTGACCTTAGTGATTGACATTTTCTGTTCAAACCCCAGTCACCATTGATGGGAAATACAGACCCTAAACTCCGTTCATTAACTCTGAAACTGGGGTTTTCCGTGCTCATACTTTTATAATCTTATCAATGCAGGTAAGACTGCTGGGCATAGTGATAAGGCTCTAATTCCGCCGATTTCTCATCAATGTGTCCTATGACTCTGTCCTTCGTAGGATGCTGGGCTAACCTGCACACAACTGCAAATGACTGCAGACCATCGGACAGGTTGGAAACGCCTTTTAATACCCTATAAAGTGGTTGCTATAAATAGTTTCGTGTACGGGTGGGGTTAGTATTCTAACACATGCTCTGCGCTTGCGAAATCAGTCAGCGTGACAACAAGCTTTTCATCCAGATAATTTTGTTTCAATTTGAAAAAGATTACACCGCATACAGCAAATTTCATAATAACGCGAAATCTGAGCGTCTACAACGTTTACGTTCTCTAGACGACTTAACGGGTCAGTGGCAGACATAACTGTAACATCTCAAAGACCTGTGACTCTTGTATTGAGTACACATAACAATATAACGGTAGAGAGATGTAATCAGTAGCCGGAAGTGTCAATCAATTTCTGCGCTTGAAAAGATGTTTAGCTGCTTTGACTAGCTATCGAATTCGGATCTGCTACCTTTATTAGATAAATGTGTTGAAAATCAAACCTATTAATTTTTGTCGATGGTGGGCTAATCACCATTTTACGCCCTTTGTAACATAATTTCAGCCATATCAGGACGATGGGTTGGTGATAATAAAGGCTGTATATGACTGAAAAGATACCTGCTTCCAACGCGTCTCGAGCCCG
Organism: Ctena decussata; assembly: GCA_963989385.1. Lineage (NCBI taxonomy): Eukaryota > Metazoa > Mollusca > Bivalvia > Lucinida > Lucinidae > Ctena > Ctena decussata. The sequence goes on along the minus strand of OZ022504.1, from coordinate 2,450,069 downwards.
GGATTTATGTACGAATGCAGAGTCTAATCCCAGACTGGGCAGCTCGCTAATTTCCCATCGTCCCTTTTACCGACGCGTAAAAGGGCGTTGGGGCATATGTGGGCATTGGTGACTCGGACCAGCCTGTGTTTTGTGCACAACAACTAAAGCATTACTGTTAGCCTGACGACTCCCACGTGTGTTACCGGGGTGGTTGGGTGATGCGATGGTGCTGGGTATAACTTCCTATTCCGTGGCGTCCTACTGATTTGGATAATGGTGGGGCAAGGGCCTACTGTGCTTGCAGTAGGTGCGGGTGAGGCTGCTTGGACATTTTTCTCACGCTATCACATCTCTCTTCTTTCTCCCTCTCTTGCGGAGATGGCCCGATATAGACGGAAATACTGTCTCAAAGGGCCCTTAAACTCAAAACAACCAACCAACGTGTGTTACCAGAGTTACAGACTTTTGGACTGCACAGTTTTCTAGTGATTTGTGTGTCACGCCGTAGTCCATTTGTTAGAGCGCATAGCTATTGCACAGAAAGTCGCGGCTTCGAAACCCGGCCCGGCCAACGATATAAAAAATTTGTCAACCCAGAGTAAAAATACATAACCTCTTGATGCATGGCTGCATGCAGCTGAGCTGATGACTTCGACTATGGACAACACACTCGCGATATGATAGGCCTTGCCTGAAAATGCAAGCTATGCCATCACGATATGGAGCCCGGCGTTCACATCTGTGTAAAGTGATCAAACTGAATCCTCACTTTTATTCCCCAGTATCAGATTATCTAAGCAATTAGACTGCGCGGAAGCGCTGGCTGATCTTTACCTTCCCTATTCCCCCATTCGTTTTAACGTTCAGTTTCAGGTGATGTTATTTCCAATGTTGCATCGTCTTATTTATTATGGTTTCTTTACTCTAACTTACAGTTTTTGATTTCATTTGAACAGCTCTTTCCCAAATTTCTATTATAAATCACACACATACAGAGATAGAGAGAGACAGAGAGAGAGAGAGAGAGAGAGAGAGAGAGAGAGAGAGAGAGAGAGAGCAAAGTGGGAAGCTTTACAGGTGACCATATTGCTAGAAGACCACAGACAAGCGGACCTAAGAACACGTAAAATTGAAGAACCACAACGGAAGCATCGCCTTGGAACGGCAAATGTTCTTTGCACACAACAAAAGGACTTCAAATCCATTTGGGAAGAACCGTATTGTCTGGATCTACATTATTTTGCGAGTTTGTTTTGGTTAAGAGTTGATCTTATAATGTATTTGATCAAACGATAGAAATGAAAACGTTACAAAGTTCTCCATTGACCTTGAACGTTGTCACCAGCTTCCTGAGTAAACTTTAGCTCATTATCTTTTGCTGAGGTCAGTTGGTATAAACTGCACTGGTAAGTAATGGGCGTCTAAATATCTCAGTACGCAACTCGCAGTTACCGTATGCTCACTTTCTTTTCGGCTTTCTGATGATCGTAACTAGTAGGGTCGATTTCCCAATCAGGAAACAGCAAGGAAGTGCTTTTGAGGTGCATGCCGGGTAATATCAAACTGCATGCCGGTCTAGTTTGTTTCCCGAATGGGAAGTATTTTCACCATTGGGCACCTCTCTTTCACATGGTTTGTGCATCTCAGTTTATATCTCTAAAAACTACGTTACTTTTCCTACAATTTGTCCGAGTCAGATCTTTTTATTACGGCCTTTTGTTATTGCTGAAATTTTTCTGAGAGTAATTTGATATCACCTGTACCCATACTGAAAAATTTCACTTTTGTTCCGGCTCATCCATCTTGTTTCTTCGCTACAAGGACTCTCGTCGCTGTTATGTTAGTTCGAATTAGTTCATAATTGATGTCACGAGAAAGACGATTGTGCGACATCAACGAACGGCAGGGACTCAGCTAAGCCTGTACCTGCCCAAAGCTGATTTTTAGGCTGTTCATTCAGACAAAAAAATACGTTTGATTTGGTACATGTACGATTTCTTTTCACTCAGTTTGCATCATATGCAATTATTTGATACTTGAAATGTATCGTATTACGAAACATCTGGGGTAATAAATAACTAACTAAATACACAAAAAGTGAGCTAATAGGTAATGAATTAGTGATAAAAGTCCATATATATTCAAAGTCAAAGTTGTTCAAATGTATAGCCTTGTTGACCATTTGTATATACTGCTCTAAGGGAAGGGCTGTAACTAATGTTTGTAGAACTTGTAGCTCAACCCTATTGTAATATTATTAGACGATAAAATATGTTTAAACTAAACTAGAAAAGTCCAGTCAGCTTCTTACGGTTGAACACATTAATATATGTATAACATTGACAGGTCAATTATGTAAAATGACCTTCTGATACTTAAAAGGGATTTCCGGCCATGCCACACAAGAAACTGCAGACAACCAAGCTATGATTAATGAATAATCAATTCTAAACACGAAAAGTGATCACGCGTTGCAGGTGCTTCAGCTGCTTTGAATCATTTTTGTACATAGCACTACAATCTTATGGTGCCAGAACAAAATAATTCAATTGGGAGTATACGTTACAAGACAGAAATAACACTTTGTTCAGAATGGATGAAGCTAATAAATTTCATTATTCAAGCTCAAATATTCTGCTAATTTTCACTCCATGTACTGAATAATGTTGGTTTAAACTCATACAACTCGCAGACTATTTCGGATTAAAAACTGAATGTAAGTATAATCAAGGGAGTGCATTAGGACATGTGCGAAAAGCGAAGACTCAGATCATCCTGTCTTGTCAGCGTTACTCGTGTCCTCATTTGAGAGTCAAGGAAAATGTAGAGCAAATATGAGTGGGCTGATATGTCAGTCTCAGCTTTATATTTCTCGTCGCGCTGCTCAGATACTGATACTTTTGAGCCGCGACACGACAAAACCAACAATGAGGTTGTGCGCCCGGCGCATACTCAGATCATCCTGGGCATCCGCCCAGTCCGATCAGACTTTTCGCTACGCGCTTAAGGGTAGCTACGGGTCTAACCTACCTACATGCGGACAGCGAAGACTCTGATCAGACTGAAGGGATGCCCAGGCTGATCTGAGTCTGCGATGGGCGCACAACCATATTGTTGGTTTTGTCGTGTTGCGGCTCATTTGTACTTCGGCACATATTTTTTACGATCGGCAAGATTAACAACCCCTTTATATTTTGTCCCGGTTCACGCTTGAGCTTGGGGTCCCATTATCATGAAATGCAAGCATTTTTCACCACCATTTGAAATAAGTTATAGCTACAACAAAAGAGGAAAATTCGAACTAACTTTACATAGTTATGCCGTAGATATATTTTCATTCGCAGTATTGTGATCCTTACTACATGCAGATATATGCTCACTGTCAAGTTCCCAGCAGACACATAGCGTTGAAACACGGTCGTATTGATCTCAATGTAACTATTCCAGGCCCCGAGGTTATGAAACTTGAGTATATTCTCAAGCTCAAAATAAAGCACACTGATTGGCTGCTTCCGAGCACATGCTCGGAAGCAGCCAATCAGTGTGCTTTATTTTGAGTTTGAGATTAAAGCACACCGATTGGCCGCTTCCGAGCACATGCTCGGAAGCAGCCAATCATGTGCTTTATTTTGGGTTTGAGATTATTCTGAAGTCTTATAACCTCGAACCCTGACGTTGTATTGACGTTGATATGACGCTGTTTCGATATTTCTTGCCTGCTGGGTTACGTTCTGGGTCAGGTGGTTAAAAAAAAATCCGGAAACATCAAGAGTGTTGCTCCAAAAAGAAAAAAAATGTGAATAACTTTTGAAAAGCTTGTCAGATTTTTTTCATCAAGAGCAGCAAAGTTTTTTCGAAGGCCTATCATATTTTTGCAAATCTTACGCCTCGTTTACCAACGCCATAGTTGGTTTTCAACAATCGGACCCTGGAGAAATGATGCCACCAGCTTACTATAGACGAAAGCCATAGCCAACCTCTTATTCAATGATATCTTATGTACTTCGAAACAATATATGAATACTGATTATACAGTTGGGTGACATTTTTGGCCCTTCAGTTATTAAGTAGTTTTGGTGAAAAAAATAGCATCAATAACAATACCATCATCCCTGCCTATTGCGACCTTGACTTTGTTAGTGTCTCAGCAGAAGATGCACAGAAACAAAGGTCGCAGAAAGAGCTCCATCAAACAAACAAATGAATTTAACTATGAACTGATGCTCCAGATAAGAAGGGGTAATAGGAATAATCGAGGGATAATTATCCTCCGTTCTCCGCAAAAGCATGTGTTGTGACCTCTCAGTAGAACCGTCTCTGTGAGACGATTCTAACGAGGGGTCAAAATGACTCGGCGAGGGGTCTTGACGTATTTTTGTTGATAAATACGAACAAATAATCTCAGAATTATCGAATTATTTTAAAATGTTGTCTGACTCAAAGTACATTGTTTGACTCAACGTACAGTTTCCTGCCAAACGTTTCGACGGTCATGTCTCTTACGAGACAGCAGATTGACTGTTTGTGTAGTTTACAGATCGAGTTCTGCCGCTGTAATTAGACCATATTCACTTATGATCGGTTTCCACAGTCTTTTATCCACGAGTTGGTTTTCAACACCCTAATGTGGGCATATGAGTTAAACAATGCCACGACGAAAATGAAGACGACACTAAAAGGCAAGAATTCACCAGGAAAGGACCTCTATTCTTCAAAAAAGATGATCTTTTGAGAAGAATACCAAAATGAAACTACGTCAATGGCGTACTCCTGCACTGTCTGAGGTTGAACAGAGCCTTCGTTGTTCGCATTTTTGCCAAAAGCAAAACTTCATATCAGACTGAGTGAATGCTCAGGCTGAGTTCATTCTTTGCAGTTAAAAAGCTGTTTTCGTCGAAGTTCAGCCACAATAATGTATGCAAAACGGTGCTTATGTCATACACGACAAAAACAGACTCAGATAAGCCTGCGCAGCGGCGCAGTCTGATTAAACCTTTGTCGTCCATACACCCAATGTATGGATTTTGATGAAACTGAAGGCACTATGCAAAGTTGTGGTCAGACAGCACTGTGAGTCATGTGTGTTAGCAGTTACGTTAAGCACCCATTTAGCTTGTTGCAGCTCAGTTATATCGGACGGTAACAGGACAATGCACAAGACATGCTTTGGTATGGATTTAACTGCTCTTTCAAGAGTATTTCTTATATATCTAGTCCATCGGTAGGCACGGGAGGAAACTGACCTTCTGGTAGCGGAACAGGTCCACCAGAAGCACGACGTCAAAATGACGTCATATCAACGTCGCTGTGATATTGTGACGTCACACCGACGTCGGGATGACGTCAATTGGACGCTATGTGCCAGCTGGGGGGTGGGGGCTGGGCATTTCGACGTGACACGGGCAAGACTCGAATCCAACACTTTACCACTAGGCTGGGGGGCTCGCGACAAGACAGAATTGCTTTTGCCTTGGTTGCCACAGACAAGTTTATTTCGTATGACAAGTCGTTGTACTGACAATCAAGAGAAAAAAGAGAGAAAGAGAAAGAGTTTGTGTCATTCAATTTTTGAGAGAAAGAGAGACTTTGGCTTCGTTTGAAACTTCATTTATCATTTATTTCAGAGAGAGAGAGAGAGAGAGGGAGAGAGAGAGAAAGAGAGAGAGAGCGTGGCATGGCTTAAAAAGTATTAATTCTGACATCACAAAACATTCCTTTGAAGCTTAATTTAACTCAGTTACCATATTGATTATAATACCCCTTTGTAAAGTACATTTCAGGTATTATTGCCTCAAGCAATATCGGGAACGACCTGTCTTAAGGTGAATGGGCACACTTGTCAGGGAAGCAACACTGCCATTTTCATTTTCACATCCCTTTCTGAATGAAGCAAATTCTTTTCATAAATTGTTGACCCTATGAAAACGATATGTAAAAACAGCATGCTCATGATAGGCACATGTTGCAGGATAGGCGAATGATTCGGTGCATGCTCTGACCAGATTGTACAGGAAGCTGCGTAGATACACATAACACGCAGATCTTTTGAATAGCGTTCCAAACGTCGAGTCGTCTTCCCCGACGGGTAAGATATATATGCCCTTTATTCATAATGAAGAAGTCGGAGTATCGAATCCAGCCAAGTTCGTGACTCTCCTTGGATTGTTACTTTATAATCCAATCATCAGCAAAGGGCCCTACAACTTCAAACTTTTTCTTCAATTTATACTGCTGAGTCTAGTATATTACAGGGATATGACCAGTTGGCTTACTTTTGCTGGCAACCAATCCAGTGTTGTGCAAAGTGTCCGTCGACCAAACATTCGGTCGTAATACCAATAACTGTAAAATATATAGTACTATAGCTATTGACTGTCGACTGAGTAGATACTTTTATAGACTGTCACGGACGACAGACACTTTTGTACGTGTATAATGATTATTCGATCAGACTCGGATCAGCCTGCGCATATGCAATGTTAGCAAAATCTCGTTCCCGATCAGCAATAAATGAGGTCTCCAGCAAATAGCGAACACACTGCTCTGATCAGACTGCACAGGCTGTTCTTAATATTCGCTATTTGCCCATGTCTAAATGTACTTCTTTCTCACGTCGCGACTCAGTTAAAGTGACAGCTCCGGTGGCACGGGCGGCGACTCATTAATATGTTATCTTTATTGCCTGAGTGTCTTATAGTTGCAGATTGTTTCATCCTTACCCATTACTGCTAAACAATCACCGCCGTTTTAAAATACCAGGAACTCTGCACTTTGCTATCAAATAATAATAATAACAAGGCCTTTTCTCATTTTATAGCGCATTATTTACGCAGTCGGGCTTGACTGCTTATCCTTTTTCACTGATTTCACTGTATGTTGAAGAGCATTGCCACGTGTTTGGTGATTTTTATGTTGATAATACCGCTGACAGGTACCGTTAAGTTTGTGACAAGACGGTTTGCTTTGAAGCTAAATTACCGTTGTCCACCTGCACTTTAGTAGCGGAGAAACTCGTTATCCTGTCTAATTCAGTCTAAAAAGAGAAACACTTCAGACAGTCAGATTTTTCGAAAAAACTTACGAGAATTGAAACAACAACTACAACTTATCTAAGTAGATGGCCAGACTCGGTGCAAGAAGGGGCAGCCATGATTTCGTACCGCTGAGCCTCTTAAGGACCATCTTTACGAGAATCAAAACAGCAAATCTCAGTATCTCTCTGGTCTCAGTATTTCTCTGGACACCAAACAGAAGGCTTGCGCCATATTTGTGACAATTTTTCGAAACATTTAAGCTCGTAAATGTTCACTGTCTGTACCTGGCTGAGGTTCTGCTTACGACTAGTCAAATGGCACAACCCCCCACGGACACGGGGATGGTTGTGCCAAGCTCTAAGGTAGATTGTGGCATCCAGAAAGAGGCTTACGCAAAGTGTTTCTACATTTATTTCTAATTTTGTATCGCTTGACTCATATTTTGAAATGAAGGTGAATTTGTGTTTTTTTTCGTTTTTCATTATCGTTTTTTGCTTTTCCTTTTTTGTTTTTCGTTTTTCACTTATCTTTTTTCGTGTTTCCTTTCCCGCTTTTGGTTTTTCATTTCTCGTTATTCAACATTCAAGTTCTATTTTGAATAACGAATTTTGAGATTCAAAATGCTATTTTGATATTCGCACAAAGACGGATTTTAAATTTTGAAATTCAAAATCCTACTTTGACATTGAAACTGAGCCATTAGCACTGAAGCTTTATATCGAATTTTGACATTCGAAATCCTATTTTGACATTCGAACTCAGGCGGAATATGGTATTTTGACATTCGAAGTGAAGCCAAATAGGTCTACGGTATTTTGATATTAGAAATCCTATTTTGCCCTTCCCACTGAAGCCGAATATCGAATTTTGACATTCGGAATCCTGTTTTGATATTTGAATTAAGGCCGAATATGGTATCTTAACATTCAAAATCCTATTGTGGCATTCGAACTGAAGCCAAATATTGATTTTGACATTCAAAAGTCTATTTTGATAGTTGCACTAAAGCCGAATATCATATTTTGATATTCAAAATCCTATTTTGCCATTTGAACTCAGAAGTCAGGACGAATATTGTAATTTGATATTTTAAATCCTATTTTGACATTTGCCTGAAGCCATATATGGTATTTTGACATTCGAAATCATATTTTGACATTCGCACTGAAGCCGAATATCGAATTTTGACATTCGAAATCTTATTTTGTTTTTTCGCACTGAAGTTGAATATTAAATTCTGACATTTTAAGTCCTATTTTGACATTCAAACTCAAGCCAAATATAGTATTTTGACATTCGAAATCCTATTTCGACATTCAAACTGAAACAAAATATGGTATTTTGACATTCGAAATCCAATTTCGACATTCGCACTGAATCTGAATATCGAATTTTGACATTCGAAATCTTCTTTGATATTCGAACTCAGGATGAATATGGTATTTTGTCATTCGAAATTCTATTCTGTCATTCGAACAGAAGCCAAATGTGGTATTTTGACATTCGAAGTCCTATTTTGACATTCGGACTAAAGCCGAATATCGAATTGTGACATTCGAAATCGTATTTTGATATTTCGAATGTCAAAATACCATATTCGGCCTGCGTGCCAATGTAAACATAGGATTTCGAATGTCAAAATACCATATGCGGTCTGCGTTCAAATATCAAAAAAGGACTTCAAATGTCAATATTCGATATTCGGCGTCAGTGCGAATGCCAAAATAGGATTTCGAATAGCAAAATACCATATTTGGCTTCAGTTTGAATGTCAAAACAGGACTTTGAATCAAAATTACCATATTTGGCCTGAGTTCGAATGTCAAAATCGGATTTCGAATGTCAAAATTCGATTTTCGGTTCAGTGCGAATATCAAAATATGATTTCGAAAGTCAAATTACCATATTTGCCAACAGTTCGAATGTCAATATTGGATTTCTTCTGTAAAACTACCATATTCGGCCTGAGTTTGACGGCCAAAATAGGATTTCTAATGTCAAAATACCATATCTGGCTGCAGTTGGAATGTCAAAATAGGATTTCGACTGTAAAAATACCATAGTCGGCGTGAATTCGAATGCCGAAATAGGATTTAGAACGACAAAAATCGATAATCGGCTTCTGGGCGAATGTCAAATAGAATTTCAAATATCAGAATACCATATTCGGCTTCAATTAGAATGTCAAAATAGGATTTCGAATGTGAAAATACCATATTTGGCTTCAGTTCGATTGTCAAAATATAATTTCGACTGTAAAAATACCATAGTAAGCCTGAATTTGAATTTCAAAATAGGATTTCGAACGACAAAAATTGATAATCGGCTTCTGGGAGAATGTAACAATATGAGATTGAATGTCAAAAATCCATTTTTGGCTTCAGTTTGAATATCAAAAGAAGATTTCGAATGTCAAAATAACATATTCTGCCCGAGTTCGAATGTGAAAATAGGAGTTCGATTGACAAAAGTCGATATGTGGCTTCAGTGAAAATAAATTTCAATATAGGAATTCGAAAGTCAAAATACCATTTTTGGCTTCAATTCGAATGTCAAAATTGGAATTCGAATGTCCAAATACCATATTCGGCTTCAGTGCGAATGACAAAATGGGATTTTGTATGTAAAACTACCATATTCGGCCTGAAATCGAATGTCAAAATAGGATTTCTAATGTCAAGATTCGATATTCGCTTTCAGTGCGAAGGTCAAAACAGGATTTCGAATGTCAAAATACCATATTCGGCCTGAGTTCGAATGTTAAAATTGGATTTTGAATGTCACAATTCGATATTCGGCTTCTGTGAGAATATCAAAATGGGGTTTCAAATCTCACAATTCGTTATTCAATTTCAGGGCGAAGGTCAAATTGGAATTTGAATTTCGAAAAATGAAAAGCAAAAAAAAAAAAAAAGAAAAACGAAATGTGAAAAACGAAAAGCGTAAAACGAAATGCAAATCAACTTCTCCGTCCTGATTTTGAAGTGGTAGGGTGGACAGGGTATGCAAACTACAATAATATGTTATTGAAAATGCATAAACCTTGAAAATAACCTAGTTAGTCAAATATTAGCTATTTAATTCTCATAGACATATGCAATCGAACGGCGGACTAAGCAAAGGTCAACAATGGATTATTATGTATTTAGTAGATACTAAACTTAGGTAAGCAGCCACTGAAAACAAACATGTTTTAAATAATTAAGGACTTAGCATATTGTTTGTTAAAATCCCGAAGTTTGTGCTTTATGGTTCATGTTGCATAAAAAACTAAAATTATCGTAGCAATACTCAAAACTGAAGTAGCAAAACGAACTAGGCCTACATTTAGTAATATTGTTAAATAATCAAATCTGACGTTTGCGTCTATCTAGACCAGTTAAATGAACCAAACTAACGTTTTGTTCAGTGCTTCTTAAGATATATAAATTCGACAGATGCGACATTGTTTTTCAGATGTTGAGGCGATATTGTTCCCTTCGTACATCTGATATCTCCTGTTATATAACTTTTTTGTTTCTTACGAAATCAAATTAGTCGCCCGACTTCATTTTAGCTTAGTGTTTGATGCTGTACTGATACGAGAATCAGCGACAAATTATATTGAAAGGAAAACTTGTCACCACGCAAAATGTTATAACAACGCAAAATGTAATAAAGTTATAGCATTTTGCATTGCTCAATTTTCCCCCCTTACGCAATTTGTAATAAATTTTTATGTACGATGTTTAACTATCGGTTTGAAGAAGAATGTTAAAACTCAGTGTTGATAAGCATGATAAGCACCTTACAAGCTCCGAAAAGTCGATATCAAATACATGTATTACTGTTCGGTTTTTTTTTTGTTTGTTTGTTAACAATTCCTCTTAAAAGTTATGTCATTTTGTGTCGATCAACATTTTCCCCCAGATGCAATATTGTACAAAATTTTCATGTACGATAGTTTTCTATTGGTTTGCAAAAGTATTTAAAACCCAATATTGATAAGCATGATAAGCACTTAACCTATTAAGTTCCAAAAAGTCGATATCAAGTATTATTGTTCGATTTTATTTTGCTTAAAATCCACCTTAAAAGGCATAATATTTTGCGTCGATCAAAATTTTCCCCTTACGCTATTTGTCATAAATTTGTGTGCACGATGTTTTACTATTGGTTTTAAGAAAACCCAGTATTGAGGGCATAAAAGCACAATATATATAATATAAAAGTTTAATAAAAGCTATTAAAAGTTTGGCAGATGATACAAATATTATTATAAAAGAAGCCGATAAGGCGGCACAGTAGTGATAATGAAAAAAGACTACTATAAAAATGTTATAAATGACATGTTGTCTTATGAAAACTATTATGAAACATTAGATTATGACCCTCGAAAAAACAGATAAAATGATATATAACAAATTCTTGAAAAAACACAAACAGGTTTTAACATCAAAAGAACTAGATTATTTATCAAACTTTGAGGTAAAATTCGGTAATTTTTACGGCATTCACAAAATTCACAAAAACAAGCAAATTCAACAAGCTTGTTCTGAAAATGATTCAATGTACATCCAAATTTCAAACGTCACAGATTTGAAGTTAAGGCACATTGTTGCCGGACCAGCCTGTCAAACTCATAGATTAAGCAACTTAATCGACATCTTACTACGACCGTACACAAAACGAGTCCAAAGTTATCTAAGGGACACTATAGATTTTCTAAATCATTTGCCTTCAACTGTACCAGAGAGCACCTTGCTAGTTTCGTTCGATGTGGAATCATTATATTCTAACATTCCTCACGATTTAGGATTACAGGCTATCAGTTATTGGTTAGAAAAATACCCTAATGATTTACAAAACAGATTTTCTAAGGAATTTATTTTTGATGGTATTGGACGTATATTAAAAAATAATACATTCTATTTTTACGGCACATATTATTGCCAAATAAAAGGAACCGCCATGGGCACAAAATTTGCCCCGTATATGCCACAATGGTAATTGGCTATTTAGAACAGTTATTATACAGGAAAATAACAGATTTATTTGGTAATGAATTCTGTGACGAATTCATATTGTACTGGAAGCGATTTTTAGATGATTGTTTTATTCCTTGGACAAATATAAACGTATTCATACCTAATACAAACTCATATTCCGACTTAATGGTTCTTAATGATATATTAAATAATTTACACCCAGGCATCAAATTTATTATGCAATTCAGCAACGAAAAAACTGCCTTTTCTAGATGTTTTAATAATTAAGAAAAATACAGAACTCCAATCAGACATATATTATAAGCCCACAGACAGTAAACAATATTTGCTGTTCAATTCTTGTCACCCGAAACACATAAAGATAAGTATACCTTACTCGTTAGCTCGCCGAATTAGAAGTATTGTGACGGATGCAAACACTTTAGAAATAAGAATGAGTGAGTTACGGAAAGCTTTAACGAATCAAAGGTACCCCAAAAATGTCATTGAAAAGGGAATTGAGAAAGCAATGAAATTGGACCCAACCCAATTACGAGTAGTACAAGACAAAACTCAGAATGATATAATTAAATATGTATCCACCTTCAATCCACAAAATCCAGAACTTTTTCAAACTATTCAATATAATCTTCCCATTTTATACGAGGATGAAAAGATGAAGAAAATAATAGAAGAAACCAAAATAATTAAGAGCAAACGACAACCTAAAAACCTAAAAAAGATGTTAACCAGGGCGAAATTTGAAGACAGTATAATTACCCCCGAAGTTACGAAATGTAACAGGTCTAACTGTGGTGTTTGCAATCATTTAATCACAGGAAATAATTTTATTTTCAAAAATGGTTATAATTTTCAGATAAGATCTAACATGTCTTGCGAAAGTAAAAACGTAATTTATGTGATGCGATGCACCGGGTTCGACGAGGAGTATATCGGATAAACAGGTGATACCCTGAGACACAGAGTTACGGTGCATAGACAGCAAATACGGGACATTAATACAAGAATGCTTTATGTGAGTCATCACATAGATGACTGTGCAAGAGGACAAAATATAAAATTTAAAATGACCTCTGACAGTTTCAATGCAAATTTGCCTATTTTTCGACAAATGACTGCAGCTTCCATGGGAAGCCAATGTTGATGATTTTAGCATTAACATGTAGACTTATGCATTATCAAGAAGTTTTCATATTGATTTTGAAAAAAATATCACGTCTGCAGACGAACTCTCACTGTCTTTCTCAAGGGGGGTTAGGGGAATTTTTGGTCATTCAAAATATACCAAATTTTCGATTTTTCTTATTTACTGAATTTTATTTTGTTAAACATGCTTAAAATAAAGTAAACATTACAACTGCATATAGCATGCAATAATATGTCAATTAAAATGTATGCTAGCCTGATTTTAAGATGCAGTTGGTCTAATTACCCCACCCACTTTTCAGTTTTTCAGCTGTAGACTATCATTCCCCCGTGCCTCAGCTTGCCACTCACATATAATGTGTATATTGACAGTACACACATACATGATATGTAATTTTTCGACTTTCCATGTTTCTATGGGCCAATGCTCGATGCTTACAGTCAGCTTCTCTTAATGTGTCAATCATCTAAAAGGACTCAAGAAAAGGCATCCAGTGCATTATACTCTTTATGAATGCATTTGGAAGTAAAGAAGTTGTCTGGAAAAATAAGAAAATAAGATTCAGTCTTTTTGCTGGGAATTCTCGCATTTGGTGTAAAATCACTTAATCATCCATCCTGTATTAGTTGAACATATCTATTGGTAGTCAAATATTAACTGGGTCACTAAAATGGCCTTCTAGCCAATAAACAGTAGAGCCTCAATCGCTCCAACCCTAATGGCTCGTTAACCCTGCCTGGCTTGAACTCTTTCCTTGGTTCCCAGAAGTCACTTTATGTGGAAACTAACCCTGGATGGCTAGAACTATCCTTGGCTTGAACTAATTTAAATGGTCTCAAGCCTGTTTGAGCCAATAAAGTTTTACGGTATGGTAAAACCTTTGGTCCAGGATCCAAGGTGGCAGCCTGCTCAATTAGACTCACATAAGCTTAGAAGATATTTATTGTGATAATGTCAACTCAGGTAAGCGATTCAGGGCCTTAAGGCCCTCTTGTTTATTTAAGAAAACAAAAGTACGTAAAAAGGGGTATGCAGAGCAGAGATTGCGAGAAAATATACTACATCTGCCTTCATTTTCCCGACGATGATAATCCTGAGTGATGAGAGTCCTAGACAAATTTGGCCGGTAACCTACAAAAAACGATAATCGATACATGGCACGAAAAGTTAAGTAACGTTAATTTCACCGGGACGTTAAAGTTAAGTAACGTTAATTTCACCGGGACGTTAACATTTCAATCTAAAATCACAGCAAGACTGGCAATTTATGCACTTTAGCTCGAAAGTGAAGTCGGACTTGCTCTAATGTAAACTTCTATCATTAGACCAAAATGCGCGTTTTCCATAAACGTTATTATAACCCCGGGTCAAAAATGAGGGAAAACTGACGTTTTCGAGGTCAGATATTTTGAAAACGATATTGGCGACCTCCCTCCCTCTTTATTTTTCTGAAAGAGGGGCTTAAAAAGCACACTATAGGACAGTATGAATAAAATCATGTGTTTTGTCAGTTACTCCCACCGCACCTTAATGCTAGTTAGCAAAGAAAATTTAATGCGTGGAATCATTTCAATATAGTCACGACCTCTAACTACATCACATATAGGGAAATTTCGTCAAGAACCCTGTTCACCATTTTAGGGCCTATTTTGTATGTGGACGGCTCCACCGCTGTAAATACAATCACCTCTTTTCAAGGGTTAGCGTTCCACTTGGCAGTAATGGTCCAAATCCTTTAGTTATTTGTCCGATCAGCGTAAAGGTATCTTACTTATCCCGTGAAGGTTTTCTAACTCAACGCCGGACCGCGTAGCGCGCTTGACTAAGGAGCCAGAGGTCCCGGATTCGCTACCCGGTCTGGTGCACTATGCGCACTAAATTCCGGTTAACCGCTTAGGAGGTCTTAGTCAGCCCAGCAGTAGTTTGGCCGGTTAACTAACCGTCCCGACATGACCATAGCTGTTTACCGTAGACATAAAGCAACAAAACAACAGATAATCTAACACATCATTGAATCAACACGGGCAACAAATAAATCACGACTAGAAACATTCAGAGACAGTTACTAGGCTATATTCTATTTGGCCTCCCTTCACAATGGGGTCTAATCCTATGGAAAAAAGAAATAAGCGGCGACACGCCTGAACCAACAAAGTGGCATGTGCACCAAGCCAAGACAGATCAGCCTGGGCATCCGCCCAGTTCGTTTTCGTCATGGAGATAGTTTAGATCCTTAGCTACCCTTTAAGTGCACAGCGAAGACACTGATCAGACAGGGGCGGATGCTCAGGCTGATCAGTGTCTTCGCTGGGCGCACATGCCACTTTTTTGGTTTGTCGTGTCGCCGCTTAATTATTTCCTCACGGAGATCTTTTTTTCCTTTAGGAGAAGACCCTGCGAGAAAAACAAACAGTCTGAAAAAGTGTTTCCTTTGTACAAATGGTGGAAAAGCATAGATGTCAGAACTCCAGATAAGAAGGGGTATTTGGGATAATTCGAAGATATTGTTCTTATTTCTCCATTAAAACATGATTTTTAAACGCGGCATATCAAAATCAACAAAGTTGCATGTTCGCCTAGCGATGACTTAGATCAGCCTGGGCATATGCCAGGTCTGATCAGAGTCTTGGCTACACCCAGGCTGATCTGAGTCTTCGCTTTGCTCTTTAAGGGTAGCTAAGTGCCTAAGCTACACTGATCAGACTAGGCACATGCCCAGGTCGATCTGAGTCGTCGTTGGGTGCCACTGTGTTGGTTTTGTCGTGTCACGGATTATTATTACATCGAGCCCCGTATTAGAACCGTCTAGTACAGCCTTAGTTATTTTTCTGGAAAAAATATCCCTAAATTTTCCCGGTTACCACTTATTATCTGGATTTATACCGATTCACCTTATGGTCTGATTGTTTCGCACTGCAGCAGTCTCAATGATTGGATGGTGGATCAAAACTGTAACCAAATAAAATAAAATCTTGTTTATAAACATTCTTAATATCTTCGATTGTTTTTCTGCTAACGCCCGCGTAGGCATCCTCTAAAGCGCTCTGCTTTTGTGCCTTACTTTCTGATGACGTCAAAGGATTTTCTTTTATAGTTTTAAGTATGATATCAGTAAGGAAACTGGCGTTTTTTGCTTTGATCTCAGTATCAACAATATCTACGGGGAAAGCATTACTATCTTTTATGAAACCCTGTATTTGGAACGCTACCCATATACGTCTCGCAAGTTCAATACTTGTGTCCTTGAACCTGCCAGGTCGTTTTATTGTTGTTTGAACTAGGCCTGGTATCGTTGTTTCAACCCTGTGGTCATGTAATGCGTCAGAGATTGTTGCTAACTGATCATCTGCTACTCTAAGTTTCCTCAAAGCATATTCAACATCGGCTGAAAATGATTCTTGCTTCACAACAGCAAGAGCATGTACGTCACAAGGGTTGCACAGAGAAACGATGGGCGCCCAATGTCTGTTGAGTGTTCCTCCTCCATACGCTTTATCTACTATATGATTAAGGAACTCTTGAAAGGTTATATTATTAGCGTTTTCAACTTCATTTTCTTGTAAATCTCTTAGACTTTTCACGACCTTTATCGTGATTGCATTGAATGAAGGTAAATACATTTTATCAATAAACGCCGAAAATAACCTCGAATAAGGGTTACGCGACACGAGAATTGTCCGAGACTGTTTCCTAGCCTCGCTATAAAACGACAATTCATATCTGTGTGACCTAGTGTGTATTGTGTCGCGAGCCATGTCAAACACTTTCGAAATACTTACAACTCCTTCTAAAATCATAAAAGCTTGTGTCCAAAACGAGCACCCAGCTTTAGGCACCTTGCAATAACTGAAGTTATAAACCGTTGAAAAATAGTACTTTAGGCTATAAATCCCTCTGTATGCTTGGTTCCGGAACAAACTCTCGTTTCTGCATGCGTTTTGAAGATGTTGAATACGCCGATGTTGTTCTCGCCCATGTTTGTCTTCAGTATTGAGAACAGATATTTCTGCCGAGGAGGATAGGGACTTGAATGGCTGAACAGTTTTTAACAGAGTCATGTTATCTGCAAATGAGAATAGATAGTTATTTTACAGAATGCCTGAATTGCGAATTTAACCATTATGATATTTCAACTTAAAGATACAGTGTTTATTCGGCTTTAATCCCGTGTTTTTTCTATCTCTAGAGTGACCACAAATATCTAAATAAGACTTATGAAACTTAGCTATGAGATTGGGTTTGCCCTTCTGAAACAATCCCAAAGGTCTTGATCAGATGTATCTAGTTTTTTGGACATTTTTATGAAGGGAATCCCCATCCATCTACTCCCAGCCCCTTCTTATGACCGAAGCAATATGGTTTATCTGCTCCCTTGCCATTGCAACATTTCCAAATTAAAAAAAAAAACTGTTAATTTTTGTTAGGCGTTATTTTATCACGATGAAAGTGCAGAGGAAGTGATTTTGTTTTATAAAATTATGAATTAGAAACAGAATGTCAAAAGAGCATGCCGATAAGCAAATCGTGAGCAAAAAGGAAACGGTAAGGCAAAATCACTGGAACATGAAATATATAAGTCAGATTGGCCTACAAATAATATGCTGTCATTCCCAGAATTTGAAACATATTCCAAAATGTAATGCATAATAATTAAGTCGTGATTAATGCATTAAAAAGGGAGAGGATGAATTTTAGGTTAGAAAAAAGTCACACTTTACTTTACTTTTGTATGAATTCCACAAAGCATCTCACTTATAAATAGAGAGGAGCATGGGATTGCCACTTTGTTTGCTTTGTCGTGTTGCGGCTAAGTCTAGCCCCATAGTAATCATACAAACTGCGGATGCCCAGACCTGGGTAGGATCCTTTAAGCTTAACCCATGTCTACCCAGTGGACTCTTCATCCTAATAAATTGGCCACGTCCCTTCACCCGGTTATTGGTGTCTGGTTTATTTCTTCTAATCCCAGATCGTAGAATTTATGATATAGAAACAGTGTAGATGGATGGATGAATGATTGCGATTTTTTCGTCCTTTTCAACAGTATTCCAGTAATATCAGGATAATGGTAGGCTGTGAGCAGTGGAACCCCGCTTACGGTAGGAAAGATTCTTCCCCCAAGCGGGAATCGAAGCCGGGTCCGTTAGATCATTAGGTTAGCGCTAAATCCACTGAGGTATCGGGGCTCCACAAATAGTGTAGACCCTGATCAGATGCCACATTGGTGTTAAATGAAATGAACACGTCTGTTAAGATCTGCTTATATTGCATAATTGGCACATCTGGCCAGTAAATATAACACATTTTTGTAAAATAAATAGCTCATCCAAGCGTGTGAATTGTCATACATGAGTAAAGAACTTGTGTTTTTTGATCATTCGGGACCGTAATAAATAGCAAATAACATTTAGTATCAGTCTCACCGTACTTGGTTAGTTGGTTGGTAGTTTTGAGGTTAACAACTCTTTGAAACAGTATTTCAATCTGTATCGAGCCGTCTTCCAGAGAGGGAAAGAAAGAAGAGAGGTATGATAGGCGAAAGATGAAATATCCAAAAAAAAACAAAAAACATCCGCAACTACTGCAAGCACGGTAGACCCTTATCCTTTTATTATCAATAATAGTAGGACGCCTCGGCACTGAAATGGACCAACCACCATCGCCCGACCGCAGCCATGACTGCATCCGCTCTTCCCCAACCACCGTACTTAGAAACGTATCCCCGGATTTACTTTCCATTCTTTTAGGGTGGTCATGTTGCAGTTAGAAAGCAGTTAAATTACAGTCGCTTCAGTGCAGCTAATGTTTAGCGCAGGGTGGCGGTCATATAAAAAGTGCCCCCGTATTTCACCACAGTGGACGGACACACGGCGCCAAGTGCGTGCAACTATGGTTACGTACCACTGAGCCACTTGGGGAACGTCGTTAAGAGAATTGAACTGAACTGAACTGAACTGAACTGAACACCACAGTGAAGATTGCATATTGTTTCTAGTCCTACGGGATCAATGTGCTCATTCTGAGTCAGTTCGAAAATAGTTCCGCTGAAGCCGATGCTAGAGGACAATGACAGTGTTGCACCATTAAATTACTGCTCATGAAATGACTCAATGAAACCAAGTCTCTTTTACCCGTTTGTTTAATGTCTTCCTTGCTTCCAGAGGATCTTTCAAAATTCATTGGACCTGATGCAAATTTTTGAAATATTTTCACTGACCATAGAATGTTCCCTTCATGGTTTATTTTTGGCTGACCAGCTGGAGTTGACAACGTTTGTCAGCTGATCAGTAACTTAAAGAACCTTTATTTGTATAATATTTCATTGTGAGTTATCGCTGCAAGCTTCTTACTACAGATTTATTATTGTAAATGACCCTGATATAGTTTAAACAAATAAAACCTTGTAAGGTTTCACATAAAATTGTTCGGGTATTCTGAGAAATCTATAATTTGAGATCGATTTAGACTATTATTCTAGATCATCGTCTTTTATACTATTCGGATCCTTTAGAAATTAATCAGTCTTTGAATCGACTGCCCAATTAAAATTAAGAAATTACAGTTTGCTTTTTTTTCTGGTATCGTCACAAGATATTGTCAGGGTCACTGACGAGGCTTTATTAGCCGAAACTACGTAGTCTGGCCCATGTTCCTACTTCTGTATGTATTCTCTGCTCTTGAAGGAACTTTTTTAGATTTTAACTATTAGTGGCGACTAAAATGATTTTCTTTCAATGAACGGTAAAAATACAGTGTACAGGCCTGGGTCGCGAATTTTCGTATTGCATAGTTCGACGGATAACCAGGAAAGGAGCTCGTACTTTGTGGAGCTATTTTTCAATTATGTTTTTTATTTCAGTCGTGTTTGAAGATTAGAGACATTGAAAAGGCTAAATATGGAAATCTGGATCTGTAGCAGTAAATTCGGTTATCCAAACACATTGTTCCCCTCACTCTTTGCAACAATTATGTGACTCAATATATGCACATAAACCCATATTTTCATTTATCACCAAACGTGAATGTTGATATAGACGTTCTATCACTGTGAGTAGAGCGTACTGTGAAGACTTTAAGGTGCATAGTCCAACACCAGCAGCGGCAGCAGCAGATGAGTGAGAAAAAGAGAAATCGATGGTACCAAAATATACATCATGTCTTAAAATAAATATACGAATTTAACTAACAATTTCATTCAGCCGTGCAGGCTCTTGACTGACAAAAGAAAAAAAAAAACGCTCCAATTTGATGTTAATCTTAGCTTTGCACTGTTTGACCAACAAAACGTCGCTATTAGGTGGGCATTCTTTGAATATTTCTGTGGTGTTTTATAATATGGGAAAGGGGGCGGAGGGGGAGGCGAAATGGATGAAATGACACTTTTTTCTTCCTTTTCAAAAGCATTCAGTCATATGAGGTCGACAAGAGGGATAACGAAAGGATGTGTGCAATGGAACCTATTTACGGTTGAAAAAAGTTCGCCTACAGAGAGAATCGAACCCTGTTCCCGCTAGCCTAGTGCTTCATCCACGGAGCTACGTGTACTCCTAAACTGTTTGCTGATCTTTCATTGTCGACTGCGATACTTGTGATTACTTGGAATAATTGTTTTTGAATTGAGACAGAAAACTATATGGCAGCGAAGACTTTAGAATATTCATGTGTGTGTGTGTGTGTGTGTGTGTGTGTGTGTGTGTGTGTGTGTGTGTGTTTATGTGTGTCTGAGTTCTGACGCACATGTAAAATTTATCATCGGCATAGGAAATCGGCCGAACTTATCAACAGGTTCTAGCTTTGTAGATCGAAAATGAGCCGCCTCTTTCAGTGGTATGTTGTCTTTTCTTTGATTTTGATCAATTGTGACACTCTTATTTCATTTTTAGAACATTACTTTTATGACAAATAAATTTATGTTTATATGTATGTGTTTACCTAACTTTCATGTGAGGAAAATGCCAAGAACTTCTGACTAATGCCGACCAAAGATGATTAACATGTACGGTAAATAATAATTTTTTCAGGTACTTTCACTGTCGCTTTCCTTTACTTTAAAAATGTATGGAAGACAGCAAAATATAATAAGTGAGATCAAAACTAACTCCAATCAATTTGCTGTGCACAATTAATATCAACTGCACAATCATAACTTCGGGGGAGCCCACGATCAAGTTATGGAAAATCCCGACGTCAAAACCCAAACAGCGGCAGGCCAGGGATCTCCCGTTGTATCTGTTGAGTCCTCGTCTTTGCTTCTTCATGGTGTTGAAATTTGATTTATGTGTTTACCGTGAGGATTCATTGACGAGTTAGAGGGTTATCATGCGAACCGAACAACCGACTAAATGTTTTGTACCACTTCAGAAACTGAGGGTGAGGTTGGGTCTGTAAAATCGATTTAAGCCCCCCAGTAATTCATTACTGACCGTTCCAAAGCGGTAGTTCTGTTGTGGTTCTCTGTTGCCTGTTTTTGGTGTCAGAGTTTCTGTGATGTTTTACCTTATGTATGTTCTTATTATTTTTGGTTCGGTTTGGGTTGCTGAGTGGCCACCTTTTGGGAACAAGCTGCTCACTCGGTTGGCCATATGTTCTCTGTATCTTGATTATTTGTAATCTTAGTTGTTTCCAACTATGGTTTGAGGGCTGGATTTGGATTTTGATTGTTTCAGTTCCTGGTCTTTGCATACTTTTTACTACTATTAATATCGCCGACACCACCTCTCTAAACAGAGGTTTCCGCAGAATATAAAGTTGCTCAGGACATGTAGGTGGAATGGTTTTTGTGAACTACAGGTCAGAGAATTTAAATCTGAGTTCCTAAGTTTTGCACAACTGTTTTTACCTGTTCAAATTCGGCTGATTTCAATCAAATTGCTCTAACTTTCTTGCCAACGATCGGATTTTACCAAGGCAATCGGCCTTGTAAAACGCACTATCACAGAATTTTTTTGATTGGTCAGTCCGACTGATCACGCTTACACATTGCCGCGGAAACCGTTTCAAGGCATCCCACTATGCTGTACAAAATCGGAAAACTGCGGCCACGTCATAATGACGTTAAGGAAAATTGACGGTGGTCAGTAGCTCTCAAACGTTATTTTGCCTGTAAAATAAAAATATTTTCGTACTAAAAATGTCATATAATTAAAGAAGAAGGCTGTTTTCATTATGCTTCATAAAATAATAAAAAAATCATTTTACTTATAGAAATACAACGTGGTAAAAAGGGGGTATTTTCAGTGCGGAACTAGTAAATTACGCTATGACGTAACGTCATCTGAACCTCCTATTATTATAGATATAGTAAAGGACAAATAAATATTGATTTCGATTTGTTGTTTTGTTAAATGAAAACCCAGCGAAAATCCTTTGTCTTAAGGTTTGTCAAATTTGGTATATTGCTTATTCATACGGCTCGAGAATGACAGTATATCAAAAATTATCCCTGAATACTAATGGTTACGTCTCTGGGATCAAATTCTTTCGTTTAGAAGCAGACTCCTTTTGGAAAGGGCTTCATTGTCCCAGGAAGAAGACAGGAAATGACAAAAGTTGTCACCTTTTGTAATACGGCGGGAAAAAATGGTAGTTTTAGACATTATACGAAACCAGCCTAAACGGTAACCAAGAGATCTACAACTTATGCCCTAATTGTATTTCAAAATAAGAGGACCATTAGGTCCTGATTGCTCCCCCGAACCCTGAGACTGTTATGTGATATGAACTTTTCAGACATTTGTTTTCGACATGAACTTACCGCGCTTTTGTAGACATAAGATAACAGTGACGAAGTGGTGGATGGCAACGCAACCATGCCTAGTAGCTTTAGAGAGAAAAGACCTTAAGATATTCAACCCAACTGACCTTTGGCCAAGGTCACTTAATGACCTTGACCACTTGAATTCACACGGATTGAAGTCGACTGCATTTCCATATCGCAGAGTGCAGAGTAGCAGCAGAAAAAAACGGCTTTATCTATTCAAAAGTCTAAGAGGCAAAATTTGACCTTGTCGTAAAAGAGGCCATGATCATCCAAGGGTCATCATTATGTCCGTTTAGTAGCACTACAGTTCCAAATGCTACATGTCAAGTTTCAAGGCGATTGGCCCGTTGGTTCTGGAGAAAAAGACTATTAAAGTCTTTTGTACAATATATGGGCATGGCGGCGATCTTGGTCATGTGACCTGAGCCAAATATATAAAGTTTCTTAGGGTCAAGGTCACCCCAAGACCGGCATTTATATACTCTTTGTAGTACTAGTGCCCCCAATACTATACTATATACCGAGTTTCAAAGCAATTCGCTCATGGGTTCTGGAGGAGATCGATTAAAGTTTCTTAACATATATGGCCACGGAGGGCGCGTCCTGGTCTTTCTTTCTCTCATCCCACACAGGATTTATATGAATACCGTTTAACGATCTTGATCCCTTGTACTCCTAGAGATTGAAGTTGTCTGCATCTTAGAGTCTAATAGCAACAGTAAAAAGCACTTTTGCAGCGTTTCCCATTCAAAAGCGTGTGGGACCAAATTTGATATTGCTCTAAAATAGGTCAAAAGGCAGCCCAGGATCATGATTTATATTATCTTTATAGTACTAGAATCCGAAATGCTACAAACCAAGTTTCAAAGCAATCGTCTTATTTGTTGTTGAGTATATGTTTTCACTATCTATGGGCATGACGGCCATCTTGGTCTTGTGACCTGGACCTAATGTGACATGAATTGAAATTGGCCTAGTAGTTTAAGAGGAGAAGTCCTTTGAAAACGTTGACAGACGACGGACGAGTGACCATTGACAAAAGTCACAAAATGACATTGACCTCTAGACTTCATAGGAGTTGTAGTCGACTGCACTCCCTCATCACAGAACACAATAGCAACAGAAAAATGCACTTTTTCAACTTTTCATATTGAAAAGCCTATGGGACAAAATTTGACCTTGACATAAAGTAGGTCGGGGTCAACACAGGGTCATCATTAATGTGAGCTTAGTAGAACTAGAATCCCAATTGTTACTTACTAAGTTTTGAGGCAATTGAACCCGTGGTTCTGTAGAAAAAGATTTTCATTTTGTATTTATTTTACAATCTATGGCCATGGCGGCCATCTTGGTCATATGGCCTGAACCAGATATATCAACATTGTAACCCCTTTGCCTGAAGGCTGCATGCGCAATTTAATTGAAATTGGCCTGGTAGTTTCAGAGGAGAAGTGTTTTGAATATGTCGAAGGACGCCAGACGCTACCATCCTAAAAGACCAGAAAATATACTATCTGCAGAGGAGACATTTTACAGCCACCGCACGGCTCGATCAACACCAAATATGTTTGAAAAACTGTAGCTTTATCATATGCACAATGTTCCTCGTCAAAAAGGGACACGCACATTTTCAGTACTTCTAATAACATCTTTCAGACTCGTTAACAGAAAATAGGTCAATGCGACCTGATTCCACCTTAGAATTTTCTTTTGTTTTTCAAATACAGATTTTTCTGTTTCTTTTCCTTTTTTTCTTATTAGTTTGAAAACCGAGATCCCACTTATGATCCATGCCAAATTTCAGTAAAATATGCCAAGTGAATCTGGAGAAGAAGTTGATTTTGCTATTTTCCCTAGGTTAAGTAACGCCGGCTATCTTGGATTCTCAACCTGGCTGAATTTTGCAAATTGAAACCCTGTAGTCTGGTCATGCTTCTTGTATAATTTGAGAAGCAGGCGTGCAATGGTTTCAGTTGTTGACGGGCGTCGCACGATTCCATTCGCACGAACCCGGACGCACTGATATGAAAACAGATCACTTTCGGTCCAGGTGAGCTAAAACTGGGGGAACTGATGATAATAAAACATCTTAGGCGAAACGAATGGACAGACTATTGGAAGAACAGACGGTTTCAGGTAAAACATAATGTCTCCTGAGTGCCACGGGGACATAAACAAGAGGCCCACTGGCCACTAAGCTCAACAGATTTCTAGCTCAAAATCGCTATCGCATTTGTATGGGCTCCAAATTGCTATCACATTTGTGCAGGCGAATACAAAATATACAGCTACAAAGTTTCTGTCTGACAGTCTGTTGAGTTGATAACACAAAATAATTGAGCCGCGACACGAGAAAACCAACAAAGTGGTTGTGCGCCCAGCGCAGACTCAGATCAGCCTGAGCATCCGCTCTGTCTGATCAGACTCTTCGCTAAGCGCTTAAAAGGTAGCTAAGGGTCTAAGCTTCCTCCATGCGGACAGCAAAAACTCTTGTCCGACTGGGCGGATGCCAAAATCTGACCTGAAGCTGCACTTGGCGCATATCCACTTTGTTGGTTTTCTCGTGTCGCGGCTCATATAACTTTTTTCCTTATTTTGTTTGTCATGGCAAAAATGGATAACTTTCCAAGAATTATTTGCTATTCTATTCATTTGGTTGCCATGGCACCCGGTCAAAATAAGCGGTAAACAGAAAAATTAGGGCTGATAGAAGACCACTCAAGGAATGTTTCTGAAAATGTTAGGTCAGAGTATATGCAATGGCTTAGCAATGACTCCCTTTTTACGTTTTTTTTTTTCATTATAAGTTGCCATACCAACCATATACCCTTTGAACACTAACAATGGAAAACATAAAAATTGTAAAGGCTGATAGAATTAGTAAGTCTAAAACTTTCTGCCTCATAGAGCATATGGTTTCTGAGCAGAAACGTTATGGTATTTTTTTTTTCATTTTTACCTTTTGGTTTCCATGGCAACGAATAAAATTAAACAGTGGGCATAAAATCATATGGCTGAGAAGAATACTCAAGAAAAAAAATAGGGAGCTCCGGTAGCTCAGTGGGTTAAGCGCTGGCCTACTGATCTAGCAGACCGGGTTCGAGCCCTGCCTGAGGCGAGAATCTTTCCAACCGTAAACAGGGTTCCATTGCACTCAGCCTTTCATTATCACAGTCCCATCGTCCTGATATGACTGAAATACTGTTGAAAAGGACGCAAACTCGCAAGTCATCCGTCCATCCATTGAATGAACTTTTCTATAAAAGTGTTGTCTAAATTCTGCGACGCCTTGGCAGTATATACCATTTTTTAATTTGTTTAATTTTTAAATAGGGAGCTCCGGTAGCTCAGTGGGTTAAGCGCTGGCCTACTGATCTAGCAGACCGGGTTCGAGCCCTGCCTGAGGCGAGAATCTTTCCAACCGTAAACAGGGTTCCATTGCACTCAGCCTTTCATTATCACAGTCCAATCGTCCTTATATGACTGAAATACTGTTGAAAAGGACGCAAACTCGCAAGTCATCCGTCCATCCATTGAATGAACTTTTCTATAAAAGTTTTGTCTGAATTCTGCGACGCCTTGGCAGTATATACCATTTTTTAATTTGGCCCATTAAAAGTATTTGGAAAAACTAAGTTGCCATAGCAGCTGAACTAAAGAGCTAATTAAAAGCCGTAAAGTCTCGGCATCAGAGCTTATGGTTTCTGATTTATTGCCTTTTGGTTTCCATTGGAACCAATGGAAATGACCTGTGGGACAGACAAGAAGACAACTCAAGAAACTTTTTTTTATAAAAAAATTTTTGTCAAAATATCTGTGAAGGCCTTTTTTTATTTCCCCTATTATAAGTCAATGGAAGCTCAAAGTTGCCATAGCAACCAAATTAAAGAGCATATTTTTCAAAAAAAAAAAACCACACACACTCCACAAACTTTTAATCCCCCAGCCCAAGGATACTACATATGAAATTTGGGACCAACTGGCCCAGTGGTTTCAAATGAGATATTTTTTTAAGTATGTTCTGCAGTTTTTGCATTTTTATTCCATGGTAACCGGTTCAAAGAGCAGGGGGCAAAAGAACATAAAGCTGATAGAAGACTTCTCAAGTAACATTTCCATAAACGTTTTTTTTTCCAAATAACTGCAATGGTTTGGCAGAAAATGCCAGTTTCTCAATTTTCCGAATTATAAATCAATGGGAAATTTAAGTTGCCATAGCAACCAAACTAAGGAGCCGATTTTCATAAAAAATACAAACTTACAATCGTCCAGCCAAAGGATGCTACAAATGAAATTTGGGCACCATCGGGACTGTCTTCTGAGGAGATGTTGTTTGAAAGTGTTGACGACAGACGACGACGACAGAAGACAGACGACGACGGACAACTGCCTATCCTATAAGCTCCCCAGGAGACTTCGGCTCTGGTGAGATAAAAAGTAGAAGGGTTTTGTATTTTGTGCATTAACGTTCTGTAGTCGTTTATGTGCAGTAACTGTATCTAGCACCACGATATGTATTATGTATTGGTTTACGTGTCTTCTTATGTTACGTATTATGTTTATGTAGTAGGTAGCTTATAGGAAACATATATAGTTGCCAAGTATTTTCATAAAAACTTCATATATGTCATCAGTGCATTGTCTTCAATAATCTTATGAAAAAATTAACTTCCTAGCTCTAAGGGTCCATGTTTCAGAAATTTTACGTCATTTTCTGAAATTTACCCCATAAACTAAAGGTCTGTGCACGAGCCGACAGAAGTGATTTTACCTGTTTTATACAGGGCGGTGCCCCATATGCTTCCTGCAAAATATCAGCAAAATGGGTTTAAAGGTTCTGCAGCAGAAGTCGTTTTAATATGTTTTACCATATATGGGCATGATTCTTAAGTCTATATATATAAGGGCAAATGACTTCGCGATGGAATATCGGGTGTGGCTGAATTTCGAACTTGTCCGATATTCCAAATCATCCGAGACTCCTTGGCTGTCATTGTTTCATGCAAGTATGAAAAAAATCCGATTAAAAATGAGTGACCATTTTAGCTATTTTTTATTCCACCGGCCCATGAATGCCTCCTTTAAAATTTGGTGCAGATTGGCCCAGCAGTATTTACTAAGCTTTCTAGAGCCTTCGGCCAAGAGGAGCTAAAAAAATTAAAATATTGTTCAGTTTGTGTGCTTACGTTTATGTTGTTTATGTGCAGTTACTGCAGTATTGGCTTTACGTATCTCGTTATGTTTATGTATTATGTTTATGTAGTAGGTAGCTTAGGGGAAACATCCCTAATAGAGAATTCAAAATTTCAGTCACGATTTCAAAATTTTCCCCATCACAGTCGTAATTAAATGGAAAAATGTTTAGTAATATGTCTCTAGTTGAAGAGTTGATAATAACATTCCTGAATATGACTCACCTGAGCTATGTAGGTAGGAACCCACAACCGTAAATTTGACACTGGGTAGCGACAATGACCTATCTCAAAATTTGAAATTCAAAACAGATTAGATAAAAAATAAAAACGGGGAACGTTTAAAGAAAAAAACTTGCAGCGGCCGGGATTTGAACCCGGGCCGCCAGATTGGCAGGCGAGCTTTCTACCACTAAACCACCGACGCTCACAACCAAATCAATTTTTTTAATTATATATTTTCTATGTATCTGTTTATACTGCAATATTAAGTACTAAACCGAAAGTAGAAATCAAAAGTAGATATTCGTCGAAAAGAAAAAGTGTTGAATATCTGTGTCTGTTTTCGATAATTACAAACCAAATAAGCATTTCAAATTAATATATGACAGAGTGCTAGTATTCAGAGTGCATCTGACGGAAAAAAACGAACATTAAATATTCATTGACCTTTGATAGTATTGGTTAAATTTTGACATGACGGGTTATTTGACCAATGAAATCTTGTGAAATGTGGGACAATAGCTAAATTATATGCGTCTGCGACGCAAAAAATGCGCGTCCTCCGCTGCCAGAAAACAAATCAATAATGATATTGAACTTATTTTTTTTTTTAAAATTCCAGGAGATGATATATATTCATTCAAGGAGAAAATATATGTAAGCCAACAGCTTACTATCAGATCCTGATCTATTTGTTCTTTGTATATATGTGTTGATCTGAAAATTCTTGAATAGAATAAAGTTTAAAGCAAATCTTTAAAAACATTCACATGACCTATTGGATATACTGAATATAAGGAAATTATGGCCGCATACCATCTTCTAATGAAAGTGTTCAGCGCAAAACAAGTGGTCGGTAAGAAGTTGTGCTTTGTATAGACAAAAGCCCCAACACTGTTTTTGTGATTTGCATAACTTTTTAGAAAATGGGCGAACCAGACACTGAAAATGACATCATACTATTTAGGCACTCTAACCTTCATATCATGGTCCATTGATTTTGCCGATTTAGACTCGTATTGTCAACATTTTGAATGCATTTGTATAAATCTTGGAATATTATCTGCAGGTCACAGTGACATATATATCATGGTCCAGCGATTATACCCCTACCGCTGTTTTTACGTTGTCCGTCCGTCTTTCCATCCGAAATGTTTTTAATCATCGAACGAGGTCCTGGAAATACACCTCAGAAAATAAAGGGTGTAGTTTCAGCGCCTTTGATCTGGTTTCTTTTGCAGAACTATGCCCCTTTGAAATTCTCAGTAAAACAATTTTGTGATCGCCACGTCTCCTAGACCATTTGACGGATTTCTTGAGTTAAGTTTTTTGGGCACACAATGATATGATGTTGTGCATCAAGATTATTGTTTAACATTCTGGCCCATTTTGCATGCGTTATGCCCATTTTTGATAGTTCTGACCAAGTTTTAAAGTTTTTATAGGAAATTTTTGCATCGACTATTTTCAAATTTTATTCATGTATGCTGCATTAGAAAAAAATTGACATACATTTTTTGTTTTTGCTCGAAAGCAGTTAAGGGCGGAGTTATGTCCCTTTGAAGCTCTGTATGGATAAAGTTTGTGGTCGCTACTCCTCCTAAACGATTCGGGGATTTTCTAGAAATACAGTATGTAATCACATATTGGTATGAATATGTGCAATAATATTAGGATTGAAATTCTAGTCATTTTTGCATGAGTAATACCCCCTTTAAATGGTTTTTGACCAAAGTTTATAGGCGGGTTTTGGTCATTTTGCTCCAGTGCTTTTAGGATTTGACCCATGGATGCAGCCAAAGAAAAGAGCTCACATGTATTTTTTCAGTTTTTCCTGGAGGGATTTTACGGCCGGGTTATGCCCCTTTGAAGTTCTGTATGGACAAAGCTCGTGATCGCTGCTTCTCCTGGTCCATTCGATGCATTATCTTGATACTCAGTACGTGAACACATTTTGGTATAAAGATGTGCATTAATAGGTTTTTTCGTTTCAGCCCCTTTACGATGACTTATTCTCCTTTTTTTTATACTTTTTGCACAATTTTCGAAGTGTTTTTTTTTGGCCAGTTTCTCTTAGATTCTTATCTAATTTGATTGATGTATGCAGCAAAGAAAAAAGCTGACATGTAAATTTCAGCTTGTCCCGGAAGAATGTTTAGAGTGAGTTATGGCCCTTTGAAGTGCTCAGTGGATCAGGCTCATAATCTCAGTTCGTAGACTGCATTAGGGCTGAGTTATGCTCCTTTGGTGTTTTCCTAGCAGTCGTTTTGTTTATTGGGAAATCAAAATGTAGTTTGTTTAGGACAATGGTAAAATGCGGATTGGGGACGAGGGGTGGAGGGGGAGGGGGGTGGGAGGCGGGCTAGTTAGCCATGCGTACTGCCATTTGTAGTTTTTCCTCATTACCCCAATGGTACTTTTGGGATTTGATCCAGCTTGAATCAATTTGTCTTCAAGATACAACATATGAACTTAAACAAATTGCAGGCCACTGTGACTTACATTTGACGGTCCAGCAATTTTACCTTATATCATGAACACCTATCAATTGGTCTGCATCATATAAGGGAAACTGGATCAGTCCGTCATAGCAAATGCTCTCATACTATTTGTAGGTCACTGTGACTTATTGCCCATAGTCTAGTAATATTGCTTTTTAACATCAACATAACTGACACTAGAAATGACGGCCTCACTGAAGTTCACTGTGACCTTTATTTCTTGGTAAAGTGATTTTTCCTTTTTTCTTGGGCACTATTAAGTAGTTATGCATTATACATGAAATGTTGGTTTCTAAAAGCCCTAAATACTGTGACTCGTTAAGAATTCGGCTAAAGGTAAATGTAGACAGACAAATACTTAAAAAGATTAATAATGATAATTATGATAATAATAATACTAATAATTATAATGATTATATATAATGATATTAATAACCTTTTTCCTTGACGGCATACTGTTCAAATCCCGGCGTGACAACAACTTTGTACATGATTAACATTCCCAGGGTAATTCCGATTAACAGATACGTAACTCTCTGTATCTTCATTTTTAGATCCGAACTATTTTGTCTCAATGTTTCGCCGCGTATTTATCTATCATGTACTTTAGAAGTTCTAGGTATTGGGACAGATAGGTTTGAGCAAACAGTGCAGACCAAGACCAGACTGCTCCAAACGAAATAGTCTAATCAGGGTCTACACTATCAGGGGCAGTCTGATCAGGGTCTGCACTTTTTGCCATTCCATCGCATGAAGGTATAGTTAAACCAGTCCGTTCCGTTTTTTTCGGAGTTACAGTGACTATATTTGCTGTCCCAAATTTCATCAGTTTTACAGTATTCCAAAGTCAGCTGTCAATATGCGGACATAAATACCTGAGCAAACAGTGTAGACCCTGATCATACTGCTCCTTGGGAGCAGTCGGACCTAGCTGATCACTGTTTGTGATCTACTTAATATGTAAAAACGACTTTTCTTGCTCGAAGAGGGCAGGCAATTCCCGACAAAATTGGTAAGTGTTCGAACATTTACGATTAATACGGCATCCTTCACTGGATAGTATTTCTCTTCTTTTCATTAAAAATATGAGGGTTATCGAATAAAGACTGGGACTTTCTTAATTATTTGTGACTCTATATTTTGTTTTTCATATCGAAATTATTACCACAGCGTGGCAATTTTGTAACGCATACAATAACGTATTCCGAATTTTCATCTGCCTGTTGATTTCTTGTTGCCTAGCAATGACAGAAGTTAAGGAAAAAGCTTCTGGCCATGTTTGTAAAAATGATTGCCATGGTTACTTGAACCCACCTATTAAGTCCAAAATTATTTTGTTTTATTACATACTCTGTTGGGATCATACGATGTGAAAATAACTCATTTTGGACTTAAATTGTCGATAAAGCTAGAAATTTTAGTCTACAAATTGAAAAAAAAATTGCAAAACTGGAGCATTGTAATTGGGGTGGGCTTGAGACAGGTTACATAAATTAAAAGTAAATTTATATAATGGCAAGCACTTAACTCTAAATGGCGAGGTATACCATATAAATTGCATTACACATATTGAAGAAACACACGGTTGATGTGTTTTGTGTTGCTTAGCAACAGAAAATCATACATACTACTTAAGGTCATATTTCCTGAAAATGACAGGTTGCTAGGCAACCATTCGTCAATGGGCTACTCTATAGACCAATTGGTATAAGCAAAATTCAAACGTAATGCAACCAAATATAGAAAATATCGAAATATGTTCGGATACCACTATTTGGATAAAAGCCAGTCCTTATTTCTTGTCTTTGTGGTTGAATTATGAAAATCCCGGTCAATGACTTCTATGGCGCCTTACATTTTGAACCATAGCCGAAAACGTTGTTGGCAAAATTTGATAAAATAAATACTACAGGGAGGTGAGATATATTGCTCTTTCAAATGAAGGTAGAATTTTGAAGTAGCGGGGTAGGGTTCGTAAAATATCAAACAAGTCCTACTCATTATTGGATGACCCTCGCACAATAATTGTCAACTTTGAATAACCCTATTTTTCTCTACTTGTATTTTTCTCATATCAGAGTTTATAAGTATCCATTTCTAATTATCAGTGTTTGTTTTATTATAATTTATTCTAGTTCGTGTTTATCATTATTATTAATTATTTTTTTTACTATTTACTTTTCATCATTTTGTTTTTGTCTTATCTCAGTGGAACTGTATAAATCTATCTTACATGTTTAAATTTATGATTTATTAAGTATCTTTTCATTTTTTAATTGTTTTCATAATTACTTTTACATACCAATTTATTTATCTATGTATTTTTTATTTATTTATTTAGTTACTTTTTATTTTTTTTTTTTATTCTATGTTATTGTCTTTAATCATTATTTTTTTTCTTATAAATGAGTCTGCAAAGAATACTGTCCCCATTCAAAATGAAAGAAAAACTTATAGAGCTGTCTATAATTACTTTTAAATACCCATTTATTTAAATTTTGAAATCTGAATGAAGTGTTTCTAGAAAATAATGATCAGAATGTAGCTGTAACGTATCTGAGATGACCCCATTTCGGAAGCTTCGTTTTGCAGGAAAGCAAACAGGTACCCGCGATTATTGTCCCCCTTGTAATTATGGTAAGGAAACATATACCTTGACCAATGACTTACGTAATCGGTTATAAGACGGAGAATATCTCTCTAAAACTTACTCCAAATGTGTTAATCAGTCTTTTGAAATTCAGATAGAGGAGGGATATTTCTCTTCCCAAACAATTTTCTTAATATCTGGATACGACTTGAAAGACAGATTGAGGATTTTGAAATTGTTATGTAGGGGAGATCCGGTCTTATAACAGAACATATAAGGTACTGAATGTGTGCTTAAATTTGAACAAGCTTATACTACTGTACGGTAATATGACAAAATTGCAAACAACAATGTACCGTAAAAATACTCAATGCAGTAATGTGTCTAAAAGATGCAGAAGAAATGGCAAAGGCAAAGAAGGAATGGTGAAGACTAAAAGAGCACTCTAATCTGAAACTGTACCATTTGCACAGACATATCATTCCTTAGACGTAGCTTTACGGTAGACCCCGATAAAACAGCGTCCCTTATCAAAGGCAACCTGATTTTGGTCTTAAGTGGTTACTTTATCTGTCCTAAGGAGCCCCGGTAGTACAGTAGGTAAAGCCAGGGACGCTGATCTAGCTGTCCTGGCTTCGAGACTCGCGCGAGGCGGAACTCTTTCCAACCCTAAACAGGGTTCCATTGAACACAGCTTTTCATTATCACCCTCCCTTCGTCCTGATATAGCTAAACACTGTTAAAAGAGACTCATAGTTATTATCAAAATGATAGAACATAAAATTTCTTGCAAATTATTGAAGTTTTCTTGCCTATAAAAATGGTATATTCAGCTATTTTAACGAGTAAATGAAGATTTGTGAGTACAAGATGTCAAGGTCATTTTTTTACGTTAGATTCTGATCAGACTTCTTCCCTGTTAATCTTGGACAATCTGATCTTGGTCTTTAGTGGTTACCTTTTTCTGCCCCATTATTTGGATAATCGTTATTAAACAAAGTAACAGCTGTGCCAGGTATTGGGTGCTTTTGCAGATTTACATATAAAAACAATAACAAAAAGATAAATCAAGGTACTGAAAGAACTGAAAGGTGGGCATTTTATTCAAACGATTTACAGGAGAAGTTTTGAAAAAATTTAAGGCACAGACAGATGACGGATGTTGACAGAGGCACATCATTCTATAAGCTAGCTGTTCAGGATGACATTTAGACAAAATCCTCGTGAAAACAATAGTGTTTTGTCAATTATTCAGATTATTTTATTGGATACCAAAAAATCACAACTTTTCAGCAGAGATGGAAGACGTGGTGCTGGCATTTTCCTTCATCTCTGTTTCTTGTTCGATAAAGTTTGCCTTATCTTCTCAACCGCAGCATGGTCAAGGTTTGAATCATATTAGATGCCAACTTCTTCTCTAGTATAGTCGGTGTTCAATTGCAATTTTCACCAGCAATTCTCACATGGCTCAAGGCAGCTTTTCATGCGACGCCAATCAGTACTATTTGGACACACAACGTCAAAATGTCGTCGTTTTGATGTCAGTGCGACATAATGATGTCACAGAGACGCCCATAGGGCATCGTTATGAGGTTGTTTGCCTCTTGTCGGTAAATGGGACTACCATCCTGATGGAGAAGATAAAGAAATATTGAAAAAGAAAACAAAAAGAAATTTTCACATCAGTATCATTTATTTATTCATGTATTTATTCAGAATTATTTATGCAGATATATTTGTTTATTCATTTATTTATTTCCGTCGTTTTCGGTTGACATCCGTGCAACATATTGCTATCATCCGTATCACGAGATATTAAAAATAATAATAAAATGAAAGTTAACAATAAAGTAGGCCTATGCTAGAGACAGGACGGGACAAGTGACCCTGGACGACATTGCCATGCAAATGGTAACATTGGCAGAATCTGGAACGCACCCAATATCAGTTTTGACGTCAGCGTTATAGATTCAATGTCACACTGAAGTTGCAGCCAATAGGTTACTTTATTATCTAAATAACTAAGTGATAGTGATGATAGTGGAAGACACAAGCTGTTTTGTTGAAAGACACCTTTTTCCGTCACCCCATGCCGTTTCGAGAAAGTTGAAAAGCCTGCTGATCACATTACGTATGCACTACCTTCTCTTGGAAACATTGAGTATGTCACCAATAAGCAAGTTCAGAGAAAGTGCAGAGAAGAGGTAAGGATTGTTTCTTCTTCGAGCAGGTACGATGTTCTA
Source organism: Ctena decussata (assembly GCA_963989385.1). Taxonomy (NCBI): domain Eukaryota; kingdom Metazoa; phylum Mollusca; class Bivalvia; order Lucinida; family Lucinidae; genus Ctena; species Ctena decussata. Next base: position 2,414,410 of record OZ022504.1, on the reverse strand, counting down.
GCCGAAATCTGAATGTCACGGTAGGATTTGTTTTGGAAGACATTCACGTCATGCCAGGGAAGTGAAGCGGAATTTATTCCTGCTTTTATTTTCCTATCATGCCAGTCTAGCGGCACTGTGGATTGGTCAAAATAGTTAACGCAGCAAACGGTCAATTTCTACAAAGAAAACATAGAAATGGCAAATCAATTTTATTCAAAAGGTCAATCGAGAGAAAAAACATTTAGACCAATAGTATTTACTTTCGGTATTTTTCTTTGTCTTTATATCCAATGCTTATTCCAGCGCCCAATTTCTCTTAACCAAACAACTTCCGACTGGAACTTCATTGACTTGATCGACAGCGGAAAATCAAGCCTTATAGGTATTGGACTGAATAGAAAGAACAGAAAAAACACGTCTACCGTAAAGCAACCAATATTCGTTGTTTGCCGCACTCTTTGGTTGGTTGTTGTTTTCTTTCAAACATTTTCCATTGTTAATTGGCCAATGAATGTATCAAGCAGTATAAGCGCTACCTATACTGCAACCATCCAACATTATGACTCCAACACTGAACATTTTGCAGTTAATATAACATGCTCTAAAATAGCATCTGAAAGGGCCTTTAAACTCAATACCTTGTCGTTAACATTTCGGTGACCTAACCACTAGTAATATCTGTTGCAGTGATATATGTAATTTGATGTGCAATTTGTCCTGTCATGGTACTGTTTACTGTCTTCTGCCTTCTACAAAATAGACTTTGCCACTACGAGGACATGCACTCAGACATGTGGATTTTGCACGTATGATGTTTTTCACCTGTGCAAAATAAAAGATCAGCCCCATTATAGGTATTAATTCGGCCATGATGCTTGAGCATGCGTCCTACGAATTAGGATGGAAGTAGAGCAAGGCCTACTGTGCATGCTGTAGGTGCGGGTTGGAGTTGTTTGATTTTTTTCTCTGGCCTATCATATTTTCTCTTTCTTCCTGAACCGTTAAGCCCAAACCAACCGACAAACTATTTTGTAGTGTGTTCTGTTTAATGGCTACTGCGTCCTGACTACTGTACACTAAGAACTCTCCAATCTTTTATTTTGCACAGGTGAAAGACATCATACGTGCACTTGAATAAGTGCAAAAATGGGGAACCAGTGTCTCTCCACACAATTTTACGACTGGTAATATCGATATCTGGGACACGCTTTTAGCAAGCAATAACTCACGATGCAGTTTTTTGTTGTAACCTCTTTTTCCTTTCCGAAAGGTAATTTTGTTTGTTTTATTTATTTTAAACTATTACCAGTATTTTTAAGTATTTCTATCGCTACATATTTTGTTTTCATTTTTGTCGTTTGCGAACGCTTAAATGTCACATGATTGATACAGCCTTTCAGAGCCCTCTCAAGAAATCAAATGGCGTAAATTGTAAACACGGCGGCAGAAAAATATACGAGTATATTATATGCCCACTAGCCTGCTCCAGTCGAATCTGTATATTACTCTGGTGGTCAGATTCGCCTGGTAACTTTCAGAAGAGACTCTGCAATATGATACTCTTCTCACAAATTCTTGAGTTAATCAAAGCAACATTACAAGTGCCATGAAGTGCCCATTAGACTAGCAGAGATCTTTATCTCCATCACCCTCAGAAATCAATTAGTTTTGGTTTCTCGATTTGTCTGTGAATTTTAGGGGTATAGTTTAAAACTTGGAATGGAATAGAATGGATGACATAATCTACTTAGAATTGGTTATAATTGCTCCAATAGCATGGGACAGTGGTTCTTTTCGGGAAAAAATGGCTTCCGCAGAAGGAGACGTTTCTTTCCTGTAAAAGTGCAATTCCAAATCGATGGAAAAAGGTGGACAAGACCCTTCCGGTCCACTGTATTCTATTCCACATTTTAAACCACGCCAGATTAGAAGATCTGATAGTATATTATTTCAACAGTAGGAAATTTACATTATGTCAATCTGTCTTAAACCAATAACAGTCGATCATCTGTATCACATTTTTCATTCCAGTGTAAACAGATTCTGTCCTCACTAGTCATGATTGGTGCTGATCAGATCAAAATATGTTTTTTATACATTTGAATGTAGAGTATGTTCTTAAAATTTTTCCAGAGGTGTTTGAATGTTTTGTAGATAATTTTTTATTCTAAATTCTTCAACCATGAGCTACATATATGTCTTTCTCCATATTCTAATTTGAACAAATCAATGTGTCATAATTATCAGGTGACTAGGTTTCATTGTGCTAACACACAGTCACTCTCCTCTTAAATGGGACAAACAAGTTTCAACAGAGTAGACCCAGGTAAGACTGCTCAGGGGAAATATGAACAGCGTTTTGCATTTACTTAATTTTCTGTAAAACACTCACTCAAGCATAAAATGAATTAGTCCAAAACCTTAATGTAGAATATTCCATTTTTTTGGAAAAATCAATGGGCTCAGGAATTAATTGTCTTTAGATAGCTTCATGTTCTCTAAACACGGAGGGGGTGGGGTGGGGGAGGGTGGTGGTGGAGGTCTTGGGTCTTGACTTATACTGATCAGATCAGTCGGACAAACCTGATTCTGCAAACAGTGTAGACCCTGATGAGACTGATCTGGAAAGGTATAGCAACTCTTTTGCTTTTTACTTATGTTCTCTGTTAAACACCCCCTCAACTATAAAATGGACCAGTCCAAAATCAAAAGATAGAATAATCCATTACAGAAAATTGGTGGTTTATTGCATTTAGTTTCCTGTTCTCAAAAGCTGTAGAGTTATAAAAACAAGTTGCCACAGAAGTTAGCTTTATCTAATTGACCATCTGTGTTTACATCTTTAAATTGCTTTTTATATAAAAATCTGCCACTGCAGCATCATAAAAGGCTGGACGTAAGGTCAGCAAAGTTCGCTAACCAAGATTTGGGAAAAATCTCAGATGTAAGTTACCAGACCCTATGTTCCTTTGCAGGGGATATATTGAACTTGGGTCTGTAGCCAGACTATATGCCCACGTTCAAAACCTAAAACGGCCACTAATATCGTGATATAAAAAGGCCAGTTCAGTGTTTATCTTGATACCTAAATCTTCGCGACATGAGATTTCGCCCATAACTCTCAGTCTGTCATTGTTGACTACCTGGCTATAGAGCAAGCCGCAACAAGATAGACAGTGAATAAACGGCGCAATTCGTCTCTCGGAAAGAGAAAAATGTCAAAGTTCTGTGTTATAAAAACTTAAATAAGCAGTGGCGACCCGCTTGAGTTTCAAAGTGTGTGTCACACGAGTATTACATTAATCAAAAATGGTACTGAACTCAATTAAATCAACCCCTGCTCATTCCAGGGATATGGTCTCTGGTAACAAAATGTCACTAACCCGATAACCCTGGTGGTGTCTGATATGTGGTGAACCTTGAATAAACGGTGCGACTAGTCATGTAACGATGATGGTGCAAATAGAAACAGAATAATAGAACACGTTGACCTGAAGACATGTATAATTGCTATAGAATACTTTCCTTCGTATCAGCCTTCTATGTTGGGTCTACCAGTGACACAGAGCCTCAAAGAAAGGTATAACCCAGGTATTCTACCTACAGTTGCGCTGCAACAAAATAACGCCAAACTTGGAAATCAGGGAAATTTGCCATTGTCACAAGTTTTCACGACCTGCAAAGTTTGGGTTCCCTTGATAGAGACCATCAGCATACTGACCAAGTCTACAGGAATTGGACTGCGATATTAAGGTGCATTACATTGCAGGACATAGTGTAATTAACAGAGCTCCAGATAAGGGGCGTATTTGCGTTTTTGACGCATGAGAAAAGAGTAAAAACGCATTCCATTCAAGTTTGATGCGTCGGGAAAACATTCAAAATACTGGTTGACGCATCGTATGTGAAACCGAAGCGTCAACAAACTCCTCTTATTTTGCGCATGGCCTTATGGGTATGTCTGCAAAAGAGTGTTCGAATAACTGCCTAACTTATTCGCACGAAATGTCCCAGCTTTATCCGCGATTAATGCGACGGTTCGGTGCAGAAATTGCTGTATGACGTAACTACATATCTGAAAAAAAAAACAGTACATAACCGGACTAAAAATTGAGTGACCCAGTCCATGTTTTGGCGTCATTGACGGGTTACAGAGCAAATGGACAGACTGCTACATTTAACACGTAATAGATTGGAACACAGTCTTCGATATTTATTTCCGGCAATTTCATCATTGCTTCTCACACGAGAATCAAAATCAGTTTAGAAGTCGCTTTTTAAGATTTTCCAGCGATCTGATCAGCCAGAGATTATCTAAAAACAAGCAATGTCTTAACAAATAATAATCGGCTTAGTTTTGATAGAAGTGTGTATGGTAATACCGTATGCATGAGTCAGGTACATGTAAGATATCGAATGTGCTGATCAGATAGTACGGATGCGCATGTTGATATGCAAATTTGTTGTTGGTGTTGGGGTTTCGATTTTGGAAATGCTGTTGAATTTTGACTGGAGTCTGTCTGTGTTTCACAAAACAATGAGGATTGGTTGGCTGACCGCCCACATATAACTTTAAAAATGTTCCAACACAACATCAACAACGAAGCTAGCAACAATTATTTAATTTCATCATTGATTTCTGTGTCAAGTTATTTTGTTGGATTTATATATTATTCATGAGCGACATGACTGGTGAAATGTTCTCTGGCAAAGTGCGATTAGACCGAAATATCTAGATTCATCACGACGCAGTTTATAGGCCAACAGTCCAATGAAACTGAAAATAGAAAGAGAAAGGAAAAGTACGATGGCCAAATTGGCTCATTTTTCATTTCCATACTATTTCACAATTCCGAATTCCGAATTCTGAATTCCGAATTCTGAATTCCGAATTCCGAAATTCGTAGAACAAACTGGACGCTTGATTATTCTTACTTATTTCATATCGCCAAACCTTTATCAAGCGTTTAGTATGTTCTACGAATTTCGGAATTCGGAATTCAGAATTCAGAATTCGGAATTCAGAGATATATGCGAAAAGGGAAGACTCTGATTAGATTGTGAAGATGCGCAGGCTGAACTGAGTAATCCCCGTACTCAAGCAAGGTCACATACAGAAATGACCGCTTCCAAAACTGTGGATTGTGCTAGGATAAAAAATGTTGTTCCTTGTATCATATTTTTGATAGTGTATTTGCGAGATTTGACGTTTTACTTCTAATCGAACAAGTCATTTAATCTTGAGTTGCACGAATGTCTCGCAGTCACGTTTAATTTAACGTGTTCTGGCCCTATAATACTTCTCGTTTCTGTTGATTAGCATACACTAACGATATTTGATTGAAGAAATTACGTAGTGCTATTCTCCGGAGATCTGACCATGATTTATTAATAATTTATCTAATTTTATTATTGAAATATTCTGACTTTGCTAGCCATTACCGCATCTGAAATTCTGATAGTTCTTTTTGATGTATTATAAAGTCTACGATGTTGCGATTCATATATCGTCTTTACTAACAAGCCTAGCGTGGTGTGTAGACCCTGTTCAGTGTCTGCAACTTAGTATGTGTAATCTCATCAGTTATGCACACACTGTCTGTGTGTGTTAGCCTAGACCAGTCGACTAAGCCATGTCGGCTGTGTAGAACCTGATTAGTTGGTTTAAATTGGTTTTGTAGATCATGATCAGCATACAGGTGTAAATACTTCTATACGGATAAGATATGTGGATATTCATGTATTGAAATAAAACTTGGTGAGCTCTGTAGAACCTGATCAGCTGGGTTAATCAAATTGGTTCTATAGATACTAATCCGTATACAGGTGTTAAAATTAATCTTTGTTCAGTTATATGCATGACAAATACTTTAGAAACATATTCAATTACTTTTATATAATCACATGCAAGTCTGTTTTCTCGAACATTATAATATTATAATGTGAAATGGCGCAAATAGCGGGAATCAATTTTGAAGGCCCGGTTTGATGGCTATGACGGTGACATGTTACTATTGTAACAAATGATTACGTAGATTGTAATCATTGTGGTGTAATGGCAGTTATATTTTATTGTAATCTTTAGGTTATATGGTTCTTACAGTGGAAGGCGCACGGGTTCTTCCTGTAAGAAGGGTTTTCGTTGAGCTGATCGTTTCCTCCGATAAGGGACATAATATCTTAGGGACAGTCACTTGTGTTTTGACTGTGTGCCTGCCAACGTTTGGGATGTGTACAATATTATATGTCATTATCAGCGTCCCTTTGTTTTTTGGATCTGATTTTGCTATATAATAATCAATTGTAAGGGACTTGTAAGAGTACGACATGTGGCAAACATACAATGTATATGTATTGCGAAATTAACATAGGAGCAGCGTGTAATGTTTAATATCGAGATTTCTAGGACATGCTACCTAGTTTTCAGGTCCCATTCCTGTATATGTCTAGTTCCTGTAACTGTTCCAGCTCCTGTACATAGATTAATGTATTTCTACCAGTAACCGTCTTTGTGTTGGTATCTTCATATATGTACTTATACGATGTATGACTACCATGCTAGTGTAATGGTGTCGATATATGGTGTGAAGAGTATACATCTGGTTATACAGTGTTACCAAGACTTGTTCAAGAAACATTACTGCATGCAAGGGAGATAATTCTACCACCTAAGTTATGTATAGTTTATCTGATTAGTGAAGATTCGTGTCTTCCTTTTTACATGGAAAAGAACTCTAAATTCAGGAGCAAGAACTATTGATCAATTCTAGTAAACATCCAGCAGTTCATTTGTGAAACTCTCTGAAATAACTCTGAGAAATATTGAGCAGTTTTATTTGGGAAAAATCTCTGAAATAACTCTAGGAAATATTGAGCAGTTCTATTTTCTTAATTGTTTGTAATGGCGTTAGTCCATCGTCACCTGCCCAACGTTCGTCATTTTCCGTGACAATGGTGTCAGAAGTGGGATAAAAAGGTGCCTTTGGACACGTTTTTCTTGCAATTTGGGAATCAGACGTAATATACTTTTAGAAATATGCATCTTGTTGTACATGTATTATATTTAGTTACGGAAATTAGTCAATGTGTTATATTATGTACATTTCAGAAGGTAGTGATTAGCGGGACCGTGGTCAGTTCTATGTCAGTGTGTCCCATGGTGAGACCAACGGAGAAAGCACTACAGGGGGTAAAGAAAGGATAAGGTCAGGAAAGCTTTTATTGTTCAATTACTGTAGTCACTTTTGCCCTTAATTATGAATGCCTAGTGTATTTCATTGTGGAAATAGCCAATGCATACGGTTGAGCATATTGGCAGTTATAACTCGGAGAGGTGTCATGTTGATATAGAGTAATTTGGTGTGTTATATTAGGCCATTACTAAAACCTTGTACCGCACCGCACCGCACCGCACCGGCTAAAACCTTGTACTGCACTTACGGAAATATCCGTACAGTGTCGAGTAAATTCCGAACTTTACCGCACTCACGTTATATGCTATCTCTATATACAGATTTGTTCCTGTGTTTCTTTGTGAGAATGAATAATGAATCTATTAAATTTACCTTATGTCGAATTTATGTCAACGAAATTACTTCTCCATCTCAACATATATACTACATAGAATCACTTTTTCTATTTTTTTGCAAGCAAACTCTAAATTTTAATACTTTGAATATCTTCTGTGCATGCATCATAATATGGCAAATTTCCATTATACTGTCAATGCCTTTTCTCCAAAGAATTTATACATTTATTTCTCTGGTGATTGCAACACAGGCGTACTTTTAAGAGTTACTTCCAATCCCTGTAGAAATTCTTTTCAGATGGAGATATATTTGTATATGCGATTTGTCTAAATCTTGGAAACTATTGGGATGAAATATCGTAAAACAAAACAAAATATATTCAAATTATATCTCAGTCTATTTTTTTATCATTTATGTTAAATGGTTAAACCAAAACCAACCCAATCCAAACGCCAGGGACTACCATGTGATAGTTATACTGAGAATGTATTGAAATGGATAAAACCGATACTAAAATCTTTTTTGAGGTTGGGTAATTAAGGTTTCAGCATAACATAAATATGTTTATACTTCCAATTCGTAAATATGTCTAATAAAAAAAAACACTTACATACAGAACCAGCATAATTATACTTTGCCTACGGTAGAGTCCGTAAAATCCGGTATGATTCGGAAATCTTCGGCGGTGCGGTACTCTATTTTACCCCAGTGCGGTGCGGTGCGGTGCGGTACAAGGTTTTAGTAATAGCCGTTATATTATGATATAGGCAACGAGGAGTGAAATAGTGTTGATATAAATTTTGTTTGTGCGTTGGCCTATGATCATTGTGAGTATTAATATTGCCCTCTTCTCGAATTAGTGGATATTGCATTTTTGTTGAACAGATGTTCTGCCTTTGCGTTGGGCTTCAGTGTAAAGTAGAAAGAGTTGGTTCTGGTTTAAGGGCATATAATTAACAGTGATTTTGCAACAATTGTCGTGTGAAACTTTTTTTACTCCCGAAGGAAGGCTCCCTTTTCCTTAGGGAGCAAATTCTTTCCTTAGAGTTAGAAATGGTAGTTATTTTCCCGTAAAAATGTACCCAATTAGCTTAATACATCTTTGTTGCAAAAAAAACGAATTAAGAATTATAAAAAGCTAAGGGAAACCTCTACATGGAAAGACTGTGTACCATGGGTGTATGTTATGAGGTATGGATTTGTCCCTTGAGCCTGCTTCGAAACATTTCTATAAAATCGGATCACTTAAATGGTTCTGCAGTGTAAAACTAGACCAAATGCAACGGGGTGCGTAGCATAGTTTTGTATTTTTGTATACTGTTGGTTAAAGAACTAATTGCCAATATGCTGGGCTACAACGACCCTGAAAATGCCATAAACGCCAGCTCCCTTTCCCCTCTCCCTCAGAACTATGATTATCAAGCCAGCTACGCCAAGGCCTCCCACCCCTGAAGACCTCTCCTTCCACATCCCCCCTCGTGGGCGTAGCTGGCTTGAAGACTCCTCCTTCCACACCCCCAAACGCACACACTTTTATGGCAAATGGATTGCGTACACAGTATCTAATGGAATGCAGTTTCCCCAACTGGGACCTCAATTTCAAAAAATGCAACTCAATAGACGGTTACCGGTGAACACTTCCTTTAAATATTGGGTCATTTTCTCTAAAAATTATATCACATGTTTTATGTGCCTGTGTATTTTTTTTTAAGAGAAAAAAAAAAAAAAAAAAAAAACGCCTATTCACCCAGGCTGGTCATTCAGGCACAGTCTGATCTGGATCTCACATCTGAGCCGATCTGTACATTTGTATAGGCTGGTCAGGGCGTGTGTTGCCTAACATGCGTTCTTCTCACGGCAGGTCAGAGGTTCTGCACAATGTTAAAACTGCCTGAGGCATATGTGGACTCCGCATTCCACAACCAGTCTCAGGAGCTCCGGTAGCTCAGTAGGTTAAGCGCTGGCCTGCTGACCTAGCAGTCGCGGTTTCGATATCCGCTTGAGGTGAGAATCTCTTCGTAAACGGGGCTCCATCGCACACAGCCTTATATTAACATCCTCCCATCGTCCTGATATGACTGAAATACAGTCGAAAAGGACGTAAAATCGCAAGTCATCCATCCATCCATACAACCAGCATCTGTATTGGCGTTGATATGGCAGAAAGAGACTGCAAGGGTAACGATCGACAAAAAAGTGCCAAACTTTATTTTCATTTGAAATTCTTGCCACTCGTAAGCCTAAAAGAAATATGTCATTTATTTCATACACACGCGTGCGTTAGAACGTTGTCATATACTTCCCAAATTGCGAGCGTGCGTATGTGCGTATGTGCGTATGTGTATTTTAAAGTTATATATTGCACCATTTAATTAAGCACTCAGATTACTGAATTCCGGGCAGTAGGTTAGGCGCTAGCCTGCTGATCTAGCGATTCTGGGTTCGAGACCCGCTGGAGATGGAAATTTTCCAACCGTAAACGGAGACCAACTGCACACTGTCTGTCATTTTCATCCCCCTATGGTCTTACATGACTGAAATCTCGTAAATCGCAATTCATGACTGGGAGCGATGGGGCGGGTTGGGGTGCGTTGTGGCTCTCTGAGATCGGAATATTCCACTGCATTGTCGTCTCTTTTTTCGAATAGCCATTTCCCTGGAAAAGGGGCGAGGACAATTTTCTGACAGTTTATGATGCAATGAGAGAGAGAGAGAGAGAGAGCGAGTAGGGCAATGCCTGACTGGACTATTCTGAATCTCTGGATCGTGAAGCATTGTATCTTATCTTAAAGACAGAAAAAAAAACTTGATTAGTGTCTATGATAATTATGCCCATTTGGGTAAATTAACAAAAGAAAAAGCTAATGTAAATAATAATAAAAATAATAATCATAATAATGATAATGGAGCAATGTCTCTGTTTGATAAGGATAGAAAAATAATTATTTTTTATGATAATTTTGCCCGTTTGGTAAATTGAAAAACGAGAAAAAGATGTATCAGCGACAACACCACCACCAACAACAATAACAATAACAATAACAATAAAAATAATAATAATATGATAATAATTTCATAATAAGATCTTTATAGAAAAATAAAAAGGTGCATGTTGTCGCGAGGGGTCAGGTGATTAAATTCGATTATCGACTGGGTTTTGTAATACCCTAAAACTGATTTAACAGCCACATCCTGCAAATTGAACCGACATAGATAAAATATCCTGATGAATAATTATATGGCAAAGATATCAAACAACAAATATAAGTTTTCAAGAAAGTAGCGGAAGAAAAATAGAAGAAAATCGATTAAGCTGAAAAAAGATAAAAGAAAATATAGATAAAAGACAAACTCTTGAAACTAATGACACATAGATGAATAGGATATAAAATACGGCAGAAAAATTAATAAATAAATTCGTCCAATAATTGTCGCTCCGCTTTTACAAGTTACCATTCCATTTAACGATGATAATTGGAATGGAATGGTCTGAAATATCGGTGCGTTCCACGGCGTTCCCGCGTCATTCAAAAGGCATTACTGGGGCGGTACCATTCCATTTACATGGCGGTAGCGGTGCACCCGACGGGGAAGCTTTACTGTTGCCTGTAGTGTAATTTTGTACTGTCATTTCCTCCCTTGAGCCCAATGATGGAACACGAATTAAATTGTAGGAATATTCCTACGATTTGGTCTGATCTAAGTGAGTGAACTCGGGTTTAACGAGGAATATTCCTACAATTTGATGATATCAGTTGAGCCATAGCAAAACCAGGGCTGGTAAAGTGTGATTTCGGCCACCCCAAAACAAGGCTTCTAGGTAACTATTTTCAATGATGCTCAATTTTGCACTTGCTATTTAGCACTTTTTACAGTCCAAAAACCTGCATTTTCTGTGCATAAAAGGATATCTCGTGGAGATGTCCTTTTTATTTTGGATTCACTTAATAATAATAAAAATAATAATAATAATAATAATAATAATAAATAAATAAACACCAAGTAGACGGTTTAAAGAGAATTCGTATTCTTGTGGAGTTACGATGACACTTGTGTTAATTAGTTACCATTCTAGTGTGAAGAAAATTATTCTAGTAAAAGGTAATTAAAAGATAATACTAGAATGTGAAAAGAGAATGAACGAATGCACTAGCAAACATAATTTTACAGGATAGGAACATGTGACCTAAAAGACATAGATCAGACTACATGCGTTTAGTAATTGCCTGCAGGCTGCTTAAAACTCTCTGCTTTTTTACACAGATAAAACTTTTTTTCGTGCTGTTAGATATTTTATATATGAAAAAAGTTCTAATGTTGTTAATTTATTGTATTAAAGGTATTGTTGTAACTGAATGCTTTTATGCTTTGTATTGGTTCCCCATTTCTATTGATCTGTCAGGGGTCTTTTTCTGCTAATTACCTTGTGATTTAATAGAAAAGGAAATAACAGACCATATATAATTCAATGGACATTAAGATTACAAGAGCCATTTTCTCAGACAGGTGGAAGGGAAAGTTTTATTACATTCAATCAATCAGAAGTTTTATTGCTGATTTATGTCTTAAAGTCTCCATAGTCCTACCAATGATAAAAATCGTCAAAATACAAATCATTATGAAACCAGTACAGCCTTCAGAATTAATGAAAATATTTCGGTTGATGTGCTTTTTTGTATCATATAACTGACAAAAGAGAAGAAACAAAGTATTTTGGAAAAATGATATTTCTCTCCATAAAAATACGAGTTTCGTCTCCGGCTCCCCGTTAAGCAATGAAATAATGCAACCGCGGCACAATCAATGGGATCCTTGCTTAACAGTTTTGTACGTTGTATTTTCATCAATTGTAAAAACGCCTGTACCTTGTATTTTTATCTCGTGTACCTTGTGTTTTACCATGAAATATAGTTAGGGAAATCCAAAGTAGGTCATTTTAGTTGGCAACTAAAATGACCTAGTTATTTTTTCAAATCTATTTTATGGTAAATTCAAGGACGTTTTGATTTTTCAAAGCCGGCCAATCACGATAATAATCAATGACGAAACTGTAGTGAAAAGTTTGCAGCGATACTTCACGACAAAATATTCCATGCTGATAGAGCTATAGGGCCTTTAAGAACTTTTCTGAATGGCTAAGAGTTTTTGTCTAAGTCATTGAGAGGATCTCTTCACAACATAGTCAGCTCTCAAAATTGCTTCTGATTGGCAGAAAGGATGAACAATTTAAAACCTGCAGTCTAAAATATACTGTAATTCCCCTAAATTCTAGCACAGACTAGCCAATTGAATAATTGTCTCAATATCTGAACACGATTAATATGCAGTAACTGTCAAATAATTGTCAAAAGTCACTGACGGACTAGCAAGAAGTGCAAACTATAGTCAGACTTCTCTTTCTTGATACGTATCATCTGGTCTACACTGTTTGCTCCCATTATTCTTTTGATGTGATCAGTTAAATAAAACAGAGTATCAGCATGTAAGAAGAGACTCATTTAAGCAGGCACAACGTTGAATAAACACTGAGTCAACATTGACTCAATGTCACGGTGTTGAATTCAGTGGTGATTCAACGTTGTGTGCCCAGTGGGATAATTGCTGCATTTCAGAATTCTGTTATCTCACTGTTTTGTGTGTAAATATGTAACAGCATCAAATAATTGTCAGCCGAATTGCTTACTATCAGTAATGATAATGATAAAAATAAAAGTAGATAAAAATAAATAATACTTCTTTGAAATATTTACACCATACTTTCAAAATTATACAATTTAGCATCTGAAAATTGTTACGAAGGAAATACTCTTTAGGCCAAGATAGATGGTGGTTGGTTGGTTGGTTGTTTTGGGTTTAACGGTCCTTTGAGACAGTATTTGAGTCTATATAGCGCCGTCTCCCAAAGAGAGGGAGAAAGAAGGGAGAAATGATAGACGAGGAAAAATGTATAAACAACCCCACCCGCACCTACTGCAAGCACAGTAGGCCCTTGTCCTACTAGTATCCAAATCAGTAGAACGCCCTGGCACTGGAAGTTATACCCAGCATCATCGCACAACCCAAGCACCCCAAAAATATTTGAACTCGCGGCGATTGTAAATTTTACTCAAATTTAAAAGAATTAATTTGCACTAGCGTCGGGATACTGCTCACAAATCAGAAAAATAATTTTTTTCCTGCCTAATTTTCATAACGATGTTTCCCAGGAGGCTCTGAGGGTTCATCTCTTGGCACCGAGTCTGTTCATGTCCTTTATATGACCACATCATATACAAAAGCCATAACTAATCTTTTATCGGCCGTTACGATATAAACAATTTGCATTTCGGGTTGACGATATTTTGTTTTATTAAAACAGACATTTTTTTCAAAACTTTGACGGTTGATTTTGAACAATAACTTATTGTTAAATGAATAATCAATAATCTGGGTTTGCACTGTTTGCCTTTGTCCCATTTATGGATGGATAAAACTTGTGCTATCAATTTTCAAAAATTTACAAACTGACCTGTTCTCTTCTATCACTCAGTAGCTCGAAAAGGGTCAACAGATACGAAATAGTGATCCTATAGACTGATCTGGGTATTTACTGTTTCACTGGCACAATATGTTTCGGCCAGGCTATGGTATTTTCTCCAAATTTCAGAAGGCTTTTACTGCTCCATGTTTTCGTAATTGATGAGCCTTCAAATTCTGTCGCTATTAACAGTGGCTAAAAACCAATTTTAATTATTACTGACAAGTTTATGGCTTTATTCTTGAAGGAATCTAGGACTAAGATTAACGACCGAGGCCATTTCAGACCTTTCATATTTATTTTCATCTGATTGGCCACAGAGATCAAAGTATACTGACGGCCAATTGAATTCTCGAGGGCCATAAAGCATTATTTGTCTGTAACAAATTTCGACTTCCCTGAGTGGATTTCAGCATCTAAAGATGTTGACCAATTGGCCCACAGTATTTGTGAGAAGCTAAGAACTGTGAATTTATTTTATCTTTTCTATTTTTTTTTATACATACATATATACTGAAGAACAAAAAAAAGCAAGAAAGAGAAACGTTATATACATTAACGCTAAAATTTCATGGGATGCATAGAATCTAATAAACTTAAAACTGTTTGTCTGTTTTTTATCTGAATCTGTTGGTATTTGTAAAGAACTCCTGGCAAGGTTTCAGCCGTGGTTATTTTTTTAATTTTTTTTCGATCGAAATGTTAGAAGATTTACATATATTTGTAACCATTATTATTATTTTTTTTGTAAACCTAAAAATGCTAGTTAAAGTTATTGAAATTAGTATAGATATAATATCAAAACGTTTGCAGTATAACTTGTAGTGATTAACTCTATAACAATATGTAAATAAATTCATGCATATCCATTTCTTCGTTCATTGCTTCGTACATAATATGCATTGTGATTACATTGATACTTTCAATCGAATGCTGCTTTGCACAAAAAGCAGTGTATCTTAATTAATACGTGAAAGATTTGTTACAATTGAAAAACATAAACATTTCTACTATCGTATATGTACATTATTTCTTTGCGGATGTATACTTTATAGGCGGTAAAGCCACATTTCGGCATGTGATACCTTCGCCCGATGTCTCCGTAATTGGCAGTTACATTTTTCATGTATACTTTTCGGCCAGACTATTGTATTCTCACCTCGCTATTATCTGTTTTGTTTTGTACTGGTAGTTTACCCTTTGCATCCTGCCAGAAACGGATTAACTTTGACGTCATTTGAATCAGTAACGCTTCACAGAAACTCCCTTATTCTAATCTGAAGGAAGCAAAGAAAAACATTTCATTTAAACCACCGAAAATAATCAACCGTCAGTAGGTAAGGAAATATGCAATGCTACTCATGTCTAACAAAGCGTATGCGACATCGTCCTTCATCTTATCTAAGTAACGTCATAAAATACGTAATTTCTAATTGTTACGTGATGGCTCTAAAATGATTGTTATTCCAAATTCTAAAAACTATTATCTATAAATATTTCAAGCCTTTGAAGCAGACATATTCAGGTTTATGTTAGTGAGTTTTTCCCGAATTCTGGCATGGTTACAAATATAGCCACTTTTAGCGGCTTGGAGTCGGGCGTGTCAGGGCTGGTCTTGAAAGGGTCTGTTTGTATTCGAGTGTTATGGGTATGATAGGGATTACGTAATAAAAATACTTTGTAAACTAAATTCCTAAGGCATATTGCTTATGTTCGGCCTTTCTCTCGCCTGCAACTAGCAGAAACGAACCATAGTTATCACTTTTCTGGTGTCATCGACGGCGGCATAAACTTTGCGTCGCGTTTTCTTGTTTGGCTCCAATTTGTGACAAATTGAATGCGCTCCAGGCGAGACACAGTATTCCCCAGACATCATCTTCCTTTTAATGTCCCCAGCTTTGTTTTGGCTCAGCTGCCTGTACATCCTTAAATAATATTACTCTCTTGCAAAAATCGTAACTGCTGGGGCATTGATATTTCATTAAATAACTAGTGGACACGTAAATTTTCATGTCTATCGGCCTTGCACTTACAGTGTTTACCTCATTTTCTTGAAAATAATATGTGATAGTTTGTCCCCAAATATCCTAGGAAAACCACTGATGCTAGGATGAATATATTGTAGATAGACCTTGAAAAAAATTGGACCCATGTTTTATTTTTCTTTTCTGTCGGCCTCATACGTCTCCCCGTGCATCAACATAGTGCAGATTATTTTTTTCTGGTCCTTTGGGAATATTGAGTTCATATTAAGTCATTTTGAAACTAGAGTTCTGCTTCAGCCAGGGCCAGGCCAGTGTTGCATATTGCATTCCTGGTCTTGAAAGATTCAGTTAAACCAATTTAAAGAGTAACTACACTTCAGGAACTGACTGAATCAGATCCCAAACCCTATCCCCAACATCAAAGGGAAAGATTGACAAAGACATCCGAACGAACAATAAATTACAAGTAATAAGCCGAGTCAGCAGCTCTTTCCCAAATAGATGGCAACTCAGCTATCTTTATTGAACTAAATAATTTAGACCAACAGACGGGTTACAACGGACTAAGCAAATTATATAAAAAACATTTAACAATTATTTTTACCTATTTTCTATTTTTATGATAGAAGGATTAAACTGAGAATACAATAAATTAAACAGCACCGGACATTAAACAAATGCAAACCCAGAGTCTGCTATTTTCATTTCTTTGGTGTATTCCTTGCTCCCAAAGGATCTAACAATTCAGAACTTAAATATTTACTTTTAAATATGTATCTTATATGAAAAATCTTTGATTGCTGCTTCCTGCAGCCCGAATAATAGTTAGTTTGCAAAGGCCATAGAAACTGTGAAAATGTCATTTATTGTAAGTTTGGCCAGATAACTATGGTACACGGTAAAATATCCGTCGATTTTAACGGTAGAATACCTGGCAACCAGCTGCCAGACCTTTACCCGTTATTTTACGGGCGCCTGTAAACAGGCGCAGGAATCATCGCGCAGAGTAGAGTAAAATAAGACAGGTATTGTTTTGGGCATATAGCTCTTCGACACTATCAAAGTATTCTCGAGTACAGTCAGTTTACGTAACTCTACTATATCGTGATTTCAAAAAAATGTTCTACAGACAGATGCCCGTTAAAATAACGGGAATGGACTGACAGCTGGTTGTCAGGTATTCAACCGTAAAATCTACGGAAATTATTTGACATGTGCAGTTTTCCAACAAGACGATCCGACATGATTCTGTGTCCAAAATAAGTCAATAAAATTATGTACTTTCTTGGACCCTGAAATTAACGCCCAAATTTTGTTTTCAGCATGTCAGGTTTTCGATTACTGGGTGTTTATCTGAAGAAAACACGTAAGTTAAAAAAAATTCAAACTAAATGATCATTTCAGATATTGGGCCTTTATGGCCGTTCTTTCTATTGCATATCTTTACAGTTGATTCACTATGTGCGAAAAATTCAATCCTTTGTTGCAGTTAATTGTAGTATGCAAAGCTCTGTCACAAACACGCAAGGCAAGCAAACTCTTTAAGTTTTATTGCTTGCCTGTTTTTAAATGCATTAATGAGGAAATACAGTGAAACACGCAGCCACTCCCCATAGCATGCCTACATAATGAGTGCTTGGTTGGTTGGTTATTTTGGATTTAACGGCTCTTTGAGACAGTATTTCAGTCTATATCAGGCCGTCTCCTAAAGAGAGGGATTTAGGCGAGAGAAAAATGTCCAAACATTCCACATCCGCACCTACAGCAAACACAATAAGACCATGCACTACTTTTATCCAAATAAGTAGGACGCCCCGGCACTGGAAGTTATACCCAGCACCATCGCCCGACCCGACCATCCTCTAATGCATCACTTGTGATAGTTAAACTATATAGATAATTCTATGATGCAATAAGCAATTATATAAAGTATATATTAAGGTAATACCATATGTCTATACTTTTAAATGTGCAGCCTTTATTATACTTCCTACACAAAACATATATTAAAGAAAGAGTAAGATACTGCAAGAGCTATCCTTCCTGTGCATGTGGAATTCCAGACCATCTTACAATCTTTCATAATGTAAAAGCTTATCTTTTGGAATCTTCTTTCTATTGTCATTAAAATTTATTATGCTATGTCTATTTCAGTGACTGGTTATAATATTTATTTTCAATAGTTCTTCACTGATATAAACTGCTTCGAAAGGAAAATTTATTTGCCCTATAGTATGTCACGATTGTTACATTTTCTGTCATCTCGTATCATAGTGACAACAAATTATATTTCAGTCCGCCCATTGTCCCTCTAAAGTCTTCGAGAAGCTTAAACATTTGCGAAATTAACCGAACAGCAGTTTGTCTAAATAATTTTGATAATGAACACAATGACTACTGAATTTCGCATCATGAAGGTTATGCTAACTGGCATGCCATCCTTGTAAAACTTAAATACCCTTAACTCTTAACTTAAATATGTTTATTAAGGTGGTGGTTATCCCTGATTTGGGGCAAAGACATAAATCTGCATAAAATGCTGAAAATACAACAGATATTCTCCAAACTTAGCCCTCTTTATGTTAATTCTCACAATTCAGAAAACCCGAAATGCAGGACTTGTGTAAGTTAAAAAGAATTTATATAAGAAAAGACCATTGGGTAATTTTGTGCGCAAAAATCTAAAAAATGACAATCATTATTCAAAATGAACGTAGGTCTGAACACAAATTAATGCATTATGAAGAACATCCTAGCAATTATTTTTTCCATTTTTTTGCACATTATCAGGCTGTGAAGATAAATAAAGATGTAGCCTGTGTCCAAATATTTGTCTAAAATACACAGTAGAGTCTATTTTCAAGGTTGAATAATTTCAATAACACACCTGTCTTGGTCATTGTAATGTATATTTATACTGTGAGTGTGACACAGGTATTGGTTTGGTTGGTTTGGGTTTAACGGCCCTTTGAGACAGTATTTCAGTCTATATCGGGCCGTCTCCCGAAAGAGGGAGAAATACAGAAATGGTACATGAGAGAAATAGTATATATTATATATATACTATATATTCGGAAGTGCATTAGAATGCATTATATTATATATATATATTATATATATACTATATATATATTATATATATACTATATATTCGGAAGTGCATTAGAATGCATGTTTTGACAAAATGATCACATTCATGACAGGCAATAATGCGAATTTGTAAGCGGAACACATACGTCGCAAAATCCTCGCCAAGGCTCGTAGAAAAGCAGATATTGTAACTGTTTCACTGAAACCATGAATAACAATGACTTTGATACTTCTACATATTAGGAGCGATGCATAGATGTCACATTTACACATGTTTTCAGAATTGTCCAATGTTTGCTATTGTAAAAAAATGTACGTGAAATTGTGGATGGGGTATTTCAACCCCTTCCTTTTTACATATAGCAAACCCTTCTTGGCAAGACTACATTGCGAGTGTCAGTTAAACAGTTGAATACAGTTAATAAAGTAACCGTTGCCATAAGTACAAACAAATGATATGATAGCAAGCAAACGAAGTATGCAATAACTCACATACTTTCTGTCAACTATGCTGTCTTATCCTTGTTAGGAAAACCGATTTTCGGGAAATAATACTGAATTATTTGTATTAGGCCTCAGTAAACTGTCAGTGAATAACGTCCAAAAGTATAAAAGGCCAAGAACACAGTAATTAAGAGAGACAGCAGAATCTTTTATAAGAAAAACCTATATTCCTGATAAAATACCAAGTGCGTTATGGTACTCAGAGTCTAAACGGTATATTTTAAGTATTTGAAGAGGTACACACCCTTTCTTTATTGTTATTAAAAGTGCTAATATGAGTTGTTAATACCATACAATCAGTTTATTTCAGTGTCGTTGCCCCCGAAAATATGATGCATTTGAAAACCTGCTATTTTGTGAAAACATCGGATGCAAAGTCAGTCTTTGTTGCCATGGTTACAAAACGAAACATATGCACGTGCAAATTATATATCAGTGGAGTAAAGGATAAGTTCAGTGACACCATACAATGCATGAACATTTGATAGTCCTATTTATAAATGAGCAAATGGCTGTTGAAAACTTTCAAAATTAGAAAATATCATCCCAAACCTTGTTGCCACGGCAACAGTGTTTTCCTCAATATCTCCAATTTTGAGTTGAAAAAAAAACAACTAGGCGATCAAATGACAAGAAAACCATATATTAAAATATATTATACTGGAATATAAAAGTGAGCTAGAGCGTGGATTTTTACGCTTATCAAGAAATTATCATTAGTGAGTCTTCATCTAGAATGATTAAAACCGTTTCTACCGTTGCTATGGAAACGGTCAAGGATATGACGGAAAAAAAATGTGCAGTATAACGCCAAATCATGAATGTAACATTTCCTCTAAATTTCATTGAAATCTGTAATTTTTCGACTTTCCATGTTTCTATGGGCCAATACTCGATGCTTACAGTCAGCTTCTCTTAATGTGTCAATCATCTAAAAGGACTCAAGAAAAGGCATCCAGTGCATTATACTCTTTATGAATGCATTTGGAAGTAAAGAAGTTGTCTGGAAAAATAAGAAAATAAGATTCAGTCTTTTTGCTGGGAATTCTCGCATTTGGTGTAAAATCACTTAATCATCCATCCTGTATTAGTTGAACATATCTATTGGTAGTCAGATATTAACTGGGTCACTAAAATGGCCTTCTAGCCAATAAACAGTAGAGCCTCAATGGCTCCAACCCTGATGGCTCGTTAACCCTGCCTGGCTTGAACTCTTTCCTTGGTTCCCAGAGGTCACTTTATGTGGAAACTAACCCTGGATGGCTAGAACTATCCTTGGCTTGAACTAATTTAAATGGTCTCAAGCCTGTTTGAGCCAATAAAGTTTTACGGTATGGTAAAACCTTTGGTCCAGGATCCAAGGTGGCAGCCTGCTCAATTAGACTCACATAAGCTTAGAAGATATTTATTGTGATAATGTCAACTCAGGTGAGCGATTCAGGGCCTTAAGGCCCTCTTGTTTATTTAAGAAAACAAAAGTACGTAAAAAGGGGTATGCAGAGCAGAGATTGCGAGAAAATATACTACATCTGCCTTCATTTTCCCGACGATGATTATCCTGAGTGATGAGAGTCCTAGACAAATTTGGCCGGTAACCTACAAAAAACGATAATCGATACATGGCACGAAAAGTTAAGTAACGTTAATTTCACCGGGACGTTAAAGTTAAGTAACGTTAATTTCACCGGGACGTTAACATTTCAATCTAAAATCACAGCAAGACTGGCAATTTATGCACTTTAGCTCGAAAGTGAAGTCGGACTTGCTCTAATGTAAACTTCTATCATTAGACCAAAATGCGCGTTTTCCATAAACGTTATTATAACCCCGGGTCAAAAATGAGGGAAAACTGACGTTTTCGAGGTCAGATATTTTGAAAACGATATCGGCGACCTCCCTTCCTCTTTATTTTTCTGAAAGAGGGGCTTAAAATGCACACTATAGGAAAGTATGAATAAAATCATGTGTTTTGTCAGTTACTCCCACCGCACCTTAATACTAGTTAGCAAAGAAAATTTAATGCGTGGAATCATTTCAATATAGTCACGACCTCTAACTACATCTCCACATATAGGGAAATTTCGTCAAGAACCCTGTTCACCATTTTAGGGCCTATTTTGTATGTGGACGGCTCCACCGCTGTAAATACAATCACCTCTTTTCGAGGGTTAGCGTTCCACTTGGCAGTAATGGTCCAAATCCTTTAGTTATTTGTCCGATCAGCGTAAAGGTATCTTACTTATCCCGTGAAGGTTTTCTAACTCAACGCCGGACCGCGTAGCGCGCTTGACTAAGGAGCCAGAGGTCCCGGATTCGCTACCCGGTCTGGTGCACTATGCGCACTAAATTCCGGTTAACCGCTTAGGAGGTCTTAGTCGGCCCAGCAGTAGTTTGGCCGGTTAACTAACCGTCCCGACATGACCATAGCTGTTTACCGTAGACATAAAGCAACAAAACAACAGATAATCTAACACATCATTGAATCAACACGGGCAACAAATAAATCACGACTAGAAACATTCAGAGACAGTTACTAGGCTATATTCTATTTGGCCTCCCTTCACAATGGGGTCTAATCCTATGGAAAAAAGAAATAAGCGGCGACACGCCTGGACCAACAAAGTGGCATGTGCACCAAGCCAAGACAGATCAGCCTGGGCATCCGCCCAGTTCGTTTTCGTCATGGAGATAGTTTAGATCCTTAGCTACCCTTTAAGTGCACAGCGAAGACACTGATCAGACAGGGGCGGATGCTCAGGCTGATCAGTGTCTTCGCTGGGCGCACATGCCACTTTTTTGGTTTGTCGTGTGGCCGCTTAATTATTTCCTCAAGGAGATCTTTTTTTCCTTTAGGAGAAGACCCTGCGAGAAAAACAAACAGTCTGAAAAGGTGTTTCCTTTGTACAAATGGTGGAAAAGCATAGATGTCAGAACTCCAGATAAGAAGGGGTATTTGGGATAATTCGAAGATATTGTTCTTATTTCTCCATTAAAACATGATTTTTAAACGCGGCATATCAAAATCAACAAAGTTGCATGTTCGCCTAGCGATGACTCAGATCAGCCTGGGCATATGCCAGGTCTGATCAGAGTCTTGGCTACACCCAGGCTGATCCGAGTCTTCGCTTTGCTCTTTAAGGGTAGCTAAGTGCCTAAGCTACACTGATCAGACTAGGCACATGCCCAGGTCGATCTGAGTCGTCGTTGGGTGCCACTGTGTTGGTTTTGTCGTGTCACGGATTATTATTACATCGAGCCCCGTATTAGAACCGTCTAGTACAGCCTTAGTTATTTTCTGGAAAAAATATCCCTAAATTTTCCCGGTTACCACTTATTATCTGGATTTATACCGATTCACCTTATGGTCTGATTGTTTCACACTGCAGCAGTCTAAATGATTGGATGGTGGATCAAAACTGTAACCAAATAAAATAAAATCTTGTTTATAAACATTCTTAATATCTTCGATTGTTTTTCTGCTAACGCCCGCGTAGGCATCCTCTAAAGCGCTCTGCTTTTGTGCCTTACTTTCTGATGACGTCAAAGGATTTTCTTTTATAGTTTTAAGTATGATATCAGTAAGGAAACTGGCGTTTTTTGCTTTGATCTCAGTATCAACAATATCTACGGGGAAAGCATTACTATCTTTTATGAAACCCTGTATTTGGAACGCTACCCATATACGTCTCGCCAGTTCAATACTTGTGTCCTTGAACCTGCCAGGTCGTTCTACTGTTGTTTGAACTAGGCCTGGTATCGTTGTTTCAACCCTGTGGTCATGTAATGCGTCAGAGATTGTTGCTAACTGATCATCTGCTACTCTAAGTTTCCTCAAAGCATATTCAACATCGGCTGAAAATGATTCTTGCTTCACAACAGCAAGAGCATGTACGTCACAAGGGTTGCACAGAGACACGATGGGCGCCCAATGTCTGTTGAGTGTTTCTCCTCCATACGCTTTATCTACTATATGATTAAGGAACTCTTGAAAGGTTATATTATTAGCGTTTTCAACTTCATTTTCTTGTAAATCTCTTAGACTTTTCACAACCTTTATCGTGATTGCATTGAATGAAGGTAAATACATTTTATCAATAAACGCCGAAAATAACCTCGAATAAGGGTTACGCGACACGAGAATTGTCCGAGACTGTTTCCTAGCCTCGCTATAAAACGACAATACATATCTGTGTGACCTAGCGTGTACTGTGTAGCGAGCCATGTCAAACACTTTCGAAATACTTACAACTCCTTCTAAAATCATAAAAGCTTGTGTCCAAAACGAGCACCCAGCTTTAGGCACCTTGCAATAACTGAAGTTATAAACCGTTGAAAAATAGTACTTTAGTCGATAACTCCCTCTGTATGCTTGGTTCCGGAACAAACTCTCGTTTCTGCATGCGTTTTGAAGATGTTGAATACGCCGATGTTGTTCTCGCCCATGTTTGTCTTCAGTATTGAGAACAGATATTTCTGCCGAGGAGGATAGGGACTTGAATGGCTGAACAGTTTTTAACAGAGTCATGTTATCTGCAAATGAGAATAGATAGTTATTTTACAGAATGCCTGAATTGCGAATTTAACCATTATGATATTTCAACTTAAAGATACAGTGTTTATTCGGCTTTAATCCCGTGTTTTTCTATCTCTAGAGTGACCACAAATATCTAAATAAGACTTATGAAACTTAGCTATGAGATTGGGTTTGCCCTTCTGAAACAATCCCAAAGGTCTTGATCAGATGTATCTAGTTTTTTGGACATTTTTATGAAGGGAATCCCCATCCATCCACTCCCAGCCCCTTCTTATGACCGAAGCAATATGGTTTATCTGCTCCCTTGCCATTGCAACATTTCCAAAATAAAAAAAACACTGTTAATTTTTGTTAGGCGTTATTTTATCACGATGAAAGTGCAGAGGAAGTGATTTTGTTTTATAAAATTATGAATTAGAAACAGAATGTCAAAAGAGCATGCCGATAAGCAAATCGTGAGCAAAAAGGAAACGGTAAGGCAAAATCACTGGAACATGAAATATATAAGTCAGATTGGCCTACAAATAATATGCTGTCATTCCCAGAATTTGAAACATATTCCAAAATGTAATGCATAATAATTAAGTCGTGATTAATGCATTAAAAAGGGAGAGGATGAAGTTTAGGTTAGAAAAAAGTCACACTTTACTTTACTTTTGTATGAATTCCATAAAGCATCTCACTTATAAATAGAGAGGAGCATGGGATTGCCACTTTGTTTGCTTTGTCGTGTTGCGGCTAAGTTTAGCCCCATAGTAATCATACAAACTGCGCATGCCCAGACCTGGGTAGGATCCTTTAAGCTTAACCCATGTCTACCCAGTGGACTCTTCATCCTAATAAATTGGCCACGTCCCTTCACCCGGTTATTGGTGTCTGGTTTATTTCTTCTAATCCCAGATCGTAGAATTTATGATATAGAAACAGTGTAGATGGATGGATGAATGATTGCGATTTTTTCGTCCTTTTCAACAGTATTCCAGTAATATCAGGATAATGGTAGGCTGTGTGCAGTGGAACCCCGCTTACGGTAGGAAAGATTCTCCCCCCAAGCGGGAATCGAAGCCGGGTCCGTTAGATCATTAGGTTAGCGCTTAATCCACTGAGGTATCGGGGCTCCACAAATAGTGTAGACCCTGATCAGATGCCACATTGGTGTTAAATGAAATGAACACGTCTGTTAAGATCTGCTTCTATTGCATAATTGGCACATCTGGCCAGTAAATATAACACATTTTTGTAAAATAAATAGCTCATCCAAGCGTGTGAATTGTCATACATGAGTAAAGAACTTGTGTTTTTTGATCATTCGGGACCGTAATAAATAGCAAATAACATTTAGTATCAGTCTCACCGTACTTGGTTAATTGGTTGGTAGTTTTGAGGTTAACAACTCTTTGAAACAGTATTTCAATCTGTATCGAGCCGTCTTCCAGAGAGGGAAAGAAAGAAGAGAGGTATGATAGGCGAAAGATGAAATATCCAAAAAAAAAAAAAAAAACAGCCGCAACTACTGCAAGCACAGTAGACCCTTATCCTTTTATTATCAATAATAGTAGGACGCCTCGGCACTGAAATGGACCAACCACCATCGCCCGACCGCAGCCATGACTGCATCCGCTCTTCCCCAACCACCGTACTTAGAAACGTATCCCCGGGTTTACTTTCCATTCTTTTAGGGTGGTCATGTTGCAGTTAGAAAGCAGTTAAATTACAGTCGCTTCAGTGCAGCTAATGTTTAGCGCAGGGTGGCGGTCATATAAAAAGTGCCCCCGTATTTCACCACAGTGGACGGACACACGGCGCCAAGTGCGTGCAACTATGGTTACGTACCACTGAGCCACTTGGGGAACGTCGTTAAGAGAATTGAACTGAACTGAACTGAACTGAACTGAACACCACAGTGAAGATTGCATATTGTTTCTAGTCCTACGGGATCAATGTGCTCATTCTGAGTCAGTTCGAAAATAGTTCCGCTGAAGCCGATGCTAGAGGACAATGACAGTGTTGCACCATTAAATTACTGCTCATGAAATGACTCAATGAAACCAAGTCTCTTTTACCCGTTTGTTTAATGTCTTCCTTGCTTCCAGAGGATCTTTCAAAATTCATTGGACCTGATGCAAATTTTTGAAATATTTTCACTGACCATAGAATGTTCCCTTCATGGTTTATTTTTGGCTGACCAGCTGGAGTTGACAACGTTTGTCAGCTGATCAGTAACTTAAAGACCCTTTATTTGTATAATATTTCATTGTGAGTTATCGCTGCAAGCTTCTTACTACAGATTTATTATTGTAAATGACCCTGATATAGTTTAAACAAATAAAACATTGTAAGGTTTCACATAAAATCGTTCGGGTATTCTGAGAAATCTATAATTTGAGATCGATTTAGACTATTATTCTACATCATCGTCTTTTATACTATTCGGATCCTTTAGAAATTAATCAGTCTTTGAATCGACTGCCCAATTAAAATTAAGAAATTACAGTATGCTTTTTTTTCTGGTATCGTCACAAGATATTGTCAGGGTCACTGACGAGGCTTTATTAGCCGAAACTACGTAGTCTGGCCCATGTTCCTACTTCTGTATGTATTCTCTGCTCTTGAAGGAACTTTTTTAGATTTTAACTATTAGTGGCGACTAAAATGATTTTCTTTCAATGAACGGTAAAAATACAGTGTACAGGCCTGGGTCGCGAATTTTCGTATTGCATAGTTCGACGGATAACCAGGAAAGGAGCTCGTACTTTGTGGAGCTATTTTTCAATTATGTTTTTTATTTCAGTCGTGTTTGAAGATTAGAGACATTGAAAAGGCTAAATATGGAAATCTGGATCTGTAGCAGTAAATTCGGTTATCCAAACACATTGTTCCCCTCACTCTTTGCAACAATTATGTGACTCAATATATGCACATAAACCCATATTTTCATTTATCACCAAACGTGAATGTTGATATAGACGTTCTATCACTGTGAGTAGAGAGTACTGTGAAGACTTTAAGGTGCATAGTCCAACACCAGCAGCGGCAGCAGCAGATGAGTGAGAAAAAGAGAAATCGATGGTACCAAAATATACATCATGTCTTAAAATAAATATACGAATTTAACTAACAATTTCATTCAGCTGTGCAGGCTCTTGACTGACAAAAGAAAAAAAAAACGCTCCAATTTGATGTTAATCTTAGCTTTGCACTGTTTGACCAACAAAACGTCGCTATTAGGTGGGCATTCTTTGAATATTTCTGTGGTGTTTTATAATATGGGAAAGGGGGCGGAGGGGGAGGCGAAATGGATGAAATGACACTTTTTTCTTCCTTTTCAAAAGCATTCAGTCATATGAGGTCGACAAGAGGGATAACGAAAGGATGTGTGCAATGGAACCTATTTACGGTTGAAAAAAGTTCGCCTACAGAGAGAATCGAACCCTGTTCCCGCTAGCCTAGTGCTTCATCCACGGAGCTACGTGTACTCCTAAACTGTTTGCTGATCTTTCATTGTCGACTGCGATACTTGTGATTACTTGGAATAATTGTTTTTGAATTGAGACAGAAAACTATATGGCAGCGAAGACTTTAGAATATTCATGTGTGTGTGTGTGTGTGTGTGTGTGTGTGTGTGTGTGTGTGTGTGTGTGTGTTTATGTGTGTCTGAGTTCTGACGCACATGTAAAATTTATCATCGGCATAGGAAATCGGCCGAACTTATCAACAGGTTCTAGCTTTGTAGACCGAAAATGAGCCGCCTCTTTCAGTGGTATGTTGTCTTTTCTTTGATTTTGATCAATTGTGACACTTATTTCATTTTTAGAACATTACTTTTATGACAAATAAATTTATGTTTATATGTATGTGTTTACCTAACTTTCATGTGAGGAAAATGCCAAGAACTTCTGACTAATGCCGACCAAAGATGATTAACATGTACGGTAAATAATAATTTTTTCAGGTACTTTCACTGTCGCTTTCCTTTACTTTAAAAATGTATGGAAGACAGCAAAATATAATAAGTGAGATCAAAACTAACTCCAATCAATTTGCTGTGCACAATTAATATCAACTGCCCAATCATAACTTCGGGGGAGCCCACGATCAAGTTATGGAAAATCCCGACGTCAAAACCCAAACAGCGGCAGGCCAGGGATCTCCCGTTGTATCTGTTGAGTCCTCGTCTTTGCTTCTTCATGGTGTTGAAATTTGATTTATGTGTTTACCGTGAGGATTCATTGACGAGTTAGAGGGTTATCATGCGAACCGAACAACCGACTAAATGTTTTGTACCACTTCAGAAACTGAGGGTGAGGTTGGGTCTGTAAAATCGATTTAAGCCCCCCAGTAATTCATTACTGACCGTTCCAAAGCGGTAGTTCTGTTGTGGTTCTCTGTTGCCTGTTTTTGGTGTCAGAGTTTCTGTGATGTTTTACCTTATGTATGTTCTTATTATTTTTGGTTCGGTTTGGGTTGCTGAGTGGCCACCTTTTGGGAACAAGCTGCTCACTCGGTTGGCCATATGTTCTCTGTATCTTGATTATTTGTAATCTTAGTTGTTTCCAACTATGGTTTGAGGGCTGGATTTGGATTTGGATTGTTTCAGTTCCTGGTCTTTGCATACTTTTTACTACTATTAATATCGCCGACACCACCTCTCTAAACAGAGGTTTCCGCAGAATATAAAGTTGCTCAGGACATGTAGGTGGAATGGTTTTTGTGAACTACAGGTCAGAGAATTTAAATCTGAGTTCCTAAGTTTTGCACAACTGTTTTTACCTGTTCAAATTCGGCTGATTTCAATCAAATTGCTCTAACTTTCTTGCCAACGATCGGATTTTACCAAGGCAATCGGCCTTGTAAAACGCACTATCACAGAATTTTTTTGATTGGTCAGTCCGACTGATCACGCTTACACATTGCCGCGGAAACCGTTTCAAGGCATCCCACTATGCTGTACAAAATCGGAAAACTGCAGCCACGTCATAATGACGTTAAGGAAAATTGACGGTGGTCAGTAGCTCTCAAACGTTATTTTGCCTGTAAAATAAAAATATTTTCGTACTAAAAATGTCATATAATTAAAGAAGAAGGCTGTTTTCATTATGCTTCATAAAAATAATAAAAAAATCATTTTACTTATAGAAATACAACGTGGTAAAAAGGGGGTATTTTCAGTGCGGAACTAGTAAATTACGCTATGACGTAACGTCATCTGAACCTCCTATTATTATAGATATAGTAAAGGACAAATAAATATTGATTTCGATTTGTTGTTTTGTTAAATGAAAACCCAGCGAAAATCCTTTGTCTTAAGGTTTGTCAAATTTGGTATATTGCTTATTCATACGGCTCGAGAATGACAGTATATCAAAAATTATCCCTGAATACTAATGGTAACGTCTCTGGGATCAAATTCTTTCGTTTAGAAGCAGACTCCTTTTGGAAAGGGCTTCATTGTCCCAAGAAGAAGACAGGAAATGACAAAAGTTGTCACCTTTTGTAATACGGCGGGAAAAAAATGGTAGTTTTAGACATTATACGAAACCAGCCTAAACGGTAACCAAGAGATCTACAACTTATGCCCTAATTGTATTTCAAAATAAGAGGACCATTTGGTCCTAATTGCTCCCCCGAACCCTGAGACTGTTATGTGATATGAACTTTTCAGACATTTGTTTTCGACATGAACTTACCGCGCTTTTGTAGACATAAGGTAACAGTGACGAAGTGGTGGATGGCAACGCAACCATGCCTAGTAGCTTTAGAGAGAAAAGACCTTAAGATATTCAACCCAACTGACCTTTGGCCAAGGTCACTTAATGACCTTGACCACTTGAATTCACACGGATTGAAGTCGACTGCATTTCCATATCGCAGAGTGCAGAGTAGCAGCAGAAAAAAACGGCTTTATCTATTCAAAAGTCTAAGAGGCAAAATTTGACCTTGTCGTAAAAGAGGCCATGATCATCCAAGGGTCATCATTATGTCCGTTTAGTAGCACTACAGTTCCAAATGCTACATGTCAAGTTTCAAGGCGATTGGCCCGTTGGTTCTGGAGAAAAAGACTATTAAAGTCTTTTGTACAATATATGGGCATGGCGGCGATCTTGGTCATGTGACCTGAGCCAAATATATAAAGTTTCTTAGGGTCAAGGTCACCCCAAGACCGGCATTTATATACTCTTTGTAGTACTAGTGCCCCCAATACTATACTATATACCGAGTTTCAAAGCAATTCGCTCATGGGTTCTGGAGGAGATCGATTAAAGTTTCTTAACATATATGGCCACGGAGGGCGCGTCCTGGTCTTTCTTTCTCTCATCCCACACAGGATTTATATGAATACCGTTTAACGATCTTGATCCCTTGTACTCCTAGAGATTGAAGTTGTCTGCATCTTAGAGTCTAATAGCAACAGTAAAAAGCACTTTTGCAGCGTTTCCCATTCAAAAGCGTGTGGGACCAAATTTGATATTGCTCTAAAATAGGTCAAAAGGCAGCCCAGGATCATGATTTATATTATCTTTATAGTACTAGAATCCGAAATGCTACAAACCAAGTTTCAAAGCAATCGTCTTATTTGTTGTTGAGTAGATGTTTTCACTATCTATGGGCATGACGGCCATCTTGGTCTTGTGACCTGGACCTAATGTGACATGAATTGAAATTGGCCTAGTAGTTTAAGAGGAGAAGTCCTTTGAAAACGTTGACAGACGACAGACGAGTGACCATTGACAAAAGTCACAAAATGACATTGACCTCTAGACTTCATAGGAGTTGTAGTCGACTGCACTCCCTCATCACAGAACACAATAGCAACAGAAAAATGCACTTTTTCAACTTTTCATATTGAAAAGCCTATGGGACAAAATTTGACCTTGACATAAAGTAGGTCGGGGTCAACACAGGGTCATCATTAATGTGAGCTTAGTAGAACTAGAATCCCAATTGTTACTTACTAAGTTTTGAGGCAATTGACCCCGTGGTTCTGTAGAAAAAGATTTTCATTTTGTATTTATTTTACAATCTATGGCCATGGCGGCCATCTTGGTCATATGGCCTGAACCAGATATATCAACATTGTAACCCCTTTGCCTGAAGGCTGCATGCGCAATTTAATTGAAATTGGCCTGGTAGTTTCAGAGGAGAAGTGTTTTGAATATGTCGAAGGACGCCAGACGCTACCATCCTAAAAGACCAGAAAATATACTATCTGCAGAGGAGACATTTTACAGCCACCGCACAGCTCGATCAGCACCAAATATGTTTGAAAAACTGTAGCTTTATCATATGCACAATGTTCCTCGTCAAAAAGGGACACGCACATTTTCAGTACTTCTAATAACATCTTTCAGACTCGTTAACAGAAAATAGGTCAATGCGACCTGATTCCACCTTAGAATTTTCTTTTGTTTTTCAAATACAGATTTTTCTGTTTCTTTTCCTTTTTTTCTTATTAGTTTGAAAACCGAGATCCCACTTATGATCCATGCCAAATTTCAGTAAAATATGCCAAGTGAATCTGGAGAAGAAGTTGATTTTGCTATTTTCCCTAGGTTTAGTAACGACGGCTATCTTGGATTCTCAACCTGGCTGAATTTTGCAAATTGAAACCCTGTAGTCTGGTCATGCTTCTTGTATAATTTGAGAAGCAGGCGTGCAATGGTTTCAGTTGTTGACGGGCGTCGCACGATTCCATTCGCACGAACCCGGACGCACTGATATGAAAACAGATCACTTTCGGTCCAGGTGAGCTAAAACTGGGGGAACTGATGATAATAAAACATCTTAGGCGAAACGAATGGACAGACAATTGGAAGAACAGACGGTTTCGGGTAAAACATAATGTCTCCTGAGTGTCACGGGGACATAAACAAGAGGCCCACTGGCCACTAAGCTCAACAGATTTCTAGCTGAAAATCGCTATCGCATTTGTATGGGCTCCAAATTGCTATCACATTTGTGCAGGCGAATACAAAATATACAGCTACAAAGTTTCTGTCTGACAGTCTGTTGAGTTGATAACACAATATAATTGAGCCGCGACACGAGAAAACCAACAAAGTGGTTGTGCGCCCAGCGCAGACTCAGATCAGCCTGAGCATCCGCTCTGTCTGATCAGACTCTTCGCTAAGCGCTTAAAAGGGAGCTAAGGGTCTAAGCTTCCTCCATGCGGACAGCAAAAACTCTTGTCCGACTGGGCGGATGCCAAAATCTGACCTGAATCTACACTTGGCGCATAACCACTTTGTTGGTTTTCTCGTGTCGCGGCTCATATAACTTTTTTCCTTATTTTGTTTGTCATGGCAAAAATGGATAACTTTCCAAGAATTATTTGCTATTCTATTCATTTGGTTGCCATGGCACCCGGTCAAAATAAGCGGTGAACAGAAAAATTAGGGCTGATAGAATACCACTCAAGGAATGTTTCTGAAAATGTTAAGTCAGAGTATATGCAATGGCTTAGCAATAATACCCTTTTTACGTTTTTTTTCATTATAAGTTGCCATACCAACCATATACCCTTTGAACACTAACGATGGAAAACATAAAAATTGTAAAGGCTGATAGAATTAGTAAGTCTAAAACTTTCTGCCTCATAGAGCATATGGTTTCTGAGCAGAAACGTTATGGTATTTTTTTTTCAATTTTACCTTTTGGTTTCCATGGCAACGAATAAAATTAAACAGTGGGCATAAAATCATATGGCTGAGAAGAATACTCAAGAAAAAAAATAGGGAGCTCCGGTAGCTCAGTGGGTTAAGCGCTGGCCTACTGATCTAGCAGACCGGGTTCGAGCCCTGCCTGAGGCGAGAATCTTTCCAACCGTAAACAGGGTTCCATTGCACTCAGCCTTTCATTATCACAGTCCCATCGTCCTGATATGACTGAAATACTGTTGCAAAGGACGCAAACTCGCAAGTCATCCGTCCATCCATTGAATGAACTTTTCTATAAAAGTTTTGTCTAAATTCTGCGACGCCTTGGCAGTATATACCATTTTTTAATTTGTTTAATTTTTAAATAGGGAGCTCCGGTAGCTCAGTGGGTTAAGCGCTGGCCTACTGATCTAGCAGACCGGGTTCGAGCCCTGCCTGAGGCGAGAATCTTTCCAACCGTAAACAGGGTTCCATTGCACTCAGCCTTTCATTATCACAGTCCCATCGTCCTTATATGACTGAAATACTGTTGAAAAGGACGCAAACTCGCAAGTCATCCGTCCATCCATTGAATGAACTTTTCTATAAAAGTTTTGTCTGAATTCTGCGACGCCTTGGCAGTATATACCATTTTTTAATTTGGCCCATTAAAAGTATTTGGAAAAACTAAGTTGCCATAGCAGCTGAACTAAAGAGCTAATTAAAAGCCGTAAAGTCTCGGCATCAGAGCTTATGGTTTCTGATTTATTGCCTTTTGGTTTCCATTGGAACCAATGGAAATGACCTGTGGGACAGACAAGAAGACAACTCAAGAAACTTTTTTTTATAAAAAAAGTTTTGTCAAAATATCTGTGAAGGCCTTTTTTTATTTCCCCTATTATAAGTCAATGGAAGCTCAAAGTTGCCATAGCAACCAAATTAAAGAGCATATTTTTCAAAAAAAAAAAAAAACACACACACTCCACAATCTTTTAATCCCCCAGCCCAAGGATACTACATATGAAATTTGGGACCAACTGGCCCAGTGGTTTCAAATGAGATATTTTTTTAAGTATGTTCTGCAGTTTTTGCATTTTTATTCCATGGTAACCGGTTCAAAGAGCAGGGGGCAAAAGAACATAAAGCTGATAGAAGACTTCTCAAGTAACATTTCCATAAACGTTTTTTTTTCCAAATAACTGCAATGGTTTGGCAGAAAATGCCAGTTTCTCAATTTTCCGAATTATAAATCAATGGGAAATTTAAGTTGCCATAGCAACCAAACTAAGGAGCCGATTTTCATAAAAAATACAAACTTACAATCGTCCAGCCAAAGGATGCTACAAATGAAATTTGGGCACCATCGGGACTGTCTTCTGAGGAGATGTTGTTTGAAAGTGTTGACGACAGACGACGACGACAGAAGACAGACGACGACGGACAACTGCCTATCCTATAAGCTCCCCAGGAGACTTCGGCTCTGGTGAGATAAAAAGTAGAAGGGTTTTGTATTTTGTGCATTAACGTTCTGTAGTCGTTTATGTGCAGTAACTGTATCTAGCACCACGATATGTATTATGTATTGGTTTACGTGTCTTCTTATGTTACGTATTATGTTTATGTAGTAGGTAGCTTATAGGAAACATATATAGTTGCCAAGTATTTTCATAAAAACTTCATATATGTCATCAGTGCATTGTCTTCAATAATCTTATGAAAAAATTAACTTCCTAGCTCTAAGGGTCCATGTTTCAGAAATTTTACGTCATTTTCTGAAATTTACCCCATAAACTAAAGGTCTGTGCACGAGCCGACAGAAGTGATTTTACCTGTTTTATACAGGGCGGTGCCCCATATGCTTCCTGCAAAATATCAGCAAAATGGGTTTAAAGGTTCTGCAGCAGAAGTCGTTTTAATATGTTTTACCATATATGGGCATGATTCTTAAGTCTATATATATAAGGGCAAATGACTTCGCGATGGAATATCGGGTGTGGCTGAATTTCGAACTTGTCCGATATTCCAAATCATCCGAGACTCCTTGACTGTCATTGTTTCATGCAAGTATGAAAAAAATCCGATTAAAAATGAGTGACCATTTTAGCTATTTTTTATTCCACCGGCCCATGAATGCCTCCTTTAAAATTTGGTGCAGATTGGCCCAGCAGTATTTACTAAGCTTTCTAGAGCCTTCGGCCAAGAGGAGCTAAAAAAATTAAAATATTGTTCAGTTTGTGTGCTTACGTTTATGTTGTTTATGTGCAGTTACTGCAGTATTGGCTTTACGTATCTCGTTATGTTTATGTATTATGTTTATGTAGTAGGTAGCTTAGGGGAAACATCCCTAATAGAGAATTCAAAATTTCAGTCACGATTTCAAAATTTTCCCCATCACAGTCGTAATTAAATGGAAAAATGTTTAGTAATATGTCTCTAGTTGAAGAGTTGATAATAACATTCCTGAATATGACTCACCTGAGCTATGTAGGTAGGAACCCACAATCGTAAATTTGACACTGGGTAGCGACAATGACCTATCTCAAAATTTGAAATTCAAAACAGATTAGATAAAAAATAAAAACGGGGAACGTTTAAAGAAAAAAACTTGCAGCGGCCGGGATTTGAACCCGGGCCGCCAGATTGGCAGGCGAGCTTTCTACCACTAAACCACCGACGCTCACAACCAAATCAATTTTTTTAATTATATATTTTCTATGTATCTGTTTATACTGCAATATTAAGTACTAAACCGAAAGTAGAAATCAAAAGTAGATATTCGTCGAAAAGAA
The DNA here is from genome assembly GCA_963989385.1 of Ctena decussata. Taxonomy (NCBI): domain Eukaryota; kingdom Metazoa; phylum Mollusca; class Bivalvia; order Lucinida; family Lucinidae; genus Ctena; species Ctena decussata. Next base: position 2,378,847 of record OZ022504.1, on the reverse strand, counting down.
AAAGTGTTGAATATCTGTGTCTGTTTTCGATAATTACAAACAAAATAAGCATTTTAAATTAATATATGACAGAGTGCTAGTATTCAGAGTGCATCTGACGGAAAAAACGAACATTAAATATTCATTGACCTTTGATAGTATTGGTTAAATTTTGACATGACGGGTTATTTGACCAATGAAATCTTGTGAAATGTGGGACAATAGCTAAATTATATGCGTCTGCGACGCAAAAAATGCGCGTCCTCCGCTGCCAGAAAACAAATCAATAATGATATTGAACTTATTTTTTTTTTAAATTCCAGGAGATGATATATATTCATTCAAGGAGAAAATATATGTAAGCCAACAGCTTACTATCAGATCCTGATCTATTTGTTCTTTGTATATATGTGTTGATCTGAAAATTCTTGAATAGAATAAAGTTTAAAGCAAATCTTTAAAAACATTCACATGACCTATTGGATATACTGAATATAAGGAAATTATGGCCGCATACCATCTTCTAATGAAAGTGTTCAGCGCAAAACAAGTGGTCGGTAAGAAGTTGTGCTTTGTATAGACAAAAGCCCCAACACTGTTTTTGTGATTTGCATAACTTTTTAGAAAATGAGCGAACCAGACACTGAAAATGACATCATACTATTTAGGCACTCTAACCTTCATATCATGGTCCATTGATTTTGCCGATTTAGACTCGTATTGTCAACATTTTGAATGCATTTGTATAAATCTTGGAATATTATCTGCAGGTCACAGTGACATATATATCATGGTCCAGCGATTATACCCCTACCGCTGTTTTTACGTTGTCCGTCCGTCTTTCCATCCGAAATGTTTTTAATCATCGAACGAGGTCCTGGAAATACACCTCAGAAAATAAAGGATGTAGTTTCAGCGCCTTTGATCTGGTTTCTTTTGCAGAACTATGCCCCTTTGAAATTCTCAGTAAAACAATTTTGTGATCGCCACGTCTCCTAGACCATTTGACGGATTTCTTGAGTTAAGTTTTTTGGGCACACAATGATATGATGTTGTGCATCAAGATTATTGTTTAACATTCTGGCCCATTTTGCATGCGTTATGCCCATTTTTGATAGTTCTGACCAAGTTTTAAAGTTTTTATAGGAAATTTTTGCACCGACTATTTTCAAATTTTATTCATGTATGCTGCATTAGAAAAAAATTGATATACATTTTTTGTTTTTGCTCGAAAGCAGCTAAGGGCGGAGTTATGTCCCTTTGAAGCTCTGTATGGATAAAGTTTGTGGTCGCTACTCCTCCTAAACGATTCGGGGATTTTCTAGAAATACAGTATGTAATCACATATTGGTATGAATATGTGCAATAATATTAGGATTGAAATTCTAGTCATTTTTGCATGAGTAATACCCCCCTTTAATTGGTTTTTGACCAAAGTTTATAGGCGGGTTTTGGTCATTTTGCTCCAGTGCTTTTAGGATTTGACCCATGGATGCAGCCAAAGAAAAGAGCTCACATGTATTTTTTCAGTTTTTCCTGGAGGGATTTTACGGCCGGGTTATGCCCCTTTGAAGTTCTGTATGGACAAAGCTCGTGATCGCTGCTTCTCCTGGTCCATTCGATGCATTATCTTGATACTCAGTACGTGAACACATTTTGGTATAAAGATGTGCATTAATAGGTTTTTTCGTTTCAGCCCCTTTACGATGACTTATTCTCCTTTTTTATACTTTTTGCACAATTTTCGAAGTGTTTTTTTTTTGGCCAGTTTCTCTTAGATTCTTATCTAATTTGATTGATGTATGCAGCAAAGAAAAAAGCTGACATGTAAATTTCAGCTTTTCCCGGAAGAATGTTTAGAGTGAGTTATGGCCCTTTGAAGTGCTCAGTGGATCAGGCTCATAATCTCAGTTCCTAGACTGCATTAGGGCTGAGTTATGCTCCTTTGGTGTTTTCCTAGCAGTCGTTTTGTTTATTGGGAAATCAAAATGTAGTTTGTTTAGGACAATGGTAAAATGCGGGTTGGGGACGAGGGGTGGAGGGGGAGGGGGGTGGGAGGCGGGCTAGTTAGCCATGCGTACTGCCATTTGTAGTTTTTCCTCATTACCCCAATGGTACTTTTGGGATTTGGATCCAGCTTGAATCAATTTGTCTTCATGACACAACATATGAACTTAAACAAATTGCAGGCCACTGTGACTTACATTTGACGGTCCAGCAATTTTACCTTATATCATGAACACCTATAAATTGGTCTGCATCATATAAGGGAAACTGGATCAGTCCGTCATAGCAAATGCTCTCATACTATTTGTAGGTCACTGTGACTTATTGCCCATAGTCTAGTGATATTGCTTTTTAACATCAACATAACTGACACTAGAAATGACGGCCTCACTGAAGTTCACTGTGACCTTTATTTCTTGGTAAAGTGATTTTTCCTTTTTTCTTGGGCACTATTAAGTAGTTATGTATTATACATGAAATGTTGGTTTCTAAAAGCCCTAAATACTGTGACTCGTTAAGAATTCGGCTAAAGGTAAATGTAGACAGACAAATACTTAAAAAGATTAATAATGATAATTATGATAATAATAATACTAATAATTATAATGATTATATATAATGATAATAATAACCTTTTTCCTTGACGGCATACTGTTCAAATCCCGGCGTGACAACAACTTTGTACATGATTAACATTCCGAGGGTAATTCCGATTAACAGATACGTAACTCTCTGTATCTTCATTTTTAGATCCGAACTATTTTGTCTCAATGTTTCGCCGCGTATTTATCTATCATGTACTTTAGAAGTTCTAGGTATTGGGACAGATAGGTTTGGGCAAACAGTGCAGACCAAGACCAGACTGCTCCAAACGAAATAGTCTAATCAGGGTCTACACTATCAGGGGCAGTCTGATCAGGGTCTGCACTTTTTGCCATTCCATCGCATGAAGGTATAGTTAAACCAGTCCGTTCCGTTTTTTTCGGAGTTACAGTGACTATATTTGCTGTCCCAAATTTCATCAGTTTTACAGTATTCCAAAGTCAGCTGTCAATATGCGGACATAAATACCTGAGCAAACAGTGTAGACCCTGATCATACTGCTCCTTGGGAGCAGTCGGACCTAGCTGATCACTGTTTGTGATCTACTTAATATGTAAAAACGACTTTTCTTGCTCGAAGAGGGCAGGCAATTCCCGACAAAATTGGTAAGTGTTCGAACATTTACGATTAATACGGCATCCTTCACTGGATAGTATTTCTCTTCTTTTCATTAAAAATATGAGGGTTATCGAATAAAGACTGGGACTTTCTTAATTATTTGTGACTCTATATTTTGTTTTTCATATCGAAATTATTACCACAGCGTGGCAATTTTGTAACGCATACAATAACGTATTCCGAATTTTCATCTGCCTGTTGATTTCTTGTTGCCTAGCAATGACAAAAGTTAAGGAAAAAGCTTCTGGCCATGTTTGTAAAAATGATTGCCATGGTTACTTGAACCCACCTATTAAGTCCAAAATTATTTTGTTTTATTACATACTCTGTTGGGATCATACGATGTGAAAAAAACTCATTTTGGACTTAAATTGTCGATAAAGCTAGAAAATTTAGTCTACAAATTGAAAAAAAAATTGCAAAACTGGAGCATTGTAATTGGGGTGGGCTTGAGACAGGTTACATAAATTAAAAGTAAATTTATATAATGGCAAGCACTTAACTCTAAATGGCGAGGTATACCATATAAATTGCATTACACATATTGAAGAAACACACGGTTGATGTGTTTTGTGTTGCTTAGCAACAGAAAATCATACATACTACTTAAGGTCATATTTCCTGAAAATGACAGGTTGCTAGGCAACCATTCGTCAATGGGCTACTCTATAGACCAATTGGTATAAGCAAAATTCAAACGTAATGCAACCAAATATAGAAAATATCGAAATATGTTCCGATACCACTATTTGGATAAAAGCCAGTCCTTATTTCTTGTCTTTGTGGTTGAATTATGAAACAAATCCCGGTCAATGACTTCTATGGCGCCTTACATTTTGAACCATAGCCGAAAACGTTGTTGGCAAAATTTGATAAAATAAATACTACAGGGAGGTGAGATATATTGCTCTTTCAAATGAAGGTAGAATTTTGAAGTAGCGGGGTAGGGTTCGTAAAATATCAAACAAGTCCTACTCATTATTGGATGACCCTCGCACAATAATTGTCAACTTTGAATAACCCTATTTTTCTCTATTTGTATTTTTCTCATATCAGAGTTTATAAGTATCCATTTCTTATTATCAGTGTTTGTTTTATTATAATTTATTCTAGTTCGTGTTTATCATTATCATTAATTATTTTTTTTTACTATTTACTTTTCATCATTTTGTTTTTGTCTTATCTCAGTGGATTTGTATAAATCTATCTTACATGTTTAAATTTATGATTTATTAAGTATCTTTTCATTTTTTAATTGTTTTCATAATTACTTTTACATACCAATTTATTTATCTATGTATTTTTTATTTATTTATTTAGTTACTTTTTATTTATTTTTTTTTATTCTATGTTATTTTCTTTAATCATTATTGTTTTCTTATAAATGAGTCTGCAAAGAATACTGTCCCCATTCAAAATGAAAGAAAAACTTATAGAGCTGTCTATAATTACTTTTAAATACCCATTTATTTAAATTTTGAAATCTGAATGAAGTGTTTCTAGAAAATAATGATCAGAATGTAGCTGTAACGTATCTGAGATGACCCCATTTCGGAAGCTTCGTTTTGCAGGAAAGCAAACAGGTACCCGCGATTATTGTCCCCCTTGTAATTATGGTAAGGAAACATATACCTTGACCAATGACTTACGTAATTGGTTATAAGACGGAGAATATCTCTCTAAAACTTACTCCAAATGTGTTAATCAGTCTTTTGAAATTCAGATAGAGGAGGGTTATTTCTCTTCCCAAACAATTTTCTTAATATCTGGATACGACTTGAAAGACAGATTGAGGATTTTGAAATTGTTATGTAGGGGAGATCCGGTCTTATAACAGAACATATAAGGTACTGAATGTGTGCTTAAATTTGAACAAGCTTATAATACTGTACGGTAATATGACAAAATTGCAAACAACAATGTACCGTAAAAATACTCAATGCAGTAATGTGTCTAAAAGATGCAGAAGAAATGGCAAAGGCAAAGAAGGAATGGTGAAGACTAAAAGAGCACTCTAATCTGAAACTGTACCATTTGCACAGACATATCATTCCTTAGACGTAGCTTTACGGTAGACCCCGATAAAACAGCGTCCCTTATCAAAGGCAACCTGATTTTGGTCTTAAGTGGTTACTTTATCTGTCCTAAGGAGCCCCGGTAGTACAGTAGGTAAAGCCAGGGACGCTGATCTAGCTGTCCTGGCTTCGAGACTCGCGCGAGGCGGAACTCTTTCCAACCCTAAACAGGGTTCCATTGAACACAGCTTTTCATTATCACCCTCCTTTCGTCCTGATATAGCTAAACACTGTTAAAAGAGACTCATAGTTATTATCAAAATGATAGAACATAAAATTTCTTGCAAATTATTGAAGTTTTCTTGCCTATAAAAATGGTATATTCAGCTATTTTAACGAGTAAATGAAGATTTGTGAGTACAAGATGTCAAGGTCATTTTTTTACGTTAGATTCTGATCAGACTTCTTCCCTGTTAATCTTGGACAATCTGATCTTGGTCTTTAGTGGTTACCTTTTTCTGCCCCATTATTTGGATAATCGTTATTAAACAAAGTAACAGCTGTGCCAGGTATTGGGTGCTTTTGCAGATTTACATATAAAAACAATAACAAAAAGATAAATCAAGGTACTGAAAGAACTGAAAGGTGGGCATTTTATTCAAACGATTTACAGGAGAAGTTTTGAAAAAATTTAAGGCACAGACAGATGACGGATGTTGACAGAGGCACATCATTCTATAAGCTAGCTGTTCAGGATGACATTTAGATAAAATCCTCGTGAAAACAATAGTGTTTTGTCAATTATTCAGATTATTTTATTGGATACCAAAAAATCACAACTTTTCGGCAGAGATGGAAGACGTGGTGCTGGCATTTTCCTTCATCTCTGTTTCTTGTTCGATAAAGTTTGCCTTATCTTCTCAACCGCAGCATGGTCAAGGTTTGAATCATATTAGATGCCAACTTCTTCTCTAGTATAGTCGGTGTTCAATTGCAATTTTCACCAGCAATTCTCACATGGCTCAAGGCAGCTTTTCATGCGACGCCAATCAGTACTATTTGGACACACAACGTCAAAATGTCGTCGTTTTGATGTCAGTGCGACATAATGATGTCACAGAGACGCCCATAGGGCATCGTTATGAGGTTGTTTGCCTCTTGTCGGTAAATGGGACTACCATCCTGATGGAGAAGATAAAGAAATATTGAAAAAGAAAACAAAAAGAAATTTTCAGATCAGTATCATTTATTTATTCATGTATTTATTTAGAATTATTTATTCAGATATATTTGTTTATTCATTTATTTATTTCCGTCGTTTTCGGTTGACATCCGTGCAACATATTGCTATCATCCGTATCACGAGATATTAAAAATAATAATAAAATGAAAGTTAACAATAAAGTAGGCCTAGGCTAGAGACAGGACGGGACAAGTGACCCTGGACGACATTGCCATGCAAATGGTAACATTGGCAGAATCTGGAACGCACCCAATATCAGTTTTGACGTCAGCGTTATAGATTCAATGTCACACTGAAGTTGCAGCCAATAGGTTACTTTATTATCTAAATAACTAAGTGATAGTGATGATAGTGGAAGACACAAGCTGTTTTGTTGAAAGACACCTTTTTCCGTCACCCCATGCCGTTTCGAGAAAGTTGAAAAGCCTGCTGATCACATTACGTATGCACTACCTTCTGTCGGAAACATTGAGTATGTCACCAATAAGCAAGTTCAGAGAAAGCGCAGAGAAGAGGTAAGGATTGTTTCTTCTTCGAGCAGGTACGATGTTCTAGCCGAAATCTGAATGTCACGGTAGGATTTGTTTTGGAAGACATTCACGTCATGCCAGGGAAGTGAAGCGGAATTTATTCCTGCTTTTATTTTCCTATCATGCCAGTCTAGCGGCACTGTGGATTGGTCAAAATAGTTAACGCAGCAAACGGTCAATTTCTACAAAGAAAACATAGAAATGGCAAATCAATTTTATTCAAAAGGTCAATCGAGAGAAAAAACATTTAGACCAATAGTATTTACTTTCGGTATTTTTCTTTGTCTTTATCTCCAATGCTTATTCCAGCGCCCAATTTCTCTTAACCAAACAACTTCCGACTGGAACTTCATTGACTTGATCGACAGCGGAAAATCAAGCCTTATAGGTATTGGACAGAATAGAAAGAACAGAAAAAACACGTCTACCGTAAAGCAACCAATATTCGTTGTTTGCCGCACTCTTTGGTTGGTTGTTGTTTTCTTTCAAACATTTTCCATTGTTAATTGGCCAATGAATGTATCAAGCAGTATAAGCGCTACCTATACTGCAACCATCCAACATTATGACTCCAACACTGAACATTTTGCAGTTAATATACATAACATGCTCTAAAATAGCATCTGAAAGGGCCTTTAAACTCAATACCTTGTCGTTAACATTTCGGTGACCTAACCACTAGTAATATCTGTTGCAGTGATATATGTAATTTGATGTGCAATCTGTCCTGTCATGGTACTGTTTACTGTCTTCTGCCTACTACAAAATAGACTTTGCCACTACGAGGACATGCACTCAGACATGTGGATTTTGCACGTATGATGTTTTTCACCTGTGCAAAATAAAAGATCAGCCCCATTATAGGTATTAATTCGGCCATGATGCTTGAGCATGCGTCCTACGAATTAGGATGGAAGTAGAGCAAGGCCTACTGTGCATACTGTAGGTGCGGGTTGGAGTTGTTTGATTTTTTTCTCTGGCCTATCATATTTTTTTCTTTCTTCCTGAACCGTTAAGCCCAAACCAACCGACAAACTATTTTGTAGTGTGTTCCGTTTAATGGCTACTGCGTCCTGACTACTGTACACTAAGAACTCTCCAATCTTTTATTTTACACAGGTGAAAAACATCATACGTGCACTTGAATAAGTGCGAAAATGGGGAACCAGTGTCTCTCCACACAATTTTACGACTGGTAATATCGATATCTGGGACACGCTTTTAGCAAGCAATAACTCACGATGCAGTTTTTTGTTGTAACCTCTTTTTCCTTTCCGAAAGGTAATTTTGTTTGTTTTATTTATTTTAAACTATTACCAGTATTTTTAAGTATTTCTATCGCTACATATTTTGTTTTCATTTTTGTCGTTTGCGAACGCTTAAATGTCACATGATTGATACAGCCTTTCAGAGCCCTCTCAAGAAATCAAATGGCGTAAATTGTAAACACGGCGGCAGAAAAATATACGAGTATATTATATGCCCACTAGCCTGCTCCAGTCGAATCTGTATATTACTCTGGTGGTCAGATTCGCCTGGTAACTTTCAGAAGAGACTCTGCAATATGATACTCTTCTCACAAATTCTTGAGTTAATCAAAGCAACATTACAAGTGCCATGAAGTGCCCATTAGACTAGCAGAGATCTTTATCTCCATCACCCTCAGAAATCAATTAGTTTTGGTTTCTCGATTTGTCTGTGAATTTTAGGGGTATAGTTTAAAACTTGGAATGGAATAGAATGGATGACATAATCTACTTAGAATTGGTTACAATTGCTCCAATAGCATGGGACAGTGGTTCTTTTCGGGAAAAAATGGCTTCCGCAGAAGGAGACGTTTCTTTCCTGTAAAAGTGCAATTCCAAATCGATGGAAAAAGGTGGACAAGACCCTTCCGGTCCACTGTATTCTATTCCACATTTTAAACCACGCCAGATTAGAAGATCTGATAGTATATTATTTCAACAGTAGGAAATTTACATTATGTCAATCTGTCTTAAACCAATAACAGGCGATCATCTGTATCACATTTTTCATTCCAGTGTAAACAGATTCTGTCCTCACTAGTCATGATTGGTGCTGACCAGATCAAAATATGTTTTTTATACATTTGAATGTAGAGTATGTTCTTAAAATTTTTCCAGAGGTGTTTGAATGTTTTGTAGATAATTTTTTATTCTAAATTCTTCAACCATGAGCTACATATATGTCTTTCACCATATTCTAATTTGAACAAATCAATGTGTCATAATTATCAGGTGACTAGGTTTCATTGTGCTAACACACAGTCACTCTCCTCTTAAATGGGACAAACAAGTTTCAACAGAGTAGACCCAGGTAAGACTGCTCAGGGGAAATATGAACAGCGTTTTGCATTTACTTAATTTTCTGTAAAACACTCACTCAAGCATAAAATGAATTAGTCCAAAACCTTAATGTAGAATATTCCATTTTTTTGGAAAAATCAATGGGCTCAGGAATTAATTGTCTTTAGATAGCTTCATGTTCTCTAAACACGGAGGGGCTGGGGTGGGGGAGGGTGGTGGTGGAGGTCTTGGGTCTTGACTAATACTGATCAGATCAGTCGGACAAACCTGATTCTGCAAACAGTGTAGACCCTGATGAGACTGATCTGGAAAGGTATAGCAACTCTTTTGCTTTTTACTTATGTTCTCTGTTAAACACCCCCTCAACTATAAAATGGACCAGTCCAAAATCAAAAGATAGAATAATCCATTACAGAAAATTGGTGGTTTATTGCATTTAGTTTCCTGTTCTCAAAACCTGTAGAGTTATAAAAACAAGTTGCCACAGAAGTTAGCTTTATCTAATTGACCATCTGTGTTTACATCTTTAAATTGCTTCTTATATAAAAATCTGCCACTGCAGCATCATAAAAGGCTGGACGTAAGGTCAGCAAAGTTCGCTAACCAAGATTTGGGAAAAATCTCAGATGTAAGTTACCAGACCCTATGTTCCTTTGCAGGGGATATATTGAACATAGGGTCTGTAGCCAGACTATATGCCCACGTTCAAAACCTAAAACGGCCACCAATATCGTGATATAAAAAGGCCAGTTCAGTGTTTATCTTGATACCTAAATCTTCGCGACATGAGATTTCGCCCATAACTCTCAGTCTGTCATTGTTGACTACCTGGCTATAGAGCAAGCCGCAACAAGATAGACAGTGAATAAACGGCGCAATTCGTCTCTCGGAAAGAGAAAAATGTCAAAGTTCTGTGTTATAAAAACTTAAATAAGCAGTGGCGACCCGCTTGAGTTTCAAAGTGTGTGTCACACGAGTATTACATTAATCAAAAATGGTACTGAACTCAATTAAATCAACCCCTGCTCATTCCAGGGATATGGTCTCTGGTAACAAAATGTCACTAACCCGATAACCCTGGTGGTGTCGGATATGTAGTGAACCTTGAATAAACGGTGCGACTAGTCATGTAACGATGATGGTGCAAATAGAAACAGAATAATAGAACACGTTGACCTGAAGACATGTATAATTGCTATGGAATACTTTCCTTCGTATCAGCCTTCCATGTTGGGTCTACCAGTGACACAGAGCCTCAAAGAAAGGTATAACCCAGGTATTCTACCTACAGTTGCGCTGCAACAAAATAACGCCAAACTTGGAAATCAGGGAAATTTGCCATTGTCACAAGTTTTCACGACCTGCAAAGTTTGGGTTCCCTTGATAGAAACCATCAGCATACTGACCAAGTCTACAGGAATTGGACTGCGATATTAAGGTGCATTACATTGCAGGACATAGTGTAATTAACAGAGCTCCAGATAAGGGGCGTATTTGCGTTTTTGACGCATGAGAAAAGAGTAAAAACGCATTCCATTCAAGTTTGATGCGTCGGGAAAACATTCAAAATACTGGTTGACGCATCGTATGTGAAACCGAAGCGTCAACAAACTCCTCTTATTTTGCGCATGGCCTTATGGGTATGTCTGCAAAAGAGTGTTCGAATAACTGCCTAACTTATTCGCACGAAATGTCCCAGCTTTATCCGCGATTAATGCGACGGTTCGGTGCAGAAATTGCTGTATGACGTAACTACATATCTGAAAAAAAAAACAGTACATAACCGGACTAAAAATTGAGTGACCCAGTCCATGTTTTGGCGTCATTGACGGGTTACAGAGCAAATGGACAGACTGCTACATTTAACACGTAATAGATTGGAACACAGTCTTCGATATTTATTTCCGGCAATTTCATCATTGCTTCTCACACGAGAATCAAAATCAGTTCAGAAGTCGCTTTTTAAGATTTTCCAGCGATCTGATCAGCCAGAGATTATCTAAAAACAAGCAATGTCTTAACAAATAATAATCGGCTTAGTTTTGATAGAAGTGTGTATGGTAATACCGTATGCATGAGTCAGGTACATGTAAGATATCGAATGTGCTGATCAGATAGTACGGATGCGCATGTTGATATGCAAATTTGTTGTTGGTGTTGGGGTTTCGATTTTGGAAATGCTGTTGAATTTTGACTGGAGTCTGTCTGTGTTTCACAAAACAATGAGGATTGGTTGGCTGACCGCCCACATATAACTTTAAAAATGTTCCAACACAACATCAACAACGAAGCTAGCAACAATTATTTAATTTCATCATTGATTTCTGTGTCACGTTATTTTGTTGGATTTATATATTATTCATGAGCGACATGACTGGTGAAATGTTCTCTGGCAAAGTGCGATTAGACCGAAATATCTAGATTCATCACGACGCAGTTTATAGGCCAACAGTCAAATGAAACTGAAAATAGAAAGAGAAAGGAAAAGTACGATGGCCAAATTGGCTCATTTTTCATTTCCATACTATTTCACAATTCCGAATTCCGAATTCTGAATTCCGAATTCTGAATTCCGAATTCCGAATTCCGAAATTCGTAGAACAAACTGGACGCTTGATTATTCTTACTTATTTCATATCGCCAAACCTTTATCAAGCGTTTAGTATGTTCTACGAATTTCGGAATTCGGAATTCAGAATTCAGAATTCGGAATTCAGAGATATATGCGAAAAGGGAAGACTCTGATTAGATTGTGAAGATGCGCAGGCTGAACTGAGTAATCCCCGTACTCAAGCAAGGTCACATACAGAAATGACCGCTTCCAAAACTGTGGATTGTGCTAGGATAAAAAATGTTGTTCCTTGTATCATATTTTTGATAGTGTATTTGCGAGATTTGACGTTTTACTTCTAATCGAACAAGTCATTTAATCTTGAGTTGCACGAATGTCTCGCAGTCACGTTTAATTTAACGTGTTCTGGCCCTATAATACTTCTCGTTTCTGTTGATTAGCATACACTAACGATATTTGATTGAAGAAATTATGTAGTGCTATTCTCCGGAGATCTGACCATGATTTATTAATAATTTATTTAATTTTATTATTGAAATATTCTGACTTTGCTAGCCATTGCCGCATCTGAAATTCTGATAGTTCTTTTTGATGTATTATAAAGTCTACGATGTTGCGATTCATATATCGTCTTTACTAACAAGCCTAGCGTGGTGTGTAGACCCTGTTCAGTGTCTGCAACTTAGTATGTGTAATCTCATCAGTTATGCACACACTGGCTGTGTGTGTTAGCCTAGACCAGTCGACTAAGCCATGTCGGCTGTGTAGAACCTGATTAGTTGGTTTAATCTGGTTTTGTAGATCATGATCAGCATACAGGTGTAAATACTTCTATACGGATAAGATATGTGGATATTCATGTATTGAAATAAAACTTGGTGAGCTCTGTAGAACCTGATCAGCTGGGTTAATCAAACTGGTTCTATAGATACTAATCCGTATACAGGTGTTAAAATTAATCTTTGTTCAGTTATATGCATGACAAATACTTTAGAAACATATTCAATTACTTTTATATAATCACATGCAAGTCTGTTTTCTCGAATATTATAATATTATAATGTGAAATGGCGCAAATAGCGGGAATCAATTTTGAAGGCCCGGTTTGATGGCTATGACGGTGACATGTTACTATTGTAACAAATGATTACGTAGATTGTAATCATTGTGGTGTAATGGCAGTTATATTTTATTGTAATCTTTAGGTTATATGGTTCTTACAGTGGAAGGCGCACGGGTTCTTCCTGTAAGAAGGGTTTTCGTTGAGCTGATCGTTTCCTCCGATAAGGGACATAATATCTTAGGGACAGTCACTTGTGTTTTGACTGTGTGCCTGCCAACGTTTGGGATGTGTACAATATTATATGTCATTATCAGCGCCCCTTTATTTTTTTGGATCTGATTTTGCTATATAATAATCAATTGTAAGGGACTTGTAAGAGTACGACATGTGGCAAACATACAATGTATATGTATTGCGAAATTAACATAGGAGCAGCGTGTAATGTTTAATATCGAGATTTCTAGGACATGCTACCTAGTTTTCAGGTCCCATTCCTGTATATGTCTAGTTCCTGTAACTGTTCCAGCTCCTGTACATAGATTAATGTATTTCTACCAGTAACCGTCTTTGTGTTGGTATCTTCATATATGTACTTATACGATGTATGACTACCATGCTAGTGTAATGGTGTCGATATATGGTGTGAAGAGTATACATCTGGTTATACAGTGTTACCAAGACTTGTTCAAGAATCATTACTGCATGCAAGGGAGATAATTCTACCACCTAAGTTATGTATAGTTTATCTGATTAGTGAAGATTCGTGTCTTCCTTTTTACATGGAAAAGAACTCTAAATTCAGGAGCAAGAACTATTGATCAATTCTAGTAAACATCCAACAGTTCATTTGTGAAACTCTCTGAAATAACTCTGAGAAATATTGAGCAGTTTTATTTGGGAAAAATCTCTGAAATAACTCTAGGAAATATTGAGCAGTTCTATTTTCTTAATTGTTTGAAAAGGCGTTAGTCCATCGTCACCTGCCCAACGTTCGTCATTTTCCGTGACAATGGTGTCAGAAGTGGGATAAAGGTGCCTTTGGACACGTTTTTCTTGCAATTTGGGAATCAGACGTAATATACTTTTAGAAATATGCATCTTGTTGTACATGTATTATATTTAGTTACGGAAATTAGTCAATGTGTTATATTATGTACATTTCAGAAGGTAGTGATTAGCGGGACCGTGGTCAGTTCTATGTTAGTGTGTCCCATGGTGAGACCAACGGAGAAAGCACTACAGGGGGTAAAGAAAGGATAAGGTCAGGAAAGCTTTTATTGTTCAATTACTGTAGTCACTTTTGCCCTTAATTATGAATGCCTAGTGTATTTCATTGTGGAAATAGCCAATGCATACGGTTGAGCATATTGGCAGTTATAACTCGGAGAGGTGTCATGTTGATATAGAGTAATTTGGTGTGTTATATTATGATATAGGCAACGAGGAGTGAAATAGTGTTGATATAAATTTTGTTTGTGCGTTGGCCTATGATCATTGTGAGTATTAATATTGTCCTCTTCTCGAATTAGTGGATATTGCATTTTTGTTGAACAGATGTTCTGCCTTTGCGTTGGGCTTCAGTGTAAAGTAGAAAGAGTTGGTTCTGGTTTAAGGGCATATAATTAACAGTGATTTTGCAACAATTGTCGTGTGAAACGTTTTTTACTCCCGAAGGAAGGCTCCCTTTTCCTTAGGGAGCAAATTCTTTCCTGAGAGTTAGAAATGGTAGTTATTTTCCCGTAAAAATGTACCCAATTAGCTTAATACATCTTTGTTGCAAAAAAACGAATTAAGAATTATAAAAAGCTAAGGGAAACCTCTACATGGAAAGACTGTGTACCATGGGTGTATGTTATGAGGTATGGATTTGTCCCTTGAGCCTGCTTCGAAACATTTCTATAAAATCGGATCACTTAAATGGTTCTGCAGTGTAAAACTAGACCAAATGCGACGGGGTGCGTAGCATAGTTTTGTATTTTTGTATACTGTTGGTTAAAGAACTAATTGCCAATATGCTGGGCTACAACGACCCTGAAAATGCCATAAACGCCAGCTCCCTTTCCCCTCTCCCTCATGAACTATGATTATCAAGCCAGCTACGCCAAGGACTCCCACCCCTGAAGACCTCTCCTTCCACATCCCCCCTCGTGGGCGTAGCTGGCTTGAAGACCCCTCCTTCCACACCCCCCAAACGCACACACTTTTATGGCAAATGGATTGCGTACACAGTATCTAATGGAATGCAGTTTCCCCAACTGGGACCTCAATTTCAAAAAATGCAACTCAATAGACGGTTACCGGTGAACAACACTTCCTTTAAATATTGGGTCATTTTCTCTAAAAATTATATCACATGTTTTATGTGCCTGTGTATTTTTTTTTAAGAGAAAAAAAAAACCGCCTACTCACCCAGGCTGGTCATTCAGGCACAGTCTGATCTGGATCTCACATCTGAGCCGATCTGTACATTTGTATAGGCTGGTCAGGGCGTGTGTTGCCTAACATGCGTTTTTCTCACGGCAGGTCAGAGGTTCTGCACAATGTTAAAACTGCCTGAGGCATATGTGGACTCCGCATTCCACAACCAGTCTCAGGAGCTCCGGTAGCTCAGTAGGTTAAGCGCTGGCCTGCTGACCTAGCAGTCGCGGTTTCGATATCCGCTTGAGGTGAGAATCTCTTCGTAAACGGGGCTCCATCGCACACAGCCTTATATTAACATCCTCCCATCGTCCTGATATGACTGAAATACAGTCGAAAAGGACGTAAAATCGCAAGTCATCCATCCATCCATACAACCAGCATCTGTATTGGCGTTGATATGGCAGAAAGAGACTGCAAGGGTAAAGATCGACAAAAAAGTGCCAAACTTTATTTTCATTTGAAATTCTTGCTACTCGTAAGCCTAAAAGAAATATGTCATTTATTTCATACACACGCGTGCGTTAGAACGTTGTCATATACTTCCCAAATTGCGAGCGTGCGTATGTGCGTATGTGTATTTTAAAGTTATATATTGCACCATTTAATTAAGTACTCAGATTACTGAATTCCGGGCAGTAGGTTAGGCGCTAGCCTGCTGATCTAGCGATTCTGGGTTCGAGACCCGCTGGAGATGGAAATTTTCCAACCGTAAACGGAGACCAACTGCACACGGTCTGTCATTTTCATCCCCCTATGGTCTTACATGACTGAAATCTCGTAAATCGCAATTCATGACTGGGAGCGATGGGGCGGGTTGGGGTGCGTAGTGGCTCTCTGAGATCGGAATAATCCACTGCATTATCGTCTCTTTTTTCGAATAGCCATTTCCCTGGAAAAGGGGCGAGGACAATTTTCTGACAGATTATGATGCAATGAGAGAGAGAGAGAGAGAGAGAGAGAGAGAGAGAGAGAGCGAGTAGGGCAATGCCTGACTGGACTATTCTGAATCTCTGGATCGTGAAGCATTGTATCTTATCTTAAAGACAGAAAAAAAAACTTGATTAGTGTCTATGATAATTATGCCCATTTGGGTAAATTAACAAAAGAAAAAGCTAATGTAAATAATAATAAAAATAATAATCATAATAATGATAATGGAGCAATGTCTCTGTTTGATAAAGATAGAAAAATAATTATTTTTTATGATAATTTTGCCCGTTTGGTAAATTGAAAAACGAGAAAAAGATGTATCAGCTACAACACCACCAACAACAACAATGACAATAACAATAACAATAAAAATAATAATAATATGATAATAATTTCATAATAAGATCTTTATAGAAAAATAAAAAGGTGCATGTTGTCGCGAGGGGTCAGGTGATTAAATTCGATTATCGACTGGATTTTGTAATACCCTAAAACTGATTTAACAGCAACATGCTGCAAATTGAACCGACATAGATAAAATATCCTGATGAATAATTATATGGCAAAGATATCAAACAACAAATATAAGTTTTCAAGAAAGTAGCGGAAGAAAAATAGAAGAAAATCGATTAAGCTGAAAAAAGATAAAAGAAAATATAGATAAAAGACAAACTCTTGAAACTAATGACACATAGATGAATAGGATATAAAATACGGCAGAAAAATAAATAAATAAATTCGTCCAATAATTGTCGCTCCGCTTTTACAAGTTACCATTCCATTTAACGATGATAATTGGAATGGAATGGTCTGAAATATCGGTGCGTTCCACGGCGTTCCCGCGTCATTCAAAAGGCATTACTGGGGCGGTACCATTCCATTTACATGGCGGTAGCGGTGCACCCGACGGGGAAGCTTTACTGTTGCCTGTAGTGTAATTTTGTACTGTCATTTCCTCCCTTGAGCCCAATGATGGAACACGAATTAAATTGTAGGAATATTCCTACGATTTGGTCTGATCTAAGTGAGTGAACTCGGGTTTAACGAGGAATATTCCTACAATTTGATGATATCAGTTGAGCCATAGCAAAACCAGGGCTGGTAAAGTGTGATTTCGGCCACCCCAAAACAAGGCTTCTAGGTAACTATTTTCAATGATGCTCAATTTTGCACTTGCTATTTAGCACTTTTTACAGTCCAAAAACCTACATTTTCAGTGCATAAAAGGATATCTCGTGGAGATGTCCTTTTTATTTTGGATTCACTTAATAATAATAAAAATAATAATAATAATAATAATAATAATAATAATAATAATGATAATAATAATAAATAAATAAACACCAAGTAGACGGTTTAAAGAGAATTCGTATTCTTGTGGAGTTACGATGACACTTGTGTTAATTAGTTACCATTCTAGTGTGAAGAAAATTATTCTAGTAAAGGGTAATTAAAAGATAATACTAGAATGTGAAAAGAGAATGAACGAATGCACTAGCAAACATAATTTTACAGGATAGGAACATGTGACCTAAAAGACATAGATCAGACTACATGCGTTTAGTAATTGCCTGCAGGCTGCTTAAAACTCTCTGCTTTTTTACACAGATAAAACTTTTTTTCGTGCTGTTAGATATTTTATATATGAAAAAAGTTCTAATGTTGTTAATTTATTGTATTAAAGGTATTGTTGTAACTGAATGCTTTTATGCTTTGTATTGGTTCCCCATTTCTATTGATCTGTCAGGGGTCTTTTTCTGCTAATTACCTTGTGATTTAATAGAAAAGGAAATAACAGACCATATATAATTCAATGGACATTAAGATTACAAGAGCCATTTTCTCAGACAGGTGGAAGGGAAAGTTTTATTACATTCAATTAATCAGAAGTTTTATTGCTGATTTATGTCTTAAAGTCTCCATAGTCCTACCAATGATAAAAATCGTCAAAATACAAATCATTATGAAACCAGTACAGCCTTCAGAATTAATGAAAATATTTTGGTTGATGTGCTTTTTTGTATCATATAACTGACAAAAGAGAAGAAACAAGGTATTTTGGAAAAATGATATTTCTCTCCATAAAAATACGGGTTTCGTCTCCGGCTCCCCGTTAAGCAATGAAATAATGCAACCGCGGCACAATCAATGGGATCTTTGCTTAACAGTTTTGTACGTTGTATTTTTATCAATTGTAAAAACGCCTGTACCTTGTATTTTTATCTCGTGTACCTTGTGTTTTACCATGAAATATAGTTAGGGAAATCGAAAGTAGGTCATTTTAGTTGGCAACTAAAATGACCTAGTTATTTTTTCAAATCTATTTTATGGTAAATTCAAGGACGTTTTGATTTTTCAAAGCCGGCCAATCACGATAATAATCAATGACGAAACTGTAGTGAAAAGTTTGCAGCGATACTTCACGACAAAATATTCCATGCTGATAGAGCTATAGGGCCTTTAAGAACTTTTCTGAATGGCTAAGAGTTTTTGTCTAAGTCATTGAGAGGACCTCTTCACAACATAGTCAGCTCTCAAAATTGCTTCTGATTGGCAGATAGGATGAACAATTTAAAACCTGCAGTCTAAAATATACTGTAATTCCCCTAAATTCTAGCACAGACTAGCCAATTGAATAATTGTCTCAATATCTGAACACGATTAATATGCAGTAACTGTCAAATAATTGTCAAAAGTCACTGACGGACTAGCAAGAAGTGCAAACTATAGTCAGACTTCTCTTTCTTGATACGTATCATCTGGTCTACACTGTTTGCTCCCATTATTCTTTTGATGTGATCAGTTAAATAAAACAGAGTATAAGCATGTAAGAAGAGACTCATTTAAGCAGGCACAACGTTGAATAAACACTGAGTCAACATTGACTCAATGTCACGGTGTTGAATTCAGTGGTGATTCAACGTTGTGTGCCCAGTGGGATAATTGCTGCATTTCAGTATTCTGTTATCTCACTGTTTTGTGTGTAAATATGTAACAGCATCAAATAATTGTCAGCCGAATTGCTTACTATCAGTAATGATAATGATAAAAATAAAAGTAGATAAAAATAAATAATACTTCTTTGAAATATTTACACCATACTTTCAAAATTATACAATTTAGCATCTGAAAATTGTTACGAAGGAAATACTCTTTAGGCCAAGATAGATGGTGGTTGGTTGGTTGGTTGTTTTGGGTTTAACGGTCCTTTGAGACAGTATTTGAGTCTATATAGTGCCGTCTCCCAAAGAGAGGGAGAAAGAAGGGAGAAATGATAGACGAGGAAAAATGTATAAACAACCCCACCCGCACCTACTGCAAGCACAGTAGGCCCTTGTCCTACTAGTATCCAAATCAGTAGAACGCCCTGGCACTGGAAGTTATTCCCAGCATCATCGCACCACCCAACCACCCCTAAAATATTTGAACTCGCGTCGATTGTAAATTTGACTCAAATTTAAAAGAAGTAATTTGCACTAGCGTCGGGATACTGTTCACAAATCAGAAAAAATGCTTTTTTTCCTGCCTAATTTTCATAACGATGTTTCCCAGGAGGCTCTGAGGGTTAATCTCTTGGCACCGAGTCTGTTCATGTCCTTTATATGACCACATCATATACAAAAGCCATAACTAATATTTTATCGGCCGTTACGATATAAACAATTTGCATTTCGGGTTGACGATATTTCGTTTTATTAAAACAGACATTTTTTTCAAAACTTTGACGGTTGATTTCGAACAATAACTTATTGTTAAATGAATAATCAATAATCTGGGTTTGCACTGTTTGCCTTTGTCCCATTTATGGATGTATAAAACTTGTGCTATCAATTTTCAAAAATTTACAAACTGACCTGTTCTCTTCTTTCACTCAGTAGCTCGAAAAGGGTCAACAGATACGAAATAGTGATCCTATAGACTGATCTGGGTATTTACTGTTTCACTGGCACAATATGTTTCGGCCAGGCTATGGTATTTTCTCCAAATTTCAGAAGGCTTTTACTGCTCCATGTTTTCGTAATTGATGAGCCTTCAAATTCTGTCGCTATTAACAGTGGCTAAAAACCAATTTTAATTATTACTGACAAGTTTATGGCTTTATTCTTGAAGGAATCTAGGACTAAGATTAACGACCGAGGCCATTTCAGACCTTTCATATTTATTTTCATCTGATTGGCCACAGAGATCAAAGTATACTGACGGCCAATTGAATTCTCGAGGGCCATAAAGCATTATTTGTCTGTAACAAATTTCGACTTCCCTGAGTGGTTTTAGCATCTAAAGATGTTGACCAATTGGCCCACAGTATTTGTGAGAAGCTAAGAACTGTGAATTTATTTTATCTTTTCTATTTTTTTATACATACATATATACTGAAGAACAAAAAAAGCAAGAAAGAGAAACGTTATATACATTAACGCTAAAATTTCATGGGATGCATAGAATCTAAAATAAACTTAAAACTGTTTGTCTGTTTTTTTATCTGAATCTGTTGGTATTTGTAAAGAACTCCTGGCAAGGTTTCAGCCGTGGTTATTTTTTTAAATTTTTTTCGATCGAAATGTTAGAAGATTTACATATATTTGTAACCATTATTATTATTTTTTTTTTGTAAACCTAAAAATGCTAGTTAAAGTTATTGAAATTAGTATAGATATAATATCAAAACGTTTGCAATATAACTTGTAGTGATTAACTCTATAACAATATGTAAATAAATTCATGCATATCCATTTCTTCGTTCATTGCTTCGTACATAATATGCATTGTGATTACATTGATACTTTCAATCGAATGCTGCTTTGCACAAAAAGCAGTGTATCTTAATTAATACGTGAAAGATTTCTTACAATTGAAAAACATAAACATTTCTACTATCGTATATGTACATTATTTCTTTGCGGATGTATTTTTTATAGGCGGTAAAGCCACATTTCGGCACGTGATACCTTCGCCCGATGTCTCCGTAATTGGCAGTTACATTTTTCATGTATACTTTTCGGCCAGACTATTGTATTCTCACCTCGCTATTATCTGTTTTGTTTTGTACTGGTAGTTTACCCTTTGCATCCTGCCAGAAACGGATTAACTTTGACGTCATTTGAATCAGTAACGCTTCACAGAAACTCCCTTATTCTAATCTGAAGGAAGCAAAGAAAAACATTTCATTTAAACCACCGAAAATAATCAACCGTCAGTAGGTAAGGAAATATGCAATGCTACTCATGTCTAACAAAGCGTATGCGACATCGTCCTTCATCTTATCTAAGTAACGTCATAAAATACGTCATTTCTAATTGTTACGTGATGGCTCTAAAATGATTGTTATTCCAAATTCTAAAAACTATTATCTATAAATATTTCAAGCTTTTGAAGCAGACATATTAAGGTTTATGTTAGTGAGTTTTTCCCGAATTCTGGCATGGTTACAAATATAGCCACTTTTAGCGGCTTGGAGTCGGGCGTGTCAGGGCTGGTCTTGAAAGGGTCTGTTTGTATTCGAGTGTTATGGGTATGATAGGGATTACGTAATAAAAAATACTTTGTAAACTAAATTCCTAAGGCATATTGCTTATGTTCGGCCTTTCTCTCGCCTGCAACTAGCAGAAACGAACCATAGTTATCACTTTTCTGTTGTCATCGACGGCGGCATAAACTTTGCGTCGCGTTTTCTTGTTTGGCTCCAATTTGTGACAAATTGAATGCGCTCCAGGCGAGACACAGTATTCCCCAGACATCATCTTCCTTTTAATGTCCCCAGCTTTGTTTTGGCTCAGCTGCCTGTACATCCTTAAATAATATTACTCTCTTGCAAAAATCGTAACTGCTGGGGCATTGATATTTCATTAAATAACTAGTGGACACGTAAATTTTCATGTCTATCGGCCTTGCACTTACAGTGTTTACCTCATTTTCTTGAAAATAATATGTGATAGTTTGTCCCCAAATATCCTAGGAAAACCACTGATGCTAGGATGAATATATTGTAGATAGACCTTGAAAAAAATTGGACCCATGTTTTATTTTTCTTTTCTGTCGGCCTCATACGTCTCCCCGTGCATCAACATAGTGCAGATTATTTTTTCTGGTCCTTTGGGAATATTGAGTTCATATTAAGTCATTTTGAAACTAGAGTTCTGCTTCAGCCAGGGCCAGGCCAGTGTTGCACATTGCATTCCTGGTCTTGAAAGATTCAGTTAAACCAATTTAAAGAGTAACTACACTTCAGGAACTGACTGAATCAGATCCCAAACCCTATCCCCAACATCAAAGGGAAAGATTGACAAAGACATCCGAACAAACAATAAATTACAAGTAATAAGCCGAGTCAGCAGCTCTTTCCCAAATAGATGGCAACTCAGCTATCTTTATTGAACTAAATAATTTAGACCAACAGACGGGTTACAACGGACTAAGCAAATTATATAAAAAACATTTAACAATTATTTTTACCTATTTTCTATTTTTATGATAGAAGGATTAAACTGAGAATACAATAAATTAAACAGCACCGAACATTAAACAAATGCAACCCAGAGTCTGCTATTTTCATTTCTTTGGTGTATTCCTTGCTCCAAAAGGATCTAACAATTCAGAACTTAAATATTTACTTTTAAATATGTATCTTATATGAAAAATCTTTGATTGCTGCTTCCTGCAGCCCGAATAATAGTTAGTTTGCAAAGGCCATAGAAACTGTGAAAATGTCATTTATTGTAAGTTTGGCCAGAAAACTATGGTACACGGTAAAATATCCGTCGATTTTAACGGTAGAATACCTGGCAACCAGCTGCCAGACCTTTACCCGTTATTTTACGGGCGCCTGTAAACAGGCGCAGGAATCATCGCGCAGAGTAGAGTATAATAAGACAGGTATTGTTTTGGGCATATAGCTCTTCGACACTATCAAAGTATTCTCGAGTACAGTCAGTTTACGTAACTCTACTATATCGTGATTTCAAAAAAATGTTCTACAGACAGATGCCCGTTAAAATAACGGGAATGGACTGACAGCTGGTTGTCAGGTATTCAACCGTAAAATCTACGGAAATTATTTGACATGTACAGTTTTCCAACAAGACGATCCGACATGATTCTGTGTCCAAAATAAGTCAATAAAATTATGTACTTTCTTGGACCCTGAAATTAACGCCCAAATTTTGTTTTCAGCATGTCAGGTTTTCGATTACTGGGTGTTTATCTGAAGAAAACACGTAAGTTAAAAAAAATTCAAACTAAATGATCATTTCAGATATTGGGCCTTTATGGCCGTTCTTTCTATTGCATATCTTTACAGTTGATTCACTATGTGCGAAAAATTCAATCCTTTGTTGCAGTTAATTGTAGTATGCAAAGCTCTGTCACAAACACGCAAGGCAAGCAAACTCTTTAAGTTTTATTGCTTGCCTGTTTTTAAATGCATTAATGAGGAAATACAGTGAAACACGCAGCCACTCCCCATAGCATGCCTACATAATGAGTGCTTGGTTGGTTGGTTGTCTTGGATTTAACGGCTCTTTGAGACAGTATTTCAGTCTATATCAGGCCGTCTCCTAAAGAGAGGGATTTAGGCGAGAGAAAAATGTCCAAACATTCCACATCCGCACCTACAGCAAACACAATAAGACCATGCACTACTTTTATCCAAATAAGAAGGACGCCCCGGCACTGGAAGTTATACCCAGCACCATCGCCCGACCCGACCATCCTCTAATGCATCACTTGTGATAGTTAAACTATATAGATAATTCTATGATGCAATAAGCAATTATATAAAGTATATATTAAGGTAATACCATATGTCTATACTTTTAAATGTGCAGCCTTTATTATACTTCCTACACAAAACATATATTAAAGAAAGAGTAAGATACTGCAAGAGCTATCCTTCCTGTGCATGTGGAATTCCAGACCATCTTACAATCTTTCATAATGTAAAAGCTTATCTTTTGGAATCTTCTTTCTATTGTCATTAAAATTTATTATGCTATGTCTATTTCAGTGACTGGTTATAATATGTATTTTCAATAGTTCTTCACTGATATAAACTGCTTCGAAAGGAAAATTTATTTGCCCTATAGTATGTCACGATTGTTACATTTTCTGTCATCTCGTATCATAGTGACAACAAATTATATTTTAGTCCGCCCATTGTCCCTCTAAAGTCTTCGAGAAGCTTAAACATTTGCGAAATTAACCGAACAGCAGTTTGTCTAAATAATTTTGATAATGAACACAATGACTACTGAATTTCAGCTCATGAAGGTTATGCTAACTGGCATGCCATCCTTGTAAAACTTAAATACCCTTAACTCTTAACTTAAATATGTTTATTAAGGTGGTGGTTATCCCTGATTTGGAGCAAAGACATAAATCTGCATAAAATGCTGAAAATACAACAGATATTCTCAAAACTTAGCCCTCTTTATGTTAATTCTCACAATTCAGAAAACCCGAAATGCAGGACTTGTGTAAGTTAAAAAGAATTTATATAAGAAAAGACCATTGGGTAATTTTGTGCGCAAAAATCTAAAAAATGACAATCATTATTCAAAATGAACGTAGGTCTGAACACAAATTAATGCATTATGAAGAACATCCTAGCAATTATTTTTTTCCATTTTTTTGCACATTATCAGGCTGTGCAGATAAATAAAGATGTAGCCTGTGTCCAAATATTTGTCTAAAATACACAGTAGAGACTATTTTCAAGGTTGAATAATTTCAATAACACACCTGTCTTGGTCATTGTAATGTATATTTATACTGTGAGTGTGACACAGGTATTGGTTTGGTTGGTTTGGGTTTAACGGCCCTTTGAGACAGTATTTCAGTCTATATCGGGCCGTCTCCCGAAAGAGGGAGAAAGACAGAAATGGTACATGAGAGAAATAGTATATATTATATATATACTATATATTCGGAAGTGCATTAGAATGCATGTTTTGACAAAACGATCACATTCATGACAGGCAATAATGCGAATTTGTAAGCGGAACACATACGTCGCAAAATCCTCGCCAAGGCTCGTAGAAAAGCAGATATTGTAACTGTTTCACTGAAACCATGAATAACAATGACTTTGATACTTCTACATATTAGGAGCGATGCATAGATGTCACATTTACACATGTTTTCAGAATTGTCCAATGTTTGCTATTTTAAAAAAATGTACGTGAAATTGTGGATGGGGTATTTCAACCCCTTCCTTTTTACATATAGCAAACCCTTCTTGGCAAGACTACATTCCGAGTGTCAGTTAAACAGTTGAATACAGTTAATAAAGTAACCGTTGCCATAAGTACAAACAAATGATATGATAGCAAGCAAACGAAGTATGCAATAACTCACATACTTTCTGTCAACTATGCTGTCTTATCCTTGTTAGGAAAACCGATTTTCGGGAAATAATACTGAATTTTTTGTATTAGGCCTCGGTAAACTGTCAGTGAATAACGTCCAAAAGTATAAAAGGCCAAGAACACAGTAATTAAGAGAGACAGCAGAATCTTTTATAAGAAAAACCTATATTCCTGATAAAATACCAAGTGCGTTATGGTACTCAGAGTCTAAACGGTATATTTTAAGTATTTGAAGAGGTATACACCCTTTCTTTATTGTTATTAAAAGTGCTAATATGAGTTGTTAATACCATACAATCAGTTAATTTCAGTGTCGTTGCCCCCGAAAATATGATGCATTTGAAAACCTGCTATTTTGTGAAAACATCGGATGCAAAGTCAGTCTTTGTTGCCATGGTTACAAAACGAAACATATGCACGTGCAAATTATATATCAGTGGAGTAAAGGATAAGTTCAGTGACACCATACAATGCATGAACATTTGATAGTCCTATTTGTAAATGAGCAAATGGCTGTTGAAAACTTTCAAAATTAGAAAATATCATCCCAAACCTTGTTGCCACGGCAACAGTGTTTTCCTCAATATCTCCAATTTTGAGTTAAAAAAAAAACAACTAGGCGATCAAATGACAAGAAAACCATATATTAAAATATATTATACTGGAATATAAAAGTGAGCTAGAGCGTGGAATTTTACGCTTATCAACAAATTATCATTAGTGAGTCTTCATCTAGAATGATTAAAACCGTTTCTACCGTTGCTATGGAAACGGTCAAGGATATGACGGAAAAAAAATGTGCAGTATAACGCCAAATCATGAATGTAACATTTCCTCTAAATTTCATTGAAATCTGTAATTTTTCGACTTTCCATGTTTCTATGGGCCAATGCTCGATGCTTACAGTCAGCTTCTCTTAATGTGTCAATCATCTAAAAGGACTCAAGAAAAGGCATCCAGTGCATTATACTCTTTATGAATGCATTTGGAAGTAAAGAAGTTGTCTGGAAATATAAGAAAATAAGATTCAGTCTTTTTGCTGGGAATTCTCGCATTTGGTGTAAAATCACTTAATCATCCATCCTGTACCGGGACGTTAACATTTCAATCTAAAATCACAGCAAGACTGGCAATTTATGCACTTTAGCTCGAAAGTGAAGTCGGACTTGCTCTAATGTAAACTTCTATCATTAGACCAAATGCGCGTTTTCCATAAACGTTATTATAACCCCGGGTCAAAAATGAGGGAAAACTGACGTTTTCGAGGTCAGATATTTTGAAAACGATATCGGCGACCTCCCTCCCTCTTTATTTGTCTGAAAGAGGGGCTTAAAATGCACACTATAGGAAAGTATGAATAAAATCATGTGTTTTGTCAGTTACTCCCACCGCACCTTAATACTAGTTAGCAAAGAAAATTTAATGCGTGGAATCATTTCAATATAGTCACGACCTCTAACTACATCTCCACATATAGGGAAATTTCGTCAAGAACCCTGTTCACCATTTTAGGGCCTATTTTGTATGTGGACGGCTCCACCGCTGTAAATACAATCACCTCTTTTCGAGGGTTAGCGTTCCACTTGGCAGTAATGGTCCAAATCCTTTAGTTATTTGTCCGATCAGCGTAAAGGTATCTTACTTATCCCGTGAAGGTTTTCTAACTCAACGCCGGACCGCGTAGCGCGCTTGACTAAGGAGCCAGAGGTCCCGGATTCGCTACCCGGTCTGGTGCACTATGCGCACTAAATTCCGGTTAACCGCTTAGGAGGTCTTAGTCAGCCCAGCAGTAGTTTGGCCGGTTAACTAACCGTCCCGACATGACCATAGCTGTTTACCGTAGACATAAAGCAACAAAACAACAGATAATCTAACACATCATTGAATCAACACGGGCAACAAATAAATCACGACTAGAAACATTCAGAGACAGTTACTAGGCTATATTCTATTTGGCCTCCCTTCACAATGGGGTCTAATCCTATGGAAAAAAGAAATAAGCGGCGACACGCCTGAACCAACAAAGTGGCATGTGCACCAAGCCAAGACAGATCAGCCTGGGCATCCGCCCAGTTCGTTTTCGTCATGGAGATAGTTTAGATCCTTAGCTACCCTTTAAGTGCACAGCGAAGACACTGATCAGACAGGGGCGGATGCTCAGGCTGATCAGTGTCTTCGCTGGGCGCACATGCCACTTTTTTGGTTTGTCGTGTCGCCGCTTAATTATTTCCTCAAGGAGATCTTTTTTTCCTTTAGGAGAAGACCCTGCGAGAAAAACAAACAGTCTGAAAAAGTGTTTCCTTTGTACAAATGGTGGAAAAGCATAGATGTCAGAACTCCAGATAAGAAGGGGTATTTGTAATAATTCGAAGATATTGTTCTTATTTCTCCATTAAAACATGATTTTTAAACGCGGCATATCAAAATCAACAAAGTTGCATGTTCGCCTAGCGATGACTCAGATCAGCCTGGGCATATGCCAGGTCTGATCAGAGTCTTGGCTACACCCAGGCTGATCCGAGTCTTCGCTTTGCTCTTTAAGGGTAGCTAAGTGCCTAAGCTACACTGATCAGACTAGGCACATGCCCAGGTCGATCTGAGTCGTCGTTGGGTGCCACTGTGTTGGTTTTGTCGTGTCACGGATTATTATTACATCGAGCCCCGTATTAGAACCGTCTAGTACAGCCTTAGTTATTTTCTGGAAAAAAATATCCCTAAATTTTCCCGGTTACCACTTATTATCTGGATTTATACCGATTCACCTTATGGTCTGATTGTTTCGCACTGCAGCAGTCTCAATGATTGGATGGTGGATCAAAACTGTAACCAAATAAAATAAAATCTTGTTTATAAACATTCTTAATATCTTCGATTGTTTTTCTGCTAACGCCCGCGTAGGCATTCTCTAAAGCGCTCTGCTTTTGTGCCTTGCTTTCTGATGACGTCAAAGGATTTTCTTTTATAGTTTTAAGTATGATATCAGTAAGGAAACTGGCGTTTTTTGCTTTGATCTCAGTATCAACAATATCTACGGGGAAAGCATTACTATCTTTTATGAAACCCTGTATTTGGAACGCTACCCATATACGTCTCGCCAGTTCAATACTTGTGTCCTTGAACCTGCCAGGTCGTTCTACTGTTGTTTGAACTAGGCCTGGTATCGTTGTTTCAACCCTGTGGTCATGTAATGCGTCAGAGATTGTTGCTAACTGATCATCTGCTACTCTAAGTTTCCTCAAAGCATATTCAACATCGGCTGAAAATGATTCTTGCTTCACAACAGCAAGAGCATGTACGTCACAAGGGTTGCACAGAGACACGATGGGCGCCCAATGTCTGTTGAGTGTTTCTCCTCCATACGCTTTATCTACTATATGATTAAGGAACTCTTGAAAGGTTATATTATTAGCGTTTTCAACTTCATTTTCTTGTAAATCTCTTAGACTTTTCACGACCTTTATCGTGATTGCATTGAATGAAGGTAAATACATTTTATCAATAAACGCCGAAAATAACCTCGAATAAGGGTTACGCGACACGAGAATTGTCCGAGACTGTTTCCTAGCCTCGCTATAAAACGACAATACATATCTGTGTGACCTAGCGTGTACTGTGTAGCGAGCCATGTCAAACACTTTCGAAATACTTACAACTCCTTCTAAAATCATAAAAGCTTGTGTCCAAAACGAGCACCCAGCTTTAGGCACCTTGCAATAACTGAAGTTATAAACCGTTGAAAAATAGTACTTCAGTCGATAACTCCCTCTGTATGCTTGGTTCCGGAACAAACTCTCGTTTCTGCATGCGTTTTGAAGATGTTGAATACGCCGATGTTGTTCTCGCTCATGTTTGTCTTCAGTATTGAGAACAGATATTTCTGCCGAGGAGGATAGGGACTTGAATGGCAGAACAGTTTTTAACAGAGTCATGTTATCTGCAAATGAGAATAGATAGTTATTTTACAGAATGCCTGAATTGCGAATTTAACCATTATGATATTTCAACTTAAAGATACAGTGTTTATTCGGCTTTAATCCCGTGTTTTTTCTATCTCTAGAGTGACCACAAATATCTAAATAAGACTTATGAAACTTAGCTATGAGATTGGGTTTGCCCTTCTGAAACAATCCCAAAGGTCTTGATCAGATGTATCTAGTTTTTTGGACATTTTTATGAAGGGAATCCCCATCCATCCACTCCCAGCCCCTTCTTATGACCGAAGCAATATGGTTTATCTGCTCCCTTGCCATTGCAACATTTCCAAATTAAAAAAAAACTGTTAATTTTTGTTAGGCGTTATTTTATCACGATGAAAGTGCAGAGGAAGTGATTTTGTTTTATAAAATTATGAATTAGAAACAGAATGTCAAAAGAGCATGCCGATAAGCAAATCGTGAGCAAAAAGGAAACGGTAAGGCAAAATCACTGGAACATGAAATATATAAGTCAGATTGGCCTACAAATAATATGCTGTCATTCCCAGAATTTGAAACATATTCCAAAATGTAATGCATAATAATTAAGTCGTGATTAATGCATTTAAAAGGGAGAGGATGAATTTTAGGTTAGAAAAAAGTCACACTTTACTTTACTTTTGTACGAATTCCATAAAGCATCTCACTTATAAATAGAGAGGAGCATGGGATTGCCACTTTGTTTGCTTTGTCGTGTTGCGGCTAAGTTTAGCCCCATAGTAATCATACAAACTGCGCATGCCCAGACCTGGGTAGGATCCTTTAAGCTTAACCCATGTCTACCCAGTGGACTCTTCATCCTAATAAATTGGCCACGTCCCTTCACCCGGTTATTGGTGTCTGGTTTATTTCTTCTAATCCCAGATCGTAGAATTTATGATATAGAAACAGTGTAGATGGATGGATGAATGATTGCGATTTTTTCGTCCTTTTCAACAGTATTCCAGTAATATCAGGATAATGGTAGGCTGTGTGCAGTGGAACCCCGCTTACGGTAGGAACAATTCTCCCCCCAAGCGGGAATCGAAGCCGGGTCCGTTAGATCATTAGGTTAGCGCTTAATCCACTTAGGTATCGGGGCTCCACAAATAGTGTAGACCCTGATCAGATGCCACATTGGTGTTAAATGAAATGAACACGTCTGTTAAGATCTGCTTATATTGCATAATTGGCACATCTGGCCAGTAAATATAACACATTTTTGTAAAATAAATAGCTCATCCAAGCGTGTGAATTGTCATACATGAGTAAAGAACTTGTGTTCTTTGATCATTCGGGACCGTAATAAATAGCAAATAACATTTAGTATCAGTCTCACCGTACTTGGTTAATTGGTTGGTAGTTTTGAGGTTAACAACTCTTTGAAACAGTATTTTAATCTGTATCGAACCGTCTTCCAGAGAGGGAAAGAAAGAAGATAGGCGAAAGATGAAATATCCAAAAAAAAAAAAAAAAACATCCGCAACTACTGCAAGCACAGTAGACCCTTATCCTTTTATTATCCATAATAGTAGGACGCCTCGGCACTGAAATGGACCAACCACCATCGCCCGACCGCAGCCATGGCTGCATCCGCTCTTCCCCAACCACCGTACTTAGAAACGTATCCCCGGGTTTACTTTCCATTCTTTTAGGGTGGTCATGTGGCAGTTAGAAAGCAGTTAAATTACAGTCGCTTCAGTGCAGCTAATGTTTAGCGCAGGGTGGCGGTCATATAAAAAGTGCCCCCGTATTTCACCACAGTGGACGGACACACGGCGCCAAGTGCTCGCAACTATGGTTACGTACCACTGAGCCACTTGGGGAACGTCGTTAAGAGAATTGAACTGAACTGAACTGAACTGAACACCACAGTGAAGATTGCATATTGTTTCTAGTCCTACGGGATCAATGTGCTCATTCTGAGTCATTTCGAAAATAGTTCCGCTGAAGCCGATGCTAGAGGACAATGACAGTGTTGCACCATTAAATTACTGCTCATGAAATGACTCAATGAAACCAAGTCTCTTTTACCCGTTTGTTTAATGTCTTCCTTGCTTCCAGAGGATCTTTCAAAATTCATTGGACCTGATGCAAATTTTTGAAATATTTTCACTGACCATAGAATGTTCCCTTCATGGTTTATTTTTGGCTGACCAGCTGGAGTTGACAACGTTTGTCAGCTGATCAGTAACTTAAAGACCCTTTATTTGTATAATATTTCATTGTGAGTTATCGCTGCAAGCTTCTTACTACAGATTTATTATTGTAAATGACCCTGATATAGTTTAAACAAATAAAACATTGTAAGGTTTAACATAAAATCGTTCGGGTACTATTAGTGGCGACTAAAATGATTTTCTTTCAATGAACGGTAAAAATACAGTGTACAGGCCTGGGTCGCGAATTTTCGTATTGCATAGTTCGACGGATAACCAGGAAAGGAGCTCGTACTTTGTGGAGCTATTTTTCAATTATTTTTTTTTATTTCAGTCGTGTTTGAAGATTAGAGACATTGAAAAGGCTAAATATGGAAATCTGGATCTGTAGCAGTAAATTCGGTTATCCAAACACATTGTTCCCCTCACTCTTTGCAACAATTATGTGACTCAATATATGCACATAAACCCATATTTTCATTTATCACCAAACGTGAATGTTGATATAGACGTTCTATCACTGTGAGTAGAGAGTACTGTGAAGACTTTAAGGTGCATAGTCCAACACCAGCAGCGGCAGCAGCAGATGAGTGAGAAAAAGAAAAATCGATGGTACCAAAATATACATCATGTCTTAAAATAAATATACGAATTTAACTAACAATTTCATTCAGCCGTGCAGGCTCTTGACTGACAAAAGAAAAAAAAACGCTCCAATTTGATGTTAATCTTAGCTTTGCACTGTTTGACCAACAAAACGTCGCTATTAGGTGGGCATTCTTTGAATATTTCTGTGGTGTTTTATAATATGGGAAAGGGGGCCGCGGGGGAGGCGAAATGGATGAAATGACACTTTTTTCTTCCTTTTCAAAAGCATTCAGTCATATGAGGTCGACAAGAGGGATAACGAAAGGATGTGTGCAATGGAACCTATTTACGGTTGAAAAAAGTTCGCCTACAGAGAGAATCGAACCCTGTTCCCGCTAGCCTAGTGCTTCATCCACGGAGCTACGTGTACTCCTAAACTGTTTGCTGATCTTTCATTGTCGACTGCGATACTTGTGATTACTTGAAATAATTGTTTTTGAATTGAGACAGAAAACTATATGGCAGCAAAGACTTTAGAATATTCATGTGTGTGTGTGTGTGTGTGTGTGTGTGTGTGTGTGTGTGCGTGTGTGTGTGTGTGTGAATGTGTGTGTGTTTATGTGTGTCTGAGTTCTGATGCACATGTAAAATTTATCACCGGCATAGGAAATCGGCCGAACTTATCAACAGGTTCTAGCTTTGTAGACCGAAAATGAGCCGCCTCTTTCAGTGGTATGTTGTCTTTTCTTTGATTTTGATCAATTGTGACACTCTTATTTCATTTTTAGAACATTACTTTCATGACAAATAAATTTATGTTTATATGTATGTGTTTACCTAACTTTCATGTGAGGAAAATGCCAAGAACTTCTGACTAATGCCGACCAAAGATGATTAACATGTACGGTAAATAATAATTTTTTTCAGGTACTTTCACTGTCGCTTTCCTTTACTTTAAAAATGTATGGAAGACAGCAAAATATAATAAGTGAGATCAAAACTAACTCCAATCAATTTGCTGTGCACAATTAATATCAACTGCACAATCATAACTTCGGGGGAGCCCACGATCAAGTTATGGAAAATCCCGACGTCAAAACCCAAACAGCGGCAGGCCAGGGATCTCCCGTTGTATCTGTTGAGTCCTCGTCTTTGCTTCTTCATGGTGTTGAAATTTGATTTATGTGTTTACCGTGAGGATTCATTGACGAGTTAGAGGGTTATCATGCGAACCGAACAACCGACTAAATGTTTTGTACCACTTCAGAAACTGAGTGGAGGTTGGGTCTGTAAAATCGATTTAAGCCCCCCAGTAATTCATTACTGACCGTTCCAAAGCGGTAGTTCTGTTGTGGTTCTCTGTTGCCTGTTTTTGGTGTCAGAGTTTCTGTGATGTTTTACCTTATGTATGTTCTTATTATTTTTGGTTCGGTTTGGGTTGCTGAGTGGCCACCTTTTGGGATCAAGCTGCTCACTCGGTTGGCCATATGTTCTCAGTATCTTCATTATTTGTAATCTTAGGTGTTTCCAACTATGGTTTGAGGGCTGGATTTGGAGTTTGATTGTTTCAGTTCCTGGTCTTTGCATACTTTTTACTACTATTAATATCGCCGACACCACCTCTCTAAACAGAGGTTTCCGCAGAATATAAAGTTGCTCAGGACATGTAGGTGGAATGGTTTTTGTGAACTACAGGTCAGAGAATTTAAATCTGAGTTCCTAGGTTTTGCACAACTGTTTTTACCTGTTCAAATTCGGCTGATTTCAATCAAATTGCTCTAACTTTCTTGCCAACGATCGGATTTTACCAAGGCAATCGGCCTTGTAAAATGCACTATCACAGAATTTTTTTGATTGGTCAGTCCGACTGATCACGCTTACACATTGCCGCGGAAACCGTTTCAAGGCATCCCACTATGCTGTACAAAATCGGAAAACTGCGGCCACGTCATAATGACGTTAAGGAAAATTGACGGTGGTCAGTAGCTCTCAAACGTTATTTTGCCTGTAAAATAAAAATATTTTCGTACTAAAAATGTCATATAATTAAAGAAGAAGGCTGTTTTCATTATGCTTCTTAAAAATAATAAAAAAATCATTTTACTTATAGAAATACAACGTGGTAAAAGGGGGTATTTTCAGTGCGGAACTAGTAAATTACGCTATGACGTAACGTCATCTGAACCTCCTATTATTATAGATATAGTAAAGGACAAATAAATATTGATTTCGATTTGTTGTTTTGTTAAATGAAAACCCAGCGAAAATCCTTTGTCTTAAGGTTTGTCAAATTTGGTATATTGCTTATTCATACGGCTCGAGAATGACAGTATATCAAAAATTATCCCTGAATACTAATGGTTACGTCTCTGGGATCAAATTCTTTCGTTTAGAAGCAGACTCCTTTTGGAAAGGGCTTCATTGTCCCAGGAAGAAGACAGGAAATGACAAAAGTTGTCACCTTTTGTAATACGGCGGGAAAAAAATGGTAGTTTTAGACATTATACGAAACCAGCCTAAACGGTAACCAAGAGATCTACAACTTATGCCCTAATTGTATTTCAAAATAAGAGGACCATTAGGTCCTGATTGCTCCCCCGAACCCTGAGACTGTTATGTGATATGAACTTTTCAGACATTTGTTTTCGACATGAACTTACCGCGCTTTTGTAGACATAAGGTAACAGTGACGAAGTGGTGGATGGCAACGCAACCATGCCTAGTAGCTTTAGAGAGAAAAGACCTTAAGATATTCAACCCAACTGACCTTTGGCCAAGGTCACTTAATGACCTTGACCACTTGAATTCACACGGATTGCAGTCGACTGCATTTCCATATCGCAGAGTGCAGAGTAGCAGCAGAAAAAAACGGCTTTATCTATTCAAAAGTCTAAGAGGCAAAATTTGACCTTGTCGTAAAAGAGGCCATGATCATCCAAGGGTCATCATTATGTCCGTTTAGTAGCACTACAGTTCCAAATGCTATATGTCAAGTTTCAAGGCGATTGGCCCGTTGGTTCTGGAATAAAAGACTATTAAAGTCTTTTGTACAATATATGGGCATGGCGGCGATCTTGGTCATGTGACCTGAGCCAAATATATAAAGTTTCTTAGGGTCAAGGTCACCCGGCATTTATATAATCTTTGTAGTACTAGTGCCCCGAATACTATATTATATACCGAGTTTCAAAGCAATTCGCTCATGGGTTCTGGAGGAGATCGATTAAAGTTTCTTAACATATATGGCCACGGAGGGCGCGTCCTGGTCTTTCTTTCTCTCATCCCACACAGGATTTATATGAATACCGTTTAACGATCTTGATCCCTTGTACTCCTAGAGATTGAAGTTGTCTGCCTCTTAGAGTCTAATAGCAACAGTAAAAAGCACTTTTGCAGCGTTTGCCATTCAAAAGCGTGTGGGACCAAATTTGATATTGCTCTAAAATAGGTCAAAAGGCAGCCCAGGATCATGATTTATATTATCTTTATAGTACTAGAATCCGAAATGCTACAAACCAAGTTTCAAAGCAATCGTCTTATTTGTTGTTGAGTAGATGTTTTCACTATCTATGGGCATGAAGGCCATCTTGGTCTTGTGACCTGGACCTAATGTGACATGAATTGAAATTGGCCTAGTAGTTTAAGAGGAGAAGTCCTTTGAAAACGTTGACAGACGACGGACGAGTGACCATTGACAAAAGTCACAAAATGACATTGACCTCTAGACTTCATAGGAGTTGTAGTCGACTGCACTCCCTCATCACAGAACACAATAGCAACAGAAAAATGCACTTTTTCAACTTTTCATATTGAAAAGCCTATGGGACAAAATTTGACCTTGACATAAAGTAGGTCGGGGTCAACACAGGGTCATCATTAATGTGAGCTTAGTAGAACTAGAATCCCAATTGTTACTTACTAAAATTGAGGCAATTGACCCCGTGGTTCTGTAGAAAAAGATTTTCATTTTGTATTTATTTTACAATCTATGGCCATGGCGGCCATCTTGGTTATATGACCTGAACCAGATATATCAACTTTGTGACCCCTTTTCCTGAAGGCTGCATGCGAAATTTAATTGAAATTGGCTTGGTAGTTTCAGAGGAGAAGTGTTTTGAATATGTCGAAGGACGCCAGACGCTACCATCCTAAAAGACCAGAAAATATACTATCTGCAGAGGAGACATTTTACAGCCACCGCACGGCTCGATCAACACCAAATATGTTTGAAAAACTGTAGCTTTATCATATGCACAATGTTCCTCGTCAAAAAGGGACACGCACATTTTCAGTACTTCTAATAACATCTTTCAGACTCGTTAACAGAAAATAGGTCAATGCGACCTGATTCCACCATAGAATTTTCTTTTGTTTTTCAAATACAGATTTTTCTGTTTCTTTTCCTTTTTTTCTTATTAGTTTGAAAACCGAGATCCCACTAATGATCCATGCCAAATTTCAGTAAAATATGCCAAGTGAATCTGGAGAAGAAGTTGATTTTGCTATTTTCCCTAGGTTTAGTAACGACGGCTATCTTGGATTCTCAACCTGGCTGCATTTTGCAAATTGAAACCCTGTAGTCTGGTCATGCTTCTTGTATAATTTGAGAAGCAGGCGTGCAATGGTTTCAGTTGTTGACGGGCGTCGCACGATTCCATTCGCACGAACCCGGACGCACTGATATGAAAACAGATCACTTTCGGTCCAGGTGAGCTAAAACTGGGGGAACTGATGATAATAAAACATCTTAGGCGAAACGAATGGACGGACAATTGGAAGAACAGACGGTTTCGGGTAAAACATAATGTCTCCTGAGTGTCACGGGGACATAAACAAGAGGCCCACTGGCCACTAAGCTCAACAGATTTCTAGCTCAAAATCGCTATCGCATTTGTATGGGCTCAAAATTGCTATCACATTTGTGCAGTCGAATACAAAATATACAGCTACAAAGTTTCTGTCTGACAGTCTGTTGAGTTGATAGCACAATATAATTGAGCCGCGACACGAGTAAACCAACAAAGTGGTTGTGCGCCCAGCGCAGACTCAGATCAGCCTGAGCATCCGCTCTGTCTGATCAGACTCTTCGCTAAGCGCTTAAAAGGTAGCTAAGGGTCTAAGCTTCCTCCATGCGGACAGCAAAAACTCTTGTCCGACTGGGCGGATGCCATAATCTGACCTGAGTCTGCACTTGGCGCATAACCACTTTGTTGGTTTTCTCGTGTCGCGGCTCATATAACTTTTTTCCTTATTTTGTTTGTCATGGCAAAAATGGATAACTTTCCAAGAATTATTTGCTATTCTATTTATTTGGTTGCCATGGCACCCGGTCAAAATAAGCGGTGAACAGAAAAATTAGGGCTGATAGAAGACCACTCAAGGAATGTTTCTGAAAATGTTAGGTCAGAGTATATGCAATGGCTTAGCAATGACTCCCTTTTTACGTTTTTTTTTTCATTATAAGTTGCCATACCAACCATATACCCTTTGAACACTAACGATGGAAAACATAAAAATTGTAAAGGCTGATAGAATTAGTAAGTCTAAAACTTTCTGCCTCATAGAGCATATGGTTTCTGAGCAGAAACGTTATGGTATTTTTTTTTCATTTTTACCTTTTGGTTTTCTATGGCAACGAATAAAATTAAACAGTGGGCATAAAATCATATGGCTGAGAAGAATACTCAAGAAAAAAAATAGGGAGCTCCGGTAGCTCAGTGGGTTAAGCGCTGGCCTTCTGATCTAGCAGACCGGGTTCGAGCCCTGCCTGAGGCGAGAATCTTTCCAACCGTAAACAGGGTTCCATTGCACTCAGCCTTTCATTATCACAGTCCCATCGTCCTGATATGACTGAAATACTGTTGAAAAGAACGCAAACTCGCAAGTCATCCGTCCATCCATTGAATGAACTTTTCTATAAAAGTTTTGTCTAAATTCTGCGACGCCTTGGCAGTATATACCATTTTTAATTTGTTTAATTTTTTAATAGGGAGCTCCGGTAGCTCAGTGGGTTAAGCGCTGGCCTACTGATCTAGCAGACCGGGTTCGAGCCCTTCCTGAGGCGAGAATCTTTCCAACCGTAAACAGGGTTCCATTACACTCAGCCTTTCATTATCACAGTCCCATCGTCCTGATATGACTGAAATACTGTTGAAAAGGACGCAAACTCGCAAGTCATCCGTCCATCCATTGAATGAACTTTTCTATAAAAGTTTTGTCTAAATTCTGCGACGCCTTGGCAGTATATACCATTTTTTAATTTGGCCCATTAAAAGTATTTGGAAAAACTAAGTTGCCATAGCAGCTGAACTAAAGAGCTAATTAAAAAAAATCTGTAATGACTTATGTGTAAATATATCCGTAAAGTCTCGGCATCAGAGCTTATGGTTTCTGATTTATTGCCTTTTGGTTTCCATTGGAACCAATGGAAATGACCTGTGGGACAGACAAGAAGACAACTCAAGAAACTTTTTTTTATAAAAGTTTTGTCAAAATATCTGTGAAGGCCTTTTTTTATTTTCCCTATTATAAGTCAATGGAAGCTCAAAGTTGCCATAGCAACCAAATTAAAGAGCATATTTTTCAAAAAAAAAAAAAAAAACACACATACACTCCACAAACTTTTAATCCCCCAGCCCAAGGATACTACATACGAAATTTGGGACCAACTGGCCCAGTTGTTTCAAATGAGATATTTTTTTAAGTATGTTCTGCAGTTTTTGCATTTTTATTCCATGGTAACCGGTTCAAAGAGCAGGGGGCAAAAGAACATAAAGCTGATAGAAGACTTCTCAAGTAACATTTCCATAAACGTTTTTTTTTCCAAATAACTGCAATGGTTTGGCAGAAAATGCCAGTTTCTCAATTTTCCGAATTATAAATCAATGGGAAATTTAAGTTGCCATAGCAACCAAACTAAGGAGCCGATTTTCATAAAAAATACAAACTTACAATCGTCCAGCCAAAGGATGCTACAAATGAAATTTGGGCACCATCAGGACTGTCTTCTGAGGAGATGTTGTTTGAAAGTGTTGACGACAGACGACGACGACAGAAGACAGACGACGACGGACAACTGCCTATCCTATAAGCTCCCCAGGAGACTTCGGCTCTGGTGAGATAAAAAGTAGAAGGGTTTTGTATTTTGTGCATTAACGTTCTGTAGTCGTTTATGTGCAGTAACTGTATCTAGCACCACGATATGTATTATGTATTGGTTTACGTGTCTTCTTATGTTACGTATTATGTTTATGTAGTAGGTAGCGTATAGGAAACATATATAGTTGCCAAGTATTTTCATAAAAACTTCATATATGTCATCAGTGCATTGTCTTCAATAATCTTATGAAAAAATTAACTTCCTAGCTCTAAGGGTCCATGTTTCAGAAATTTTACGTCATTTTCTGAAATTTACCCCATAAACTAAAGGTCTGTGCACGAGCCGACAGAAGTGATTTTACCTGTTTTATACAGGGCGGTGCCCCATATGCTTCCTGCAAAATATCAGCAAAATGGGTTTAAAGGTTCTGCAGCAGAAGTCGTTTTAATATGTTTTACCATATATGGGCATGATTCTTAAGTCTATATATATAAGGGCAAATGACTTCGCGATGGAATATCGGGTGTGGCTGAATTTCGAACTTGTCCGATATTCCAAATCATCCGAGACTCCTTGGCTGTCATTGTTTCATGCAAGTTTGAAAAAAATCCGATTAAAAATGAGTGACCATTTTAGCTATTTTTTATTCCACCGGCCCATGAATGCCTCCTTTAAAAAACATTCACATGACCTATTGGATATACTGAATATAAGGAAATTATGGCCGCATACCATCTTCTAATGAAAGTGTTCAGCGCAAAACAAGTGGTCGGTAAGAAGTTGTGCTTTGTATAGACAAAAGCCCCAACACTGTTTTTGTGATTTGCATAACTTTTTAGAAAATGGGCGAACCAGACACTGAAAATGACATCATACTATTTAGGCACTCTAACCTTTATATCATGGTCCATTGATTTTGCCGATTTAGACTCGTATTGTCAACATTTTGAATGCATTTGTATAAATCTTGGAATATTATCTGCAGGTCACAGTGACATATATATCATGGTCCAGCGATTATACCCCTTCCGCTGTTTTTACGTTGTCCGTCCGTCTTTCCATCCGAAATGATTTTAATCATCGAACGAGGTCCTGGAAATACACCTCAGAAAATAAAGGATGTAGTTTCAGCGCCTTTGATCTGGTTTCTTTTGCAGAACTATGCCCCTTTGAAATTCTCAGTAAAACAATTTTGTGATCGCCACTTCTCCTAGACCATTTGACGGATTTCTTGAGTTAAGTTTTTTGGGCACACAATGATATGATGTTGTGCATCAAGATTATTGTTTAACATTCTGGCCCATTTTGCATGCGTTATGCCCATTTTTGATAGTTCTGACCAAGTTTTAAAGTTTTTATAGGAAATTTTTGCATCGACTATTTTCCAATTTTATTCATGTATGCTGCATTAGAAAAAAATTGACATACATTTTTTGTTTTTGCTCGAAAGCAGTTAAGGGCGGAGTTATGTCCCTTTGAAGCTCTGTATGGATAAAGTTTGTGGTCGCTACTCCTCCTAAACGATTCGGGGATTTTCTAGAAATACAGTATGTAATCACATATTGGTATGAATATGTGTAATAATATTAGGATTGAAATTCTAGTCATTTTTGCATGAGTAATATACCCTTTAAATGGTTTCCGACCAAAGTTTATAGGCGGGTTTTGGTCATTTTGCTCCAGTGCTTTTAGGATTTGACCCATGGATGCAGCCAAAGAAAAGAGCTCACATGTATTTTTTCAGTTTTTCCTGGAGGGATTTTACGGCCGGGTTATGCCCCTTTGAAGTTCTGTATGGACAAAGCTCGTGATCGCTGCTTCTCCTGGTCCATTCGATGCATTATCTTGATACTCAGTACGTGAACACATTTTGGTATAAAGATGTGCATTAATAGGTTTTTTCGTTTCAGCCCCTTTACGATGACTTATTCTCCTTTTTTTATACTTTTTGCACAATTTTCGAAGTGTTTTTTTTTGGCCAGTTTCTCTTAGATTCTTATCTAATTTGATTGATGTATGCAGCAAAGAAAAAAGCTGACATGTAAATTTCAGCTTTTCCCGGAAGAATGTTTAGAGTGAGTTATGGCCCTTTGAAGTGCTCAGTGGATCAGGCTCATAATCTCAGTTCCTAGACTGCATTAGGGCTGAGTTATGCTCCTTTGGTGTTTTCCTAGCAGTCGTTTTGTTTATTGGGAAATCAAAATGTAGTTTGTTTAGGACAATGGTAAAATGCGGGTTGGGGACGAGGGGTGGAGGGGGATGGGGGTGGGAGGCGGGCTAGTTAGCCATGCGTACTGCCATTTGTAGTTTTTCCTCATTACCCCAATGGTACTTTTTGGATTTGGATCCAGCTTGAATCAATTTGTCTTCATGACACAACATATGAACTTAAACAAATTGCGGGCCACTGTGACTTACATTTGACGGTCCAGCAATTTTACCTTATATCATGAACACCTATCAATTGGTCTGCATCATATAAGGGAAACTGGATCAGTCCGTCATAGCAAATGCTCTCATACTATTTGTAGGTCACTGTGACTTATTGCCCATAGTCTAGTGATATTGCTTTTTAACATCAACATAACTGACACTAGAAATGACGGCCTCACTGAAGTTCACTGTGACCTTTATTTCTTGGTAAAGTGATTTTTCCTTTTTTCTTGGGCACTATTAAGTAGTTATGCATTATACATGAAATGTTGGTTTCTAAAAGCCCTAAATACTGTGACTCGTTAAGAATTCGGCTAAAGGTAAATGTAGACAGACAAATACTTAAAACGATTAATAATGATAATTTTGATAATAATAATACTAATAATTATAATGATTATATATAATGATAATAATAACCTTTTTCCTTGACGGCATACTGTTCAAATCCCGGCGTGACAACAACTTTGTACATGATTAACATTCCCAGGGTAATTCCGATTAACAGATACGTAACTCTCTGTATTTTCATTTTTAGATCCGAACTATTTTGTCTCAATGTTTCGCCGCGTATTTATCTATCATGTACTTTAGAAGTTCTAGGTATTGGGACAGATAGGTTTGAGCAAACAGTGCAGACCAAGACCAGACTGCTCCAAACGAAATAGTCTAATCAGGGTCTACACTATCAGGGGCAGTCTGATCAGGGTCTGCATTTTTTGCCATTCCATCGCATGAAGGTATAGTTAAACCAGTCCGTCCCGTTTTTTCGGAGTTACAGTGACTATATTTGCTGTCCCAAATTTCATCAGTTTTACAGTATTCCAAAGTCAGCTGTCAATATGCGGACATAAATACCTGAGCAAACAGTGTAGACCCTGATCATACTGCTCCTTGGGAGCAGTCGGACCTAGCTGATCACTGTTTGTGATCTACTTAATATGTAAAAACGACTTTTCTTGCTCGAAGAGGGCAGGCAATTCCCGACAAAATTGGTAAGTGTTCGAACATTTACGATTAATACGGCATCCTTCACTGGATAGTATTTCTCTTCTTTTCATTAAAAATATGAGGGTTATCGAATAAAGACTGGGACTTTCTTAATTATTTGTGACTCTATATTTTGTTTTTCATATCGAAATTATTACCACAGCGTGGCAATTTTGTAACGCATACAATAACGTATTCCGAATTTTCATCTGCCTGTTGATTTCTTGTTGCCTAGCAATGACAGAAGTTAAGGAAAAAGCTTCTGGCCATGTTTGTAAAAATGATTGCCATGGTTACTTGAACCCACCTATTAAGTCCAAAATTATTTTGTTTTATTACATACTCTGTTGGGATCATACGATGTGAAAATAACTCATTTTGGACTTAAATTGTCGATAAAGCTAGAAATTTTAGTCTACAAATTGAAAAAAAAATTGCAAAACTGGAGCATTGTAATTGGGGTGGGCTTGAGACAGGTTACATAAATTAAAAGTAAATTTATATAATGGCAAGCACTTAACTCTAAATGGCGAGGTATACCATATAAATTGCATTACACATATTGAAGAAACACACGGTTGATGTGTTTTGTGTTGCTTAGCAACAGAAAATCATACATACTACTTAAGGTCATATTTCCTGAAAATGACAGGTTGCTAGGCAACCATTCGTCAATGGGCTACTCTATAGACCAATTGGTATAAGCAAAATTCAAACGTAATGCAACCAAATATAGAAAATATCGAAATATGTTCGGATACCACTATTTGGATAAAAGCCAGTCCTTATTTCTTGTCTTTGTGGTTGCCGGTCAATGACTTCTAT
Organism: Ctena decussata; assembly: GCA_963989385.1. Classification (NCBI taxonomy): domain Eukaryota; kingdom Metazoa; phylum Mollusca; class Bivalvia; order Lucinida; family Lucinidae; genus Ctena; species Ctena decussata. Next base: position 2,335,130 of record OZ022504.1, on the reverse strand, counting down.
GGCGCCTTACATTTTGAACCATAGCCGAAAACGTTGTTGGCAAAATTTGATAAAATAAATACTACAGGGAGGTGAGATATATTGCTCTTTCAAATGAAGGTAGAACTTTGAAGTAGCGGGGTAGGGTTCGTAAAATATCAAACAAGTCCCACTCATTATTGGATGACCCTCGTACAATAATTGTCAACTTTGAATAACCCTATTTTTCTCTATTTGTATTTTTCTCATATCAGAGTTTATAAGTATCCATTTCTAATTATCAGTGTTTGTTTTATTATAATTTATTCTAGTTCGTGTTTATCATTATTAATAATTTTTTTTTTTTTTTACTATTTACTTTTCATCATTTTGTTTTTGTCTTATCTCAGTGGATTTGTATAAATCTATCTTACATGTTTAAATTTATGATTTATTAAGTATCCTTTCATTTTTTAATTGTTTTCATAATTACTTTTACATACCAATTTATTTATCTATGTATTTTTTATTTATTTATTTAGTTACTTTTTATTTATTTTTTTTATTCTATGTTATTTTCTTTAATCATTATTTTTTTTCTTATAAATGAGTCTGCACAGAATACTGTCCCCATCAAAATGAAAGAAAAACTTATAGAGCTGTCTATAATTACTTTTAAATACCCATTTATTTAAATTTTGAAATCTGAATGAAGTGTTTCTAGAAAATAATGATCAGAATGTAGCTGTAACGTATCTGAGATGACCCCATTTCGGAAGCTTCGTTTTGCAGGAAAGCAAACAGGTACCCGCGATTATTGCCCCCCTTGTAATTATGGTAAGGAAACATATACCTTGACCAATGACTTACGTAATCGGTTATAAGACGGAGAATATCTCTCTAAAACTTACTCCAAATGTGTTAATCAGTCTTTTGAAATTCAGATAGAGGAGGGATATTTCTCTTCCCAAACAATTTTCTTAATATCTGGATACGACTTGAAAGACAGATTGAGATTTTTGAAATTGTTATGTAGGGGAGATCCGGTCTTATAACAGAACATATAAGGTACTGAATGTGTGCTTAAATTTGAACAAGCTTATAATACTGTACGGTAATATGACAAAATTGCAAACAACAATGTACCGTACAATACTCAATGCAGTAATGTGTCTAAAAGATGCAGAAGAAATGGCAAAGGCAAAGAAGGAATGGTGAAGACTAAAAGAGCACTCTAATCTGAAACTGTACCATTTGCACAGGCATATCATTCCTTAGACGTAGCTTTACGGTAAACCCCGATAAAACAGCGTCTTTTATCAAAGGCAACCTGATTTTGGTCTTAAGTGGCTACTTTATCTGTCCTAAGGAGCCCCGGTAGTACAGTAGGTAAAGCCAGGGACGCTGATCTAGCTGTCCTGGCTTCGAGACTCGCGCGAGGCGGAACTCTTTCCAACCCTAAACAGGGTTCCATTGAACACAGCTTTTCATTATCACCCTCCCTTCGTCCTGATATAGCTAAACACTGTTAAAAGAGACTCATAGTTATTATCAAAATGATAGAACATAAAATTTCTTGCAAATTATTGAAGTTTTTTTTTGCCTATAAAAATGGTATATTCAGCTATTTTAACGAGTAAATGAAGATTTGTGAGTACAAGATGTCAAGGTCATTTTTTTACGTTAGATTCTGATCAGACTTCTTCCCTGTTAATCTTGGACAATCTGATCTTGGTCTTTAGTGGTTACCTTTTTCTGCCCCATTATTTGGATAATCGTTATTAAACAAAGTAACAGCTGTGCCAGGTATTGGGTGCTTTTGCAGATTTACATATAAATACAATAACAAAAAGATAAATCAAGGTACTGAAAGAACTGAAAGGTGGGCATTTTATTCAAACGATTTACAGGAGAAGTTTTGAAAAAAATTAACGCACAGACAGATGACGGATGTGGACAGAGGCACATCATTCTATAAGCTAGCTGTTCAGGATGACATTTAGACAAAATCCTTGTTGAAAACAATAGTGTTTTGTCAATTATTCAGATTATTTTATTGGATACCAAAAAATCACAACTTTTCGGCAGAGATGGAAGACGTGGTGCTGGCATTTTCCTTCATCTCTGTTTCTTGTTCGATATTGTTTGCCTTATCTTCTCAACCGCAGCATGGTCAAGGTTTGAATCATATTAGATGCCAACTTCTTCTCTAGTATAGTCGGTGTTCAATTGCAATTTTCACCAGCAATTCTCACATGGCTCAAGGCAGCTTTTCATGCGACGCCAATCAGTACTATGTGGACACACAACGTCAAAATGTCGTCGTTTTGATGTCAGTGCGACATAATGATGTCACAGAGACGCCCATAGGGCATCGTTATGAGGTTGTTTGCCTCTTGTCGGTAAATGGGACTACCATCCTGATGGAGAAGATAAAGAAATATTGAAAAAGAAAACAAAAAGAAATTTTCACATCAGTATCATTTATTTATTCATGTATTTATTTAGAATTATTTATTCAGATATATTTGTTTATTCATTTATTTATTTCCGTCGTTTTCGGTTGACATCCGTGCAACATATTGCTATCATCCGTATCACGAGATATTAAAAATAATAATAAAATGAAAGTTAACAATAAAGTAGGCCTAGGCTAGAGACAGGACGGGACAAGTGACCCTGGACGACATTGCCATGCAAATGGTAACATTGGCAGAATCTGGAACGCACCCAATATCAGTTTTGACGTCAGCGTTATAGATTCAATGTCACACTGAAGTTGCAGCCAATAGGTTACTTTATTATCTAAATAACTAAGGAAAACTGATAGTGATGATAGTGGAAGACACAAGCTGTTTTGTTGAAAGACACCTTTTTCCGTCACCCCATGCCGTTTCGAGAAAGTTGAAAAGCCTGCTGATCACATTACGTATGCACTACCTTCTGTCGGAAACATTGAGTATGTCACCAATAAGCAAGTTCAGAGAAAGCGCAGAGAAGAGGTAAGGATTGTTTCTTCTTCGAGCAGGTACGATGTTCTAGCCGAAATCTGAATGTCACGGTAGGATTTGTTTTGGAAGACATTCACGTCATGCCAGGGAAGTGAAGCGGAATTTATTCCTGCTTTTATTTTCCTATCATGCCAGTCTAGCGGCACTGTGGATTGGTCAAAATAGTTAACGCAGCAAACGGTCAATTTCTACAAAGAAAACATAGAAATGGCAAATCAATTTTATTCAAAAGGTCAATCGAGAGAAAAAACATTTAGACCAATAGTATTTACTTTCGGTATTTTTCTTTGTCTTTATATCCAATGCTTATTCCAGCGCCCAATTTCTCTGAACCAAACACCTTCCGACTGGAACTTCATTGACTTGATCGACAGCGGAAAATCAAGCCTTATAGGTATTGGACAGAATAGAAGGAACAGAAAAACACGTCTACCGTAAAGCAACCAATATTCGTTGTTTGCCGCACTCTTTGGTTGGTTGTTGTTTTCTTTCAAACATTTTCCATTGTTAATTGGCCAATGAATGTATCAAGCAGTATAAGCGCTACCTATACTGCAATCATCCAACATTATGACTCCAACACGGAACATTTTGCAGTTAATATACATAACATGCTCTAAAATAGCATCTGAAAGGGCCTTTAAACTCAATACCTTGTCGTTAACATTTCGGTGACCTAACCACTAGTAATATCTGTTGCAGTGATATATGTAATTTGATGTGCAATTTGTCCTGTCATGGTACTGTTTACTGTCTTCTGCCTACTACAAAATAGACTTTGCCACTACGAGGACATGCACTCAGACATGTGGATTTTGCACGTATGATGTTTTTCACCTGTGCAAAATAAAAGATCAGCCCCATTATAGGTATTAATTCGGGCCATGATGCTTGAGCATGCGTCCTACGAATTAGGATGGAAGTAGAGCAAGGCCTACTGTGCATGCAGTAGGTGCGGTTTGGGGTTGTTTGATTTTTTTCTCTGGCCTATCACATTTTTTTCTTTCTTCCTGAACCGTTAAGCCCAAACCAACCGACAAACTATTTTGTAGTGTGTTCCGTTTAATGGCTACTGCGTCCTGACTACTGTACACTAAGAACTCTCCAATCTTTTATTTTGCACAGGTGAAAAACATCATACGTGCACCTAAATAAGTGCGAAAATGGGGAACCAGTGTCTCTCCACACAATTTTACGACTGGTAATATCGATATCTGGGACACGCTTTTAGCAAGCAATAACTCACGATGCAGTTTTTTGTTGTAACCTCTTTTTCCTTTCCGAAAGGTAATTTTGTTTGTTTTATTTATTTTAAACTATTACCAGTATTTTTAAGTATTTCTATCGCTACATATTTTGTTTTCATTTTTGTCGTTTGCGAACGCTTAAATGTCACATGATTGATACAGCCTTTCAGAGCCCTCTCAAGAAATCAAATGGCGTAAATTGTAAACACGGCGGCAGAAAAATATACGAGTATATTATATGCCCACTAGCCTGCTCCAGTCGAATCTGTATATTACTCTGGTGGTCAGATTCGCCTGGTAACTTTCAGAAGAGACTCTGCAATATGATACTCTTCTCACAAATTCTTGAGTTAATCAAAGCAACATTACAAGTGCCATGAAGTGCCCATTAGACTAGCAGAGATCTTTATCTCCATCACCCTCAGAAATCAATTAGTTTTGGTTTCTCGATTTGTCTGTGAATTTTAGGGGTATAGTTTAAAACTTGGAATGGAATAGAATGGATGACATAATCTACTTAGAATTGGTTACAATTGCTCCAATAGCATGGGACAGTGGTTCTTTTCGGGAAAAAATGGCTTCCGCAGAAGGAGACGTTTCTTTCCTGTAAAAGTGCAATTCCAAATCGATGGAAAAAGGTGGACAAGACCATTCCGGTCCACTGTATTTTATTCCACATTTTAAACCACGCCAGATTAGAAGATCTGATAGTATATTATTTCAACAGTAGGAAATTTACATTATGTCAATCTGTCTTAAACCAATAACAGGCGATCATCTGTATCACATTTTTCATTCCAGTGTAAACAGATTCTGTCCTCACTAGTCATGATTGGTGCTGATCAGATCAAAATATGTTTTTTATACATTTGAATGTAGAGTATGTTCTTAAAATTTTTCCAGAGGTGTTTGAATGTTTTGTAGATAATTTTTTATTCTAAATTCTTCAACCATGAGCTACATATATGTCTTTCTCCATATTCTAATTTGAACAAATCAATGTGTCATAATTATTAGGTGACTAGGTTTCATTGTGCTAACACACAGTCACTCTCCTCTTAAATGGGACAAACAAGTTTCAACAGAGTAGACCCAGGTAAGACTGCTCAGGGGAAATATGAACAGCGTTTTGCATTTACTTAATTTTCTGTAAAACACTCACTCAAGCATAAAATGAATAAGTCCAAAACCTTAATGTAGAATATTCCATTTTTTTGGAAAAATCAATGGGCTCAGGAATTAATTGTCTTTAGATAGCTTCATGTTCTCTAAACACGGAGGGGGTGGGGTGGGGGAGGGTGGTGGTGGAGGTCTTGGGTCTTGACTAATACTGATCAGATCAGTCGGACAAACCTGATTCTGCAAACAGTGTAGACCCTGATGAGACTGATCTGGAAAGGTATAACAACTCTTTTGCTTTTTACTTATGTTCTCTGTTAAACACCCCCTCAACTATAAAATGGACCAGTCCAAAATCAAAAGATAGAATAATCCATTACAGAAAATTGGTGGTTTATTGCATTTAGTTTCCTGTTCTCAAAACCTGTAGAGTTATAAAAACAAGTTGCCACAGAAGTTAGCTTTATCTAATTGACCATCTGTGTTTACATCTTTAAATTGCTTCTTATATAAAAATCTGCCACTGCAGCATCATAAAAGGCTGGACGTAAGGTCAGCACAGTTCGCTAACCAAGATTTGGGAAAAATCTCAGATGTAAGTTACCAGACCCTATGTTCCTTTGCAGGGGATATATTGAACATAGAGTCTGTAGCCAGACTATATGCCCACGTTCAAAACCTAAAACGGCCACCAATATCGTGATATAAAAAGGCCAGTTCAGTGTTTATCTTGATACCTAAATCTTCGCGACATGAGATTTCGCCCATAACTCTCAGTCTGTCATTGTTGACTACCTGGCTATAGAGCAAGCCGCAACAAGATAGACAGTGAATAAACGGCGCAATTCGTCTCTCGAAAAGAGAAAAATGTCAAAGTTCTGTGTTATAAAAACTTAAATTAGCAGTGGCGACCCGCTTGAGTTTCAAAGTGTGTGTCACACGAGTATTACATTAATCAAAAATGGTACTTAACTCAATTAAATCAACCCCTGCTCATTCCAGGGATATGGTCTCTGGTAACAAAATGTCACTAACCCGATAACCCTGGTGGTGTCGGATATGTGGTGAACCTTGAATAAACGGTGCGACTAGTCATGTAACGATGATGGTGCAAATAGAAACAGAATATTAATAGAACACGTTGACCTGAAGACATGTATAATTGCTATAGAATACTTTCCTTCGTATCAGCCTTCCATGTTGGGTCTACCAGTGACACAGAGCCTCAAAGAAAGGTATAACCCAGGTATTCTACCTACAGTTGCGCTGCAACAAAATAACGCCAAACTTGGAAATCAGGGAAATTTGCCATTGTCACAAGTTTTCACGACCTGCAAAGTTTGGGTTCCCTTGATAGAGACCATCAGCATACTGACCAAGTCTACAGGAATTAGACTGCGATATTAAGGTGCATTACATTGCAGGACATAGTGTAATTAACAGAGCTCCAGATAAGGGGCGTATTTGCGTTTTTGACGCATGAGAAAAGAGTAAAAACGCATTCCATTCAAGTTTGATGCGTCGGGGAAACATTCAAAATACTGGTTGACGCATCGTATGTGAAACCGAAGCGTCAACAAACTCCTCTTATTTTGCGCATGGCCTTATGGGTATGTCTGCAAAAGAGTGTTCGAATAACTGCCTAACTTATTCGCACGAAATGTCCCAGCTTTATCCGCGATTAATGCGACGGTTCGGTGCAGAAATTGCTGTATGACGTAACTACATATCTGAAAAAAAAAAACAGTACATAACCGGACTAAAAATTGAGTGACCCAGTCCATGTTTTGGCGTCATTGACGGGTTACAGAGCAAATGGACAGACTGCTACATTTAACACGTAATAGATTGGAACACAGTTTTCGATATTTATTTCCGGCAATTTCATCATTGCTTCTCACACGAGAATCAAAATCAGTTCAGAAGTCGCTTTTTAAAATTTTCCAGCGATCTGATCAGCCAGAGATTATCTAAAAACAAGCAATGTCTTAACAAATAATAATCGGCTTAGTTTTGATAGAAGTGTGTATGGTAATACCGTATGCATGAGTCAGGTACATGTAAGATATCGAATGTGCTGATCAGATAGTACGGATGCGCATGTTGATATGCAAATTTGTTGTTGGTGTTGGGGTTTCAATTTTGGAAATGCTGTTGAATTTTGACTGGAGTCTGTCTGTGTTTCACAAAACAATGAGGATTGGTTGGCTGACCGCCCCACATATAACTTTAAAAATGTTCCAACACAACATCAACAACGAAGCTAGCAACAATTATTTAATTTCATCATTGATTTCTGTGTCAAGTTATTTTGTTGGATTTATATATTATTCATGAGCGACATGACTGGTGAAATGTTCTCTGGCAAAGTGCGATTAGACCGAAATATCTAGATTCATCACGACGCAGTTTATAGGCCAACAGTCAAATGAAACTGAAAATAGAAAGAGAAAGGAAAAGTACGATGGCCAAATTGGCTCATTTTTCATTTCCATACTATTTCACAATTTCGAATTCCGAATTCTGAATTCCGAATTCTGAATTCCGAATTCCGAATTCCGAAATTCGTAGAACAAACTGGACGCTTGATTATTCTTACTTATTTCATATCGCCAAACCTTTATCAAGCGTTTAGTATGTTCTACGAATTTCGGAATTCGGAATTCAGAATTCAGAATTCGGAATTCAGAGATATATGCGAAAAGGGAAGACTCTGATTAGATTGTGAAGATGCGCAGGCTGAACTGAGTATTCCCTGTACTCAAGCAAGGTCACATACAGAAATGACCGCTTCCAAAACTGTGGATTGTGCTAGGATAAAAAATGTTGTTCCTTGTATCATATTGTTGATAGTGTATTTGCGAGATTTGACGTTTTACTTCTAATCGAACAAGTCATTTAATCTTGAGTTGCACGAATGTCTCGCAGTCACGTTTAATTTAACGTGTTCTGGCCCTATAATACTTCTCGTTTCTGTTGATTAGCATACACTAACGATATTTGATTGAAGGAATTATGTAGTGCTATTCTCCGGAGATCTGACCATGATTTATTAATAATTTATTTAATTTTATTATTGAAATATTCTGACTTTGCTAGCCATTGCCGCATCTGAAATTCTGATAGTTCTTTTTGATGTATTATAAAGTCTACGATGTTGCGATTCATATATCGTCTTTACTAACTAGCCTAGCGTGGTGTGTAGACCCTGTTCAGTGTCTGCAACTTAGTATGTGTAATCTCATCAGTTACGCACACACTGGCTGTGTGTGTTAGCCTAGACCAGTCGACTAAGCCATGTCGGCTGTGTAGAACCTGATTAGTTGGTTTAATCTGGTTTTGTAGATCATGATCAGCATACAGGTGTAAATACTTCTATACGGATAAGATATGTGGATATTCATGTATTGAAATAAAACTTGGTGAGCTCTGTAGAACCTGATCAGCTGGGTTAATCAAATTGGTTCTATAGATACTAATCCGTATACAGGTGTTAAAATTAATCTTTGTTCAGTTATATGCATGACAAATACTTTAGAAACATATTCAATTACTTTTATATAATCACATGCAAGTCTGTTTTCTCGAATATTATAATATTATAATGTGAAATGGCGCAAATAGCAGGAATCAATTTTGAAGGCCCGGTTTGATGGCTATGACGGTGACATGTTACTATTGTAACCAATGATTACGTAGATTGTAATCATTGTGGTGTAATGGCAGTTATATTTTATTGTAATCTTTAGGTTATATGGTTCTTACAGTGGAAGGCGCATGGGTTCTTCCTGTAAGAAGGGTTTTCGTTGAGCTGATCGTTTCCTCCGATAAGGGACATAATATCTTAGGGACAGTCACTTGTGTTTTGACTGTGTGCCTGCCAACGTTTGGGATGTGTACAATATTATATGTCATTATCAGCGCCCCTTTGTTTTTTGGATCTGATTTTGCTATATAATAATCAATTGTAAGGGACTTGTAAGAGTACGACATGTGGCAAACATACAATTTATATGTATTGCGAAATTAACATAGGAGCAGCGTGTAATGTTTAATATCGAGATTTCTAGGACATGCTACCTAGTTTTCAGGTCCCATTCCTGTATATGTCTAGTTCCTGTAACTGTTCCAGCTCCTGTACATAGATTAATGTATTTCTACCAGTAACCGTCTTTGTGTTGGTATCTTCATATATGTACTTATACGATGTATGACTACCATGCTAGTGTAATGGTGTCGATATATGGTGTGAAGAGTATACATCTGGTTATACAGTGTTACCAAGACTTGTTCAAGAATCATTACTGCATGCAAGGGAGATAATTCTACCACCTAAGTTATGTATAGTTTATCTGATTAGTGAATATTCGTGTCTTCCTTTTTACATGGAAAAGAACTCTAAATTCAGGAGCAAGAACTATTGATCAATTATAGTAAACATCCAGCAGTTCATTTGTGAAACTCTCTGAAATAACTCTGAGAAATATTGAGCAGTTTTATTTGGGAAAAATCTCTGAAATAACTCTAGGAAATATTGAGCAGTTCTATTTTCTTAATTGTTTGTAATGGCGTTAGTCCATCATCACCTGCCCAACGTTCGTCATTTTCCGTGACAATGGTGTCAGAAGTGGGATAAAGGTGCCTTTGGACACGTTTTTCTTGCAATTTGGGAATCAGACGTAATATACTTTTAGAAATATGCATCTTGTTGTACATGTATTATATTTAGTTACGGAAATTAGTCAATGTGTTATAGTATGTACATTTCAGAAGGTAGTGATTAGCGGGACCGTGGTCAGTTCTATGTTAGTGTGTCCCATGGTGAGACCAACGGAGAAAGCACTACAGGGGGTAAAGAAAGGATAAGGTCAGGAAAGCTTGTATTGTTCAATTACTGTAGTCACTTTTGCCCTTAATTATGAATGCCTAGTGTATTTCATTGTGGAAATAGCCAATGCATACGGTTGAGCATATTGGCAGTTATAACTCGGAGAGGTGTCATGTTGATATAGAGTAATTTGGTGTGTTATATTATGATATAGGCAACGAGGAGTGAAATAGTGTTGATGTAAATTTTGTTTGTGCGTTGGCCTATGATCATTGTGAGTATTAATATTGCCCTCTTCTCGAATTAGTGGATATTGCATTTTTGTTGAACAGATGTTCTGCCTTTGCGTTGGGCTTCAGTGTAAAGTAGAAAGAGTTGGTTCTGGTTTAAGGGCATATAATTAACAGTGATTTTGCAACAATTGTCGTGTGAAACTTTTTTTTACTCCCGAAGGAAGGCTCCCTTTTCCTTAGGGAGCAAATTCTTTCCTTAGAGTTAGAAATGGTAGTTATTTTCCCGTAAAAATCTACCCAATTAGCTTAATACATCTTTGTTGCAAAAAACGAATTAAGAATTATAAAAAGCTAAGGGAAACCTCTACATGGAAAGACTGTGTACCATGGGTGTATGTTATGAGGTATGGATTTGTCCCTTGAGCCTGCTTCGAAACATTTCTACAAAATCGGATCACTTAAATGGTTCTGCAGTGTAAAACTAGACCAAATGCGACGGTGTGGGTAGCATAGTTTTGTATTTTTGTATACTGTTGGTTAAAGAACTAATTGCCAATATGCTGGGCTACAACGACCCTGAAAATGCCATAAACGCCAGCTCCCTTTCCCCTCTCCCTCATGAACTATGATTATCAAGCCAGCTACGCCAAGGCCTCCCACCCCTGAAGACCTCTCCTTCCACATCCCCCGTGGGCGTAGCTGGCTTGAAGACCCCTCCTTCCACACCCCCCAAACGCACACACTTTTATGGCAAATGGATTGCGTACACAGTATCAAATGGAATGCAGTTTCCCCAACTGGGACCTCAATTTCAAAAAATGCAACTCAATAGACGGTTACCGGTGACCAACACTTCCTTTAAATATTGGGTCATTTTCTCTAAAAATTATATCACATGTTTTATCTGCCTGTGTATTTTTTTTTAAGAAAAACAAAACCGCCTACTCACCCAGGCTGGTCATTCAGGCACATTCTGATCTGCATCTCACATCTGAGCCGATCTGTACATTTGTATAGGCTGGTCAGGGCGTGTGTTGCCTAACATGCGTTCTTCTCACGGCAGGTCAGAGGTTCTGCACAATGTTAAAACTGCCTGAGGCATATGTGGACTCCGCATTCCACAACCAGTCTCAGGAGCTCCGGTAGCTCAGTAGGTTAAGCGCTGGCATGCTGACCTAGCAGTCGCGGTATCGATATCCGCTTGAGGTGAGAATCTCTTCGTAAACGGGGCTCCATCGCACACAGCCTTATATTAACATCCTCCTATCGTCCTGATATGACTGAAATACAGTCGAAAAGGACGTAAAATCGCAAGTCATCCATCCATCCATACAACCAGCATCTGTATTGGCGTTGATATGGCAGAAAGAGACTGCAAGGGTAACGGTCGACAAAAAAGTGTCAAACTTTATTTTCATTTGAAATTCTTGCTACTCGTAAGCCTAAAAGAAATATGTCATTTATTTCATACACACGCGTGCGTTAGAACGTTGTCATATACTTCCCAAATTGCGAGCGTGCGTATGTGCGTATGTGTATTTTAAAGCTATATATTGCACCATTTAATTAAGTACTCAGATTACTGAATTCCAGGCAGTAGGTTAGGCGCTAGCCTGCTGATCTAGCGATCCTGGGTTCGAGACCCGCTGGAGATGGAAATTTTCCAACCGTAAACGGAGACCAACTGCACACGGTCTGTCATTTTCATCCCCCTATGGTCTTACATGACTGAAATCTCGTAAATCGCAATTCATGACTGGGAGCGATGGGGCGGGTTGGGGTGCGTAGTGGCTCTCTGAGATCGGAATATTCCACTGCATTGTCGTCTCTTTTTTCGAATAGCCATTTCCCTGGAAAAGGGGCGAGGACAATTTTCTGACAGATTATGATGCAATGACAGAGAGAGAGAGAGAGAGAGAGAGCGAGTAGGGCAATGCCTGACTGGACTATTCTGAATCTCTGGATCGTGAAGCATTGTATCTTATCTTAAAGACAGAAAAAAAAACTTGATTAGTGTCTATGATAATTATGCCCATTTGGGTAAATTTACAAAAGAAAAAGCTAATGTAAATAATAATAAAAATAATAATCATAATAATGATAATGGAGCAATGTCTCTGTTTGATAAGGATAGAAAAATAATTATTTTTTATGATAATTTTGCCCGTTTGGTAAATTGAAAAACGAGAAAAAGATGTATCAGCGACAACACCACCACCAACAACAATGACAATAACAATAACAATAAAAATAATAATAATATGATAATAATTTCATAATAAGATCTTTATAGAAAAATAAAAAGGTGCATGTTGTCGCGAGGGGTCAGGTGATTAAATTCGATTATCGACTGGATTTTGTAATACCCTAAAACTGATTTAACAGCCACATCCTGCAAATTGAACCGACATAGATAAAATATCCTGATGAATAATTATATGGCAAAGATATCAAACAACAAATATAAGTTTTCAAGAAAGTAGCGGAAAATACGGCAGAAAAATAAATAAATAAATTCGTCCAATAATTGTCGCTCCGCTTTTACAAGTTACCATTCCATTTAACGATGATAATTGGAATGGAATGGTCTGAAATATCGGTGCGTTCCACGGCGTTCCCGCGTCATTCAAAAGGCATTACTGGGGCGGTACCATTCCATTTACATGGCGGTAGCGGTGCACCCGACGGGGAAGCTTTACTGTTGCCTGTAGTGTAATTTTGTACTGTCATTTCCTCCCTTGAGTCCAATGATGGAACACGAATTAAATTGTAGGAATATTCCTACGATTTGGTCTGATCTAAGTGAGTGAACTCGGGTTTATCGAGGAGTATTCCTACAATTTGATGATATCAGTTGAGCCATAGCAAAACCAGGGCTGGTAAAGTGTGATTTCGGCCACCCCAAAACAAGGCTTCTAGGTAACTATTTTCAATGATGCTCTGGATTCACTTAATAATAATAATAATAATAATAATAATAAATAAATAAACACCAAGTAGACGGTTTAAAGAGAATTCGTATTCTTGTGGAGTTACGATGACACTTGTGTTAATTAGTTACCATTCTAGTGTGAAGAAAATTATTCTAGTAAAAGGTAATTAAAAGATAATACTAGAATGTAAAAAGAGAATGAACGAATGCACTAGCAAACATAATTTTACAGGATAGGAACATGTGACCTAAAAGACATAGATCAGACTACATGCGTTTAGTAATTGCCTGCAGGCTGCTTAAAACTCTCTGCTTTTTTACACAGATAAAACTTTTTTTCGTGCTGTTAGATATTTTATATATGAAAAAAGTTCTAATGTTGTTAATTTATTGTATTAAAGGTATTGTTGTAACTGAATGCTTTTATGCTTTGTATTGGTTCCCCATTTCTATTGATCTGTCAGGGGTCTTTTTCTGCTAATTACCTTGTGATTTAATAGAAAAAAAAATAACAGACCATATATAATTCAATGGACATTAAGATTACAAGAGCCATTCTCTCAGACAGGTGGAAGGGAAAGTTTTATTACATTCAATCAATCAGAAGTTTAATTGCTGATTTATGTCTTAAAGTCTCCATAGTCCTACCAATGATAAAAATCGTCAAAATACAAATCATTATGAAACCAGTACAGCCTTCAGAATTAATGAAAATATTTCGGTTGATGTGCTTTTTTGTATCATATAACTGACAAAAGAGAAGAAACAAGGTATTTTGGAAAAATGATATTTCTCTCCATAAAAATACGGGTTTCGTCTCCGGCTCCCCGTTAAGCAATGAAATAATGCAACCGCGGAACAATCAATGGGATCCTTGCTTAACAGTTTTGTACGTTGTATTTTTATCAATTGTAAAAACGCCTGTACCTTGTATTTTTATCTCGTGTACCTTGTGTTTTACCATGAAATATAGTTAGGGAAATCGAAAGTAGGTCATTTTAGTTGGCAACTAAAATGACCTAGTTATTTTTTCAAATCTATTTTATGGTAAATTCAAGGACGTTTTGATTTTTCAAAGCCGGCCAATCACGATAATAATCAATGACGAAACTGTAGTGAAAAGTTTGCAGTGATACTTCACGACAAAATATTCCATGCTGATAGAGCTATAGGGCCTTTAAGAACTTTTCTGAATGGCTAAGAGTTTTTGTCTAAGTCATTGAGAGGACCTCTTCACAACATAGTCAGCTCTCAAAATTGCTTCTGATTGGCAGAAAGGATGAACAATTTAAAACCTGCAGTCTAAAATATACTGTAATCCCCTAAATTCTAGCACAGACTAGCCAATTGAATAATTGTCTCAATATCTGAACACGATTAATATGCAGTAACTGTCAAATAATTGTCAAAAGTCACTGTCGGACTAGCAAGAAGTGCAAACTATAGTCAGACTTCTCTTTCTTGATACGTATCATCTGGTCTACACTGTTTGCTCCCATTATTCTTTTGATGTGATCAGTTAAATAAAACAGAGTATCAGCATGTAAGAAGAGACTCATTTAAGCAGGCACAACGTTGAATAAACACTGAGTCAACATTGACTCAATGTCACGGTGTTGAATTCAGTGGTGATTCAACGTTGTGTGCCCAGTGGGATAATTGCTGCATTTCAGTATTCTGTTATCTCACTGTTTTGTGTGTAAATATGTAACAGCATCAAATAATTGTCAGCCGAATTGCTTACTATCAGTAATGATAATGATAAAAATAAAAGTAGATAAAAATAAATAATACTTCTTTGAAATATTTACACCATACTTTCAAAATTATACAATTTAGCATCTGAAAATTGTTACGAAGGAAATACTCTTTAGGCCAAGATAGATGGTGGTTGGTTGGTTGGTTGTTTTGGGTTTAACGGTCCTTTGAGACAGTATTTGAGTCTATATAGCGCCGTCTCCCAAAGAGAGGGAGAAAGAAGGGAGAAATGATAGACGAGGAAAAATGTACAAACAACCCCACCCGCATCTACTGCAAGCACAGTAGGCCCTTGTCCTACTAGTATCCAAATCAGTAGAACGCCCTGGCACTGGAAGTTATACCCAGCATCATCGCACCACCCAACCACCCCTAAAATATTTGAACTCGCGGCGATTGTAAATTTTACTCAAATTTAAAAGAATTAATTTGCACTAGCGTCGGGATACTGTTCACAAATCAGAAAAATGCTTTTTTTCCTGCCTAATTTTCATAACGATGTTTCCCAGGAGGCTCTGAGGGTTCATCTCTTGGCACCGAGTCTGTTCATGTCCTTTATATGACCACATCATATACAAAAGCCATAACTAATATTTTATCGGCCGTTACGATATAAACAATTTGCATTTCGGGTTGACGATATTTTGTTTTATTAAAACAGACATTTTTTTCAAAACTTTGACGGTTGATTTCGAACAATAACTTATTGTTAAATGAATAATCAATAATCTGGGTTTGCACTGTTTGCCTTTGTCCCATTTATGGATGGATAAAACTTGTGCTATCAATTTTCAAAAATTTACAAACTGACCTGTTCTCTTCTTTCACTCAGTAGCTCGAAAAGGGTCAACAGATACGAAATAGTGATCCTATAGACTGATCTGGGTATTTACTGTTTCACTGGCACAATATGTTTCGGCCAGGCTATGGTATGTTCTCCAAATTTCAGAAGGCTTTTACTGCTCCATGTTTTCGTAATTGATGAGCCTTCAAATTCTGTCGCTATTAACAGTGGCTAAAAACCAATTTTAATTATTACTGACAAGTTTATGGCTTTATTCTTGAAGGAATCTAGGACTAAGATTAACGACCGAGGCCATTTCAGACCTTTCATATTTATTTTCATCTGATTGGCCACAGAGATCAAAGTATACTGACGGCCAATTGAAATCTCGAGGGCCATAAAGCATTATTTGTCTGTAACAAATTTCGACCTCCCTGAGTGGTTTTAGCATCTAAAGATGTTGACCAATTGGCCCACAGTATTTGTGAGAAGCTAAGAACTGTGAATTTATTTTATCTTTTCTATTTTTTTATACATACATATATACTGAAGAACAAAAAAAAGCAAGAAAGAGAAACGTTATATACATTAACGCTAAAATTTCATGGGATGCAAAGAATCTAAAATAAACTTAAAACTGTTTGTCTGTTTTTTATCTGAATCTGTTGGTATTTGTATCGAAATGTTAGAAGATTTACATATATTTGTAACCATTATTATTATTTTTTTTTGTAAACCTAAAAATGCTAGTTAAAGTTATTGAAATTAGTATAGATATAATATCAAAACGTTTGCAGTATAACTTGTAGTGATTAACTCTATAACAATATGTAAATAAATTCATGCATATCCATTTCTTCGTTCATTGCTTCGTACATAATATGCATTGTGATTACATTGATACTTTCAATCGAATGCTGCGTTGCACAAAAAGCTGTGTATCTTAATTAATACGTGAAAGATTTCTTACAATTGAAAAACATAAACATTTCTACTATCGTATATGTACATTATTTCTTTGCGGATGTATACTTTATAGGCGGTAAAGCCACATTTCGGCATGTGATACCTTCGCCCGATGTCTCCGTAATTGGCAGTTGCATTTTTCATGTATACTTTTCGGCCAGACTATTGTATTCTCACCTCGCTATTATCTGTTTTGTTTTGTACTGGTAGTTTACCCTTTGCATCCTGCCAGAAACGGATTAACTTTGACGTCATTTGAATCAGTAACGCTTCACAGAAACTCCCTTATTCTAATTTGAAGGAAGCAAAGAAAACATTTCATTTAAACCACCGAAAATAATCAACCATCAGTAGGTAAGGGAATATGCAATGCTACTCATGTCTAACAAAGCGTATGCGACATCGTCCTTCATCTTATCTAAGTAACGTCATAAAATACGTCATTTCTAATTGTTACGTGATGGCTCTAAAATGATTGTTATTCCAAATTCTAAAAACTATTATCTATAAATATTTCAAGCTTTTGAAGCAGACATATTAAGGTTTATGTTAGTGAGTTTTTCCCGAATTCTGGCATGGTTACAAATATAGCCACTTTTAGCGGCTTGGAGTCGGGCGTGTCAGGGCTGGTCTTGAAAGGGTCTGTTTGTATTCGAGTGTTATGGGTATGATAGGGATAACGTAATAAAAAATACTTTGTAAACTAAATTCCTAAGGCATATTGCTTATGTTCGGCCTTTCTCTCGCCTGCAACTAGCAGAAACGAACCATAGTTATCACTTTTCTGGTGTCATCGACGGCGGCATCAACTTTGCGTCGCGTTTTCTTGTTTGGCTCCAATTTGTGACAAATTGAATGCGCTCCAGGCGAGACACAGTATTCCCCAGACATCATCTTCCTTTTAATGTCCCCAGCTTTGTTTTGGCTCAGCTGCCTGTACATCCTTAAATAATATTACTCTCTTGCAAAAATCGTAACTGCTGGGGCATTGATATTTCATTAAATAACTAGTGGACACGTAAATTTTCATGTCTATCGGCCTTGCACTTACAGTGTTTACCTCATTTTCTTGAAAATAATATGTGATAGTTTGTCCCCAAATATCCTAGGAAAACCACTGATGCTAGGATGAATATATTGTAGATAGACCTTGAAAAAAATTGGACCCATGTTTTATTTTTCTTTTCTGTCGGCCTCATACGTCTCCCCGTGCATCAACATAGTGCAGATTATTTTTTTCTGGTCCTTTGGGAATATTGAGTTCATATTAAGTCATTTTGAAACTAGAGTTCTGCTTCAGCCAGGGCCAGGCCAGTGTTGCATATTGCATTCCTGGTCTTGAAAGATTCAGTTAAACCAATTTAAAGAGTAACTACACTTCAGGAACTGACTGAATCAGATCCCAAACCCTATCCCCAACATCAAAGGGAAAGATTGACAAAGACATCCGAACAAACAATAAATTACAAGTAATAAGCCGAGTCAGCAGCTCTTTCCCAAATAGATGGCAACTCAGCTATCTTTATTGAACTAAATAATTTAGACCAACAGACGGGTTACAACGGACTAAGCAAATTATATAAAAAACATTTAACAATTATTTTTACCTATTTTCTATTTTTATGATAGAAGGATTAAACTGAGAATACAATAAATTAAACAGCACCGAACATTAAACAAATGCAACCCAGAGTCTGCTATTTTCATTTCTTTGGTGTATTCCTTGCTCCCAAAGGATCTAACAATTCAGAACTTAAATATTTACTTTTAAATATGTATCTTATATGAAAAATCTTTGATTGCTGCTTCCTGCAGCCCGAATAATAGTTAGTTTGCAAAGGCCATAGAAACTGTGAAAATGTCATTTATTGTAAGTTTGGCCAGATAACTATGGTACACGGTAAAATATCCGTCGATTTTAACGGTAGAATACCTGGCAACCAGCTGCCAGACCTTTACCCGTTATTTTACGGGCGCCTGTAAACAGGCGCAGGAATCATCGCGCAGAGTAGAGTATAATAAGACAGGTATTGTTTTGGGCATATAGCTCTTCGACACTATCAAAGTATTCTCGAGTACAGTCAGTTTACGTAACTCTACTATATCGTGATTTCAAAAAAATGTTCTACAGACAGATGCCCGTTAAAATAACGGGAATGGACTGACAGCTGGTTGTCAGGTATTCAACCGTAAAATCTACGGAAATTATTTGACATGTACAGTTTTCCAACAAGACGATCCGACATGATTCTGTGTCCAAAATAAGTCAATAAAATTATGTACTTTCTTGGACCCTGAAATTAACGCCCAAATTTTGTTTTCAGCATGTCAGGTTTTCGATTACTGGGTGTTTATCTGAAGAAAACACGTAAGTTAAAAAAATTCAAACTAAATGATCATTTCAGATATTGGGCCTTTATGGCCGTTCTTTCTATTGCATATCTTTACAGTTGATTCACTATGTGCGAAAAATTCAATCCTTTGTTGCAGTTAATTGTAGTATGCAAAGCTCTGTCACAAACACGCAAGGCAAGCAAACTCTTTAAGTTTTATTGCTTGCCTGTTTTTAAATGCATTAATGAGGAAATACAGTGAAACACGCAGCCACTCCCCATAGCATGCCTGCATAATGAGTGCTTGGTTGGTTGGTTGTCTTGGATTTAACGGCTCTTTGAGACAGTATTTCAGTCTATATCAGACCGTCTCCTAAAGAGAGGGATTTAGGCGAGAGAAAAATGTCCAAACATTCAACATCCGCACCAACAGCAAACACAGTAAGACCATGCACTACTTTTATCCAAATAAGTAGGACGCCCCGGCACTGGAAGTTATACCCAGCACCATCGCCCGACCCGACCATCCTCTAATGCATCACTTGTGATAGTTAAACTATATAGATAATTCTATGATGCAATAAGCAATTATATAAAGTATATATTAAGGTAATACCATATGTCTATACTTTTAAATGTGCAGCCTTTATTATACTTCCTACACAAAACATATATTAAAGAAAGAGTAAGATACTGCAAGAGCTATCCTTCCTGTGCATGTGGAATTCCAGACCATCTTACAATCTTTCATAATGTAAAAGCTTGTCTTTTGGAATCTTCTTTCTATTGTCATTAAAATTTATTATGCTATGTCTATTTCAGTGACTGGTTATAATATTTATTTTCAATAGTTCTTCACTGATATAAACTGCTTCGAAAGGAAAATTTATTTGCCCTATAGTATGTCACGATTGTTACATTTTCTGTCATCTCGTATCATAGTGACAACAAATTATATTTTAATCCGCCCATTGTCCCTCTAAAGTCTTCGAGAAGCTTAAACATTTGCGAAATTAACCGAACAGCAGTTTGTCTAAATAATTTTGATAATGAACACAATGACTACTGAATTTCAGCTCATGAAGGTTATGCTAACTGGCATGCCATCCTTGTAAAACTTAAATACCCTTAACTCTTAACTTAAATATGTTTATTAAGGTGGTGGTTATCCCTGATTTGGGGCAAAGACATAAATCTGCATAAAATGCTGAAAATACAACAGATCTTCTCAAAACTTAGCCCTCTTTATGTTAATTCACACAATTCAGAAAATCCGAAATGCAGGACTTGTGTAAGTTAAAAAGAATTTATATAAGAAAAGACCATTGGGTAATTTTGTGCGCAAAAATCTAAAAAATGACAATCATTATTCAAAATAAACGTAGGTCTGAACACAAATTAATGCATTATGAAGAACATCCTAGCAATTATTTTTTTCCATTTTTTTGCACATTATCAGGCTGTGAGAATAAATAAAGATGTAGCCTGTGTCCAAATATTTGTCTAAAATACACAGTAGAGTCTATTTTCAAGGTTGAATAATTTCAATAACACACCTGTCTTGGTCATTGTAATGTATATTTATACTGTGAGTGTGACACAGGTATTGGTTTGGTTGGTTTGGGTTTAACGGCCCTTTGAGACAGTATTTCAGTCTATATCGGGCCGTCTCCCGAAAGAGGGAGAAAGACAGAAATGGTACATGAGAGAAAAAATGTCCAAACAACCCCACCCGCACCTACTGTGAGCACAGTTGGCCTTTGCCTACTGTGGAATGATACAGGTATAATTGTCCTACCTGTATTTAATGATTGCAACAATTATACATGTACTATATACATGGTCATACATTTGAGAAAAAGTTACTGTTTTTACCTGGTCTAGCTTACAAAAATTATTTGAGATAGAGCTGGAACAAATAATTGCTAGGACGTTCTTTTAAATGCACTAAAGTACCTTCAGAGCTAAGTACAATTTCAACAATGAATTTAAGTTTTTAGATTTCTGCGCAGAAAATTACCCTTTGATCTTTCTATGTAAAACACTTTTTTAAACAGCTTGTCCCTCTGTTTTGTATTCTACACTGTAGAGAACAACGAAAGTAAAAAACCTGCTAATTTTCAGGGAGATATGTTAAATTTTTTATGGTTTTATTCAGATTTTTGTATATACAAAAAATCACCACCTTAAAAACGAAACAGTCCCGCCATTGGCATTGCAACTTGAGACAAGTAAGTAGAATCAAAAGAAATGTAGTTAATACTGTAAGACACTGAAAATTACCAAGCGCTGTCGGCTATTACTTTAGTAATTATTTTGCACAGCTGAAAGGTCTAAAAATATAAAACACTAAGTATCGTTTTTTACAACATTGTATATATTGTTATATATGATTGCACGACAGAACGACGAAAGGAAACAACAGTGCCAGGATTCTGAATTAATGCACCCGAACTCCAAAAATATGCTATGAAATCTTGGATGCAGCTATGAATTTTAAGGACACATTCTAACAATTTCTGTAGAGAAATCTAGGCAAAAATACTACGGATGAGATTTTTAAAAAAGGAGAGTTTTCTTCTAGCACTGTCAAAAGAGAATGGTTTAAATCGAGCTACCGTTATGACTACCAAAGTATGTCTTATGCAGAAGAAATCATTTTGTTATTACTGCATTTACTGATAATCCTAAGTTATTTACAATGCACTCATTATATATTCCTATTATAAGTCACTATATTCATGCCAAACAACTCCTGACAAAGAACTCATACAGAAAAGAAACTGTTGTGTGAGAATAATTTTTATTAGAGTATCCATTCAGTTTGTAATTGACTATCAAAACTATAACAAGAATAATTTATCGTACAACAGTCTAGTCGGTGTTATGCGTCTGTGCTTTGATACAGTCATGTTGATGACAGTTGTTGGCAAAAAGCATTGAGGTAGCTAAATTTTGATAAAACTGCTATGATAACCGATGCGAATTTTCAACAATTGATTTGTAAGGTGATTTATCCAAATTTTGGATAAGACTTACGGCTGTGCTTTGGTGCAGAGTATTTCAAGGCAGGAATATAATTTCTCCTAGCTAGTTTGATTTTATCCAAATTTTGGATAAAATGAATAGATTACTGAATAATTGGTGTATTGCTTTCCTTGCACAATAATTAATCCAAATTTTGGATAAAATTTTAGGTTCTGCGTTTGGGTGCAGTGTAGGTCAAGACAGGGTGTTTCTTTGTCCCCGCTGGTTTGATTTTTATCCAAAATTTGGATAACGGCAAGCTTTAGCAATAGTCTACTGAGAAATCGATATAATCAATGAAAGTATAGGTAGTGTCTCTTCTGCAAAGTTTTATCCAAATTTTGGATAAAGCTTTTCCGGCTTTCACAGTTGATTTTCTAACAAGGATTTCATTCGCGTAATGTGTCAGTGTTTGGACACAATTAACTTTATGCCATATAGCATGTAGTTTTATCCAAATTTTGGATAAAAATTCTATGTTAATGATCGCCCATTTTATTAGAAGTTTTGTTTAACCAATTTTGGATAACTCTTCTATGATAAAATCTGTGTCCGAACATTTTTATTCTTATTCAAAAGCATAGCGCCAGTTTGAGCAAATGGATTTGCTCAAACGTAAATGGACACAGTTTTGAGAGCTCAAAATTAGGTTTGTAGGGTTTGTGCTAAATAGAAATTATTCTTCACACAATCAAATGTTGAGTGTATCATATGCTATACATCTGTGTACATGGTGGCTGTTTGAGATTTCACCTTCTTTAGCAGTCAAGCATAATGTTTCAGTCTGAATATAAGATAATAATGCATCTGTTAAACAGATAACGTCAATCAGACAAGGTTGGCAAAAAGGCGGGAAATACTCATTTTTTTCTCAGGACGGCGGGAAATACTGGTAATTCCCGGGAAATCCAGGGAATTACTGGGAAATTGGTCCCTCACCCTCTAGAAAGTTTAAAGCATGGCTTAAAACATCCATACAACTATTTAACATTCCTTTATTTAATCATTAAACAAAGATACAGAAAAAATATTGTCTAGATCTGTATATTCAATCAAATTATTTTCTTATACAAGCTGTCTGATAGATGAGTCAGTCTACATGTACAGTTGTCTCTGTCTATCAATAAGTTGTTATGACACACTTGGATTAAAAGTTCCTACAGCAATTGTCACCTGCCTGTTGAATCAAAACAGCCAATTATTTTTCACACCTTCAGTGGTGCTTGGTAATTACTTACAATAGGAAGCATAGTTGGTCAGTAAGACAGATATTCTCTTGAGGAGCCTTTGAAAAAAAGACATCACAGGACTTCATCAGGTAACCATTAGACCACAATGTCCACACATCAATGTTTTAATTAATCAGGCAACAGACAAGAAAAACAAGAGTATGACACACACCCTTTTTTGTGTGAAATAGTTATGAATCTATGCCCAGCTTTGAAGCTTTGCACAGGGTTCTTTCATGTTTTGGTATGATTATTACTTAAGAACAGGTTAAAGTAGCCTGCAAGTTTGGCCTTTAGTTGTGATATGCCAGGATAAAAAAGGTTTAAGCAAAACTGGAGCTCAGTTTTGTTTATATCTTTGTACCTTTGTATGAGAACTAAATGATACAAAGAATACAGTGTTAAAACACTGTCAAGAAATTAATGTGGTGATTTATGGTAAATGTAAAAATCAGCATAAAACCATAAAAAAGTAACGTATCTCCCTGAAAGTTAGCAGACTTCTTATTTTTGTTGTTATTAAAGTTTAGAATACAAAATAGACGTACATGCTGCTTAAAAAAGTGTTTTTATAAGGAAAGATCAAAGGTTAATTTTCTGCGAATAAATCTGAAAAAATAATATCGTTATTGAAAATTTACGTAGTGTTGAAGGTGCATTATTGCATAATGAAGAGCGTCCTAGCAATTATTTATTCCAACTCTTTCTCAAATTGTAATGTAGACCAGATGAAAACGGTAGCTTTTTCTCAAATGCTCAACCATGTACAAAGTAAATGTACACTGGACGCATTTATTAAATATAGGGTAGGCAAGCATACCTATGTTAACACCTACAATATAAATAATACATTACTGACATGATCAGTGGTGTGTAGAGGAAATTGTTCAACCTTGTTAAAATAGTCTCACCTGTCTCACCTGTGTGTTTTGACAAAAAAATTTGGACACAGACTGCATTTTTTTTCATCTGCTCAGCCTGATAATGTGTGACAGAGTTTAAAAAACTAATTGCTAGGACGCTCTCCATTATGCAACAAGGTACTCTAAGCACTAAGTATATATTCAATAATGATATTATTTTTTCAGATTTATTCGCTGAAAATTACCCTTTGATCTTCTCTTATAAAAGTACTTTTTAACCTTAACAAATGCTGCATTTTGGTATTCTAAATTATGAGAAACAACACAAACAAGGCATCTGCTAAGTTTTGGAAAGATCAGTGTTATTTTTAGTATTTTATGCAGATTTTTGTCTTTGTCCCAAATCAGTGATTATCACCACCTTAAAGAAGGGATTTCACAGTCTGTTGTTTTTTTTTTCCTTTTTAATAGATCAGAATTTTTAAGGCATTTTTATTTGAAATCATAGCCTATAAAACAACCAAGAATCATCTGCTGTGTCCTCTGGCATGGACCAGCCCTAGAATTTATAACCTTATTCGCATGATATGTAAAAACATACTAACACGTATGTGCTATCAACTTAAATTTTAAGATCTGAAAAGTATGTTAGAATATTTTAGGAAAAAATAGCTCTAAAATTTCATATTCCCAGTATTTTCCACTTTGGCCAAATTTGGAGTATTTCCCAGGACGGGAATTACCGGTAATTACCGCTGGGAATTCCCACCACCGGTATTTCCCGGCCAACCTTGCAATCAGAAGCATAAAAGTATGACAAAATATTACTTATATATGTGTTTTGAAGTGCACCCTTTTTACCAAGGCCCATGGGATCTTCAGTCGGGGGATTTGCCATCTCCTCTGATGGCAATTTTTCTACAGTGTAGAGTGAGTCAGACAAGTACCAACTGTGCGAATGAAGCATATCCCAGTTAACTCAGTTTGCATCCCAGTTACCTAGTGTAAGTAGGTGGTTAGGTGCTTCAGACCTTGGACCATAGACTCACAGATCATTTGAGTCTTACTGGACCGTAGATTTTGCCTCTATTTAAATGGCACTTCCGTGTTCAAACGATAACCCTGAGTTGATCTTGGCCTTTTTGCAGATAACTCATAAATCAGACGTGTGCTTCCTAATGCTTGAGAAATTTCTGTAATTTAAGGAGATATCTTTGAATTTGTTGAAACCTTTGGTATAAAAGATTGTATGTACAGTCAAATAAATGGTTACATGAAGTTTATAGAGTACAGAGGTCAGTATCAGTTTTTTGATCAAGGTCACTCATATTTCACCAACTTCGAATTTTCCTGGTAACCAATATGGCTGTCATGCACATATCGTTAAAAAGCTTCCACAATCAAATGGCCCATGACACTGAAACTTGGTACATGTACTCAGCATTTGCAATTAATATACTCTCGGGTTTGTTCAAATGGTGACCCTAGGTGGACCTTTGACCTTTTTACTTAGGTGAGCTATTCAGGTGTTTTTGGTACATGTTACATGTAAATGCATTTGCATGTACTGTAAAAATGAATCACTGAAAAATTATTTTTCATTTTATACATTTTAGGAGATTTTAACTGTAATCCGGCACATCTGATGGGAGGACAAGTCACAATCTAAGAAGACTTAGATATTTGTATTGGCTGGTTTATACACATTGATGTTTGTCTGTGACTAACTCAGCAATCATCAATTCTGTATATTATTTTGAGCTTGCCATACAAGATTTCAACAACTTCGACAAAGTCACCAAGAAGAAAAAATGAAAATGCTACATACTGGTTTGAGGTATCTGGTGTTAAGGAAGCCTTAGAAGATATAAAGCTTTAATAGGAAGGTATGTACGATTATTTTTTATGTCTCCCCCCGAAGGGTTGGAGACATATTGTTTTTGTCCTGGTCGACTGTCTGTCTGACTGTCCGCCTGTCTGTCACAAATCGTGTCCGCTCAATAAGTCTGTAACCAATTGAGGTAATTTCACGAAACTGAGTACAAATATAAAGCATCATCAGACGATGTGCAGAGAGCAAGACCCGTAACTCCACCTACATTTTTTACAGAATTATGCACCTTTGAAAAGTTTATTATGGAAATCGTGTCCGCTCAATAACTGTACTCGATTGAGGTAATTTCACGAAACTATATATACAAATATAAAGCATCATCAGACGACATGCAGAGAGCAAGACCCGTAGCTCCACCTACATTTTTTACGGAATTATGCTTTGAAAATTTAATTATGGAAAACGTGTCCGCTCAATAACTCTGTAACCAACTGAGATTATTTCACAAAACTTGGTACAAATATAAAACATGATCAGACGATGTGCAGAGAGCAAGACCCGTAACTCCACTTACAATTTTTACGGAATTATGCCTCTTTGAAAACTTTAGTATGGAAATTGTGTCAGCTCAATAACTCTGTAACAGATTGAGATAATTTCTCGAAACTTGGTACAAATATAAAGCATCATCAGAGGACGTGCAGAGAGCAAGACCCGTAACTCTGCCTACTTTTTTACGGAAAAATGCCACTTTGAAAATTTTAGTTTAGAAATCCTGTCCGCCCTATAACTCTGTAACCGATTGAGATAATTTCACAAAACTTGGTACAAATGTAAAACATTATCAGACAATGTGCAGAAAGCAAGACCCGTAACTCCACCTATATTTTTTATGGAATTATGCCCCTTTGTAAATTTAGGTATGGAAATCATGTCCGCTCCATAACTCTACAACTGTACGAGATATTTTCATGAAATTTAGTACAAATATAGAGTATCATCAGAGGATGTGTGGAGAGCAAGACCTGTTAATCTACCTACATTTTTTACAGAATTATGCCCCACATCCACCTACATTGTTCACAGACTTGTGCGCCTTTTAATTTTAAGTTGGCGACTGTATCCACCCTTGTAACTTTTCAGTATGGAGATCTTGATCCCTCTATAACATTAAAACCACGAGAGTTGGTACAAATATAAGAGCATGGTTAGTTGATGTTCAGAGAATAAGAACCATAACTCCATCTACATTCCTGGTGATGAGGGAGGGGCTGGAGACAACTGTTTGTTTCAAAAACAAACATCTAGTTATTTTATTATTTTTTCCTTTCAGCAAACCTGGCCCAAAGGACCTTATGGAACTATTATCACATCAAAGCATCCAGTGGGCATTGTCTGTTGTGCAGCACACATTGTCTGTCAACGATTGAAAACACTTTCTCAGATAACTTCTTCTCGGAAACCACTGCACCCATGGTTTTCATATTCAATATGGAGCATGACCTGACTGCACAGTTTCAGATTTGTAAAATTCAGTCAGCTTGAGAATCAAAGATGGCTGCCATTGCAAAATTAAGCAAATATAACAAAATCAACTTCTTCTTCAAATACTTTTGGAATAATATTACCGTAATCGACCCATTTACCGC
Organism: Ctena decussata; assembly: GCA_963989385.1. Lineage (NCBI taxonomy): Eukaryota > Metazoa > Mollusca > Bivalvia > Lucinida > Lucinidae > Ctena > Ctena decussata. The sequence continues at coordinate 2,307,359 of OZ022504.1, read as the reverse complement.
AAATGACCCTATACCCACACACCATGGCCATTTCCGGAAAAAAAATGCACAAGCGCACACTGCTTTTCCTTTTGAAACTCTCACAAAACCTAACAACCTATCATTACTGTTTCAACAGCGAACTCAAGGCTTGAATATCATTTTCTGCCCCATAGAAAATATAAACTCACAGTATTTCCAGTCCTACTGCATGTTGTCTCTTTCCAGTCACCCTGCATTTTATTGTTCAGAGTGTGCAGTTATTAGATGCATTTTTAACCACACCTTTCTGTTGCAATTTTGAAAAAGTTAAGCGCACGGTGCGGTAAATGGGTCGATTACGGTAGGCTGAAAGTTGGCTTGGAGCATCAGTGTGACCTTGCTATTCAAAACTGAAAATGAAAGGGGACTTTGGGTCATTGCTACCTACTTTCTGTTACCAAAACCGATTTTTGTTGCACATGCTTTAGCAAGGTGCAATATAAGAGCTTACTTTTCCATCCATCCGTACGTACATCCATCCGTCAACAATTACGTCAGCCCTAGTTTTCAAGTCAATTTCTCACAAACTATGATACCTACAATCATCAAGCTTGATTTAAAGTTTCTTCTCAGAAAGTTCTCAAGGGCTGTTGCACTTATTTTCACCCTTGACCTATATTTTACCTCTGCTGACTTAGAAAAATTTAACATCAAAATTACATTGACACTGGCGTTTAAGTCAATGTCTCACAAACATGACCTATACCGGTATTTTAGGCTCTGCTGACTTTACATCAAAATTTTACATCAAAATTATATCGACCCTACTGTCGACCCTAGGGTTTAAGACAATTTCTCACAAACTATGATACCTACAATCATCAAACCTGGTTTAAAGTTTCTTCTTAGAATGTTCTTGAGGGCTGTTGCAATTATTTTTACCCTTGACCTATGATTTAAGCTCTGCTAACAGTAGACTTAGTAAGATTTTACATCTAAATTATGTTGACCGTAGTGTTTAAGGCCATTTATTGCAAAGTATGATACCAACAATCATCAAACCTGGCATAAATTTCTTCTTAGAATAATCTTGAGGGTTGCTGCACTTTTTTTACCCTTGACCTGTATTTGATGCTCTGCTTAGTAAAATTTTACATCAAAATTACATTGACCCTGGCATTTAAGTCTATTTCTCGCAAATTCCAATACCTACAGGGACCATGAAAATTAGTTCCAGCCAAGGGTAGCTCTACTGCAGCCATCCAGGGTTAAAATCTATATAAAGTGACCTCTATGGGACCAAGGAAAGAGTTCCAGACAGGCAGGGTTAACCAGCCATCAGGGTTCAAACCTTTTAAGTTCTACTGTATTTGGCTTCAATTTGGCATGGAACATCAGTGGGACATTGGATTTTATATGCCCGTTTTGAAAAAAAAACGACATTATGTCATGGCACTGTCCGTCCATCTGTCTGTCTGTCCATCAACATTCCTGTGCACGCCGTAACTCAGAAACCCTTAGAGATATCTTCATGAAATTTTGTAGGAATATGTATTAGGTTGGGGCAATGTGTTGCATACAAGAATGATTGCTCCCGCTTTCTTAATTTCAAAGTTATGCCCCTTTGATGATTTGTTTCATGCCTAGTCCTGTGTGCGCCAAAACTAGATAACCGTTTGGGATATCTTGCTGAAACTTCATAGCAATGTGTATGAAGTACCAGTGATGTGTTGCGTATAAAAATGGTTGCCCTCCCTTACTTTGTTTTAGAGTTACATCCCTTTGTAGGCTGTTTTAGTCTACACTTATCTTGTGCATACCATAACTTGGTAACCATTTGGAATATTTTGATGAAACTGTCAATGTGCATGATCACAAGGCAATATCTAGCACATAAGAATGGTTGCTCCCCCTTACTTGACTTTGGAGTGACTTCCCTTTGATAAGTATTTTTTGGTGCCCATTAACTCCATAGCTCCTTAACCCTCTGAAATGAACCTTTCTAGAAGTGTGTATGATAATGGGGCTATGTATCATGAGCACGAACCACAGCTCTGACTTACTTACTGCATTATCTGCCCTTGCATAAATTTCCCATTTGCAGCAATAACTCCTAAAATGTTTGAAATATTCTAACGAAACTTAATGGTGATATTTATATTGTCAAGGGAATTTATTTGCACCAAGAATAATTCTAGTTTATTATTTATCTCCCTTGTTTTACTTGGGCATTTTATGCCCCCGCCATTTAAAATAGGGGGCATATAGTATCACCCCTCCACGTACGTAGCGTACGTAGCGTACGAAATGTTTTCCGTTCAATATCTTCTGAAAGCATTCGTGTATTGAATTCATATTTCATACACAGCTATATAATCATAAAATACAGGTCAAGATCGATGTTGGGTAAAATCCGTCGATTATTGAGGGAGATATGGCCCTTTTTCGACTTCATTTTGTATGAAAAATTGGTTTCCGTTCGATATCTTTTGAAAACATAGGTGTATTGAAATCATATTTTATACACAGGTATATAATCATACAACACAGGTCAAGTTCGATGTTGGGCAAAATTTGTCGATTATTGTGGGGGTTTTGGCCCTTTTTCAACTTCATTTTGTATGAAGAAATGGTTTCCGTTCGATATCTTTTGAAAGCATTGGTGTATTGAATTCATATTTTATAAACAGGTATATAATCATTAAAAACAGGTCAAGTTCGATGTTGGGCAAAATCCATCGATAATTGTGGGAGTTATGGCCCGTTTTCGACTTCATTTTGTATGAAGAAATGGTTTCCGTTCGATATCTTTTGAAAGCATAGGCGTATTGAAATCATATTTTATACACAGGTATATAATCATAAAATACAGGTCGAGTTTGATGTTGGGCAAAATACGTCGATTATTGTCGATTAGTGTGGGAGTTATGGCCTTTTTCGACTTCATTTTGTATGAAATAAGGGTTTCCGTTCGATATCTTTATCTTTTGAAAGCATTGGCGTATTGAATTCATATTTTATACACAGGTATATAATCATAACATACAGATCAAGTTCGATGTTGGTTAAAATCCGTCGATTATTGTGGGAGTTATGGCCCTTTTTTGACTTCATTTTGTTTGAAAACTGGTTTCCGTTCGATATCTTTTGAAAGCATTGGTGTATTGAATTTATATTTTATACACAGGTATATAATCATAAAATACAGGTCAAGTTTGATGTTGGGCAAAATACGTCGATTATTGTGGGAGTTATGGCCCTTTTTCAACTTCATTTTGTATGAAGAAATGGTATCCGTTCGATATCTTTTGAAAGCATAGGCGTATTGAAATCATATTTTATACACAGGTATATAATCATAAAATACAGATCAAGTTCGATGTTGGGCAAAATCCGTCGATTATTGTGGGAGTTATGGTCCTTTTTCGACTTCATTTCATACAATAATGGTTTCCGTTAGTTAGTTTTTGAACTTGTTTCTGGGTATTTCATTTGGGAAGTTGCATGGCATCCATTTCTGCGATAAGATACAGAATGTCATCACATATCAGTCATGACACCCACCCCCTCCAAGCCCCCCCCCCCCACACACACACACTTCTCTTGATCCAAGAAGCACAATACATCTGCGTTATGCTACAAGTGCCTGTACCTTGAACAAGGCGCCATCTTACTAAGGGCACTAGGCGGGGGCATCCGTGTCGTATGGACACATTTCTAGTTCACCTTCTAAGCAGGTTCACATTGGAAGCTGAATTTTGGTACACTAATAGTATTTGATGAGTTAAATGTTTGAATAATGATGCAGTCATTAATTACAGAGTTGTTGCCCCTGTTTGTCTGTGTGTCCATCATTTTGTTAACAATATTGTTCATTCTGTTACTCTTTTATGAAACTAAAACAGGCTTATAATGGGCTGCTTGCAAAGCTCTTGTTAAAATTATAAAAACAAAACAAAAAACTATAGAGGATGTTGTTGATGTTTAGTGACTTTACGTCCATGATAAACAGCTATGGTCATGACGGGTCGGTCAGTTACCATAACCACTTTATTTCTGGACTGGCTTAGACTAACATGTAGAACTAAGTGCACATACTTTCCGAAGTAACTGACAACTGCCCTTTTTGGCTCAAGGGAAGGAGAAACAAAAGTATGTGACTGGGCCGGTTACCGAGCCCGGGACCTCTGGTCTCGAGTCTGATGCGCCACACAGCCTGGCGTCTATAGAGGAATTAGGTCACAATTATCTACTTAGATCTAACAAGTTTGATTTTGCTCAAATGTCAATATCTCAAGCAAACATAGATAGATTTTTGTCAGATTTGTTCAAGATGGTCCATGAATGGAGGCTTTTTTTCCAATTTATGTAAATGGACCATCCAAGATGCTCTCCAAGGGTCATATCTAAAAATAGCAAAAGCATGGACGTGGCAATATCTGAGAAAGTCCTGAACGGAATTGGAACAACATTCTGTCAGAATGATATTTGCATGAAGCAAATTTCAATTTTTTGCATCCGATGGCCGCCATCTATCAATACTAAAAAAGCAAAAAAAAAAAACAACCAAAAAAAACCACACATGAAAACGACAATATCTCAATAATCACTGAACAGGCTTTTTCCAAATTTGTGTCAGAATGATCCATGCATGTAGTTCTTTCAAACTTCTCCAGATTAAAAAAAGCCGATCGCCTTGAGCGTTGGTATGTAGCATTGGGTACTCGAGTACTACAAAAGTAGATCAAAGGATGACCTTGTGTTGACTTTTGACCTTTTTACGGCAAGGTAAAAGTTTCCTTTTTGATGCAGTAATATGGGACAATGCTAGAACATACGAATTAATGATAGATATTGAAATTTTGGCCTATATACATCCATCTTAAGAAGTAGCCATATCAAGTGGATGGGAACGCACGTATATAGGAAACACCTATTTAATTCATATTAAAGGACATTCTAGATTAAAGTTGACTAAAAGATGAAAATAATGACCCGGATGACACAGTCCCAGAATGCATCTGGATGACCTTGTGATCTGGGTCAACCACATGTCAATAAAGATGGAGGAAGAATCATGTGGTAGACCAACAGCAAGCTTTCTGGTGAAAATACATATTAAAATGAAATGAAAAAAGGTAACACTGATACAAATAATTACATCACTAATCTCTTTCACTGACTGACTAGGTGGTCGAAGAAAATACTTAAGTTAAACTGTCCATTACAAGCCACACAGAGCTCCCGTAATATGACAGCTGTACATGTCTGACAATTGTACACGTACACTATTAGTGTTTAGAAGATTGCAGTAGCTCAATCGGACCACATTATGGCTCAAGTCCAATGAAAGCAGAATTAAGGCCTATAGCTTTACATTTACCCCCCACTTTTGTGTTAACAGCTCCTGCTTAACACTAAAAAATTCATCAGGTTTCAAAAGAGTTGTTAACGACCCATCAATAACTATAAAACATGTCTTACAAATTCAAAGAGCTTACCAGATTGATGAGAATCATCTCAAAAGGAGCCAGCACAAAAGTAGTCGACAAATAAAAGTCGAGTAGCAGGTACACCGTCTGTCATCAAATCTGCCATATCTCAACATTTCAAGTTAAAATAGCAGTGTACACAAAACACTTCAATATCACTATAGGACTTTCTGTTACATTTACAAACAATTGCGAAAATCCAAGATAATCACAGCTGTAAGTACATGTAATGAAATAGCAAATCCGGGTTCCTAAGTGCCATCAAAACCTGCCTGCATCAGACTGCAACTAGCTTATGATTGGTTAAGAATAAAACGTGACTGTGCTATGAGGCCATCTCTGGGTACATAGTAGCTTGACAGCACAGTCTTCTGAAATACAGGAAATCAGATACAGTCACAGGCAGACAAGGTCATTGCATGTATAATGCATGTCTGTAATTAAAAAAAGCAAATGCAATGACTCAGGCTCCCTCTGAACTTTGTTCTGCAAAAGCTTGTGACTGCACTTCCAAGCCATTGTAAACTAAAATGGTCTGACAGTGCATGTCTGCAAAACAATGCATACAGAAGGAGGCACATTCACTGCAGACTGAAAACCAAGCTACCACAAGCCTAAATCACGGATGCACTATTTGTGGAATAACTTCACTTATTTTAATTTTACTTCTTAGAACAACTTCACTTATTAAGATTGCACTTTTAAGAATAATTCCACTTAAATTGTTATTTCAGAATACTGCACTGTAATTTCAAGAATCCATCTCCAGTACATTTCAGAAATAGGACTAGTACTGCGAAACATTATATTTCACTTGGTTTCAGGAAAAAAATACACTCTTTTATTTATATTTAGCTTCTGAATTTATTCCTTATTTTCTTTTGGGTTTTTTCCAGATACAATTGTCCAAGCACAGAATTTATTTTCGGCCTTGAATTTTCCTTCTCTTCTTTCCTCCTCTTGTCCTGTCGCTCTGGCTGTGAATCTGCCTTAATTTTTCCATCTGCCTATCTCTGTGTTCTTCTGTCTTCTCGTCTTTCTTCCTCTCTTTCCTCTCTCTTCCTTTCTTCTCTTCTTTCCTCCTCTCGTCTTTCTTCCTTTCTCTTCTCTTCTCGTGCATTTATACGAAACAAGTTATTCATAATTTCAACTTGCTCGCGTACTGCCTTCTCCAGACATTTTACAGACCTCGTATTTTTATTTAGTTCCTACACTATTTTCTTATTGCGTTGATCGGGTTGAGCGTGGAGCCTGTCAAAATATTGGGACAGGGAGTCACTTTTGGGGGCAGTAGGTAGCGCATCAGTAGCCGCACTAGTTTCAGCAACCTCTTGCTGTGTTTCAGGAGTCATTGGTGACTTCACAGATTGCTCATTTGGCTCATCAACACCTAGCAGTTGTGGCAGAATGTTTTCTCTTGTCGATGGAAGCTCCTCAAAAGCACTTGTTGCTGACAGTGCAGTTGAATGGCTAGATCTCACTTCAGTGGTGTTGTTTGTCACTGATGATAAGAAGGGCATGAAAGTCTTTTCACTTGGCCTCAGAGCTAGGTCTGTAGCACTTCCACAAAGTGAAGTGGGTCTAGAGGCTATTGCTGGTGGTGTCTGTGAATTTGTTGAATCATCAACTGGTGGCTTGTGCGCAGTACTAGAAGTACTACCACATAGTGAAAGAGGTCCTGTGAGAACCATGTCAGATGTCTGCATCAGGCCCCCGGCACCAAAGCTCTGTTGACTTGTGTGCTGCAGCCCCGAAAGCAGTAGGGACGTCAGCATATTATGTGTCTGGGTTGCAGGATGGGCAGTCTGAAGTCCAGTGACTGGCAAAGGCGCTGGTGGAGCTGTCTGCGTTAGCAGAATAGGTGGTATGGGAGACTCCTGCAAGCTATTCAGGTCCTCAATTCCATAGAGAAATACCTCATCAAAGGCTTTTCCCAGAAGATACCTTTGGTTTCGTTCCTCCTGGATCTACTGCATCTTCTGCAGGAAAACCCTAACAGACTCGTCCTGTGACAGCTGGCGCAAGTCTGAACTACCCATCTTGTAAGGGGTTTGGCTCTCTTTCAGATAAGGGGTCGAGTCGACGATGTTTTTACTCTGAGCCTCCTGCTTATGTCTGCTGTGACGAAACACATGCTCCAACAAAGGCTCCCTCTCTGTAGACCTGAACAAGCACAAAATGCAGTAGAAGGGGGCTTGGTCCAAACCATGGTGATATTTGAGGATATGTCTTCAACTCTGGACTTGACATCAATGAGGGACTTTCCCTGGCGGCTGCAGTGGAGACATTCATACGCCCTGCCCTTGTGCTTCGCCATCTTTTCTAGTTCTTCAGTTCTCTGCATAGTGGCTGGACTGTACTTCCACAGAACTGAAATTAGAAAAGTTCTTTCGGGCTTTGAAGACATTGTCAATACTAATAGAAGCTCAAAGTCACTTTTTATTTTCTGCAGGGCCATGCATGGAAGGAAGAAGTAACCACAGTTTTAAACATCAATTTTCTGAAGATTTTATTGTTGAGCACTTGATTTATTAGTTTACACAGTACTCTTGCTGGCCAGTTTTTAGTTACTTTATTCTAGTTCTCTGATTGGAACAAGTTATACATAGCTATTTACATTAATTTTACTTGTGCTTTCTAGATGGAACAAGTTATAGCTGTTTGTTGTAGGGCATGTTGGACATGTTCTTACGGTTACTGTGATATATCTCCTTTCTTTGTGTATGTCTGCTCTTTATATGTATTTCTCAGCTTTCTTCTGTTCTTTACGTGGGACTAGTGAAGTCACTGGACCAAACTTAAGGTTGTGCATCATAGAAACTATAGCATCAAACAAAACATGTAAAACTGGATACTGTACTGTTCTTCAGCCGCATCCGGATTTATTTTCATCTGTGGTTGGTGCAATGTCTACAGTGCAAGAGCCTCATCCCCAGCGTGAGCTGGCAGTCAGATATTTATAAGCAAATCTTAATCGAGCTACTTCAGAATGTATTCGTCAACACGGAAGTCATAGTTTACAGTATATAATAGTGAGAAGAAAAAAAAGGGAAAAGAAAGACCGAAAAATTAACGTATACAATTATTCATTGAGAGCTTATAAAGTCTTCATTACACATATCCTTAACCAATAATAGAGTATTTCTGAATAGCAAATAACCAAACAATAGAGGAAGTGCATAACTGTACATGCCAACGAAGGGCTAACCTAAATAAACTACTGCATTTGATCTGCATGACTTTGTATAACCAAATTGTTTAGCAATTAACATTGTTGTATACTGCTTATTCGTGATATTATACTGGCTATCAAAACATTCTTGTCCAATTATTTTAAATAATGCATTTTGGCACTGTCCAAACAACAATTTAAGAAGCTAACATACTGAAACTCATCTGACTGAATTTTTTCTTTCGTAACATCTTTAGTCGTTGAGAGTAACAACATGTGGGAATAAAACAACAGGGTTTGCAAAGTAACCTGACTAGTTAAATATTTCTATCAACAGAATGAAAAATAGAACCCCGACAGGCTGATGACAGAATGCTGTATGCGTTATAAAGAAGTCACTTTCTATAATCCTTAAATTTTCAAATTGTTAATATGTTGCAATATATTTGATATATTTGATGGGGGCTGCTTAAACAGATCACAAAAAAAAACAGCAGCCTTAACCTCGACCCCATTTCCATGAAATGCAGTCTTGTGAACGTTTTAATGATCATGCTTAATATTTGGCATAATTCTACTGAAATCTGTCCATAAATTAGGTTGCTAAAGCGATGACAAAATGTTTCCCATAAATAGTTACAACAATCTGAACTTTGACACTAACATCCCGACACAGCTTTGTTTAAGGTGTTGTCAAATCTAGCATTGTAAGACGTTATATTAAAATAGAGCATAAATAAGGGCGCTAGAGCGATAACAAAGGGATTTTTATTTCTAAAATCATCAGCGCTGGCCATGTTTTCGGCCCTAGAACCCTAAAACTCGAATTTATCCAAGATATTGTCATATATAAAATGTGTATGAATAAATATCAACATCAACCCACAAATGAGGCCGCTAGAGCGATGACGAGCGTTTTCTGAATATAGCAACTGTAAGCTTGAATTGTGTCCGTTCCTGAGGATTTTCCTCCTAACTTTAGCCTCTGCATCTTAAAACGCAAACTTATTCGGGGTAATTATTACACACAATATTTGTGTGCAATAAAAGTAAATAGATTGATAGTTTGGGTGCTGGAGAGATGAAATTTTATTTCTAAAATGTCGACATTAGCTTTAGGTCCATGAAACGCAATCTTGTCCATAATAAACATTTAGGTGAAGTTAGATTAAACTCGATTAATAACTGGGGCGTTAGAGCGATGTCGATATTTTTTCTGTAAACAAAACGAAATTGTGAACTTGACCTCGGCTGTAGCATCCGGAGACGCTACCTTGTCCAATATATTGCCTTACTTAAGAGTTGTGTGAACTTTTACTAAAAATCGCTCAATACATGAGGGCACGTTCTCTAACTAAAAATACTGTGACAATGAACTTGGTCCTAGCACAACGAAACTCAAACTTGTTCGGGATATTGCCTTACCTTATATTTGTGAGAAATCATAGCAAAATAGATTCTTAAATTAGCTATATGAGCATACGTACGTACAGGAAAAACTCCCTATGATTGTAAGCAATCCGTCAATAAATGAGTATTTTAAATATGGCAAAAAGAGGAGAAAACTCTGCACATAGCCGGAAACATTATAGTTTCTAAAGTACCACAAGACTAGTTATGCAGAAAAAGTGAAAGGTGTATGTCACTCAGGTAAGCAAACAGTAATATAAAAATCTTAAAAACGTCCTTCAAGAGCAGGGAACACATTCAAAAGATGGATCGTGGGCAATACTGTGAAGTCTCAACTATTCAAGGCTCATCAGTGACCCTGACAATATCTGGCAACGAAGGCTACAGAAACGCATACTGTAATTTCTCAATTTCAATTAAAGATGAATGTGTATCAAAATGATCTAAACGATGAAAAGCAATGGTATAGAATAAAAGTCTGAATCAGTAAAAACATTCTTATTTCTCACAATATCTCCTCTGATCTAAAAATACAGTAAATCACAAAAATCGTCTCCCTTTGAAAGCATTGCAAAAAGACATGGAGGAATACCCTTAGACCTTTAGAGTGTTCAATATCCTGGCAGTCTGTCTTGGCGGTATACCCCTACCCCTTTAGATGTAACTTTTTATTTCTTCTGTAATGTTCAAGGTATTAACCGGTTAACAAGTAACAGTTTGACAGTCAGATTCTTTACTGCAGCAGTCATCTTGCTGAGCAACGATATGTATGCCATCTCGGAGAGTTTCAATGAAGTAAAAGAAGCAACATACTGTAAGCCGATGATTTTCAGGCTCGATTCAGGACAGCCAGTCAATGAAACATATCTCGTAACGGAATATATCCTGACCTGCGGATCAAAGATGATCTTTGTCACCCTGAAAAGGTCTCATTTGATATAAATGTACGAGTATCATTTATTTTGGTGTGTTTGAGGAAAAACAAACTGTAATAGACATTGCGCCATGTCACGAGGTTGCTCTCCTGATGCAGAAAATGCCCAAGCATATCATGTATCTCAACCGATCTTTTCCCTACCAGCATGCGAGGAATCAATATGGTCACAAAATGTCATTAGAGTGTAACAGTTGCGCCCAGTGACCTCAAGCTTTGAGATAATATTGGAGAAGGTAATGATGCGAACATGTTTGATAAATGTTTAACTGCTAAACTTCTTCAACAGGGCTATCGGTATCTTAAGCTTAGAAAGGCTTTTTCTAAATTCTATCGCAGACACCATGAATTGGTTTCAAAATTTGATGTCGGATTAAAATTTCTTTTACACCAAGGCCTATCGGAACCAGAATTTTATGCTGACTTGGTATACAAATTCAAAAAGATTAAGGGTAGGACTGATTTTTCTGATCAATTCCGAAAAATAATAATATGTCACAAACGTATTGGCTATAATTTAAATGTTATGCGACAGTCTGCATGCTTAGTGATTATCACGGTTGATAACTTTGCTGCACTCTTTAATTGCACACCGGGGGATCGGTCGTCAGACTCTATGATGGCCCCGACCTAAAGCTATATATTTTAGTTGGTTGGGACCGGATCCTTTTTGTCTGTTGCTTGGTCCACCGGGGCTCAACTGGTGACCTTCTTTTGCTTCAGATTTCCAGTGGGGTCGTTTGGCAGGACAGGGATCTCCACCTGTCAGACGGCCCGTTGTATCTGTTGAGTCCTCGTCTTTGCTTCTTCATGGTGTTGCAATTTGATTTATGTGTTTACCGTGATGATTCATTGACGAGTTAGAGGGTTATCATGCGAACCGAACTACCAACTAAATGTTTTGTACCACTTCAGAAACTGAGGGTGAGGTTGGGCCTGTAAAATCGATTTAAGCCCCCCAGTAATTCATTACTGACCGTTCCAAGGCGGTAGTTCTGTTGTGGTTCTCTGTTGCCTGTTTTTGGTGTCAGAGTTTCTGTGATGTTTTACCTTATGTATGTTCTTATTATTTTTGGTTCGGTTTGGGTTGCTGAGTGGCCACCTTTTGGGAACAAGCTGCTCACTCGGTTGGCCATATGTTCTCTGTATCTTGATTATTTGTAATCTTAGTTGTTTCCAACTATGGTTTGAGGGCTGGATTTGGATTTTGATTATTTCAGTTCCTGGTCTTTGCATACTTTTTACTTTGACGAAACGTTTAGACCTGTTATATACAAACAGTCCAATATCGTGTATAGTAATAAATTTTGCCCGACTTGCAACAATCAGTGCGTCATAATTCTATTTAAGGTATTCTGATACTGAATCACTTTCTTTTGCATTTGTCCAAACATAAAAGAGCTATTGTTCGCCCAACCTTGGGGTTGCCTATCACTAAATATTCATGAACCGCCTCTTCAGTTAAGAAGACAATGGTTAGAATGGCCACCATTATGCAGGTAACTAATGTGAACAATCGTTAGATAATATAACACATCTAGGAGAAAAATACTTGATGGCAACATTGATTCTTTTGCTGTAAACCTCTGAAGGATTAGACAGTTTTAATATGAATTAAATAGGTGTTACCTAAATACGTGCGTTCCCATCCACTTGATATGGCTTCTTCTTAAGATGGATGTATATACCGATGTTTAGGCCAAAATTTATATGTCTGTGAAAAATGTAGGTGGATGTAGGGTTCTTTTATCTGCAAATCTTCTGATGATGGTTTATATTTGAACCAAGTTTTGTAAAAATATCTTAAACTATTAAAGTTACAGAGGGAACACCATTTCTATACTGAAAAATTACAAATGGGCATAATTTCATTAAAAATGTAGGCAGAGCTACTGATCTTGTTTTTCTGCACATCATTTGATGATACTGTATAATTGAACAAAATTTCATGAAAATATCTTTAATTAAAGCAAAATGTACTATTTTCAATGCTCAAAAGGGCAAAATGTACTTTTTTCATTGCTCAAAAGGGATAACTCCAAAAAATTCGGAATAACTGTCTTGTTTCCTTCACATCTGTGTAAATTTCATGAAAATATCTCTTTAGGTTTTTAAGATACAGAACATATGGATCTTGTTCTCCGCACATCGTCTGATGATGCTTTATATTTGTATATAAATTGCTGAAAATATTTATTACAGTTTTTAAGTTTTAAAAGAACAAACATGATTTACATACTTAAATTTACAAAGAGGCATAATTCCATAAAAAGTGCAGATGGTGTTAGTCCTTGTTCACTGCACATTGTCTGATGTTTTATATTTGTACCAAGTTTCACAAAAATAACTAATATAGTTTCAGAGCTATGGAGCAAACATGATTTCCATACTAAAATTTTCAAAGGGGCATAATTCTGTAGTAAATGTAAGCAGGATTTTCTCTGCCCATCAAGTCATGATACTTTAAAGTTGTACTAAGTTTTGCGAAAATATTTCATATAGTTTCAGAGTTATGGAGCGGACACAATTTCCATACTAAAATTTACAAAGGGGCATAATTCCATAAAAATGTAGGTGGAGTTACGATTCTTGTTCTCTGCACATCCTCTGATCATGCTCTATATTTGTACTAAGTTTCATAAAAATATCTCATAAAGTTTTAGAGATATGGAGCAGACACGATTTCCATACTAAAATTTACAAAGGGGCATAATTCCATAAAAAATGTCAGTGGAGTTATGGGTCTTGCTCTCCGCATTTTGTCTGATTATGCTTTATATTTGTACCAAGTTTTGTGAAATCATCTCAATCGGTTACAGAGTTATTGAGCGGACACAATTTCCATACTAAAATTTTCAAAGGGGCATAATTCTGTAAAAAATGTAGGTGGGGTAACAGGTCTTGCTCTCCGCACATTCTCTGATGATACTCTATATTTGTACTAAGTTTCATGAAAATATCTCGTACAATTGTAGAGTTATGGAGCGGACATTATTTTCATATCTAAATTTACAAAGGGACATAATTCGATAAAAAAATATAGGTGGGGTTACGGGTCTTGCTCTCTGCATTTCGTCTGATGATGCTTTAAATTTGTACTAAGTTTTGTTAAATAATCTCAGTCGGTTATAGAGTTATTTAGCGGACACGATTTCTAAACTAAAATTTTCAAAGTGACATAATTCCGTAAAAAATGTAGGCGGAGTTATGGGTCTTATGGGTCTGATGATGCTATATATTTGTACCAAGTTTCAAGAAATTATCTCAATCTGTTACAGAGTTATTGAGCGGACACGATTTCCATACTAAAGTTTTCAAAGAGGCATAATTCCGTAAAAATTGTAGGTGGAGTTACAGGTCTTGCTCTCTGCACATCGTCTGATCATGTTTTATATTTGTACCAAGTTTTGTGAAATTATCTCAATCTATTACAGTTATTGAGCGGACAGGATTACCATACTAAAATTTCAAAGGGGTATTATTCTGTAAAAAAATGTAGGTGGAGTTACCGGTCTTGCTCTCTGCATGTCGTCTGATGATGCTTTAAATTTGCCTCAGTTTCGTGAAATTATCTCAATCGGTTACAGAGTTATTGAGCGGACACGATTTGTGACAGACGGACGGACAGTCAGACAGACAGTCGACCAGGACAAAAACAATGTGTCTCCGACCCCTTCGGGGGGAGACATAAAAAATAATCGTACATACCTTCCTATTAAAGCTTTATATCTAAGGCTTCCTTAACACCAGATACCTCAAATCAGTATGTAGCATTGTCAATTTTTCTTCTTGGTGACTTTGTCGAAGTTGTTGAAATCTTGTATGGCAAGCACAACATAATATACACAATTGATGATTGCTGAGTTAATCACAGACAAACACCAATGTGTATGAACCAGCCAATACAAATATCTAAGTCTTTTTAGGCTGTGACTTGTCTCCCAATCAGATGTGCCGGATTACAGTTAAAACCTCCTAAAATGTATAAAATGAAAAATGATTTTTCAGTAATTCATTTTTACAGTACATGCAAATGCATGTACATGTACCAAAAACACCTGAATAGCTCACCTAAGTCAAAAGGTCAAAGGTCAACCTAGGGTCACCATTTGAACAAATCCGAGAGTATATTAATTTCAAATGCTGTGTACATGTACCAAATTTCAGTGTCATGGGTCATTTGATTTTGGAAGCTTTTTAACGATATGTGCATGACAGCCATGTTGGTTACCAGGAAAAATTCAAAGTTGGTGAAATATGAGTGACCTTGATCAAAAACTGATACTGACCTCTGTTACTCAATAAACTTCAAGTAGCCATTTATTTGACTGTACATACAAACTTTTATACCAAAGGTTTCAACAAATTCAAAGATATCTCATTAAATTGCAGAAATTTCTCAAGCATTAGGAAGCACACGTCTGACCTATGAGTTATCTGTAAAAAGGCCAAGATCAACTCAGGGTTATCATTTGAACAGGGTAGTGCCATTTAAATAGAGACAAAATCTACGGTCCAGTGAGACTCTGAGACTCGAATGATCTGTGAGTCTATGATCCAAGGTCTGAAGCACCTAACCACTTACTTACACTAGGTAACTGGGATGCAAACTGGGTTAACTGGGATATGCTTCATTCACACAGTTGGTACTTGTCTGAGTCACTCTACAGTGTAGAAAAATTGCCATCAGAGGAGATGGCAAATCCCCCAACTGCAGACCCCATGGGCCTTGGTAAAAAGGGTGCACTTCAAAACACATATATGTAATATGCTTCTGATTGACATTATCTGTTTAACAGATGCATTATTATCTTATACTCAGACTTAAACATTATGCTTGACTGCTAAAAAGAGGTGAAATCTCAAACAGCCACCATGTACACAGATGATGTATAGCATATGATACACTCAACGTTTGATTGTGTGAAGAATAATTTCTGTTTAGCACAAACCCTACAAACCTAATCTTGAGCTCTCAAGTAGGTGACTTTGGACACAGAATCCAAATCTGAAAAAAAAGTATTTTTGTTAAATGGTTTTGTAGTGGGTGGGGGTGGGGGATTTTTTGACTGATTTAGTGCTTAACGTCCACGGTAAACAGCTATGGTCATGTCGGGACGGTCAGTTAACCTAACATCACTACTCCTGGGCAGGCTTAGACTAGAGCTTAGACCTCCTAAGCCTTAACCATTACTAAATGCTCCTCTTTCACCAGTAACTGATAACTGCCCTTCTTGAATCAGCAGATGGAGAAATGAAAGTAAGTGGCCGAAATGGGTATCAAACCCAGGACCTCTGGTTTATAACAGTGCTGGAAACGGCTAGTAGTTCGGTGGCCAAATGCTCAGAATTTTTGTTTCGGGTCACCAGAAATCTCTAAAATATGACCTTTAGTGGCCCAAATTTATTTTTCTGGCAATACTAAATGAATGGAAACTTAACTAGTGGATAATTTGGGCCACTGAAAGAGGCCTGCTAAGCTTTTGGGCCACCACATTAAACTTGCGAGTTTCCAGCACTGCTTATAAGTCACATGCCTTACTGACTGCACTACCCGGCCCAGCTCAGCATAAAACAGTGTTAGGAATAAGCAATTGCCCACTTGCCCGACACGGGTTAAATTTGCTGGGGGCAAGCTGATAGTCTCGGAAGGTTGCCCCCTGGACACAACCTATAATTCTGGTAAATTCTGGAAAATAACTTTGTTTCATGTCTTTTTGAAGCTTTGCATGAGAAGTTTGAAACCCACCAATGTTGTGATTTGGATGAGAAAAATAAATAGAATCCCTGTCAAAGTAGCGCTGTGAAAATGATTAGGCAGCTGTGATCAAAACTGTTGATCAGTTATCTCTGAAGTTCATGAATTGACATGCTTAGTGTCTTAGCAAGGGAGAGCATTTTTGGACTATGTTTACTTACGTGACTTCGGAAGAAAATGACATGTAGACGGTTTAATTGCAATGAAATACAGGGGGACATGTTGAAATCTTGGCGGACAAGTTGAAATTCATTTCAGGTTGCCCCCCCGGGCAAGTTCCTGTCTGGGCCTTATTTCTAACACTGTAAAAGCAACAAATTTTAAGAAACTGGCCTTACCAGGAACATGTAGAGAAAACCAACAAAGTGGTTGTGCAGGGATAAAGACTAACAGGGGCCCAGTTGCCCCAAGCCCCTAAACTTTGGGCCGGGCCCCTGAAATTTGGAAGAAAATGCCCATACCCCTAATGTTAAATTCTGAATTTTGGCATAATCATTAGTCTTTATCCCTGTTGTGCGGCGTTGTGCGCCCAGCGCAGACTTACTGTCGTGTCAGCCTATTCAGCACATAGGCTTAATCGACGCAAGTTACGTAACGTAATTTGGCGCACCTCGGGTATACCGGGCGCAGTAAATGACATGAAAATGACTAAAAAAGGCGCGCTTCGCGCGCATAATAGTGTGCGAAGCGCACCATACACGTCCGAAGGACGTCGCGTGCTTCGCACGCAAGACACTATATAGAGAGACACGCGACAGCGTGTCAATCTCGTTAAAAAGCGAATAAAAAGCAAAAACAAAACCAAAAATGAATTCCTCGAACGTTTTTATGTTAATACTTTCGGTATTTTAATACCGAAAGGTATTAATTAATTCTAAAATATGAGAGAAATACGTTCAGCGGTATTGATTTTAGAACGTCAGCTGTCTTCCATATGTCACATGACTTTGTTTAGGCATGTGACAGCATGTGACCACACCTAACGTTTTGATTGGTCATGACGTATTGAAGTTGTAGACGCGCCATGTTTGTAAACAAACAGCTGTCAAAATAAGATGTCTTTAGTTTATGATGATATTTACGAAATAACGAGGGATACTTTTAATTTAATTCAGTGGTTACAAGATAAAGGTGTGATAGGTAATTTTGGCGGTGATTGTGTACGTTGTTTGGAAGGCAGATAACTTTGAAAAAAGACTCTAGCTACGGCAGAGACGGTTTCGTCTGGCGTTGTACGAAGAAGGAATGTGGGTATAAAATTTCGGTGAGAGCAGGCAGCTGTTTGAACAGTCCCATCTAACATTTCAGCAGGTTGTTAAACTTACATACTACTGGGTTTATAAGACACGACAAGATACGGTAAGAAGAGAATTAAAGATCAACTGTGAAGAAACTATTGTAGATTGGTACAACTTGTGTAGAGAAGTGTGTTCAGAGGTGTTAGAGAAAGACAATGCGAGGATAGGTGGACCAGGAAAGATCGTAGAGATAGACGAAAGTAAGTTCGGCAAGAGGAAATATCATAGAGGCAGAAGGAAGGACGGTGTATTGGTTTTCGGAGGAATTGAAAGGGACACAAAGAACTGTTTTCTTAGCAGTGTTGAGGATAGAAGTGCCGAAACGTTGATTCCCATCATAAAGCAACACGTACTTCCAGGAACAACAATTATTTCTGACTGCTGGAAAGCTTATTCAAGACTGGAGGAGGAGGGCTATGTACACCAGACAGTGAACCACAGCAAAGAATTCGTGAACAGAGAAACTGGGGCCCATACAAACACCATAGAAAGTACTTGGCGGGCAGTGAAAACGTCACTACCAAAGCATGGTACAGTCAAGAGCCTCTACGACACATACTTTGTAGAATACATATTCCGAAAGAGACACCTCAACAGTGCTAGAGATCCATTTCTTACCTTCTTAGACAGCATAAAAACAGTTTACACCCCAAGTAATTCAAAAAGACTCAACCCCATTCCTAAACCCATCGTCAAGAAAAGAAAGCCGGAAGAGCCAGAAGCGGTCGTCAAAAGACCTGCTCTTATCTCACTGACAAACAGACTCAATATGTCAAGTGATGATGATTTTCAATAAGGTAAGACTTAAGCAGTATAAGTAGCTTTTTAATGGGGGCTGCGCCCCCACACCCCCGCTTTTTTTCCTTCTTTATCTCGTCGTTTCTGCATACTTTTTCCGTTGGTCTTAATCTTGATAAGATGGGGTAAAATAATGAGGTAAAACTCGTATAAAATCAATAGATTCATAATTTTATTTTCAAAATATTAAATTGCATTCTGTTGACGATTTATCTGTGATAAACATTACGATGTATTCAAAATTAGACGGCTTAATATGCGCCCGCATATGCACAGGTATGAAATGAAGCCGAGCGAAGTGTATTCAATATGGCGGCTGCTCAAGTTGTTTACGGTTGCTAAGCGGCGACTGCGCAAGCGCAAAATCAGTGAACGGAATAGAATAGAATGCGCCCGGTAAACCAGAGACTAGCCCGTAATTTACTGTTAAACATGTGTTGATAATTTTTGTCGGCTGTTATCCAAGCAGTCCTTCAAGCGGAGATCTTTATATGCGGTAAAGAAGATCATGTCTGTCCAGAGGGGTTAGTTGCACTTGGTTTTATGCAGATATTTGCAAGTGTTACTTGCAGCTCGGCATATGTTGAATACACACCGTATTTCGCAATCTTTGTTTACAAACACAGTGGCTCTGAGCACACATCACGAATGTATGTCAACTCACTTCAGCAACACTTGTAATTTGTAAATAATAGCCTTGCATAAATGCACATAGTAAAGAAGTGAATTATAAAATAACTCACTCAGCTAATGTCCAAAGGATCATGATTTAACACTGCTAAAGCAAATAGTTGTTGGAACTTTCCACAAGCTCCTTTTGAAGCCCACGGAGTGATGTCATGAGTATAGTCTGTTTCACAAATTAGCCCATTATTTATGTCAGGAATAAGACATTTTAAGAAGCTGCGTCGAATAGGCCGACAAAAACGGGGTCCCTTGTGCACAATGGTACTTGAGTTTTGAGTTTCTTTTCATATTGTGATCAATACCAGATGGTGAATTTGAGATGAAATAAATGGTGATTATTGTACTTTATAAACACAATATCTGTTGTTTATTTTTTACCGTTCTTATTTACACAGTTAACGATTCTTTGTTTAAGTGCGCCGAATAGGCCGACAGCACTGTAAATCAGCATCTGCCCAGTCTTCAGGTCTCATCGGAGTCTTCGCAGTGTGCCTAAATGGTAGCTTTCTTTCTTCCATTTACGCCTTAGCCCCCAAAGGGGACACAGACGATGTACTTTTGTACACTCCGGGTGTTGCAGGATGAAAGCCTAGGTATAGCCACGTAGCTATAGTAGGGATCTTTCACCTGCACAGGGGATGACTCTCCCTGCACAGGGGGCCTCCAGTTAACGTCCCGATCCGAAGGATGGCACACTTGTTAGCATCATCCCTGCAAATGATGCTAGAAAAACGCGTTCGGACATAGGAAGATTTCGCCTCGGGCGGGATTCGAACCCACAACCTCTGGCTTCAGAGTCAAGTGCACTAACCACTGAGCCACCGCATTTCTCCTAAAGGTAAAGGTGTATGCAGGCCGTGTAAGCCAGCTTCATGCAGACAGCGAATCTGATCAGACCGGGCGAATGCCCAGGCTGATCCGAGTCTCCGCTGGGCGCACTTGCCCCATTGTGTGTTTTGTCGTGTCGCGGCTCAAATCTGAAATCAGTCATATCAAACGTACAGGGTGTGGTATAAATGACCAGGGTACCATTCAGTTTGACCGAGGACTAGTTCAAGCGATACACCAACGTGACTGAACTGTATCTGTATCTGTATCTAAGCCTTTAAGCCGCAGAAACTCTCTGGTATAATTCTTCAGTGGTAATTAACCTCAGTATAAACTCACAGGTATGATTGTTTAGGTAGTGCGTTGCTTAAGTGCTTAATTTCCGGTTTTAAGTATGTAAAAGCGCTGTGTTTCTTCAACAAAATTTTCCAACGCGGATAAGATTTCACTTCTAATTTCATTGGCTTCTTTTTCATTTTTTGCATTCAGTAGTAAATCAGAGTCAACTGACACTATTCCTAATTGTTGGAAAAGTCTCTTTCTGAGGAATTCCCTCTGTCTTTCATAAATAGGACACTGAAGGAGGAAGTGATCGCCGGTTTCGATTTCTCCACATTCACACTTATCACCATCCGTTAAACCACATTTGAACAAATACTCATTCAAACCTGGAATACACTGTCTCAACTGAGATATTGCCTTTTCCCCTTTAGTGGTTTTAAATGAATGCTTAAGTTTAAAATCTACCTCTGGTCTGTGGCTATATAAAGCTCTGCCTCTCTCTGACTTGTCCCACATATCTTGCCATTTCTTAATCCCAGAGTTTTTGGCTGCTGACTTCACATGGTCACTACAACCCTCGGATCATCCAGTTCTTTAGCCTCCTTTGCTGCTTCCTTTGCCAAACTATCAGCGAGCTCATTACCTTTGATGTCTGCATGCCCAGGTGTCCACGAAATTTCAAGGTCTACACCAGACTGCTTAAGCTTGAAGATACTGTGCTTAACCTGCTTCACTGTAGTCTTATGTGATGTAGCTTCCCAACCAAGTGAGAGGATGCCAATTGCAGACTGACTATCAGAAAAGATATGGAGCTTGGACGTAATGTTTCCTCTGCAACTAACAGCATTGTATGTATTCTCAACTGCCATCTGAATTGCTACTATCTCTCCTAGAAGAATGGAACCACGGCTACTGACGGGTTTCTTCAAGCAGACTGGCTCCTCAGCTCCTGGCAGAAAGATACACGCACCAGCTCCACATGGGCCCGGGTTGCCCAAACACGACCCGTCTGTAAAGCAAATTGTAGTATCTGTGCTACAGCTGCCAACAATATCAGTTACGAGCTCTCTTGACAATCTTTCTTGATCCGTGGTTCTTGATTTGGATGACCCTAAGGTATGCCAATACTCTGGTTTCTTCTTACTCGGTTGTAGGGAGACTAAGAAACTTAATTCCTGCTCCAAATTGTGAAATGTCAATCCGGTATTTGAAGTTAAATCTGCAGGCTGTATGTTCATTTTACCAAAGGGGGATAATTTGAATTCTACTTTTTCGTTTTGTATCCAATCATTCCAAGCATTTCTAATGTTGGAACTGTTGTCTTTCATCAATATTTTAGTCACCTGCCTAATAGATAACTCTTCTCTTCTGATTCCTAAAGGACGTATACCTGATTCCACTTCCAAAGCCTCTATTCCCGCTGTACTGTAAATGCCTAAACACATTGCCAGGCCTTTTCGCTGGATCTTCTCAAGGGGGTACAGTTACCTACTTGCCAAACAGCAGCTGCATACTCTAGCTGTGGAGCAACTAGCGCCTTATACATTTTGAGCTAATAGATTCTGTTTCCTTCACCTTTCTAAGTAAGTCCAATGACCTAAATGCTTTTTTCTCAACATTTTCACTATGTCGATCAAATTTCATCTTTTCATCTAAAGTTACACCTAGAAGTTTCGGATTTTTGTTGTACATAACTTTCTTGTCTTCAACTGTGAAGTTTTATAGTCTTGCCTGTTCGATTGCATTAACATCGAGTGAGAAAACACAAAACTCTGTTTTACTAAGGCTTATTTTCATACGCCATTTTTTGGTCCACTGTAGAAGAACCTTCAAATCCACTTTCATAGAACTTAGAATCTCCATTACATTGTTGCCGGACTTCCAAATTGTACCATCATCAGCAAATTTGACACACTAACTGTTAATACCATCAAATATATCTCTGATGAATAGATTAAACAGAAGTGGAGCTAAGACTGAACCTTGTGGCAGCCCAATGTTAGTTGCAAAACATGGTCCTTTGTTGCCTCCCATTGATATCATTGCCTGTCTGCTAGTCAAGAAACTGTTAATCCAATTCCACACTCTTCCTGTTATGCCTAATTTCATCAACTTGAACATCAAACCTTCTCTCCACACCCTGTCATATGCCTTCTCCAGATCAATGAAAAGTGTAGCGGTATGTTCCCCTTGGTTGAATCCATTGAAAATATTCTGGGTGAGTCGCAGAAGTGCATCTGTTGTGCCTCTAAATCGTCTGAACCCTTCTTGTTCATCATCCAATAAGCCAAAATGCTCAACAAACCCATAGAGTCGATGAGTTATCAATCTCTCCAAGCATTTACAAAAACAGCTTGTCAGACTTAATCGGGAAACCGCGCTTCCGGTTTTACGGTCACGTGGTTTGCTTGGTTACGCATGGCGACGGTGACAACACACCGTTACGCTATATGCGTTATAACATCAATAGATGTAAAATTTTTACTTGTAAGGCGTATATATTGCCTAGGCAAGCCTGAAACACTCTTTATTAAAGAAACTTAAACTCAAAAAAATAATCATTTATAACGGAATAAAGCACACGATACATTGAACGGGACATAATAGGCTGTGCTTACTTTTAATACTGATACATTTAGTCAGTTATTTGAATAAGTAGATTTTATAGATGCGATATAGCATAAGTACATAATAATAATGATAATGATAATAATAATAGATCTAATAACATGAAGAGAAATAAAAAAAACGCAACAGTAGTAGTCTATATATAAGCTACCAGATCCAACCCCATTCACTACCCACCCCGTTTCGTTCAGTCCAGTTAACGAAATATTTACTTAAGCGTTAAATTTTGTTATTCATTAATAGAATAAAAAAACAACACCAAAAACAACCTGAAATATGTCTAATTTTAGGGATCAATTATTAAGAAGACCGGCTGACATTTTAATCAAGAGTATAAATCCTCCCCCCCCCCCCCCCCCCCACCGCCTACCCTCGCAAACACTACATACACCAAAGACACATGTTTACTTTTAAACTTTTTAAACACCAAAAACGGTAATGATAATGATAATAATATGATGATGAAGAACTAACAATCGAAAGCCCCATCACAACCCTTTCCTCCCTTCACCACAACCTACCCAGGTTCCAATCTGTTTAACATATGATACTGAAAGGTATTTTAAAGTCTGTATTGTCCTACCAGGGGTAAAAAAACGTCTAAACACAGATTATTATAAAAAGATAACCTTCACGTTTGGTAATAAAATGTTGGTTATGTTCAGATATTGTGTCACATTAGTGGTAAAAGGTAGGGGGAATATGTTTTTGAAAAATGACAAATCGCTCTCTAAAATGCAATTTTCCTTTTCTGTCGCCCGTCAAACGACGCAATATAAACAAAAGCAGTGATTAGGACCCAATCTGTACATTGTATTTATACCGGCTTATGTAAGGTTATGATATTGAAAGTAGATAATTTTAGCTGCCAAATAAAATACCCAAATCGTGTTAGTTACAAAACTTTTATACGAAATTCAAGTATGTTTCATTTGTTGCAAGTTGGCTCATTACAGTCATTTACAATGGTGAAAGCTGACAACGATTCCTCACAATAAAATATTTCCTGAATGTTTCCTGAACTATGAACCCTATTAAGAGAACCAGGTATTCTCTCCCCCCCCCCCGCCCCGTGCATGTAAAATCACACACTCACACAGCAAAATTTAAAAAAAATAATAAAAAAAACGCAGAGAAGACGCTAATGACTAATAATCTATTTAAAGTAAGGAGTGATAACACCTATTATTTCAGAAATTGATAAATCCATCAGCCCTAGCAATCAATTGGTGAGTAAAACTTCACAGTTTTACAGTTTTGGAGATCAGTTGTAAAAGCTAGGATCACATCAAAAAGAGCGGGGAGCGCGAGTGATATATCTAGTTACAACTGCTTGACACACCATGAATGTTTACTCAAGGCTAAACCTGAAAAGAATATTCCTTGTCCCTTGTTACGAAATGGATCCGATCGTCGACTATGTCGTCGAAATTTTTTTAATCCTTTCAATCAGTAGGGTTACAGTTTTTAGGGCAACTGTGGTAATAAAACATTTACGGAAATCGTGGCTACGTTATGCATGGGTTGTTTGTGAATACCTCTCGTGGACAGCGTATTGCATGATTTTAAGGTGAATACCTGCACGAGTCTTTTGATTGTGGACAGCGTGTTGCATGATTTTAATGTGAGTACCTGCACGCTTATATTCGAGTCCCATGATTTAAATGTGAGACGCATACTATTTATACGCCTATCTTTTATTGAAAAGTTAGACGTGGCTGTTTAATTCTTATACTGAGGATGTTATATTGTTGTGTGCCCAGATTCTGAGTTTAGACCAGAACGGTATGATTTTATTATATTTATTTAGAATAGTTTGGCTAAGAATGAAAAATGTGACTTCTGATTGATATGGTATGATTATATGTGTCGACTGATTTGATTTTGTTGACAGTGATCAGGCTGTGCATATGTCGACCAATTTTGTTTATGCTGACCATGCTACGCATGGTATTTGTATATTAGGAAGTTTTGTAAACAACGGAAATAGTTTATATCACTGATGGTTGCAATGGTGTGCGTCTATTTGACGTCCAGTGACGTCAGTTGCATTCATGTTATTCATGTGACGTCGGTTGCATTCATGTTATTGCGACGTCAGCACTTTTTATATTAGTTTCACTGGTGTGCATCTATTTGACGTCCAGTGACGTCAATTGCATTCATGTTATTCGTGTGACGTCAGTTGCATTCATGTTACTCATATGAAGTCAGTTGCATCATGTTATTGCGACGTCAGCACTTTTTATATTAGTTTCACGTATACGTGGCCTATAGAAGTAGATTGATTTGTAATGGAACTAATTTATATACTTGTGACGTCAATTGACGCCATAGCATGCACCGCATTAAGGGTTTTTTCCATATGTTATTATGGTAACATTTGGTCGTCATGCGTTTGATTTGCCTTCACTAGATGCAGTCATATGATATAACATCATTGATGTCATGATGTCAGATCAAACGTTATGATCCCAAATGTGTTAGAAATGCTTATTAAGTTATTATATTCTATGGCAAATGGTAATACGCTTTGTTTAAAGAAATGAATTAATACATATGCGAGTTAAATTTTTGGTAAATCAATTTAATGTAGATAGGTCATTGTCTAGATTATTCATGTTTTATGTGGGATATGTCATGGTAATACCTGTTGACGTCAGTATACTTCTCGACAATGTTTGGCGTCAGATCCTTCGACGCGCATGCGTGGTAGGATCTACGTTTCTTCATTGGCGGAAGTGGTAAGCACACTTTTGGCTTTACATCGTGAGGGCGAGTCGTGTCTAGTGACACGGCTGGCGTGTGCACGTTATGCTCGACATTCGCCAAAGGCGTTGTATGGTATTTCCAAGACAGGCCCAAGTCTTACGTATTGTTATTATGTAGTTACAATGTATTAAGTGTAAGTTCGTTATTTTTAGGCACATCAAGTCCGGCAGTCAGCTGTTAGGACTTAGAGCCACGTCTCACCTGGAGATTCGATATACGTCTCCAGGTTAATACCAACCCGGGTGGAGGCAGTTACAACGCCGTTCGTGCATATTTCCTAGCAGAGGCGGGAAGCACAAAATATTGGCAAAATCGATGTAATTACTGCAGAGGTGAAAGTGGGACAGCGTTCGTCCACTAAAGTGTTTCATATTATATTTAGACTGGTCTCTGGTACGATCCAGGGAGCGACCAGTATATAATCGTGCACGTGTTAATATAAGTTGGTGTTCCTCATGATATATGGACTGGCCCATGACATGATCCAGGGAACGACGAATTGAAGTCTACCAACATAAGGCCTTGTTTTTTTGTATGAGCTCAAACTAACGTTTTTTTTTGTTCTTTGTGTTTTCCTTTAGTTCATGGCGCTGAGCCGAGTACGGTGTTGACGTCAGACGGTAATCTATTTGCGTATTGTACGCAAATCGATTACAGATTTGAAACAAACACCTTACTTGGGCCAGCGACATGAACTGATATGTGTTGTATATTATTGTAATTGTGAATTGTTGTAAATTGTATCGTTGTATATAGAATTTACATTATATATAAACTTCAAAAAATTCTAACGTTGTTAGAGTTTCCTTGTTAGTGTAATACACTGGTAGATAACCCTTTAACCGGAAGTCACCCTCCGCCGTCCTGGCGACGCATAAGGCTCTACACCCGTGTCGACCGTGTGTAAAACCTTCTGCGTAACATGGTGTCATGAAGTAACGGGATTTGATTTCCGGTTAATATCTGCCAGTGTAACACATTGACAATATATACAGAATCTAGGCACAATTTTGTCAGACATTTTTTTTTATTATTATTGACTTTCTGATTGTTCTTTTCTAAGGTGACGTAAGGCTGTGAATTTTAGGGGAGCAATTTTGCCACTAAATTCTTTGTAAATGTAACCTACACTCAATTAAGGTCAACTATCCTTATTTCCTGCGTGATGAAGTGCGATAGCCCATGCATTAATTTGTGATAGAATGTAACAGGTTGCATATCTGAGTGGGGAAACTGAGGTATATAGACCTGAATTGTCTTGGCACGGATGATACATATTTAGTTTTAAGGTCCGGTTGAGTACCTTGACACTGCTGTTGTATGGCAATCTGTTAGTTCATTAATTCAAACGTTTGTACGTTGTGTCGTAACCGTTACTGAGGTCCATTTATGTCCTGATTTTGTAACGTAGGTCGCCCGTAACGTTATATAATATCGTTACAATGAATTAAACCTAATAGCAGAATCTTAAGTTTGATTAACCGTTGGTATCTTATAAGGTTTTGTAATGTAGGACGTACAGTTGTCGTGTCAGTGTTAATACGTTGCGTTACATACGTTACGTTTGTATATCCGGTACGCTAGATCAAGTTGGGCGTAATTGTAATGTGGGTCATTTACGTCATCTAATTGTGTCATTTGAAAGTGAAAGTAATTCTCGGCTAAGTCAACGTCAGTTTATGACGTCATTTCCGGTCTGTTATGAACGTAACTTTAATGGCTACGTCCAGATCGTGAGTATACTAATTAATCAACGTTTTAGTTGGATTAGTTCGTTATTATTATTGTTAACGTTTTAGTTAACGTGTGTGACTATAAGTGAACGTCGGTTTCAGATAAATTAACGTGAGCATTACGTTAAGCGTCATGGATCAGTTAGTTAAGACGGGAAGGGAGTTAGGTTATGAAGGGCAGGCATTGCAGGAATTTGTAAAGCAACAGCAAGAGACTGAGAGGGCAGAAAGGCACGCGGTAAGGGAACTTGATAAAGAGAAGATCGCGGCGGAGAAAGAAAAGCTTGCGCAGGCTGAAAAAGATAGGGAGATTGAGTTAGCTAAGATTGCACAGGCCGATAAAGACAGGGAAATTGAGTTAGCTAGGATCGCGCAGGCCGAAAAAGATAGGCAAATTGAATTGGCTAGGATCGCGACGGAAGAAGCTAAGATTGCGGCGGATAGGGAAATCGAGATGGCGCGGATTGAAAGTATAGAGCGGCCAGCCGAGAAAGATAGGGAAGCTAGGTTGTCTCAAGTCGAAAGCGATAAGGAAGCAAAGTTGTCGAGCGAAGTTGAGTTAGAAAAGTTGAAGTATAGTTTTGAATTGCAGCAACGCGAGTTAAAGAATCAGATAGATTTGCAGAAGGTAACGTTTAGAGTTGAATTAGAAAAACAGAAGGCTGAAAAGTTAGCGCATGCGCGAGATCCCAAGTTACCGTATTTTGATGAAAGTAAGGACAAAATGGATAGTTACTTATCAAGGTTTGAGAAATACGCGACGGCGAATAAATGGGATAAAAACGTTTGGGCTGCATGTTTAAGCGCATTACTTAAAGGTCGCGCGCTTGATGTTTATGATAGATTGTCTGTAGATGATGCAGCATATTATGACAAATTGAAAGATGCGTTGTTAAAGAATTTTGATATGACTGAACGTGGATTTAGGAAGAAATTTCGCTATGATAGGCCTGAAAAGTCCGAAACGTTTATTCAGTTTAGTAGTAGACTTAGGTCGTATCTTAATAAATGGTTGAAAATGGCGAAAGTAGACCAGTCTTACGAAGCTGTTTGCGATTTTTTCGCTAGAGATCAGTTTTTAGAATCCTGTAGTAAAGAACTATATGTTCATTTGAAACCGAAAACATTCACGAATCTGGGTGAGATGGCTAGGGCAGCAGATTTATTTGCAGAAGCACGTGGCGGTGTTTACGCTTGTGTTAATAAGGGGCAGCGTGATAGTAAGGGCGTAACTCAGAGTAGATCTGATAATAAGCCGAGTGCGAAGCCAGAGATAAAATGTAGTATTTGTTGTAAGGGACATTTAACATATAAATGTTTTAAGAATCCCGATAGGAAGCAAGCATATAGAGCGGAGGTGGTTGCAAGTGCAAGCGGATATAGTGGAAATAAGAGGAGTAGTTATGCACCGAAAGATGAAACAATAAAATCACAGAGTAAGAGCGATACTGTGCAGACGAAGGGTAGTAATTCAGATCGTAGCCGTGGTCGGGGTTATTCCCGCGGACGTGGTCGGGGTGGCGGACATCAAATGAGCTTTTGTAAAACTACAATGAATAGGTCTCATGAAATTGAAGGTCTCTATAAGAGTAAGGAAGAAAGCCCATTAATCGATAATAACGTGGATAGGGAAGGTGTCTGTTACTTTTTAAGGTCGCGATTACCAACAGCGCAGGGTACGGTTAATGGTAAGACTGTTGTAGTTTTAAGGGACACAGGTTGTACTGGGTGTGTCGTTCGTAGAAACTTGGTTTCTAATGATCAATTACTTGGTAGAGAATCTGATGTAACTTTGATTGATGAATCTACCCAAAGGTATCCCTTAGCAATGGTTGACATAGATTGTCCATTTTTCACAGGAAAAACTGAGGCATTGTGCATGGAAGATACATTGTATGACCTGGTTATTGGAAATATTGACGGGTCAAAACTTCCCGATATGTCCCATTTTGCAATGGCGGCAGTGACTAGGTCACAAGCTAAGCAAGGTGAAGAGGTCTATAGGAAACTTAAAGTTCCTGATCAAATTATTGCTAGTGATAAGGAGGCATTGAAGAAGGCCCAAGTTGTTGACCCTAAATTGAATGGCATAAGGCAAAGAGTGGAATCTGGGAATGTGACTATTAGTCGTGGATTGAACCGGGGTGAAACTAAGTTTATCCGAAAGAAAGATTTATTGTATAGGCAGTTTACTAAGGGAAACAAGGTCACTTTGCAACTTATTATCCCTGAAGGTTTTCGTGAAAAGGTGTTAAGATTGGCGCACGAAACCTTGATGTCAGGTCATTTGGGCATAACGAAAACTATGGATAGAGTGTTAACTGAATTCTTTTGGCCTGGAGTTTGTGGTGATGTGGCAAGGTTTTGTAAATCTTGTGACATATGTCAAAGGACTATTCAAAAAGGTCGTGTCACTAAGGTTCCTTTAGGAAAGTTGCCACAGATTGACACACCATTTAAACGAGTCG
The DNA here is from genome assembly GCA_963989385.1 of Ctena decussata. Lineage (NCBI taxonomy): Eukaryota > Metazoa > Mollusca > Bivalvia > Lucinida > Lucinidae > Ctena > Ctena decussata. The sequence continues at coordinate 2,277,138 of OZ022504.1, read as the reverse complement.
CTGTTGATATAGTCGGACCGATAGAACCTCGTTCTGACAGATAATCCCGCTATATTTTAACAATGATAGACTATGCGACGAGATATCCCGAGGCGGTAGCGTTACCCGGCATTGAGACGGAATGCGTAGCCGAAGCGTTAGTTGAGATGTTTAGTAGAGTTGGCATACCTGATGAAATGTTAACAGATTGCGGAAGTCAGTTTACTGCTGAAGTTATGAAAGAAGTAAGCAGGCTGTTATCACTCCAGCAGTTAACCACGACGCCGTATCATCCTATCTGTAACGGTCTTGTAGAGCGTTTTCACGCGACGTTGAAGCAAATGCTACGTAGGACGTGCGCAGAACGTCCAAAAGACTGGGATAAATATCTCCCAGCACTACTGTTTGCAATAAGGGAGGTTCCGCAGGAGTCGTTAGGGTTTTCTCCGTTCGAATTGTTATACGGACGTAACGTTAAGGGCCCTATGGCAATATTACGTGAATTATGGTCTGAAGAGGTACAGGATGAGCAGGTTCTGTCTACGTACCAGTACGTAATTGAGTTGAGAGAACGGTTAGAGCAGACGTGTAAGTTAGCACATGATAATTTACGGAAAGTACAAGTAAAGCAAAAGGCTTATTATGACAAACGCGCTAGGTCGCGTAAATTTAACGTGGGAGATAAAGTACTGTTATTACTGCCAACTGACAGTAATAAACTGTTATTGCAGTGGAAGGATCCATATGAAGTAGTAGAGGTGGTGAATAGAATGGACTATAAAATCGACGTCAATGGTGTCGTGAGTACATATCATGCTAATATGCTGAAACAATATGTCGAACGTCTTAGTGTGCCGTCACATTGTTTATTGTCGACTGAGACTACAGAGTCGGTTGATGACGATGGTAGTGATGAATTTTCTCTTGATGATTGTGCTTTTCCGACAGCTAAAGAACCGGAAACTTATAATGACGTCAGTATCTCAGATACGTTAACGTCAGAACAACGTATGGAGGTTGAAGCGTTGATTAAACAGTACCCGGATGTACTATCAAGTTTACCCGGTCGAACTGATCAAATACAGCACGATATCAAACTACTCACGTCAGAACCCATACGGACGAAAGGTTATTCTATCCCGTATAAGACGCGTAACGTCATGGAGACGGAGATACAGGATATGTTAGATTTAGGGGTAATCGAGCCGTCGATTTCACCGTATTCATCTCCTGTTGTCCTAGTTCCGAAGAAAGACGGATCAGTTAGATTCTGTATCGACTTCCGGAAGCTTAACAAAGTGACGGAATTCGATGCAGAACCTATGCCAAATATGGAGGAGGTTATCAATAAAATGTCGGGACATAAATTCTTTACAAAGATGGACCTGAGTAAGGGTTATTGGCAAGTCAGTCTTACTGAAAGGTCTAAACCTTTGACGGCATTTGAAACGCCTAAGGGTTTATTCCAATTTAAAACTATGCCCTTCGGTTTGGTCAATTCGGGAGCCTCTTTTTGTAGGTTAATGAGAATCATATTGTCCAATCTCCCAAATGTTGACAGCTTTGTTGATGACATGTGGATATTTACTGAAACATGGAAGGATCATGTGACGTCATTACGTCAAGTGTTAGATCGGCTCAGGTCGGCCAAATTGACGGCAAAACCATCTAAATGCATGATCGGATATGGCAGTATCGAGTGCCTTGGTCACAATATCGTCGGACAGACGGTACGACCGCAAGAGGACAAGATACAGGCTATTAGAGATGCTCCTCGTCCATGTACGAAAAGACAAATTAAATCTTTTCTGGGGTTAGCTGGGTTTTACCGTCGTTTCATCCCAATTTTCTCATCCATAGCTTCTCCTCTGACTGATTTAACTAAACGGGATATACCTAATTCTATCAAAGATTGGCAAGATCAGCATGAAAGGGCATTTCAAACCCTGAAGAGTAGGCTCACGTCTAGTCCTATTCTTCGCTTACCTGTTTTTCAAGAAGGTAACCCGTTTGTACTTCAAACAGACGCTTCAGACGTTGGTCTTGGAGCTATTTTGCTTCAGGAATTCGAAGGTGAAGGTCGTTTGCCGATTGCTTATGCTAGCAAGAAATTGTTACCTCGAGAAAAGAACTACTCTGTAATTGACAAGGAATGTTTGGGTATAATCTGGGGTGTCGAGAAATTTCGTAAATACCTGAATGGGGCGGAGTTCCTCCTTGAAACTGACCACAAACCTTTGTCCTATATGCAGACAGCTAAGGTGCTCAATCCCCGAATCATGCGTTGGGCCATGAAATTACAGCCGTACAGATTCAGGATCGTTGCTATCCGCGGCCAAGATAATTTGGGGGCGGACTACCTTAGAAGATAGTTTGGCCACGTTATGCATCGCAGCGTTGTTGTGTATATAGCTAGTTTTCCAGTTTCGAGATAGCCTACGTTTCAATCGCATTTCGTACTATTTCAGAAAAGAAACATTGTTATGTTTTTTTCTCCCTAAGGGGAAACCTATGTTACGAAATGGATCCGATCGTCGACTATGTCGTCGAAATTTTTTTAATCCTTTCAATCAGTAGAGCTACAGTTTTTAGGGCAACTGTGGTAATAAAACATTTACGGAAATCGTGGCTACGTTATGCATGGGTTGTTTGTGAATACCTCTCGTGGACAGCGTATTGCATGATTTTAAGGTGAATACCTGCACGAGTCTTTTGATTGTGGACAGCGTGTTGCATGATTTTAATGTGAGTACCTGCACGCTTATATTCGAGTCCCATGATTTAAATGTGAGACGCATACTATTTATACGCCTATCTTTTATTGAAAAGTTAAACGTGGCTGTTTAATTCTTATACTGAGGATGTTATATTGTTGTGTGCCCAGATTCTGAGATTAGACCAGAACGGTAAGATTTTATTATATTTATTTAGAATAGTTTGGCTAAGAATGAAAAATGTGACTTCTGATTGATATGGTATGATTATATGTGTCGACTGATTTGATTTTGTTGACAGTGATCAGGCTGTGCATATGTCGACCAATTTTGTTTATACTGACCATGCTGCGCATGGTATTTGTATATTAGGAAGTTTTGTAAACTACGGAAATAGTTTATATCACTGATGTTGGTTGCAATGGTGTGCGTCTATTTGACGTTCAGTGACGTCAGTTGCATTCATGTTATTCATGTGACGTCGGTTGCATTCATGTTATTGCGACGTCAGCACTTTTTATATTAGTTTCACTGGTGTGCATCTATTTGACGTCCAGTGACGTCAATTGCATTCATGTTATTCGTGTGACGTCAGTTGCATTCATGTTACTCATATGAAGTCAGTTGCATCATGTTATTGCGACGTCAGCACTTTTTATATTAGTTTCACGTATACGTGGCCTATAGAAGTAGATTGATTTGTAATGGAACTAATTTATATACTTGTGACGTCAATTGACGCCATAGCATGCACCGCATTAAGGGTTTTTTCCATATGTTATTATGGTAACATTTGGTCGTCATGCGTTTGATTTGCCTTCACTAGATGACGTCATATGATATAACATCATTGATGTCATGATGTCAGATCAAACGTTATGATCCCAAATGTGTTAGAAATGCTTATTAAGTTATTATATTCTATGGCAAATGGTAATACGCTTTGTTTAAAGAAATGAATTAATACATATGAGAGTTAAATTTTTGGTAAATCAATTTAATGTAGATAGGTCATTGTCTAGATTATTCATGCTTTATGTGGGATATGTCATGGTAATACCTGTTGACGTCAGTATACTTCTCGACAATGTTTGGCGTCAGATCCTTCGACGCGCATGCGTGGTAGGATCTACGTTTCTTCATTGGCGGAAGTGGTAAGCACACTTTTGGCTTTACATCGTGAGGGCGAGTCGTGTCTAGTGACACGGCTGGCGTGTGCACGTTATGCTCGGCATTCGCCGAGGGCGTTGTATGGTATTTCCAAGACAGGCCCAAGTCTTACGTATTGTTATTATGTAGTTACAATGTATTAAGTGTAAGTTCGTTATTTTTAGGCACATCAAGTCCGGCAGTCAGCTGTTAGGACTTAGAGCCACGTCTCACCTGGAGATTCGATATACGTCTCCAGGTTAATACCAACCCGGGTGGAGGCAGTTACAACGCCGTTCGTGCATATTTCCTAGCAGAGGCGGGAAGCACAAAATATTGGCAAAATCGATGTAATTACTGCAGAGGTGAAAGTGGGACAGTGTTCGTCCACTAAAGTGTTTCATATTATATTTAGACTGGTCTCTGTTACGATCCAGGGAGCGACCAGTATATAATCGTGCACGTGTTAATATAAGTTGGTGTTCCTCATGATATATGGACTGGCCCATGACATGATCCAGGGAACGACGAATTGAAGTCTACCAACATAAGGCCTTGTTTTTTTGTATGAGCTCAAACAAACGTTTTTTTTGTTCTTTGTGTTTTCCTTTAGTTCATGGCGCTGGGCCGAGTACGGTGTTGACGTCAGACGGTAATCTATTTGCGTATTGTACGCAAATCGATTACAGATTTGAAACAAACACCTTACTTGGGCCAGCGACATGAACTGATATGTGTTGTATATTATTGTAATTGTGAATTGTTGTAAATTGTATCGTTGTATATAGAATTTACATTATATATAAACTTCAAAAAATTCTAACGTTGTTAGAGTTTCCTTGTTAGTGTAATACACTGGTAGATAACCCTTTAACCGGAAGTCACCCTCCGCGTCCTGGCGACGCATAAGGCTCTACACCCGTGTCGACCGTGTGTAAAACCTTCTGCGTAACATCTCTAGACTCTCCCAACCTATCCTATCACCGCAAATTACTGGCGTTTTTGCATGCACAGTAGTTTCATATATTTCCAAAACCTTCCAATACATACTTTAATAAATAAATACTGTACACCATAATGCTATATGTTAATGTTTGCATCTATTTATGTGATAAATCATCTGTCTCAGTAAATTATTTTAGCTAGATCTTAATATACATCTAGATCTAAATTCTAATTGTTGCAAAATTTTTAATCGGCAGTCTTTATTATTTTGTTTTACCTCCTTCATTATTATTATTATTATTATTATTATTATTATTCCCCTATCTTATTATGATAATTATTACTGCTACTTCATTATTATCAGTTATCATAACTCTTAACGGAACTTTTAACAAGATTAATTACGTTGGACATGACCAGTATTTTCTCGGTTCTGCCACGCAATTTATAGCATTATAGATAGATCTATTTGTTTGTTTTATTTTATATTTCTTTACAATGATATTTTTTAATAATAATAATGTGTTATGGTCTTAGCCTAGCATGACAGATACATGAATATATAAAGTTCGTGCGTGAATTGAATAGCCTATTGACGTGATTTGAAATATCCTTAAAAATGTATTTTAGCTGCTTTCGTGCGTAAAATTCGCTGAATAAGCTTGGAAAATTTTTATTTTCTAAAATACATGTAAATTTAACGAAAAATATGCGTAAATAGGTCTAAAAATTCAAATACACTAAAATCACGGAAGGCTGACAATGCGTTGTTATGGATTGTTTTCACCGTCTCCAAGGAGCCGCCATTACTGTGACGTCACGGCGGTTTCCCGAATAGGGCGATAGACACTTGCATCATGATAGCTCTTTTTTCCACTCTTACGGAGGAATTTTACTTCAGCTTCTTTCCATTTGTCAGGTACTTTGGCTGTTTCCCATGACATCTGGAAGAGGGTATGGATAGCTTTGGTCATTTCTTCACCAGCATTCTTGAGCATATCTGTGAAAATATTATCTGGCCAAGGTGATTTACCATTTTGCAACCACTGTAAGACAGCTTCTGTTACCTCTATTGTTATGTCATAATTTAGGTAGTTCTGTGCTCTTTCTCTATCTTCTTTAACTGCATCAGTAACTGAAAAATCTGCTTGCATGTCATCAAGGTTTTCTTCTACAAGGGTTTTGAAGTTTTCGTCAAAGTCACATGATTCCAAGGGTTTCCCACCAAAGAAGATATTCTGTAGAATAGTACGCTTGTCTTCTTTACTGAAAACTGAACGCTTGTTCTCATCAAGCGAACCTCCTCTGGTACGAAACGGACGAACAGCGAACCTCCTGTGGTACGAAACGGATACGATACGAGCACCAATACTGATGCATTTTCCTCTTCGATTTCCTGAATATTTCTTAAACAAGATAGCTGCGCACTCTCCACTGAGACTGCCTATAACGAACAGGCCTAGTTCAAATGATTTCTGTTCTTACCAGCTGATAAACAACCTGTTTAAATCAATAAATCCTCTTTGAAGCGACGAAATGTTACCAATGGCCGATTGAAAATAGCCGCTTTGCTGAGCGGTATCATGTGATTAACTTGGCCAATGAAATTCTTTCCTGCCGTCGCCAATGTAGATTGGTTCCTTACCTAATAAGTAGTCATATCTATTGATTAATGGCCAACATGGGACCAGTTTATCGCGAAGGTAGCCGAGGAGGACTGAATGGGTGAAATCTGAGGCGTGCTCCTTGCTTGATCAGCGCAAAAGCATTGAAATGCAAGCGTTTTCTCGATCGTGCGCCTATGGGGAGCACGACAAACGAACTAACAACCTCAGTCTATAGTCGTGCGTTCCGCACGACGACGCTTCGCGTCGTCGGGAACGCACGTATAACTTTACACAATACTAAAATGACGCTCTTAATTTACTGCACGCGCTGGGGTTACGTGTTCTAGTTAAGATAGCGATCTCCAGAACAGGGAAGAATGTGCTTTTTTTCTTTTTAAAACCATCAACTGGAGTCGTTCTTCAAAATGCGGTATTAATATCGACTTTTCTAGTGACAAGAAACTACGTAGTCTGGCCCATGTTCCTACTTCTGTATGTATTCTCTGCTCTTGAAGGAACTTTTTAAGATTTAAATTTAAACGTTATTTCTGTTGCCTATGTAAAATAATTGATGGTAGGCTACCCGTACAAATGACATAAACAACCAAAAATATCCTAAGTTTTCCGGCAAATAGGTTTGTACAAATAGTAGAAACTGAGATCAGACTGCTCCTTCGGAACCTTTCTGATTTGCAATTCCGTCTGCACATTTTGGTGGCATTACTTTATGGTAGAACCGATATAACAGGAGGAGCAGAAGAATACAAGAAAGCAAACAAGAGGATTCAAAGGGCAGTGAAGAAAGCGAAAGATGACACAGCTAGTCAATGCTAAGAGATTGAAACTTGCCTGAACAAAAGCAACAGCAAGAAAGCATACCAGTTTGTGAAGGATCTAACTTCAGAGAAACAGGGTAGTTCCACAACTAACCAGGACAAGTCTGCCTTACAGAAGAACAAGAGATTTTCAGCAGATGGACAGAATATTGTTCAGGACTATACAGTCATGAGACTTACGGTGACAATGCGGTTCTGGGCTGCAATCAGCCCCAAAGAAGATCAACAACCGATCATTCGTGAGGAAGTTGAAATTGCAGTAGCAGCACTAAAAAGGGGGAAATCTGCCGGAGTGTTCAAGCTGGCGGGGAGACCATGATTGATGTTTTCACAGATATCTGTAACAGGAACTGAAGAACAGGAGAATGGCCTACCCCATGGACGAAGTCACTGATTATTACGCTCCCTATAAAAGGCAACCTATAGCTCTGCCAGAACTAGAGAACCATCAGCCTCATCAGTCATTCAAGCAAAGTCGTGCTGAAAGTCATCTTGAACAGACTTAAACCACAAGCCGCAGAGCAGCCTTGTGGGCCACCATGCGGAAGTACAATATAAGTGCAAATCTAGTTTGCACACCACTGAGCAGCTATACGATAAGGCTACAAGTGCAGTCCTGATAAATCGCAGCACAGGAAAATGGTTCAGAACAACAGTTGCAGTAAGACAAGGATGTCTTCTGTCACCCACCCTCTTCAACATTTTTCTCGAACGGATTATGTCTGATGCTCAGGAAGAACATGGCGGAAAGGTTAGCGTAGGCGGCAGAAACATTACCAATCTGCGGTTTGCCGATGACATAGACGCTCTAGCTGAGAAAGAGCAGGAACTAGAAGCACTAGTTGAAAGTCTCGACCGAACCTGCACAAGGTATAATACGGAGATCAGTGCTGAGCAGACCAAACTGATGATGAACAGCGCAGATGGCATCGAGAGGGAGATCAAGGTGAACAGCTTCCAATACCTTTGAGCAGTTGTCTCAGATGATAGCTCAAAACAGGCGGTTCTCTCAAGGATTGCCCAAGCCACTTCAGCTCTTACCAATCTGAAACCAATTTGGAGAGATAACAACATATCTCTTGGATCAAAGGTCAAACTTATGCGCTCCCTTGTCATTTTCATATTTCGGTATGCCTGTGAATCGAAGACCTTGACAGCAGAGTTAGAGAAAAGACTGCAGGTCTTTGAAATAAGATGCTATCGAAGGTTACTGAACGTTTTGTACAAGGACCATATAACCAATGAGCAGGTTCGCAGGAAGATCCAAGCAGCCAATGGAGAATATGATGAACTCATGCAATGGTCAAGAAACGGAAACTAAGGTGGTATTGCCACGTCTCAAGGTCTTCTGGTTTAGCAAAGACTATTCTTCAGGGCACAGTGAAAGGTAAGGGAAGAAGAGGTAGACTGAAAAAGGGTGGAAAGACAATATCAAAGAGTGGACAGGAATGGATTTTGCCAGCTCAACTAGGGCAGCTGAAGACAGGACAAGGTGGAAAGAGGTTGTTTCGAAGTCATCTGTGGTGCCCCAACGGCCTAGTAAGGTTAAGGGATAGAACAGAATAGAAAATGGATCTCAAACACTAATATTTGAAAGTAACCGGTTAAATAAAACATAGTTTTGTCAAATTTCCTACTTTTAATTTTATTCTATTCATTTACATTTCAACTGTCAACTAACATAACTAGTATCTCAAACTTCTGTAGTTCCAGAAAAGTTGTCTGAGGTGAACTTTGAAGTATGCTATAAGTAGTTTTAAATGAACTGCGACTTTAAGATATCGGGATTTTATTGTATCTGGTATCGCGGGAACGCGGGAACGACGAGAACACTATTCAAGTGTCACAGTACTACTTCTTTTGGGTATTTAAATTTGAAGATTTTAATTTTGCGATTTTCTGCTTTTCCGCCAATATCGCCAAAATAAAGTGACCTCCAAATGTAAGTGTTTTACAGTACTCTTTAGGTAGTTTCACACACATATCGCATGCTTCATCATGGCTGTAATACCAATTTCTCTACCTGTGCTTTCGACATGGTCAGCCAATTACCATACATGCAAATGCGGTTGTCGACCGAGATAATCAAAATCAGTATCAGCTCGTCGACAGTCATTACCAATAGTACCATTTACCGTTATTGGTAATGCTTACGATCGTATTCTCGATCGAAAGCCACTTTGTATAGTACAGGCTCGGTCGAAAGCCCAGGTAGCCAAATTGGTATTACCCCTGTAAAGCTAGGAAGGACGACATGCCAGAGGTGTTAAGATACCTCTGTGAACGTAGATTTTTGCACTTGTACTAGTAAATTTTAGTGTTAACTCCACTTTTACTCCATAGCGCGTGCAGCTTAAATGACGCGTGACGCTTGCGGTATATGTGATCGGTGTTATTAGGTATAGCCGAAAACCTTTATGCCAAGCTCATAGTGCTGAACTATACCATAATACTCAAGATGCATTATATTTTTGTCTCCTTTCGGGATAACATATCTGCGACATTTTGTCTTAAAGGAAGAACATTAATTAGCAGAGTTTGTAAACTACTGGTCGAAGAAACCTCAGACTTAGGATATAACATAACGTTTGGTATTAGGTTACAGAACATAAGGTACCCTGTTATAATTAAGTTAGACTGTCTTCGTCAAGAGATATTAAGTCATTGCCATGATTTGAATAAAAGCGTAGCAGTTGTGCAAATTGATATCGCTACTGATGGGGATTGCCACGAGCGAACTAACTAAAAGTTTGAAAATCAGTTATCATTATCAAAATACTGATATACGCGGAAACTCAAGTCTGGGAAGTGCACTTAATCGCCATACAAGACGTACCATGTGTGAACTGGCTATCAGCGGTGAAACTAAACTAAACTAAACTTAAATGTTTCCTTTATGTACAGGAAACTAAAAAACGGACAGAACCTGAGGCAAAACTTCTTGAATTGAACAGTTTAATTTTAATTGCTTCTTCTAGCGTGGGGTTCGTACAGCTTGTATAATTTCCTGTTGAAAATCGAACTGAATGTCGTACAGAATTTCAAATCAATGACACCTGTCACTATAGCAACCAAGACCAGGGAATTTGTGGAAATAATTGATGATATGGATATTAACTTCGTAAATTTTGACGGACTATTAGCTTGTGCATTAACAGAAACAGAAAAGGAAAAAAATGGTTGTCGGAATTCTTTGCACAAGTAACACAGAGTTTCAGGTATCTGTGAGAAGAAGAAAATTATACTGTGCATAGAAAACTGGGAGACTCTGAATTTAAGTGCACATCCTGTCAAACTCGATTTGTTCCAATACGCTCATGAACTGCTCAGTTCGATGTGCACATTACTGTCAGTGATTTGTTTGTTTTTGACAGTTGAGCCGCGACACGAGAAAACCAACAAAGTGCTTGTGCTCCCAGCGCAGACTCAGATCAGCCTGGGCATCCGCCCAGTTTGATCAGACTCTTGGTTCAGTGTCAAAGGGTAGGTAAGTGTCTAAGCTACCTCCATACGAACAGCGAAGGGTCTGATCAGACTGGGCGGATACCCAGGCTGATCTGAGTCTGCGCTGGGCGCACAACCACATTGTTGGTTTTGTCGTGTCGCGGCTCATTTTCACTTATTTGTTGTTTAGTTCCTCTGAGGAACATTCCTGGCATAAACAACATAAATCTAGTGTTTGCACTGTTTTGGGCACAGTTATTACTGCAGTTTGGATTTTGGCAAACAGAATATCCAGACGTTTTGTATTATTTTTGGACCTGCTGACATCATTCTAGTCGATGAGCGTGTACTCATATCGCATATTCATGGTATTTCATATACAAATGCTTGTTTCAAAAAGTAGAAGAATGGCTTTATGTTGCATCGTTGATCAAAATATCTGTGTTTCTAATAGGTTTTTCAACGACAAGTAAATTAAACAGTTAACTTACAGGATATGACAAGGGTATTTGTGTCCTGTCTAATCATACTTTTGTCATGGTTATGTTTGTAACTCCCGCAATATTAATCATCGTAACATACACATTCTTTTTCGGAGTTGCGTATTGGTATATACGCATCTCGCACCGCGTAGGAAACAAAAGTAACAGGAATTATTTTATAATTTACCTCAAATTGATTACGGTTACAGGGTTAGCTTGGATCCTATATATATATTTATTGACACATTAAACCCTTGTCAATATTTTCATTTATAGCAACACTAGCAAGTGCTTTACAAAGTGTTTATTTATTCATAGAATTTATCTGCAATTCAAAAGTTTGCTCGTTGTACCGAAACAGCTTTTGAGGAATAATAACCATTAATAAGGCTGATATTACTTTAAGCAAATTGACTCAAGAGTAATTTGTAAAACGGCAAGAAACAAACATTTGAGTTCTTCCTTGGAAACTGAAATTTGTATGCATTCTGTTATTAAATAACCAATTTTCATCTTCTGTTGTTTTTATAATTATCTCCTGAAAACTACTCTGCTCAAAATGACGGCAAATGAACCGTTATGGAAAATAAGTCGATTAACGAATAGCGGACAGTCGTCGAGTGCCACCGTCTTATAAAATAGTCATCTTTTGCAACTATCATGATCTCTAAATGGAGGTTCTTCCCTTTACTATGTTGGTTACTGGAATTTATGGTAAGAAAGTATACATGATTTTGTAAAAAATATCAAAACAGCAGTCTCGCCATCCCCCCCCCTACCTCGCCCCCACCCCTCCCGCGTTCCTCACCTTCTCATTATAAAAGCATGCATACGTGGAATAGGGCAGGCGCAAACAATAAGACGAAGGTCATTTTCTTTTCGAAGCAGTCTAACCACTGTCTTATGCTACGTTCACATTATGTTCCAGGCGGCCGCGGCAGCTCCATTTGCACGAAACGTAGTGCGCCGTGGAATTTTAACCATTTTAGTTCACCTGAGCCAGCGGCTCCGGAAGGAGCTTATATGATTGTAAGGCCCAGCGTCCATCGTCCGTCCGTCCACAATTTCAAACTGCCAAGATTGTTCTAATTATGACCTTGGGTTGACTTTGACCTTTTACGGTGCGGTCTAATTTGCTTCCCTGTGTTTTTATATGGCAAAATGCTAGAACATAAGATATCTTGGAAAATATTGAAAAGTTTGGGCTTAAATTTGTTATATACAGCAATCTTAACAAGAGCATGAGTATGAGAGGTCACGGTTATTCTCTGACCTTTGACCCAGGTCTCTCATATTTCGACAATTTCAAACATCTTATCAAGCCACTGGGCCAATTTTGACCAAATTTCATACAGATTCCCCAAGGGGTTGATAGACCAAACATTTGTTCAAACGGTTCAGGTCACATGACCAACATGACCGCCACGCTCATATATGGTAAAATACCTCAAAAGTCTTCTTCTCCAGAATGAAACTTGATATGTAGCATAAGGTACTGGATTACTCCCAGCTGAGCTCAAATGATAACCTTGGGTTGATCTTGACCTTTTTGCAGCAAGGTGAAATATGGCAGACTGCTAGAACATAAGGTCTCATGGAAAGTTTAGAAGATTTTGGCCTACAAATTGGTATATACAGTCATTTTAAAAAGTACATGAAGATTTATGAGTACAAAAGGTCAAGGTCATTCTTTGACCTTTGAACCAGGTCTCTCATATTTTGACATTTTCAAACATGATCTCAAAAGCCACAAAACCAATTGTTACTAAATTATGTATAGAGCCTCAAGGAGTTGAGGGAACAAATATTTGTTCAAATACGCGTTTTTCACGTTCAGTTAAGGTTTCCACGGATGAAACGGCAACGCCGGGTAGCTCTGGAGCACGTTTGCTCAATGTATAACAAGAAGACATCTCAAGTAATGGCAACCATTGTATCCTGAGACTTAGAAGAGGCATCATGAATGCCCAAGGTGAAGAAAATTTTGTGTTTGCATGTTTACTGGGTGCATACATCCAGTCAAGGGACTAGGTCAGTGGCAGCTGCACGCATGTCTTCCTCTGGCAGCGGTGAACGGTATGGACATTTAGGCTCCTCTGCTGATAGTGGTGATGCAGGACAGGAGGTGTGTGTTTTGGGGGTTGGGCGGGGGTGGGATGATTCTTACGCCTTGGCTCCTTCGGTGGCATAACTTGGCCTTCTTTCTTCGCAGTTTGGTCTTCTCTGTTCGTATTGTAGATACAGCAATGTGTCGGTGATTGTTCAGACTCAAATTAAACGCCCCTGCCGGGCTCCGCTTTTTTACACTATATGCCGGATCGAGCCCATCGTGTCAGACCGTAGTATAACGCAACGATTCGTACCGCCCGGCCTGTAAATCGTCAGGCCGAGACGCGTCGTGACCGAACGCGACGTAACGGCTACCATACAACCAAGCTTGCCGTAGAAACCGTGACAAAACGTGTTAAACCACATGCTGAGCAAAAATGAGTCGACCAATACATTTTTATGTGAAATTTGAACTTACTTAAATATACTTAATTTTATCGTAGACACTTTGAATTGGTTTTTAAATATAATACAGGGTTAAGGTCACTTTTGCAACAAGGCCTATCGGAACCTGAATTTTATGGTGACTCAGTATATAAATTACGCAAAATCGTAGGGAAAACAGAATTTTCTGATCAATTTAAGAAAATTTTCATGCGATTTAAACGCATTGGCTATAACATAGATGTAATGCGACAGTCTGCACGCTTACATAAATATACTTAAATTTATCGTAGACACTTTGAATTGGTTTTTAATTAAGAAATAGATCAGCTCTAGCAGTGAATTGTTGGTTGAGTAATAATTCACTGTTTGGAGGTCAGTTGTAAAGTAGATCATATCACGAGCGCGGAGCGCGAGTGATATATCTACTTACAACTGACCGACAAACGGTCAATTATTACTCAACAATTCAATGCTAGGGCTGAACTATTTCGATTCTAACACTCAAAAACGCTGAAAAAGTATTCCTTTCCTTCAAATTCTCCCAACCTTACTGCCAGCGCGTTCATGCTCCCGCAATTTTTCTGAACTGTATCTAAGATTAATGTACGTTTTTATAGCGATTGTAGAAAGAAAAAGAGACGTTGCACCGCCTAACGTCTCAAAACGTCACAAAATTACGTCAGTATTGCCAGTGACGTCAGCAATTAGTCTCACGCGCTCCTCAACAGTGAATTGTTGCAGACTAAAACACGGAAGTTTTCCATTGCTTCTGTAGGCGCCCTGTGTTAGAATATAATATAGTTTAATATAATATAATACAGGGTTAAGGTCACTTTTGCAACAAAGCCTATCGGAACCTTAATTTTATGGTGACTTAGTATATAAATTATGCAAAATCGTAGGGAAAACAGAATTTCCTGATCAATTTAAGAAAATTTCCATGCGATTTTATGGCATTGGCTATAACATAAATGTAATGCGACAGTCTGCATGCTTAGTGGTTAACCCAATCACGGTTGACAACTTTGCTGTCCTCTTTAATTGCACGCCGGTGGGTCGAGTTTCAGACTCTATGATCGGCCCTACATAAAGCTATATATTAGTTGGTTGGGGCCGGATGTTTGTCTGTTTCTTGGCCCACCGGGGTTCAACTAGTGGTCTTCTTTTGCTCCAGTGTTCCAGTGGTGTTGCTGACGCCCCAGGGATCTCCAGGTGTCTTAACACGTTTTGGCTGTCGGGTCCTCATCCTTGCTTCATCTCAGTCTTTTCTTGATTATAAGTGTTGGCCGTGATGACTCTCTGATGAGTTAGGGGACCTCCATACAAATCGGTTTACCCCCCCCCCACCCCACCCAGTAGTTATTACTGACCGTCCGAAGTCGGTACTTTTTGCGGTTGCATTTGTTTTATGTTCGATGCTGTTTTATTTATTGTGTTCTTATTTTAACCCTTCTATAATAAAAATAGAAAATATGTAAAAATAGTTGTTAAATGTTTTCGTATAATTTGCTTAGTCTGTTGTAACCCTTCTGTTGGTCTTAATGATTTAGTTAAGTAAAGATAGCTGAGTTGCCACCTATTTGGGAAAGAACTGCTGACTCGGCTTATCACTTGTAATTTATTGTTTGTTGGGATGTCTTTGTCAATCTTTCCCTTTGATGTTGGGGATTGGGTTTGGGATCTGATTCAGTCGGTTCCTGAAGTGTAGTTACTCTTTAAATTTACATAAACTTTAGAAAGTTGATTTATATAAACATCGCTAAAACTGTTACCAAAGATAGAGAAACAGCTAATAACGGGAATTGGTGGCAGTATCTGTTTATCCGTAGAAAATCATTTGTTTATAGGTGTATATAAGTAGCATAGTTGACTGTATATTTCAGAAAATATTGTTCACAGGTATACCCTGCAAAGTTCTGTTTTATGGATGAGAATGACTGACAACTCCAGCAACCGTTATCGTGGTTTATACATGTTCTGATCCGACAATGAATGTGCGCGTATCGACTTGAGCAATCACGGGTTGCATACTCCCGAAATCCGTATAATTCACGGTGGGCCACAAAATAGCTTATCAGGCCAAAAAAATAGCTGATCAAGGTCTTCACTGTTGTAGTTGATAATGTATAGCCGCATGATGCCTACAGAGAGCGAGAGAATTTTAGGTGAAGATTGCAAAAGGTTTTGGTAAAAATTGCGAAAAGAGTATGTGGCATCTTTGGTAAAAGTTCTGTGAAGGATTATAAGCAGAAACTTGGAGTTCGCAAATACAATTTCGCTTTTTCGTTTGTATCTGAATAGAAGGTCCTTAATATCTTCTGAAACTCAGTGCCAACAATGACACTGGTTTGGGTGGAATTCCAGCGAGTTTTGTCAAAAACAGTGCTAGTATTGTCACTGTGCCCATAGCTCATATCATTGTTCCCTTGTTTAAGAAAAATGATAATACTAAAACTGGTAGTTAAAAGCCAGTGTCCATTTTACATTTAGATTTTAGGATTAGTAATATATGATCAAGTTGAAGGTTACTTGCTTTAAAATAAACCGTTATTTAAATATCAGTCTGGTTTTAGGAGAGGTTTTTAATACCGATACTTGTCTTACTCATTTATCGGACCATATCCGTTTCCAAATGGATAAAAGCAATCTTACAGGAACGATACTCTTAGATATACAACAGGCTTTCGGTACGGTGGATCCTGTCCTTTCGCTTATAAAACTTGAAGCAAATGGACTAGATACTGCTGGTTTGAGGTGGTTTCAGTCATATCTGTCTGACAAAACTCAGCTGATTGATGTGTATGGTGGTTGTCCATCATTTGCTAATGTAACTTGTGGTGGCCCTCAGGGTTCTATGATGAGACCATTGTAACCCCTTATTTATGTAAATGACATGACTGGTGCAATAAGTGAAAACATCCTATTGTATTCGGATGATACAGCTATTTTGGTCTCTCTCTGCTGTTAATTGATGCAAGACTTGAAACTGCCCTTTCAACTATAGGTGTTTGGCTAATTGATAATTAACTGTCTCTACACCTTGGTAAGACTTACTCATTTCTGTTTGGGACAAAACGAAAAGTCTCAAACTGTTTCAAGCTTGAATATGAATCTTCTGTTAAATATCTTGGGGTCTCCACTGACAATTGTCTGAGTGGTGATAATATGGCTATAAGTATTTTTCAGAAAGAAAACTGCAGACTGACATTTCTATATAGAAATGCAAAGTTTTAAATAGTCATGTTACATGTAAGAGAATGTTTACATCATCATTGATTCAGTGTCATTTTTTGCTATGGCTGCACTTTCTTGTTTTCAGCTTTGTCATTTAGATTGAAATCTAAATTGCAAACCAATCAAAACAAACTTAAACGTTTCTTGATGGAAACACAATCGTTCACATGTGGGAACTACAGAATTCAAAGATATCAGCTGGTTGCCTGTTGAGCATAGGATTGCTCAAATTAAGTTGAATTTAGTTTAAAAGAATTGTCAATGGATCAGCACCAGATATTTACAGAATGAGTTTAATCAAGTAAGTGAAGTAGCATAGGTGCTCAACACGCCTTAGTGTATCATCACTTTATATACCTTCTGTTAAAAGGAAAATCTACTTTTATTCGGTATTAAGCTTTGGGATGATTGGCCTAAAGAAATAAAGCTTGTAACAAGGGAACGCAAGCTTAAAGGCACTGTTAAAAGCTATTCATTTTACAAAATGCTACAGAGTGATAAGTAGATTTTTTTGTTTTCTACATTGTGAGCTATTATGGTACAACTTAGGTGATTTGATCTGTAATATTAATATTATATATGCTACTCCGATGTGCTTCTTAATGTGTTTCATGGTTTGGTTTAATTAGTTCCTCTTGTTATCTATTTTTAGTCATCTTGGGTATATTTTAATGTCTTTCTGCCGGTTGCCATGTGATCAGTGCGCGAGAGACCGCAATGTAAATAAGTTGAATAATTTCATTTACATTTATGTTATCCCTGGTACTGATTACATGATATCTTGACGTCATTTTATGTACATGTGTTTCATAATATTTAGCGCTTGTGCATTTATGAGTACTTTATGTTCTGTGTATTTTTTATAAAAAAATCTGCCACTACTACTACTGTAGCATGCATATTTACATGGCCAGAAATGTCATGCATGCAGTTTTGTCAAATATGTTGGTTACGTTAGAAAAATACAGCCTGTGTTTGGCATAGGCTATTCAAGACGTGGGAAGGTTGTAATAAAAGTATTGTTAAGGTTACTGTATACTTTCATTCGTAAATCAATACTGATTCATGAGACACTCGCGTTTCCCGCACTTAATTTGGTAAAGGTACGTTCATATATTGATATCAGTTTGCACATGTAAATCCAATTTCTGTAGTTATCGTAGAAGTGGACACTCAGGGGATACCTTTGCTCAAAATTGTTATTTGGGAAGGTAAATCGTCGGTTATAGCGTCGGAAATTTCGTTTTACGGCGACGCGCTAGCGGGAGGCAAATCATTGCTTTTATGGTTGAGATTCTGTTTTACGGCGACGCGCTAGCGGAGCCGTCATACGCAATTAGCGACATAAAACCGACGATTTACCTCCCCAAATGACACTTTTAATAAGGTTATTCCTATTTAGATGCACTTTTTACCTTTAAATATGTGCTAGTTTGCCCCAATAGCAAACGGTTTCAGCAACGTAAACCCAGGTGTTAGCCAATGAGAAGGACATTACGTCATGACGTCGGGTTTCCGACAGTATATCGCAGAATATACCGTCGCATATTTCTAACATTTTCAAATTAGACGTCGCGTTACATGCGTAAGTTCATTAGAATGTTTATAAAAGACTGTTAGCACTGCTTCTTGTTTAGGATATGTGCTGATTGTGCAGACACTCTATCCAAAAGGTTATGATCAGTACGGTACTAAACAGTTCGTCCCAATGGTATGCATATTGAATAGTTTATGGTTTAGATAGGAATCAGGAAAGAAACTGATGCAGTCTGGTCAGCTTTATTCTTGTTCATAGAAGACGTTAGTGTCGTAGGCTGAATTACTCGTGTTGCGAATGATACTCCCTATATCCCATAAATTGCCCGACCTTTCCTATATCATTGCCTTTCCCTTTATGTGCATTACAGGTAGAATGTTGATAGGCCTTCAAATGAGTCGTATTTGGCCAGTACCTGTAGACGTTTAGCCCGTTACTGTAGTATAGTACTCACTATCAATACACATGCCTTAATCCATTCTATAATATGCTTTGCTATGTACAGATTATCATCTTTGTGCATATAACATAAACATAGGAATTTCATCCTATTAAATATATTTATATAATATATTGTTGCAGGCTTCATCGTTGTATTTAGAACCCCGGGAGTGTTTGGTTGGTGGCTTAGTTATCAGCCCCTATAGCCAGCATTATCTCTGACATTTGGTGGCCAGTTTGTGGTTTCGATGGATCCAGGCAGTGATGGGATTCCCCAGTGTTAGATGTACTTTAGTCATTGCTTCGCTATGACGTATCATCCTTGTGACGTCACGTTGTGATTCCTTCCACGGAGCATGTGCACACTTGGATTATTATTTCCGGAATTCTCTGTTTACTTTTACTTTGGAAACACGTGTTGAGAATGTGTGGGCCCACAGCTTCTGTTCAGGAGTAATCATCGCTAGAGACGGATGACCTTCAGGCAGATATTCGCGTGCCAGAAAGACTTAACTTAATACTGATTATAGTCAATAATCAAAGACTCAGTGTATATTTCCACTTGTGTTTAAATTGCGCATTGTTTTCATATGGAGATGGATGGATTTACACTGTAGCTGGTAAGCCAATCAAAATACCTTGCAGTAAATTTTGTACTCCATCTTTTGTTTAAATCATCTTTTCTTTAGATAGAACGTTTTATAGTTAGTGCGTCTGTCATCCTTCATTTGCTGTGCATAATGTCGACAAGCGCTTTGACGGTCTGATTACATTCATACGCCCGGGATCCATGTGCGTTCTAGTACACCGTCAGGTCGTTTGTTTACATTTCCAGCATGTATACATAGACATATAGTCATCTTGAAATCATCTCTTGACAGTTATTCTTTTACGTAGGACTGCACATCTAACATCGCCTCAGCATGTATGTAACCTAGAAATCCCTGGTTTGCTTCAAGTAGTAGTATTTGCCTCCCCGGCCAGCATCTTGTAACTCCGCCCAGTGTAGACCATTCCAAAATTCGTATATCCTATACCCCTATCAAACAATAGGTAGGCTATAGCCCAAGCGTTACCGTGATTTTCCGATTCTTGCTAATTTCTCGTCAAATAGTGCCTTCTCAACACTTTAAAAGCTATTATTTATCAATATCTGTCAAATAATTTTAAAATCAGTTAATTTAAGACCACTCCTGACAAAATGTTCTAAATTATTGGACTTAGTTTTTTTGCGAGCGCTCTCGGAAAATTACAGAGCCAATTTGCGGTCCGTGACGTCAAGGTTTATGGATAATACTCACTATATCACATAATAGGCCGAAAGGCGCCGTGGCTCAGTGGTTAAGAACATTGACTACCAAACCTAAGTTGTGCGGGTCGTGAGATCGCGGCTTATTTTTCTTTCTTTTTTAGTTTTCCTTGTATCTTGTTCGAAGTATTTATACTGAAAGAGAGAGTTTATTTATTTATTTTTACCTCTCCCTATGTTTGCTTAGATTTAATTCTCCAATTGACCTGCAAAGGGTTGTACATTGGTTCTTGATATTAGTTCTGATGGTAAAAGGAAGATTTGACAGGTTACTAAGATTATAACTTACTGCGGCTGGTCTTTAACAAAATAAAACGCGTTGATTTCCCTATCAATTGACGGATACCCCCACGATCCCTTGTTTTGCGGACAGAAGATACAGACCGGTAAGGTTCAGAGGTAAAGGTAGGAACGCTGTTCAGGAGCTAAGATTATCGCGAATCCACCTGTCTTAAACATGTTGCGCTGTTTCTATAGTATGCATTTGTAGTTACTAACAGAATACATTGTTTTAAATGTAGCTAATGCTGTCACCTGAACTATACAAGTTGCATACAGTTCTAATTGAATTATCTCCCTTTGTACAGAAAACCCTTAATATCAACTGTTTGAAAAGTAGAACGCTAGAAGACATCACAAACTATTCGCAATTGTGACCACCGCAAAGTAGAGAAGTGGTGGTTTAATTTTAAGAAGAAGGTAAGTTAAGGTATATCTACGAAGCGTACCTTAATGTTACGGGGTAATACGGTATTGACGTTCACTGTAAACTGGTGATACGCGGAATTTCAGATTGTGACACGTTAATACGTGCTGCATATAGCATCGTAACTGTCACAGTAATTTTGATTTACTCTGTGCAGATACAGGGTAGTATGACAAGTTAATGTGTGTATTTGTCATTCACTGTGTTGGTAGTGACACGCAGTAGTTCGCGCTGCACTGCTAAGGTAGTGTCACGGATAATTTTGATTGTTTTCACTGTTTTGACAGTGACACGCGGAATTTTGCAAGCTCTAGCGACAAGCATTTTCACTGTGTACACAGTGATACGCAGAAAGTAAAATATCACTGTACGAACAGTGATACGTAATGCGCTAAATATTTTAGCCAACTAGTTCTGTGTACAGAAAAAGGCGTGCTCATCCTTCTTAAACTTTCTCTTTGGGGACAGTGTTAACAGATCACTATAAAATCTGCTGTTTTATTGCATACTGTGCAATAGTACTTTGTGTTTTTTGATGTCGTTTGATACAAACAAACAACAAATCTTGTAATCTGTACTTAAGAACAGTGACTTATTTGTTCACACATATATATATATATATATGAAAATCAAAATGTCTTCTTGAAAATCTGTAAAACAGTGAAACCGCGGTAGAAGTTAATTAATAATTGTGTTATTTGGCTATATCGGACTTATTGTTTTTACTATATATATATATATATATATATATATATATATATATATATATATATATATATATATATATATATATATATCACTGTTGTGACTATAGTACAGCACTTTTGTGTGGTAAATAATCTGTTTCTCTTTTGCTATAGCTATCAGATATTTGTGAGTTGTGTTTCACTATTGCGAGGGTTGTACGCAATTGGCATATTGCTCAACTAAAGTTCTTTGGCATGACTGTGCACAACATCAGTGACATATTTGTATGCACAAATATACATTCACTGTTGTGAACACAGTGCAGTGATTTCGTGTGATATTTTGTGACACGTTCACGTGAGTAGTTTAGTGTGTGTTTCACTGTCGTGAAGATAGTGCGCCAGCAGCCTATCTGTTCATCAACAGTCCATTTCTTCTTTCATACTCGTTTCATTCGGGTTTCTAATCCATTGCTACCACACTTTTCACAGTGTAGATAGCAGAAAGGGTTAGTTGATCTGGTTTGGTTTTGACTAGATCTAGTTTGCTAGTCTAGATTTTCAATTTAGCAAAAGTGTTTTTCCACTGTTGTGGAAGTTGTACGTGTCAATCGAAAGAAGGTTTCAGTTTCAGAGATAGATTATATTACTTAGACCTCAGTAACTTTACTGTGGTAGTATCCATCCCTGTTTGTATTGACGAACAGCATTTGACAAGAACCAGCCAAGGACTTAAACGGAATACCGTTAACTTAAAAGATTGTAAAGATGGAGAACAAAACTGAAAGAGAGAACAGATTGATTCAAAGAGAAAAGAGGAAGTTAGAATTAAAAAGACAGAAATTACTCAGAGACTTTGAAGAACAGAGGACAAGATACATAAGCCAACAAAGGGACAGAAGAATTGCAGAACAGGTTGAAGAGAGGAAAACAGATGCTAGAGCCAGGTCAGAATTAGAACTTCAGCTAACTCCACTGAAGGGAGAAGTAGCGCCACAGAGGGGTAGAAGTGACCCAACAGGGATCAAAGACCAGACATGGACAGACCTAAAAGAAAAGAAGATGGACTTTGCCGGAAAGGCGTACCCAGACATCACTGATTTACAGCAAATGACTGGATCATTCAGCACCGATTATGGAGGTGTTTTTGAAAAACCAGAACCCCTAAGAACAGACCTGGAAAGACATAGATTAAGCTTTGAAAGCACAGAGACGACAGTAGTAGAGACGGAAGAGAAGCGAACCCAGGATATGTCAGATAGATTAAGAAGCAGAGGAGCAGAAAGAGAAGATAGTCTACCAAGATCTAAAGAGTCACTTTAACAGACACGACAAAGATTTGACCACCCAACAGAATACCAATTACGTTACCTACACCTGACAGAAACAAAGGAACCCAAAGAGGGCAACTAGGGGAAAATACACAGCTAAAGGAGATGTCACTCCAAACTAAAAGAATGCCGAATGCGACTGGAGAGAAATTGTACGTTGACAGAGCAGAATCGCAAGATCACGTCAAACAGGAAAATGGAGACATTTTTAACAGTCTGCGTATGGACAGTAGAAGTCAAGAGAGAGATATGGTACACAGGATAAAATTCCTGGAGCTACAGGACAGAATGTTAGACGAACAGATTAAAATGAGAGATAAAGCAGAGGAAGAATTGGCTGAGATGTACAGATACCTTCAAGCCAGAGATAGACAAACAAGAGAAGAAGCCAAACGTAGAGAGAGGTTGACAGCTTTAAAACAAGAAGAGGAGAGATTAGAAAAACTTTTACAGCAGAAGATACAAAGAGATACAGAGAGGGACCAAAGGATGGCAATTTTATATGCACAGCAGCTGAAACTTAAAGAAGAGGTCGAAAAAAGAGAAGCAGCATATAACCAGCAGGAACCATCGGGGTATGCTGTCGAACACACAAAGACAGAAAAAGAAGAAGTGGTACCTGATAACAGCTTAAAGAAGGAAGATGAGGAGGAAGTAAGAAAGAAGGAAGAAAACATCCGCGCTCTAACAAACCAACTTCAAGAAAGTCAACAGCCCTCAAACACTGAGCAGTCGGACAGAGAAAAAGAGCTGCAAAGAAAAGAAAGAAGAATACTTAAAAAAGTTAGAGCAAGATTTGCTGAAAAAAGAAAGTGAAATAAGTACCAAAATACAGGGCGGGCCTCTGACAGAGAAAAGTCCAGGAGAGCCTTTAAAGAAAACTGAAGTAGCCCATTTCGTGAAACCATATGTAAATCCTTTCTCAGGAACAGATCCAACACCAAAGAATGAAAACAGCTTTGAAGACTGGAAAGTAGAGATTGAGAGCTTGATAAAATCACAAGTGTACCAAGAAGATTACATTGTGACCCAGATCATCAGAAATTCATTAAAAGGTCAAGCCAGGAAAGTGTTGATAACCCTAGGCGCAAAAGCATCCAGCAACGAAATAATCAAGAAACTTGAAAATGTTTATGGTAATGTTGCAAGTGAGGAAAGTGTCCTACAGGAGTTCTATACGGCATCACAGAAAGCAGATGAAAGTATTACTACCTGGGGCCTTCGAATAGAAGAAATTCTGCAGCGAGCTATCGATAAGGGTCACGTTACCATCGAACAGAAGAATGAGATGCTGAGAGCAAAGTTTTGGAGATCCTTACATAGCACAGAGTTGAAGAACGCTACTAGGATATATTTCGAGCAAATAAAGGAATTCGAACTACTTAGACGGAAAGTCAGAGCGGAGGAATATGAGATATACACACATAAAACTACATCAGAGAAAGAAGTTGAAAGGTCTACAACAACTAAACAGCAAGAGAAAAGAACTGACACTCAAGTGCGAACAGAAAGTCCTCCAATAAAAGATGTCCAACACCAGCCAATACAAATAGAAACAGGAACTGCAAAAGCCCTTCAAGATCTGTCAAGAAGGCTAGAGAAAATAGAAAAAAGCAGTAACTTACAGACGGTACAATCCACAACCCAGAAGAAATTTTCAAGATTACAAGAACAAACAACAAAAGGGCCAAACAGAACAGACAATACCTAAAACAGCAGCTAAAAGTACTGAGAAGACAAGTACAGAAAAGACAGAAAATAAAACTACTCCTTTAAACAAGTAGATGCCTCTGTTGCAGGGCAAACTAGAGGCCAAAAGGACATAATAAACGCCCCTCAGACAGATATTTTAAACAGACTAATAGGTTCTCAGAATGAGAGTGAGATATATATAGAAGGAAAAAGCACAAGAGCCTTGATCGATACTGGGTCAATGATAAGTACGATCAGTGAAAGGCATGTAGAGAAAATAACACCAATACCTACCTTACACTCACTTGATGAAATAGACCTTGATATCAAATGCGCTGATGGCAGCTCTTTACCTTACTTAGGATACATTGAAGTATCAGTAAGACTGTCAAGTGAAGAAGAAGGCTCTGTATATGTACCTTTGTTAGTTGTTCCCTCTACAGACTACAACAGAACTGTACCAATCATAGTGGGAACTAACATAATAAGGCAGTTCAAAGAAAGTTCCACAGACAAAGATACAATACCAAATGAATGGCAATCAGCTTTCCGTGTGTTAAACCAAAACCAGGTTGGAGTAGTAAAGTCAACCACCAAGCTTACTCTACAACCAATGGAAGCTAAAACTGTAACTGGCTTTGTCAGAAAAAGTGCTGACATTGAATCGGCCGTTACAGAGCCAATAGAACAAAGCAGTATGACAAGGGTTGCAGTCTGTCCTAGGCTTGTTACTTTGAAAAATCGGGGTAAAACATCAAGGGTCCCTGTGAAAATATTCAACATGTCTGCCAAAGTAGTAACGATACCACCTAGGTCGAATATCTGCGAGCTTCATGAGGTGAAGGTACTGAGATCACCATCAATAGTACCGAAAGCAGATTCTACGTCAGCAACAGCACACGTGAGTCAGCAAACAGTTTTTTCGGAAAAGAAGACTTACAATTCACCTCCAGTAAATTTAGATGAAGCTAAGTTAACAACCGACCAGAAGGAGCAAGTCAGAAAATTTCTTGCTAAATGGCAGACAGTATTTTCACAAAGCCCCACCGATCTGGGATGTACAAATCCTGTTGAGCACGAAATTCACCTAGAGAACTAGCAAACGTTTAAGGAACCGTACAGACGGATTCCTCCAGCGCTGTTCCAGGAAGTAAGAGAACACCTCAAGGAAATGCTGGAAATAGGAGCCATCAGAGACTCTAAGAGTCCCTTTAGCTCCAATGTAGCGATTATCCGCAAAAAGGATGGCACAATACGCTTCTGTATAGATTACAGGAAGCTAAATCAACGCACTGTAAAAGATGCGTACGCCATACCTCGAATAGACGATACACTACATCTGCTTGCCGGTGCAAAGTATTTTTCCACCTTAGACTTAAAGAGTGGTTACTGGCAGGTGGGGCTAAAGGAGTCTGATAAGGCTAAGACAGCTTTCTAGGTGGGTTCGCTCGGCTTTTATGAGTGCAACCGCATGCCGTTTGGATTAGCTAACGCTCCGGCGACTTTTCAAAGGCTGATGGAGAGATGTATGGGTGAGCTCAAGCTTCGAGATTGTCGCATCTATCTTGATGATATTATTATCTTTTCCTCAACCTTTGAAGAGCATTTGGAGCGACTGCAAGCTGTGTTTGGGCGCTTGCAAGAACATAATCTAAAACTTAAGCCAACAAAATGCGAGCTGTTTCAGAGCCGAGTTACCTACCTGGGTCATGTAGTCTCTGAAGCAGGCATAGAGACAGATCCAGCTAAACTTGAGGCTTTTCGATCCTGGCCGGTACCTAAAAGTGTAAAGGATGTTCGCCGTTTTCTTGGCTTCACTGGCTATTATAGACGGTTTATTGAAGGATTTGCTGCTATTGCAAGACCACTGAACAATCTCTCAATTGGTCATGCAACAAATCCTAAAGCCAAGAAGAAATCAGCACAGAAACGGGTACCTTTCAAGTGGGGTGTAGAAGACCAAGTCAGCTTCGACACTATTATTGACAAGCTCACTAACCCGCCTGTATTGGCATACGCAGACTACAGTACTGGTTTCATGGATTACTCGTTTTCCACGTTACACGGTGGGCTACAACTTGCATGGATACACGGATTATCACAGTACACGGTGGGCAATTACATAACCGTCCACGAGCCGTATTGGTTTCCACGATCGGATCGTGAATCGAGGCAAAACACGGTACACGGTGTATCTAATTAAGGCGGTCTTAATTAAATACACCGTGTATCGTGTTTCTTTCCTGGATCAAATCAACACGCTACACGGTGTATATAATCAATAGCTCCTGTGCATGCACGGTCCACGAGGAGATGCATATTGTCATCTTCTCTCTTTATATACTTTGTTTTCATTTCTAGCAAATAATTTATTGATTCTTTTCCACCATTCGTTGCTCAAACCAGAAATGACTTATCTTCGGCTAAAATTATATGAGCATATATGCATTTGCGTATGCAGCAGTTTTGAAGAAAATGTTATTGGTTTGACCGATAAAATGTTGACTTGAAACGCGGGAAAAATGCTGCTACATGGAAGCATGGGTGGAGGGGGCTTATTGCGGAGTTGGAGCGCTCATGTATGTTTGCCTAAACGCCGCTTCCTAATATATATGTCTTTACTTACTTACTTACTTACTTACTTATAAAATCGGCTACAAAACGACGTCGTATGGAAGTGCAGTGATCGTTTGATAGTGAATTCTCGCCGCCGTACATGTCAAACTATTATCCATCAATAACTCCTAAGTCAATGTTTTTGAGATCCGCAAAGATTCAGAGACTGATTCATAAAAGAACTGTAGAAGGATTTGCGCACACAAGGCACACATTCCACAGTTCTTCTGGTGCACAAAACAACAACATTGAATTCGCAGGGGGGGGGGGGGGGGAGTGGTAAAATTTACCGACCCTAGCACATACAATAAGTCATACGCATAATTTATACAGATCATGAAGAAGTATGCAAACTGTAGAATAATTCATGCAAATCTGCAAGAGGAGATGCGCGCATGAAGACCAACAATTAGTCAGTTCTAGGAACAGCTACAGATTCTCTCTGGCAGAAGCCTCCTCACTCTAATTACCTCATGCAGGGATAATAGACTGAAGTAGCAATAAAGTCATCAGCATCTAATTAAGAGCTGACCACAGATGAACACATGTGATATAAACTGTTTAACTATCTACACAGTCAGCTGAGCTGAAGATACATTTTTGACTCAGGTTATGAAAACAAAATGGATAAAGCGGCATCATGCCACTTGAAGAAAATTTATTTCAAATATTTTCAGTCAGCTATCAGATCCCGGAATTAGATCAGTCTATCTTTCTAAGTTAGGCTCCTAGGTATTTTTTCTGTTATAGATTTAATTATGCCCTAATCATTTTTAATGTCATAGTAACGACTAACTCATTTAAAAAAAAACTATTCAATGCGAAATGACTAGCTTATTTTTTTTAAAAAAAATATAATGCGAAATGAAAAAAATGCAACAGTGTTTTTTTTTTTTTTTTTTTTTTTTTTTTTTTTTTTTTTTTTTAACACTTGCACATCAAACATATAATTGAAAGACAACAGCAACATAACCTGTCACCGGACAAAATCTGTCTGCAAAATTAGAAAAAAATCTGTCCAAGCTACATCATATTGAGAATTCATTGACTGGATAGCAAACTTTCATTTTTAATGTGTTTTGATCGATAGAGAGTGAGTGAACACGGGTTTAACATCACACAAAACAAAGGGGCCCCAATTTAAAGTCACGTGCGAAAGACCAGAGGAGTGAGGGACTGAAGCTGAGACATATGGATTGGTATAATAAACCAGTATACTACAACCGCTCCTTGTAGATAAACACGATAAGGCCACTTCCAAAAAAAAAAAAAAAAAAAAGAATATAGAAATAAAAATGAAACTAAACATGTGTAAGACACAGATACAGAGATGATGCCCCCGCGTTGTCTCTGTAACCCCCTCTCCCTCCTCCACCCCACCCCACTTCTGCACTTCAATAGCCCATGTGCATATGATTAATATGTTAAAACTGTTGACAAGGTTGATTGTAAAAACTTGTAATACTGTATTTGCACACCAACAGCTTGTAATTTTTTTTCAAGTTTCAGAAAGCTGTAATTTGATTATAAAAATGATTTTTTCTCATTGAGAAAGAACATGCATTTCTCTATGCAAAGTTCCAAATTAGTAAGTTAAAAACTGTGGATGATTTTGTCAGCCCTGCGAGAAGCCATAAAATCTTAAAGGTTGAAACAGCCATAAATTTATGAAATATTAATTTTTTGTTCAATTCAAAACGGCACGTGCACATCTTCAGTATATATGTCTGAAAAAAAAAACGTGCAATATTTCAAATTGATAGCTTAAAAACTCTAGGAGGAGCTGATTTTACAACCTTGCTATCCTGTATTTACCAGAACCTGTAAAATTTCAAAGTTTGAAACAGCCCTAAATTTGTACAAACTGTGTTTTTCTTTTCAAAAAAGTATATGCCCAGCTTTAATATACATATATCTGTGACAGCTGTACAATGTTCCGAATTGATAGCTTAAAAACTGTGGAAGTAGTTGATTATACAAACAGATTAGGCATGACGGACTGACAGACAGACAGATGGATAGACAGAAGAACAGGAATAAAAAATACGCCTCCCCCACCCCCGAATATTGTCACTGAGGCATAAAAAGAATGGTCACATGCAAATAGTATCTACACAGATAAGCCTGCACATCATCATAAACTGAGCATTGTATCCATTTTCATGTTATGGCCTCTAAAGGATTTATAAACTGTCTACTCAAACAGGGAAGACTGCTCAGAATGTGCAGAAGTGCATGCTGGTCTGAGTCAGGGCTGCTAGCATATGCCGGAAGGTACTTTTTCGTATACTGCCACCCAACATACAATTAGATTATACACTGGACTGGAATAGCATTTTATTTTTCATTTTAAAAGTTGTATAGAAGGCTGACTTTTTACTTGAGCATACTGGTCTTTGTCTTTGGGGAACCACAAGGGATAAAATCAGCTTGAAAAGAGAAAACAAAAGATTTTTCTTGTATGAAGAAAACCTCTTGCAGTTAATCTTTTGTCTTTAAATTCTTTTTATTTTTTCTCCTTACATGTTCTCTCTCTGTAACTATGAATACTGAAAACTCTGACTAAAGCGGAATCTGAAACTGTGTTGGACTTTATCAAACATGTACTATCAACACAGATGAGAGAATCTAACTAATTAAGACAGGACCAGCAGAGGCCCCCTGCCATTTTATGGCTCCTGTTGCAGCAAGAACCTAATTACCTCATCAGATTTATGATAGCTCAAATTTAGCTATGACTCTGTGGCCTTTCCTAGAACTGTAGTAGCAATTATGAAAACTGTAAGAGGGGTTGCGCACACAAGGTTATCTACTGAAAGGGTCTTCGGATGCATAAAAGTGGCTAAATTCGCAAAGAGAAAGAAAACAAAATATTCGATCATAACCCCTGACTAAGCCATGTGCGTACACGTATTTACACGCCATGAAAAAAGAAGCCAACAAAGTTTCAGAATAAGTCATCAAAATACTACATATAAGACTTCTACTGTCAAGGCGGGCGGAACCACGGAACTACGGAAAGCCGAATACTACATGTATGTCCCCTTGCTTTTCTTCGAAAAGGCGGGAGACAGTAATCTTTTATGTTGTTAGAATAACAGATTCTTCCACTTGCGCTTAATCTCATTCATTGTCGGCTCTTTGTTTGAAAAGTCGTTAGCATCACCCTGTCTGTCCTGACGTGAAAACATTTGGTAATTCCGTGCTCTAAATCTCCAAATTGTTGTTTGGGTTAGCAGTTATGGGGTATAGTGTTACTATTTATTTCCTATTTAAACCTATCCATAATTATTCAAAAGAATTAAAAGCATAATTCAAATAAGTGAAATTCATTCTTATCTACGGATTCCCGAAATTATTTATGGATATCCATAATTCGAATTATGGATATCACGTTTTCGAATTATGGATATCAAATTCGAAAAACGGATATCACTTATTAGATTTATGTATCAAGCTTTCGAATTATTGGTTTCCATATTTATGTCCATTTATGTATATCGAATTATGGATATCAAATAATTGAATAAGTGATATCCACCACAGTTCGAATTAGATATGTCCATTAATCATTTAGATTAATGAATATCCATTATTCAAATTAGTGATATTCGTAAGTCGAATTATGGATGTCAGTATTCGGCCTATATATGGATATAAGTAATTCGTCTTTGCAAATAAGTTTATTTACCGGATTTTATGGATATCCATAACTTGATTTATGGATATTAATAATTCACCCCTATTTAACGATATCACTTATTGAAATTATGGATATCTATATTTTGAATGATACATTCGCATTACGGATATCCATAATTCGAAATGGGATATCACTTATTCGCATTCATTAGAAAAGTGTTAAAATATTCCGTAAAATGTATAACTGGGTTAACTATAAATGAGCCGAAACAAGACAAAACAAACAAAGTGGCAT
This sequence comes from Ctena decussata, assembly GCA_963989385.1. NCBI lineage: Eukaryota > Metazoa > Mollusca > Bivalvia > Lucinida > Lucinidae > Ctena > Ctena decussata. The sequence goes on along the minus strand of OZ022504.1, from coordinate 2,245,997 downwards.
GCATGTCAAGCGAAGACTCCGATCAGCCTGGACATCCGCCGAGTCTGATCAGAGTCTTCGAAGTACACTTAAACTGACCAGACTGGGCGGATGCCTAGGCTGATCTGAGTCTTCGCGTGGCGCACATACCACTTGGTTAGTTTTGTCATGTCGAGACTCAAATATTAAGACCACCGGTAGATCATATCACCAGGATATTTAGCAATTTTTCGCCTAACGTGGCTTGTATCATCCAAGTAAATCCTTTTGTATGGCTTAGATATGAAACACACGCGCTAATGAAAAAGCAAGTACGCAAGGTACCAAACGCAGTTATGCCTGATGTTCGCCCGTTTTATGTTGTTTGGCCTTAATATAGCTATGTCACCACGCAAAATGTTATAAAACCGCAAAATGTTATAAAATTAACGGCAACGAAAAAGGTTATAACTTTATAACATTCTGCGTCGAGTCTCAATACTAATAAAAGCGCAAAATGTTATAAATTTCTTCACCCCGTATAATGAACAATAAAAACGCAAAATGTTATAACAATTATAGGAACGCAAAATGTTATTACTTTATCTCATTTTGCGTCGAATCTCAAAACTAATAAAAAAACAATTTTTTATATTTTTTTTTATCCTGCAAAATGTTTTAACAACGCAAAATGCTATAACAATTACAGGAATGCAATATAATATAACTTAAAGGCCAGGATCGGGCACATCGGGGGTCCGTATTATCACCAATTTAATAGGTTCATAACTTCCCACCCAGGGTAACCATCTGCCAATGGTGATAAGTGTGTTGTCTATACAACACAGAAACCAGAGAATTAACTAGAGCAAGTGAGCAGGGGCTCACGTATACCCCCGGCCAGCGCCACCACCTATAGGAAATAAACTTTACATGCCCATGTAGGCACATACCACTAGGCTACATCTCAAGATTTTGAAATAATCAAAACAATACATATTTTAAGTTCACTTTTGACACAAATGGTTATATAAATTTCAAAGTCTGTGACCCTGACCTACAATCAGCAGCAGCTGCCAAATGTTGTCAACAAAACTGTCTCAACCTCCCAGTAAACCTAGTCACACATCATAACACTCCATTCAAGTATATCAAAAATATAAGCAAACAGATACAACTTAATATAAAACTTGAACACTAATGTCATATAAATTTCCAAGTCTGTGACCTTGCCCTTAGGTACTAATATGTGTCCATCCTGTAGTAACACTAAGCACATCTGAACAAATTTCAATAGAAGCTGTCAAAAAATAGAGCAAAAGTAAAATCTTAACACAAAACTTTAACACAACTGCTGTATAAATTTCTAAGTCTGAGACCTTGACCTTAGGCCTGCAGAAGCATCCAGTGGTGCAAACTGATCAGTATCCATCCTGTAGTAACACTAAGCACATATCAACAAGTTCAGTAAAGACTTTCATGAAAACACAGCAAAAGCAAAAACTTAACGCAAAACTTTAACGCAACTATTATACAAATTTCTAAGTCGGTGACCTTAACATTTGCCCAGCAGCAGCATCAAGGTGATGCACACTGATCAGTATCTATCCTGTAGTTACACTAAGCACTTATGAACAAGCTCTGGATAACAGAAGCAAAAGAAAAAAACTTAACGCAAAACTTTAACGCAAATGTTATACAAATTTCTAAGTCTGTGACCTTGACCTTTGGCCAGCAGCAGCATCAAGGTGATGCACACTGATCAGTATCCATCCTGTAGGAACACTAAGCACTTTTGAACAAGCTCTGGATAACAGAAGCAAAAGAAAAAAACTTAACGCAAAACTTTAACGCAAATGTTAACTTACGTACGGACGAACGGACGGACGGACGGATGGACGGACGGACGGACGGACTGACGGACGGACGGACGGACGGACGGACGGACGAACGGACGAACGGACTGAAAGAAAAACTATATACCCCTCGTATCAGTATCCATCCTGTAGGAACACTAAGCACTTTTGAACAAGCTCTGGATAACAGAAGCAAAAGAAAAAAACTTAACGCAAAACTTTAACGCAAATGTTAACTTACGTACGGACGAACGGACGGACGGACGGATGGACGGACGGACGGACGGACGGACTGACGGACGGACGGACGGACGAACGGACGAACGGACTGAAAGAAAAACTATATACCCCTCGACATACTTCGTATGCCGGGGGTATAATTAGATACAGGTATAGAACGCAGTACATTGATGTTTTGTGTGTATGACCATGCAAAATTTCCACAAATGCTTCAGAACTTGTACAAACAATATACTTAGCAAAACTTGCTTAGCTGTCCTGTGCATAGAAATCCCTTACGAGTACTTTATACATTTATTTATTCACTTCATTTTGTCTCTGTGAAGTTTAAAATTCTAATTTTCTGCTTTTATAAAGCAGTTCTAAAAACGAATGTCTGCTTTCTAGTATTATACTTTCCTAGCATTATTTGTAAGAGTTTTTTGTAACCATTTAATTTTGTATCAATGCTTTCTATATATACATGTACACTCATATAAAAAGAATCAGGGCGAGATCCTGAATTTCCATATAAATGGATTCATCATTCTATCTCAACTCTTGAAATCAATGGATTAAAACTGAGTCTAATTATGTGCATATGTTTTATAATTAAAGTAAAACCAAAAACAAAAAACCAAAATAAAACGAAAAAATACAACAAAACAATATATTACTTACAAACAATGGATGAGGAGGGGGGTTGGGTAGTATTTAAAAGTCACTGTTACATATAATGTTATTTGTGTAAGTGTCAATTAAAATGGGATTTTACCAAAATGCATACACCGTTTTCAAAAGGAACTTAGCATAACGGAGGAGACAAAATTCTGTGTTTATTTCTTTTGACAGGTTTCACGCCGATTTTATTCTGTTACTAGATAACACGAACTTTTCTTTCTGTTTGTGACTATATAATTTTATAAATTTATCTGTGATGATTTAAACAATTATTAGCTAAAAGTCTTGATATCTAAAGCCAAGATAAACAATGCAACCCAGCATGAAAATTTTGAAGTATCTGTAAGTGATATCATGCTGAGGTTAGTTCTTTGACATTTTTGGTTATGCTATTTATAAGGCTTGTGCTATAAATTGGACCTCTGCTGTTTGCCTTTTATCTATACATGGACCCCATGTGACACACCAGAACAGATATTTGAGCGGACTCAAGAGAGAAGGGACCTTAGCGTAACACGGTTTGGGATCCTTCGAATGCGCATGGGCAGCCTCTGAAAAGTATCAGAAGTGTGACTCTTTGTCTGAAGCTTTCCCTACCTCCCTATATTGTATGAGTGAACAGTGAAGGCTTTTGCGAGACTGTGTAGATGCGCAGGCTTTGCCTTGGCCTTCGCTAGTCGCATATATGATAAGTATCTTTTATCCTCATTGGCCGGTTCATTTTTGCCACTGAATGTGGGATTTTTATTTTATGACAGTGTACAATAATTCAGTAGAAGTGCTGGTTATATTGTATTTATCTGATGCTTGATGACAAACATTTCACCTGTTTTACTTCGCTTTTATTGAGTAAAATAACTTTGATAGGCCGTGCTTTGTGCTATTTGGTTATAATTTTGAAGTACCATTGTATCTGAGCCACATCATGAGAAACCCTGTCTTCAGAAATTCGCAACCCTGTAAGCCACAAACCGGCATGGGCAGCTACAGAAGCTATCGATCTATTAAAGTAAAAAAAAAAGACACTGTTATTTATCTCCGTGTACAACTGCTTTTTTCTGGGAGAAATTTCCCTACATTTCTCCCTGAAATTTGCTTTTTCTCCATGAAATTTTATCATTTGCACAGCATGGCTGTTTCTCTGTGAAACCAAAATCTTTGATTGATCATTAGCTAGATGCTTGAAATTTCAGCCACAGAAATCAGAGACATTACACTATATATGCAGCGAATAAAAAGGCGCTGATCAAAAAGCGCGGGTCAGTAGGCTAATGAAGACCTGTACCATTGTTATTCTCATATAACATAAGACACTTTTTTCTCATGACATTTTCTCATGACCCAGCCCAATTTTGTATTAAAATATCTAACCTTTTGCCTCTGTTTTACTTCTATGACGCAGCTGAAATGAGTCAAACAACCATGTTGGGCAGTAAATCCTAGCTCTGTCCCATCTTCTTACATTTTCCAGGAACCTGATCAGAACACGTATGGGGGTGGCCGGGTGGTGCGATGGTGCTGTGTATAACTTCCAGTGCCGGGGCATCCTACTTATTTGGAACATTGTAGGGCAAGGGCCTACTGTGCTTGCAGTAGGTGCGGGTGGGGTTGGTTTGGACATTTTTCTCTCGTCTATCATTTCTCTCTTCTTTCTCCCTCTCTCTGGGAAACAACCAGATATAGACTGAAATACTGTCTCAAAGGGCCGTTAAACCCAAAACCAACCAACCAACCAAATCCAGTGCCAGGGCGTCCTATTGATATGGAACATTGTAGGGCAAGGCCCTACTGTGCTTGCAGTAGTGCGGGTGAGGCTGTTTGGACATTTTTTCTCTCTCGTCTGTCGTTTCTCTTCTTTCTCCCTCTCTCTAGGAGACGACCAGATATAGACTGAATCTTGAAATGTTTTTATTTGGATTACCATATTTCAAACATAATGCCAGAATGTTTCATTTATTTTATTTGCTGATATATGAGAGAGCATATCCTTATATTTTAGCTTCTCTAGAAATATAAAATTGCTGTGACAGCCATGGATTTTATTGATTTATTTTTTCAATTAATCTTTACCTGTGTTTTTGGTGAGAAATTACTTTTATTTGACCGACTCAAGCGTTTTTATAATTTTATTTTTATTTCGTCCCTTGGACTGGTAAAATTTCAACAATTTCTTGTAAATCAATAATAGAAAATGCTGGCCTTATGATGTTTCAGCCGAGACTGTGAAGCCCAAGACTTATTAACTTAAATTTTTACAGCTATTTCAGTGATGAAAACTTGAAACACATGCATGCCCACATGCACACGCGCATGCTCCCAAGTACACATATGTAACGCACAGACAGGCAGGCAATAGCATTGGTACCAAATATTTTGAGTACCAAAATCTCAATAAATCCCTTTTCTTTCTAATAGAACCAGATAAGCAAATAGTTCTAATCAGAAAATGTGTAATGTTCCCTCTCTGTACAAGATGTGTACAATCAGCTGGTGGTAGATACTGAGCTGGCTGATAGATAATAATTGGAGACCAATTATCTAATTATGGACCAAATATGTGTTTCCCTGGGGACGTGACCCTGGCCTTTAATAAGATTTTGCGTCGAATCTCAAAAACTAATGCAAACGCCAAATATTATAAAGTCCTTCATCCTGCAAAATGTTATAACAACGTGTTTTTATAAAATTTTGCGTCGAATCTCAAAACTAATGCAAACGCCAAATATTATCATTTTCTTCATCCTGCAAAATGTTATAACCACGTGTTTTTATTAATATTGAGATTCGACGCAAAATATTATAAAGCTATAACATTTTGCAGGATAAAGAAATTTATAACCTTTTGCGTTTTTATTAAGTTTAAAATTTGACGCAAAAAGTTATAAAATTATAACATTATGCTTTCCTATAATTGTTATAATATTTTGCGTTGTTATTACATTTTGCGGGGTGAAGAAATTTATAACATTTTGCGTTTTGTTAGTTTTGCCGGGCCGCGTAGCGCAGTCGGCAGCGCGTCTGACTCAAATGCCAGAGGTCTCGAGTTCAATACCCGGTCCGGCCACATACTTTCGTTCCTCCTTCCACTGATTCAAGAAGGGCAGTTGTCAGTTACTGGCGAAAGTTTGTGCACTTACATGTAGTATGGGTTAACCGCCTAGGAGGTCTAAGCCTGCCCCAAAATAGTGTGGTAAGGTAAACTGATCGTCCCGACATGGCCATAGCTGTTTACCGTGGACGTAAAGCAACAAACCATACCAAACACACATGTAGTATCTTTTGACCTCAAAACTGAGATCTGTTATGGTTAATTGAGCCGCAACACGACAAAATCAACAAAGTGACATGTGCGCCCAGCGAAGACAGTTCAGCCTCGACATCCGCTCAATAGTCTTCGCTGTCCGCAGACCCTTAGCTACCCTTTAAGCGCAGAGCAGAGACTCTTATCAGTCTGGGTGGATGCCCAGGCTGATCTGAGTCTTTACTGGGCGCATATGCCACTTTCAAATTGTTGGTTTTCTCGTGCCACGTCCTAATTGTTCTATTGCCGTAACTCAGACAAAATAATTTGTCACAGCTCAGTCTACTGAATACACAGAATTATTAATATTCTGCAGCACATGCATCCAGTTGATAGCAATTCAAATATTAGAACGTGTGTTGTAGATATTATGATTACAACATATTATGTAAAATTTATTTATTTATTTTGTATTCATATAAAAAGGCATGTTAAAACGAAAAGATACTGAAAATCGCAGTCAGTTTCTTAGTATCATAAAATCATTTGATTATCAGAGGAGAACCAGCCTGTCACAGCTGGAGTTTGTGACTGTGCGCGATTGATATCATTTGATGTCCCATTTACACGTTCATGCGAATTATGTAGTGGCTATTAGCCCCTGGTGGGGGAGGTAGGGCTACTTACCAGACTTTTTGGTAGATGTGTGCTCTCTTGCTTGCAATTAGAACTTTACGGTGTTCACTATTCAACAACAACAAAAAAAAAAAAAAAAAAAAAAAACAAGTTTCACTTTTAGTGATTTTATATAATAGTTTTTAAATCCTGTTTTACCTAATACCGCTGTAACGACATATGCTCACAAAAATGTTATTTCAGTAACAACAGGAGGTTCCAAAAGCCTTGAATGATTACGCATAGGTTGATTAAATGTGTATGTAATGATATAGAAGAAAATAGATGCTGCTTTCGTTCTAATCCTATAAAATGAAACACTTTGTTGAATAAGTGTCGATTTTGGAAATATTCAATGTTTAAATTCACTTTCCAACCGCATTCCTCCAAAATATTCGGCCAATCTGTCTCAGCAAAAACTACAGACGTATATCATACTATTATACTGCTTGTAAAAATCAGTATAAAAAGAGCCTACATTCTTGTTCGAAGTTTAACAAAAAAAAAAAAAAAAAAAAACAGTAATGCCAGAAGCTTAGTGGGTTGGTTGCTGGCCTCTTAAGCTAGCAGCCCGGTTTCAAATCCGATTTTGGAAATATTCAATGTTTAAATCAACTTTCCAACCGCATTCCTCCAAAATATTCGGCCAATCTGTCTCAGCAAAAACTACAGACGCATATCATACTATTATACTGCTTGTAAAAATCAATATAAAAAGAGCCTACATTCTTGTTCGAAGTTTTACAAAAAAAAAAAACAGTAATGCCCGAAGCTTAGTGGGTTGGTTGCTGGCCTGTTAAGCTAGCAGCCCGGTTTCAAATCCCGCTGGAGAGCGAAAGTCTTTTCAGCCGTACACATAATTCTATTCCACATAGGCTTTCATTAACACCCGGTATGGCTGATATACTGTAGAAACGGACGTAAAATCGCAAGTCATCCATCCATCCATTACGAAATTCCCAAGTTGTATTAAATAAATTACGTTAAATTCCAAATCTACTGTGCAATCGATTGTGCGCTTACTTTAAATAACTGAATGCGAAAAATTAATCTTTTAGAAAAAGAGGCTCCCGTCAGACTTAGGGACTCGGGCGTTAACCATCTTTAGCCTAATGTTTTGACCTAATCTAGTGCAATAATACACTGTTTGATCGTCAGATTTGACGTATAGATTTTTTAGTGCAATAAGGACAAACACTAAAATAATAATAATAATAAAACTGGTTACACAAAAGAAGTGCTAATAGCACGTTGACAATAATGTTAAGGGTAGCTAGTGGAAGAAGAAAGGAGTATAAAACACCCACTGTCCTGCTGTGTCTTTCTTTATGAGAGTGGAGTATTAGCCCTGAAATTATTTGCCAGATGACTTCTACTTGACGATCACCCACAGCATGATGTTATTCTTTAAGTTATATAAAGGGGCATGTCTTAAAGTCTGTGACTATATAAACTGACCGATTTTGAAATTCGCCATTATATGCTTTCCAAATGTGTGTGTGCATCATGTGATTCACGACTTGGAATGTAGACTGAAACGTATGAATTTTAAGTTTTACCTTACACTTATTTGTGTTCCAATGTTGTGAAAAACAATGAGTTCTAGAAAAAGGATAAAGGAAGATTCAACATTTCTAGTGTATTTTGATGTTGACAAAAGTTGGTATATTGCCTCCAGATCACATTTAAAGTATGATGGTATTGTTAAAGTTGGTGTCGAGTGTCTCGTTCAATGGGGAAGAAGATCTGATGAAACTGACAAAGGAAAGGTTATTGAAACAGGTAAGAGTTTATTTAAGTGAAAACTTCGAATTCCCGAAACCGCCGTGACGTCATAGTAATGGCGGCGAAAAAAACCCCATAGCAACTCATTTTTGTCAGAAAATAATATTAATAATGATGAAGATAATAAATAATGATGAAGAAGCTGTAATAATAATGATAAGAAGAAGAAGAATGATGATGAAGGAAGTCATTGCTTATGGTTATTTAGCTAAAATTATATAGATCCAGCTGAAATAATTGACTGAGACGGAGGGTGAATCACATAGATGCAAACTTTAACATATAGCATTAAGTTGTACATTATTTATTCATTAAATTATGTATCGAACGTTTTTGGAAATATATGAAACTCATGAGTGTGTACCGTACCTGATTTTCCACCCATTTACAGTTATTTGTGAAGTAATTGGAGAGTCTAGGGAAAAAGAACATGCTTTTTAGATTTAGCCCTATCATTGAAATGCTGAGTAATAATCCATTGTATGTCGAGCCTTTCTAACTAGATATATCACTCGCGCTCCGCGCTCTTGATGTGATTTATTTTACAACTGACCTCCAAAACTACTATGCCATTACTCATTAGACTCTTCTGCATTTATTCTCCCCCACCCCCTCATCCATTTGCTCTGTGTGTGCGTGTGTATGTGCGTGTGTTTGCTGTTTCGTCATATTGTTATTATTATTATTAATAATAATATTATTATTATTATATTTGTGCTTGAATACTTTACCCTATCTACTAGATCTCTATTAACATTACTGTCTAATATTAAAAGTAAGCATATGTCCCGGCCTATTTAACGTATATCGATGATGTTTCATTTTAAATCCGTCTTCTCTTTTCGCACGAGGATAAATATGATAGATGTCGCATTCTGCCTGTCTCTTTATTTCTTTTGATGTACATGATAGAAATTGATAGAGCATTAGCATCTCCATAGTCCTATCAGTGGGAAAAACGTCTAAACTCAAATGTATAAGGCGGTTCAACCTTCACGTTGGTAATAAAATATGGGTTGATGTGCAAATACTGAGTTATGTGTATATAACTGGAAAAAAGTAGAGAAAACAAGCTATTGAAAAATAACAATTAAAATGTCCTGTTCTGGTTTCCCGTCTAGCAATGCTATATAAACATAGGCGGGATAGTGATTGGGACGCTACGACTGGACATTGTATTTTTACCATTTTTATTCTACTTAATGAAATCGAAAGTAGGTCATATTAGTTGCCAGCTAAAATGACCCAAATAAGTTTTCAAACCCATTTAATGTGAAATTTGAGGATGTTTAATTTGTTTACGGGTGGCTTATCACGGTCATTTACACTGACGAAATTATACTGAGAATCATGCCGCGAAACCTCATTATAATTTTTTTCACGCTCTTAGAGCAATGGCGCCTTTAATTTTCATATAATTATAAGACTAGACTATTGATAGCCTAGTTTAATAATCATATGAGAATGCTCTCTCAATTTCGGTGCTCATATGAAACTGAAAAGCCGAACACTGATCAATCTGCATGGTGTTGATGATTGAACAGAGTTTTCATTTTGTGATATTGCAATAAGTATTTTTTTTCTTCTTATTCTTTTTATTTTGACTGGTCAGGCTGTTCAAAAAACATATGAGAATCTGTTCTGTACAGTGAATTTGCTCTTTTTCAGGCACCTATCCGGAAATTTCTGCACGATACAAACAAATGAAAACAAAAGTGCCAACGGCTAGTATCGTACAAGATCAAGTAGACGATGATGAAGAGAACATTCCATTACCTCCGAAGAAAAGAAAGGTTTCAAATGTAAGTATTGAATACATATTAACCCATCATAACACTGCCAACGGAATAAGTTCGTCTTGGCAAGTTCGACTCAAGATCAGTATGTAAAAGTTATTATGGAAAAAAAACTTGTTTGCATCAGTGATCTATTCCAACTTTGAAAAGAAGCAAATTCGTACCAGTTTGCTCAAACAAATTTAGTAGCTGTATTTTGCACTTGATCTTTAACCTATTCTCCTGGGAATATGCAAGCAAAAGGTAGAAGGAGTCACGAAGTATTGACACAGACATACCTGCACAATAAATATAAAAACCGAGCAGAATGCTGCTGTTTGTCATTCACACACAAGATAAATAATACGCAATGTGGAGGGTCACTTGGTTTTGGCTTTGATATCCTGCATGAAAAATATGTCCATGAGGTTCCTTTTTACTACAAATTTTCTATTTTGTTATATCACTAATTGTGCAATTAACTCATATAACATAATCGAATTAATGATATCACAATAACGATTTTAGAACATCACTAAATCACAGCCATTTTGCGATATCACTAATTCGATCACAAATCATGTCCACTTTCTGATATCACAAAATCTAGTTGGTGATATCACTAAGTCGACTTTTGTGAAATAAATTCTACACGAATCGATCTATGCAGCACTTCGCCAATTCGTTAGAACGACAAAGATTTGCGCTGTGTCACAAAATATCAATCAGGAAATATCAGAAATACCGAACTGAAATTGTGATGTGATTTGCATGGGCGTCAACTGAAATTTTTGACAGAATTCTTGCTCAAAGTAAGACTCTTTGGGGTCGCTAGTACCGCACGATGTAGATATGGCAAGTTATGCATAACTGAATGAGGGTTAGATATTTGAAAGAGACATTAACCTTGACATACAACAATAGTGACTTAAAGCATTGGAGCCCCGGTAGCTCAGCAGGTTAAGCGCTGTCCTGCTGATCTAGCGGCCCCAGGTTCGAGCCCCACTGTAGGCGGGAAACTTTTCAATCATAAACTGGATACCATTGCACCCAGCCTTCCATTTTCATCCACCCATCGTCCTGATATGACTGAAATACTATTAAAAAGAACGTAAAATCGCAAATCATCCATCCATCCATACATATAGCATTAGCCGAAGCTTATGAAAAATAAGAACCATGTGATACCCCCAGCGGGCACATTGCATTGAAATAAAATCATATCAGAGTTGTTTCAACGAAATGACGCTGTTTCAACGCCTTGTGTTGGAACTTAAATGTTGTCTCAATATTTGTGAAGCTGTGTACAAATACAGAATGCCTAGACCAGCATACAATCAAATGCCAGACCATGCGTACAGTATTTTGCTTTGAATATGTTTGGATGTAACTCATTTTCAGTGGTCTTCACACCCTGTAGATAACAGCTTATCTGTGCAGGCTGGTCTGGAAATTGCATGTTTGCCAATACCTAAACAAGCCAAGCGTAGAAATATATGATCCGCGACACGAGAAAACCCACAAGGTGATGAACCCAGTGGAAACTCAGATCAGCCTGGGCATTTGCCCAGTCTGATCAGAGTCTTTACTGTCCGCATGGAGGTTGCTGAGACCCTTAGCTACCCTGTAAGCGCTTAGAGAAGAGTCTGATCAGACTGGGCGCATGCTCTGATCTGTCTCAGCGCTGGGCGCACAACCACTTTGTTGGTTTTCTCGTGTCGCGGCTCATATTTCTATAACACCGTATAAACACTCTGGATTAACGTTAATGCAGCAGAAGCTGTTCAGACTGCGCAAATAAGCAGGCTGGTTTAGGCTTACGCTTCTCACTACTTTTAGTTTGACAAAACATTAGTATCCACTTGTGAATTACAATTTCCCCGAGGCGTTGAATAGAGAAAATCACGTATGAAGATAGTCATCTGCGATTTTATTGCTCTCTGTTGTAGCAGAAACCTAAAGCAGTAAAATAAATGCTAATTATCCTATTAGCGATCTATAAATATTTTGCTGACAGACCGTATACATGCACTTTATGTTTCATTCATCAACATATTATATGAAGTAAGAAATGACCTTGCTTTTTTTTTTTAATTATAAACTATGCAAAAGAGAGGCGCCGTAGTCGAGAGAGGCGCCTTAGTCGAGTGGTTAGAGTGATTCGGTTATGGTGCAGAAAGTCGCCGGAAGGCCGTGAGTTGATGCCCTACCGTCGTCATCCGACGACTGGAAAACTCTCTCTGTCAACCCAGCAGTAAATGGATACCTTCTTCGAATAAGGGAATGGATAAGGCAGTGAAAGGAGAGAGATGGGCTTTGCCTTTCAACACCTGTGCCCAAGATACAGTGGGTATCTAACTCCCACTGCCCCTACCACTATTAGGCTATGGGAAACCTTTACCGTTTATGCAAAAGTATGCCAACTCGTTTCGCTGAGCTCATCCGAACTGTTGTATAGAATGTCATGGGCGTCATTTTAATGCATTAGTCCGGATTAGCTCAGTGAAACGCGTTGACATATATGTTTGCATACTCCGTAATAATTATTATAAACCGAAACATGCAACGTCACCTCTTGTTCAATTTAATAAGTTATCATTCCACGGGTTTTTTATGGCCTAAAGGAGAAGAGCGTTGACCCTGAAACAGCAGGTCTCACACCGCTCAGTATGTTCAAGCCCCGAAGACGCACATGTTAGAAAGCCAAGTTCTGCTTCCTTTACGGTCCAGGTCTTTTGGCCCGGTAACTCCGGATTTTGCCCACCTCTACTTAAAAAAAGAAACAAATGAAACAAAATGAAAAAATAAATAAAAAATAAAATAAAATAAAGCAAACACATCGTTCCGGGTATATTTTATACCATTCTTCTATTCATTTATGACATTTCGTTTATTTTGCTTCCACAGAAAGAGAATGCACCCAACCAGGCAAAAAAAGCAACGAATACAGTGAAGAAGACTCAGAAGGTAAAACCATAAACTTTTATTGTATTCTTCGGTTTGAAACAGTTTACAGATTTTATTTGCAAATACTCATGAACAGTTCTTCCACATAGCAACTGTTTCTCGTAAATTAGAAGAGACAACCATAGCAGCACTGTGCATGCGCAGTAAACGCCTATATGGTATATATTAGATTAGGTAACTCTGTATAAGCATGAAAATGAAAATATATAAAATCTTTGTTGAAAATTATTTCGGGGACTGTAAGAAGAATTATCAAAATCCAGCCCTAGCTAAACTTTTGTTGAAATGTTTGATAAAATGTGATCAGCCACACAACCACTAGCTTGCCAATATGCTCAGTGATTTAACCCAGCTTGTAAATCTGGAACTAATCGTTTCAGTCTCAATAGTGTGGTTTCCTCCTGCAATTTACGCGCAAAATATTGTAGGTTTTTCCCCTCTGATCGTTCCAAAAACGTCCTGTTCGGAAGATCGCCTGTTGCTTTTCCACCCACGGCCTCACATATAGGAATGACCTTGAATAAATGATCGATGTATCTGTTGCACAGTTCTGGAGTAACGGTTTCCAGCCAAAATCTTTCAATTTTGTCAAGTAATTCTTCCTTGTTTTGAGGTTGCATTTTGGCAATGTACCGCTTCAGCTGATTCCAAACCATTTCGATCGGATTTAAGTCACAGCTTTCTGAAAGAAGATAATATATATATACATTAAGTTAAAGCTGTACACTGATGACGGTTGTTTGGTTGTTCAAAGGTCAATAATTGTATACTATTGACCGGCACAAGACGTTGAATCACCCAAAGAAATTGTGTGTCACATCGTGGTTATAAAATAATTTTTTACCCGACAGGCACACAGTATTTAATCATCATAGAATCATCGTTATTACATAAAAAAGCAGTGATGTAACAGCCGTGCATCAACCGGCGAAAAAGGGATTTCACGTGTTGTTGATGCACGGGTACGCAACTTTCAAAATACTCAAGTCTGCCATTAAAATAATTCTGCTATGCACCCTTGACTCTCCCCTTTCGGTTAATTTACAAAACTTGGTGGTGTGCTACCTATATATTCTTATGACGGCATCATGCTTTGTAGTCTTGTTACGTCAGCAAGTACTGACACAGTTTCAAAGCGATGTTGTCTTTATTATTTCGATGCCAAATAGAGAGTAAATAAGTGTAAAAGAAATTATGTAACCCAAGCTTTCAGCGATCAAGGACTGCACGTTGGTACATGAATAGACCAGGTGTGTTCTGCATTGAAATTATTGCTTTGATCACGGTAGATCTATAAATTTTAATAGTCCGAAAATAGTCATCTTCTTATCCGACATAAACTATTTATATACGTTCAGTCTTATCTCATTTAAACCATCTGTTCACTTTAAACAATTCACGCAGAGAGAGAGAGAGAGAGAGAGAGAGAGATAAAGAGAGATAAAGAGAGAGAGATATATAATTCAAATACATACCTGAAGGCCATTGCCACCAGTTTATTCCGTTGTCAGCCATGAACGCTTGAGAGAGTCTTGACTTATGTTTAGGGTCATTATCTTGTTGAAATCTATGTCCATCTGGATATGTAGCTCTTAGAAAGGGCAACAAAGTGTTTCCGAGAATTTCTGAAGTGTAAAACTCGGATTTCATTATTCCATCAAAACATAACAACTTGGTAGGACCGCGTCTACTGATGCCGCCCCAAATATGAATTTTGTATGGATGTTTGTGTTTCGGTAAAAGCTTTGAAGCTGCATCTTTAGCGCGGTATGTGACAATTTTATTTTGGTGTAGCTGAACGGAACACTCGTCACTGAAAATAACATCATTAAAGTTTTCATTAGCAGACAGCAAGTTTCTACAGAATTCCAGTCTCTTTTGGCGATTTGCTGGTCTGAGATGTTGACAGTAACGAGGTTTTGCACTTGTAAATCCTGCAGTAGCAATCGCGTTACGCGCACCACCGCGTCTTATATCAAGTCCGTATTCAGTGAGTTTTGTTCGAAGATTCCTGTTTGATTGATGCGGTTCCTGTTCTAATAGCAGTCTTATGATGTCACAGTCAGTATCTGTGAATGTTGCTGTCCGCCCTTTTGACTTAGAGCAGGTTGAATGCAGCTTATCCATGTCAACTTCTCCTGTCTGGTATTGACGAATAAAGTATTTCACAGAATGAATGTTTGCAAAACTTCCCGACGCTTTTAATAATTTATATATTGTTGATGGTTTATAGCCTTTTCTAAAGGTGGAAATTATTCTCCACTTATCGTTTGGTGTTAACCTTGTTTTACCCATTGTTGTGGCGGAGAAGGTTTCTTTTTCGCTTTAAGTATCTCGTCAGCTATCCCTTAATTGAATTCATATTTGTATTACACATTTACAAGCACTCGGCAATATCGATATCTTTCTCAGTGATTACAGTTAATGGCTCATGATGTTATAATTATCGCCATTGCCTAAGATAATTATGCCGTCAATAGAAAAGTTATTACGATGAAAGCGAATGCTGACCTGTGTTAATTCTTATAACTACTAAAAGGAATCTCATTTTTGACTTATAATTTGGCGGAAGATCAGCCTAATATGTTAAAGGATACAAACGTACATGTACATGTATTCTAGCATAACAATTTGTGTGCCTATTTATGCAGTCTGATCTAGATTTTAGTTGCACTTATAATTTGACCTAATCACTTGTTAAGATAGAAATTTACTCTTTATTGTACGTAACTTAATATTAAAAATGAGCAAAACTTATGAGAACGTAAGATTCTAAATAGCGCAACGCGATTGAAGGGAATCGCTGTAACTTGTTTTAAAGCAAAATATTGCTTAGCTTTATAGCTAACCTGAGCCGAATGCTCACAGCAGAGGTTTAAGTATAACCATGGTCCGTTTGTCCATGGTGATTATAAATATAATGAATCACAGATCATAAAACATATTTGGTCTTCACATAAAATGTTGACAAATGCTTTGGATCATTGTAGTTGACAACCAAACTGAAATAAGTTCGATAAAGAAATTTGGAAAGATGGTAAATGTACAATGTACAGGCATTGAATTATTGTCTCGCTTCTGTTTTTACTGTATTCTAAACTTAGGTGTTCTTAGATATTTTTCTCTTAATGTTCCCTAAGGCTTATTTATTGGTTAATTCTTGTTTAAACAAAATTTTGAACCGCGACACGAAAAAAAAAAAGTGGCTTATGCGCCCAGTGCAAACTCAGATCAGGCTAATCGCCCAGTATGACCAGTCTTGGCTGTCCGCACTGAGGTAGCTTTGACCTTTAGCTACCCTTTATGCGCTTAGCATGGAGTCTGATCAGACTGGGTGGATGCTAAGGTTGATCTGAGTCTGCGCTGGGCGCACGGCCACTTTGTTGGTTTTCTCGCGTCGCGGCTCATATTATAATGTTAGGCGCCTCAACCTTCAAGTTTGGTGATTAAATACTAGTATGGGTCGGTGTGCGATACTAAGTCCAATAGCTAGCATAAGATAAAAGGAACATCTTTTTAAAACGAAAAATCGTTCTACAAAATACAAGCTTCTTTTTGTGGTTATCCGTCGAGCGATGGAACATACGAAAAAGAAAGGAATAATATGCCTGTACATTGTATTTTTACCATTTTATTCACGTTTATTATATTAAAAGAGGGTTATTTTACTTGCCAACTTAATCACCAAAATCATTTTTCGAAAGTTTCGCGAGTTTTTTTTTTTTATTATTTGCAGTTCACAGTCATTTACAAGGAAAAAACTGTGGTGAGAAGCTTGCAGCTTTACCTCGCGATAAAAATATGTCATGCTGATAGAGCAATGTTAACATTAAGCCACCTGTGCACACTTTCCTAGATGTACAGATATACTGAACACTTCCATTGTTCACACCCCGAAGCGAGGATAAGAAATCCAAACGTTTTCATTTTCAAACCTCCGATACTAAACATCTTGTATGTGTGCGCTTTGAAGTGGTGGACGCGTACAAGAATGTCAGTTTCTACAATTAATATCATTTGTATGAATATAAAATGGACTGGCATATAAAGTTATGTCAGAATGACTTCGAAAGTGCATAAAACGGGGCTTCATAGCAATAGCTTTCATTATCATCCACCCATCGTCCCGATATGACTGAAATACTGTTAAAAGGACGTAAAATCGCAAGTCATCTATATAACCATCCATCCAGCCATCCATCGATAATGCATGGGTTCTTTGATATAGATTCAAAGAATTTGCTTGTTAATTATATACAGCTGCTGATAATTATACCCAGAGATAAGAGTAATACAATGATCTTGCGTGGTTGATAATTCAATTAAACCTCGGCACAAATATGTGTCCAAAAATCACTCTGTATGTACCGCCAGTTACTGTATTTACCCCAAGTATTCGAACAGATGTACTTGTGCAATGAGGGTGAACATTTCCTGCATTCTGGGCAAGGCCAGCTTTGTTGCTTATTGCTTTGGAAAACACCCCTTTGACAGGAGAATGCACTCGACAAAAATATAAGCCTACACGGTCGTTGTTGTTATTTCCAAATACATAGGGTATAAACTGTATCTCTTTCTTCTATTGAAGCATATTTTGGCCATTTAATAACGATTAATTTTAATTACATCTTCACAGGGTATAAACCAGTCCGCCAATTTTGCTTCCTGCAGAAACTGTAGATCATATTTGGCTTCTGCCGAGACTGTCCGCGATCTCTTGCTTCCTGTCGAGACTTCTGTACACGATAAATGGCTTCCTGCAGAGACTGTCCGCGTGATTCTGCTTCCTGCCGAGGCTCTCGGCAGGAAGCAGAGTCACGCGGACAATCTCGACAGGAAGCCATTTTTCGAGGACAGTAGTCCTTGCAGGAAGCAAGAGTTCGCGGACAGTCTCGGCGGAAGCCAAATATGACGGACAGTCTGCAGGAAGCGAAAATTGGCGGACTGGTTTGTACCCTGTGATCTTGGAAATTGTTGGTGACCAAAATTAAGAAAAAAGTCAGCTTGTTGTGTTCAGGTGGTAATAATTAATAAAATGGAAAAAAGTGAAAGAAAAATGCAAACAAAACGCGCAAAAAAGGCAAATAACATGCAGACAGAAGTGCTCTGTGATTATGGGGAAATCAAACTAATGAATTTCATAGCATACAGACCAAGGCAGTGAGTTACGATGCATTCTTATGATGTTCTGCACGTTCATGAAACATCATCAACTAGTCGATTTATGTTTTATTTGTGAAAAATTATATCATTAGGGAACCGCCAGACGAAGTCTGCGGAGGCCCTAAATCACCTTGTCCGTCCGTCCTTCCGTCCGTCAGCTTTTCGTGTCCGGGTCATAATTCTAAAAATATTTTCTCGCAACTTTGAACAAATATAAAGCATCATCAGACGATGTGCAGAAAAGAAGAACCATAACTCCACCTACATTTTTTACGGATTTATGCCCCTTTGTAATTTGTCCGTTAGCTTTCCGTGTCCGGGCCATAACTCTGAAACCGCTTGATATATTTTCTCGGAACTTTGTACAAATATAAAGCATGATCAGACGATGTGCAGAGAACAAAAACCATAACTATACCTTCATTTTTACGGCATTATGTCCCTTTGTAATTTCAAGCATGGAAATCATGGCCGTTCCGTAACTCTGAAACCGTTTGAGATACTTTCATGAAACTTGGTACAGATATAAAGCATCATTAGAAAATGTTCAGAAAACAAGAACCATAACTCCATCAACATTTCTAATGGAATTATGGCCCTTTGTAATTTTGTGTATGGAAATCATGTCCGCTCCATAACTCTGAAACCATTTGAGATATTTTCTTAAAACTTGGTACAAATATAAAGCATCATCAGACGATGTGCAAAGAACAAAAACATAAGTCCACCTACATTTTTTACGGAATTTTGACCCTTTGTAATTTTCAGTATGGAAATCGTGTCCGGTCCATAACTCTGAAACCGTTTGAGATATTTTCTCGAAACTTGGTACAATTATAAAGCATCATCAGATGATGCGCAGAAAATAAGAATCATAACTCCACCTACATTTTTACAGAGTTATGCCTTTTTTTAATTTTCTATATAGAAATCATGTCCGCTCTATAACCTTAAAAGTGTTGAAGATACTTTCACAAAACTTGGTCTGAAACACCATCAGACAATATGCAGAGAACAGGAACCATAATTCAGCCTATATTTTTTTTTATAGAACTTTGCCCCTTTGTAATTTTTTTGTATGGAAATCGTGTCTACTCTGTAGTTTTAAAACGGCAAATGATATTTTCACACAAGTTCAGACAGTTTGCAGAGAATAAGAATTGTAGCTCCATCTACATTTTTTAAAGAATTGTACCTTTTAGAAATTTTTAGTATAATAGAAACTGTAGCCAGTCTATAATTTTAAAAGTGAAAGGTTTTATTGTTATATTTCTAGTCAGTGACATATGGCTCAAATGCCATCAATAGTCCCATATAAAGGCGGAACCCTATTAGTTAACGTGTTTCTAGTTTAAAAATGGTTTAAGTGACAGAATGATGAGATAAACTAGGTATATATGAGATGACATGAATAAAATATAAAAATATAGGATGAAGAATCATTATAATAATGAAGTATCTATTTTGTTTTATTCTCTCATGTTTTAACTTGTTTCATCAGTTTACTATATGTAAACCAAATTCTATGTTTGCGCCCGCTAAATGAATATATGAGCCGCGACATGAGAAAACCAACAAAGTGGCTGTGCGCCCAGCGCAGACTCAGATCAACCTGGGCGTCCGCCCAGTCTGATCAGACTCTTCGCTGAGCGCTTAAGGGTAGCTTAGGGTCTAATATACCCTCATGCGGAAAGTGAGGACTCTGATCAGACTGGGCAGATGCCCAGGCTGATCTGAGTTTCCGTTGGGCGCACAACAACTTTGTTGGTTTTCTTGTATTGCGGCTCATATCTGAGATGCATGAGTACAACTCCAAATTTTCTGCAAGTTTACGCGGGGAGAAAACTTTAATGAGTTTCTGTTTGCTAACTTGTACGACGAAAGCGTTCTTTAAGGAAAGAACTTGTCTTACATGAGCAAAGTCTTACTATTAAGAGTTGTCCGGCATTGAGATAGGAGGCAAAAATGAAAAGGACAGAGATATTCCCTTGCAAGTGTACGAATTTTCTTTGAGAAAACATATTTGTTACAGTTTTTCCTACTTTTTTATTTCAGCCTGCTGCTAAAGTCCTCCGTCGTTCGGGTGCAGTACTGAATGATTCAACTAACATTATAAACAACACTTCTGAAATTACAGTTTCATGCATAGAAACACATGCTGTACCGTCTGTGACTCAGTTATTGGTCACCTCATCCTCAACAGTGGGTTGTTCTAATGACGCTTTACCTGTAACTGCTACTCTAGAAACCAGAGCAAGATCAGTGGACGTGTATTCTTTTGAAAATGAAGAATTCAGTGGTCAGCCAGCAACTTGTTTGATGAAAAGCTACCCAAAAGTACCAACGCAATATCCGCCCACATCAAGTATAAAAGATAAAATAGTTCCTTCAAGAGAAAGTACGTCATTGATGTCTACAACAAGCGATACAGTCATAAGTAACACTCACCAGGAATCTAGAAATTGGTCATTCCCAGCCTTACTGACAGCATCTTTATCGCCAGCTTCTGATCAAGATACCGTTGTTCCGTCCAAACCTATTGCTTCTTCTGAATCGACAGTAACAAAAGAAACCAACAACGATTGTTCACCACAACTAAATACGAGTAACCATCCAACTGAAGCATCAGTTACAAAGCCAACGTCAAGTCGTACGACATGTAGGTCAGATTCCTCGACGGCAGGAAGAACCGCTTTTCTAAGGAAACAGCCATCGCAGACGTCAGCGCGCAGACAGTCCCTCCCAGTAGATGCTAACGATTCAAATCTGAATTTACAACGCCATGTGAACAAAACACCGGTCTTTCCACTTTCATTCCATAAACCCAAACGACAAGACGTACAGGAAGAATATTACGGCACTGAAGACCCAGCTACATATATTATTTCAACAACCAGCGGTTTAGAATCTCCGTCAGTTTCTTTCCGCTTCAACAGTTCTACCAGTCTGGAAGGGAATTTGGGGAGCGTAACCACTGTCAGGTCAACGTTGTCGCCTCAGCTTTCATCATATGCAACTTCTACACCATTTGAGGACAGTGGGCTTAACGGTGTATCGTCAGCCTCATATGATGTTTCTGCACACGCGCTTTGTGCTCAAACAATATCTGCTCCAAGTAGGACTGGCCAGAACAACTCATTGTCGAGCACCGCTATTAGCAGTCAGCCAAGCTATACCGATACAGTAAATTTAAATCTGCAGGATGCTTCAACCTATTGCGGACAAACAGTGCTACGCGTGCTATCAAATAGCGTGTCCGAATTGGCAAATGAGGTCAAGCGTTCATTTGCATCTGTACAATCAAAACTGGACGTAATAAATAAAAGAATATTGGCCACAGAAATGGACGTTTCGAGTATTCGACAGCGAATTGATAAAGATCAAACAAATCAAATGGACGAGTTAAATGTGTATGATTTTGAGTCAGTCTTAGAAGACAGTGAAGAAAATTATAATGACATTCCCATCGCATATAGGATTGGTATCTCTGAACTGAAATCCCTGGCGAACACATCATGCTCGCCAGGAAACTTTGGCAAAAAGTTGACAGAGAGAATGTTTCCAGAGCTCTTCGGACCGGGTAAGGAGAGAACTCAATTCAACTGGAACGGGACGAGGGGGAAAAAGGAATTGAATTCGGTAAAGAAGGCTGTTATTCGGAAGTACATACGGTCTATTTTCCCCGAGTGCAGAGGAAAAGATTCATTTGCAAAAGTGGTGGAAGCAATAAATGAAGGCCTTCGACGGCCAGAGGAAAAGAGACGGAACGAAACTAAAAACTACGAGTATAATAATAATCTTGTTGTAGAGATACACGAAGCAGAGTCCGAAACTTTGGATGAGCCTGATTACTTAGAAAACGCCTCATATACAGATAGTCATAATTTTGACAGCCTCTAGTCAGAAATTTATGTGGTACATGACACTCAACAAAATACAGGTTGAGTTTGAAAAGGGAGGTTACTCAGCAATTTTAACAGCAGCTATGACCCCTGATAGATCTGAGAGATTGAAATCATTTGGTTTCCGCTCAATAACTTATGTTTGAATAATGGATTTCTTTGAAATTTATATGGTACATAACCATTGGTAAAGTACAGGTTGAGTGCATGGACGGACACTCGGCGACACACTGTAAAAAAATCCGTAGATTTTACGGTAGAATACCTGGCAACCAGCTGCCAGTCCATTCCCCGTTATTTTTACGGACGCCCGTAAACACTGGCAGGAATCGTCACACAGAGTAGGTTAGAATAAGACGGGTATTGATTTATTCATATAGCCCTATATAGCTATGGTAACCGATATATGACGCCATTGATATTGGAGCATGACATCCTCATCTCGCATTGTAGGTACGATGCTACCTGGAATTCAAACAGTGGAAAAGTGTGATTTTCTCAAACCTATAATTCATTCTCAAAAAAATTAGTTCCTTGTTTAATTAGATTTGCCTTTTTCATTCTTTAAGTGTTGTGTTTTCGTTTCGTACATGTAGAAGCTTTGTCCATGTATGCTAATAAATAAATCATGGAATGGATTTATTATTTCTGTTCTTCGTGTAGAAACACATATTGTGGGAAATACAAACTAAAGAGCCTGCAGTCTCAGCGGAATTCCTTGTTTGCAGTAACGCTCTAGAATTCTTGCGAAATCGTTGGAATAGGAGAAATATATGCAAGCGCGAAGACTGATTTGCAGTTCACATATGACGTCACTCATGAGCTAACCAATTCGTAGCACGAAATCACAATGAACGGCTGCAACCCATATACTTGCAGGGGCGTAACTAGAGGTAATTTCATTATACGCACAACCATGTTTTATTCTCTACGTCTTGAAGGGAAAGCTAGTATTTCAGCCACTTTGGTAATTGGTATTGAAATCTGGTCTAATTTATAAATTTTCCGCAAGCAAATATGCAGGTGCGTTTTGAAATTTTGTCAATTTTTACAAAATTTAAATACGCATCTGCGTATTTGCCGTATAGGTAGCTACGCACTTGACTTATACTTAGATTTAGACACAGGATACTATTTTCGGCGATCGGTGAATATATAATTTTCAACAAACGTCCAAATCTGCATTGCCGTCTTCGTGTTACATGGCCATATGATGTTGAACAAAGACGGCAACGTCGAAATACGTTTCATCTGAGCATGTCTTGGCCGTCAATGAACTAAAACCTTATCAGAGTTATAAGGTGTACATGAAATTTATCCTTATTGGACTACTTATGTGTAAAGCGACTTGTGGTGTTGAGACGTGTGGCGACCGTTAAACACAGGGTATAATCGATTCCACTAATTTTCGGTTCCTGCAGAGACTGTACATTATATTTGGCTTCCGCCGAGACTGTCCGCGATCTCTTGCTTCATGCCGAGACTTCTGTACATAATAAATTGCTTCCTGCAGAGACTGTCCGCGTAATTCTGCTTCCTGCCGAGGCTCTCGACAGGAAGAAGAGTCACGCGGACAGTCTCGGCAGGAAGCCATTTATTGAGGACAGTAGTCTCTACAGGGAGCAACGCGTGATTCTGCTTCCTGCCGCTAGCCTACATTGTTGGCGAAAATATTCGCACACTAGAATAATAGTTGAGAGGATTTGAGGAAAATGAGTATTTTCTATGATTTTGTGTTTTGAATCAGAATAGTTTCGCTTTAGCTGTGATTTGCTGAATAATAAATCACTGTTTGTGTGTCAGTTGTCTGTAGAAATATATCTCGTGCTTCCGCATTCGTGATATGATTTATTGTACAATTGACCTCCAAACCAAGATTTATTACTCAACAAATCTCTGTTCGAGCGGGGAATATAAATTTAACGAATTTGCTTGTTTGGCATAGACTATGTGTTACACATTTTTCTGGGACAAATAATTTGCAAAGTGTATCTACCGCAGTTGCCGTAGTTGCAACCTTTTGACTACTAGTCTATTGCATCTCAAAAAGATAAACTTCAGATTAAAGTAGTAGCAAAAACTCTAATTTGCGTTTTAGGGCAGTAGGTTAAGTGCGTTTTTACTGTGCTAGCGGTGCTTGCTTCGAATTTGGCGGGCAGCAGAATACTTTAGCATACAGCCTTTCATTATCATCCACCATCGTCTCTATATGACTGAAATCATATTGAAAGGAATGTAAAAATTACATCCATCCACTCATCTGGCCGTCCGTTCGTCAGTCCATACATCCATCCATCCATCCAAGTTTCAAGAAATCGGAACACTTTAAATCCATCAGTACATGTATCGCTAAAATATCAATTGTTTTAATTGTGTCAGTGCATATAATTGTTAATAAAACT
This sequence comes from Ctena decussata, assembly GCA_963989385.1. Classification (NCBI taxonomy): domain Eukaryota; kingdom Metazoa; phylum Mollusca; class Bivalvia; order Lucinida; family Lucinidae; genus Ctena; species Ctena decussata. The sequence goes on along the minus strand of OZ022504.1, from coordinate 2,221,373 downwards.
GTTCGACAAATTAATGTTTAAATGTTTCACAACTGCATACCTTAAATAAACATTACCATGTTTACAGGAAATAAATTTATCATAATATCCACGATGTACCGTTGATTGCCACGATTTCAAACCCACCGAGTTGAGAGGAAGTCCACGAATTATTGAGATCACGGTGGAACGTTGATTGTCACGCTTGTACACCGTGTTGAGAGGAAATCCACGAATTATCACACCCACGGTGGAGCGTTGATCGACACGGTTATTCGTGAATTCCCACAGATGCACACGCTTCCACGCGTTTTACCACGATGTATACACGGTGGACCGTTCGTGGATTAATTAAATTCTTACACCGTGTAACGTGGAAAACGAGTAATCCATGAAACCAGTACTGTACACTCTTCCCTTCACTGTTCATACAGACGCTTCATTAGATGGCTTGGGTGCTGTACTGTATCTGTGTCAGGATGGCAAAGAACGAGTCATTGCGTATGCGAGTCGCAGCCTAAAGCTTTCAGAGAAGAACTACCCTGCCCACAAACTAGAATTCTAGCATTGAAATGGGCTGTGAGTGATAAATTTCATGATTACCTATACGGAGGTACTTTCGAGGTTATAACTGACAATAATCCTCTGACCTATGTTCTCACCACAGCCAAACTCGATGCTACTGGGCAGAGATGGGTAGCTTCTCTGAGCGACTACAACTTTGCTGTCAAATACAGGAGTGGGATCCAGAATGCGGACGCAGATGGATTATCGCGCCGCCAGGAAGTTGATGATCGAGAACTTACCATCTTTCCTGAGGTTCTGAAGGCGCTGTCGCATTCCTTGTCAGTAGTAGTGTCAGATTGTCCATTAGTGGTGAGCTTAGCTGTCTCTGAAACACCAGCATCAACAGAGGATGTACCTCCAGAACAGCTTCTCCAAGCTCATGGCCTTACAACTGAAGACTGGAGAAAGGCCCAGTTGGACGATCCCTCTTTGCATTTTATCATAAGCCATATTCAAGAAAGAGTTCCAGGTAAGCGGACTCTTAATCCGGCTTTTGATAAAAGGTACCTCAAAGAATGGGATACGTTCAAGCTGTCCAATGGTGTTCTCCACCGTAAGGTCATCCTTAATGGACAAGACTTTCTACAGCTCGTTCTCCCACCAGTTTTCCGTGAAGATGTATTCCAGGCCCTTCATAACGATCTGGACCATCAAGGTAGAGACAGAACCACGTCTCTTATCAAACAAAGATTCTTTTGGCCAGGGATGGATACATACATCAAGGACAAGGTCAGAACATGCGCCCGCTGTATAAGACGGAAAACTGGTAGTGGCAAGATGGCAGAGTTGGTGAACATTACATCGACTTCACCAATGGAAATTGTGTGCCTAGATTACCTCTCCCTCGAACGCTCGAAGGGAGGTTTTGAGAACATCCTTGTAATCAATGATCACTTTTCTCGATATGCACAGGCCATTCCCACGAGGAATCAAACAGCCAAAACAACGGCTAGGGTGTTGTTTGATAAATTCATTCTACAACTTTGGATTTCCGGCGCGTATACATAGCGATCAAGGGCAAAATTTCGAGTCAAAGCTCATTAAGGAACTTTGCCAGATCGCTAAGGTTGAAAAATCCCGGACAACACCCTATCACCCTATGGGTAATGGCCAGGTTGAGCGTTTCAACCAAACTCTACTTCAGATGCTTGGGACGCTCGACGCATACCAGAAAAGTGATTGGAAGGCAGACGTTCCCACTCTTGTCCACGCTTATAATGCCACATTCCACGACAGCACAGGATATTCACCTTATTTCCTGATGTTCGGGCGTCATCCTAGATTAGCTGTAGATGCTTTTCTGGGGTTGACACCGGACACGCTGTCGCCACCAGCTCGCTCAGAATATGCGAAGAAACTGTCTGATCGCCTCCACTTTGCTTATCAGAAGGCCCAAGAAGCAGCTAAGAAAAGTGCAGCTCTTCACAAAGGCAGATATGACATCAATGCCAGGAGCCTAGTTCTGAAGCCAGGCGATCGGGTGCTGGTAAGGAATGTTGGCGTTAGGGGAAAATTTAAGTTGGCAGATCGGTGGAAGCAGGACCCTTACATCGTGTTAGATCAGTCCAATCCCGACATACCAGTGTTTGAGGTCCAGCGGGAAAACTCAAGATCCAAGAAGACCCGAACACTCCATCGAAATCTTCTGTTGCCATTTTATGGCCTTCCTCGTTTTCAGGAAGAAGAAGATTCGCATCAACAGAGTGACTTGGATCTAGCACCAGGTCCCATAAGTCGGTCGAATGCAGAATTCGATTATAATGCCGATTCTGAGATAAGTTCAGATGGAAATGTCTCAAGCTTGTATAAAATTGGTGCCTCTGAGACCCTACATTCGCCAGGATATGACCGGGGTAATAAGTACATAATACCCATGCATCGGAAGCCAGGTGAGCCAGGTCTTCTTCAAAGAGCAGCACATATCTCTGGGCGTGCCTCAACTCCTCAAAGATTAGCTTCTTCTTCAGAGGAGGAAGTCACTATGTCGAGACCGAGAAGAACATGCAGGAAGCCCCGCTGGATGCTCTCAGACAACTGGTTACTAGGACAGCTGCAGGCCTATATATCAAAACCTGACTAGGTTAGATTATATACAGACAGTACTTGGTAAGAGTGTAGATAGTACCTGTAGAAATTTTACATGTAAATAACCCAGTAGCAGATACTAATACGGTCTGCATTCATTTTTAGCTGAGCCCCAACGTACAGCGTTGCCACAGATTGGATCGCAGCTCTTACACTAGTCCAGTTTGTGAAAACGTTGGCAACATTGTGGAGCTCATGGTCAAATTTGCTATCGGAGTGAGCTGTTCTCACACAAATGATTTTTTTTTCTTCGCAAAACGCGATTTTGTGCATTGTCCACATAGCTGCAATGGTTAGCAAGCTCCAAATACAAGGTAAGTATTAAAGAGATGCGTAATCATTGTTATTCAGCAAACAGCTGCTGGTCCAGACTGTGTCTCTTTTTCAGTTGTTGGTCCAGACTGTGTCTCATATTGTTGATATAAACAATTAGCCTGAGATGTACGATCAGCAAATTATCCACAGTGTGTGAATATAATGAAAAGTCTGGTATCGAAAACATTAGCGCTAAATTCGATATTAATGTTTAGTTCAATTTGATTTTTCTGTCACAGGTCAACCACAGAAAATAGCACATTTAACCGCTGTTTGAGACTACTTAAATACCTCATCTTGGAATAAAATGGATATTTATGCTTTAGGTCAGCGGACTGACATAAAATAATAATGCATTGCAGCCACGCTTGAGTCTTATAAACGACACTATATTTTTTTTTATACAGGTGTCTCGTTGCCAACCATTTGGACTAAGCACCGCTTGAATTATGAAAGCATTAGGATTCATTATAGAGCAAGCATTTCTTTAACCTTTTCTTTTCCAGCGGATTGTTTCAGGAATGTTATTGACTAATATATTTCTATAGTTTTTGCAGAAAACAGTTAGTCAGTTCCACGATAGCTCATTTCAGGTCAAAACAGATAGCAATAGAAGTTTTATTATGTTTTAATTATCTATGACAGGAAAGATTCACATGCTTATCTTTCGACCATACTTTAACTTTTAGAATCCTAGGAGACGTTGGCCACATTGTTTTTATATATTTGTTTGAATAATATTTAGATTCTGCAAACCCCTTCAGATCAACAACGACAAGAACTTGTTGTGGACGTTGTTTATCTACATAAGAGTCCATGGTGTATGTTATCTCTGTTTTCAGGTGTGCCAATTGTCTATTTGCTGCAAATCACTACGACATTTGCAACACATTTTTAATCTTGAAATTTTTTATCTCATACATTTCATTCATTTTTCATTGATTTCATTCATTTCTCATTTGCCAGATTTGCTTAACATACCTTAAATATGATGAATGTCGGGACGCCATTCAGCAAAGGGGGGAAGTATGTCGTAGGCTGAATTACTCGCGTTGCGAATGATACTCCCTATATCCCATAAATTGCCCGACCTTTCCTATATCGTTGCCTTTCCCTTTATGTGCATTGCAGGTAGAATGCTGATAGGCCTTCAAATTAGTCGTATTTGGCCAGTACCTGTAGACTTTTAGCCCGTTACTGTAGTATAGTACTCACTAACAATGCACATGCCTTAATCCATTCTATTATATGCTTTGCTGTGTACAGATTATCATCTTTGTACATATAACATAAACATAGGAATTTCATCCTATTAAATATATTTATATAATATATTGTTGCAGGCTTCATCGTTGTATTTAGAACCCCGGGAGTGTTTGGTTGGTGGCTCAGTTATCAGCCCCTATAGCCAGCATCATCTCTGACATTAGCTTGCCTGCACTATAATCGTTTTGACACGTTCCACATTAGAAACTTATGTTACCTCCATATATTTTTAACCCAGTTTGCAGCAAGTAGTTGTAAGCAATATCGCTGGTATATGTTACAAATGTAATCAACGATAAAGACAGTTTAAATCAGGGGAAGCCGTGATATTGTTTCTGTAGGTGACATTCGTTCCTTTTGTAATGAGCCCTTGTTTTTTTTCGTCATTATAGCAACATGTGTTGTAGTAAAAATGCAACTAGGAACAAAGAAACGGTCTTAGGGCTGATAAAACAAAATTCAACAGACCAACAGATAAACGTCTCCTTACATTAATACCAATTCTGCTTGAAAAAAATTGTTTATATCTATCAAATCGGTTTAAAGATAATTCCTCAAAATTCATACACCCAGTGTTACACTAGAAATATTTCAATCCTACGATGCATTAGTTTGTTATATCTTAAATTATCTTTGAATTTAGAAATTTAAAAAAATAAATAAATAAACAAAAAAAAAAAAAAAAAAAAAGGAGAGGGGGGGAAAAAAAATATTGAATGGGTGTAGGAGAGGAGGAACCCATTATATAAAAAAAAAAAAATCTTTGAATTTAGATAACACTGTTCCTATTCATTTATCAAAGCACTATTTAGTCACATTACATCTGACATACGAAAATGTTTATAGAAAATTCATTTTAAAATTTCAAGTAAAATTGAATACTACAAAAATACAAAATATATAACGATCTGTGTAAGATATTTGTCTCGTGACGAGTGTTGTGAGGACGCATGTTGTGGTGATTGTTAAAACATAATAAATTATGTTATATTAACGCTTTCTTTTCTGTCCAGTCAAGGCATGTTACTTCATATGAGTTAGGAAACCTTCATGCGGACCAAACAGCTAATGCTTCAAACCACTGCAGAAGCTGAGGGTGAGGTTTGGGCCAAGTAAAACATGTTTAAGCACCCCATTAGTCTTTTGCTCACCGTTCCAAAGCGGTACTTCTGTTGTGGTTCATTGATGTTATATTGTGCTGTGTCCGCTTGTCTATGGTCTGTGGCGGTTTTGTCAACCGTATTGCGGTACAGTCTGCCTTCTGTTTTGTTTTGTTTTTAATTAAAATAAAAAAGAAGTAAAAATAGATGTTAATGCTGTTATTGGCGTAGCTGAATGACCATCTGTTAGGGAAAGAGCTGCTGATTCGGCTTATTGTGCGTGTCTTTCGTAAACTATTGTCACTTTCTTTGTGTATGTGCTTCTTTCCCTATTGGTTTTGAGAGCGGACTGTGGAATTTGATTGTATTTATTCCTGATCATTGCCCATTTTTGTTTACTTTCCATGACATTCTTAGAGCAAAATTAGCTGCACAATTCTTCTTGCTGCACATGAGACTGCTTTGATAAGACTGAGTCACGCATACATTATTAACCACTTGCCAGACATCCATAAAGTAAAGAAAGCATTTATTTCGTTACGGGCAATTAAAGTCCAACCTTGCCTTTGGAAACTCCACTTAATTTAATATATGTTTTCTGGGATCAAATTATTTGTTTAGGATCAACAATTCCACCATATAGACAATTCGTTTTATTTTCATTGTATACTTTGTTTTATTTTGTATTGTTATTATTATTTTTGTTTTTGTTTTGGTTTCTAAGCATAGAAAGGGGAGGATATTCCACCCTTCAACAAAGCTAGTCGTAAAACCTTGTAAAGAGTTGTAATTTATTACATGTAGGCCTACCTTCACGTTGATACTCACACTCACAACAAGTAGCTAAGCTTTTATCTACATGAAAACATAAAACATTCAACAATACAATACAACTGTATCCACTGCGAACTATAGTGCTGATTGAGTCCAAACTCAGAAACACTGCTCACCTAAGTGAACAATAGTCTTGAAACTAGAGCTCGATTTCCACCACAAAACCGACGGTAGAAACAGACAGACCTCCATATATAGGTCATAGGCATTAATTTCTATATGTTTTGCGCCAAAACATATTTAGTCTTGGGGTTGAAATAACAACTCAAATGAAAAAAATCCCATGGGAATTATGATTTTTTTCTCCATGAGAAATTCAAGGAATTTGTTCCCATATTATCAAATGGGAATTGTTTCCCACTGGAAAAATGAGAAAAAAAGAGAATGTTTGGTTTATGTCATAAATCTTCATATCAAGTCATATATATTGCCGAAAAAATTCTACGGCTAAATTCAAAAGTTCGATTTTTCCCGTGTTATTTTTTCCCATTTTTCCATGTGGAAAAATGTTTCATGGGATTTTTTCGAATTTTCAAAAAGTGTTTATTTATTAAAAACTGTAAACAAACATATCGAAATACATATATTTGAAGTATAATGCTTAAATAATGCCGATATTCTAATATTTATATTTTAACGTTAAAATATTTCCTGTGGGATTTTTCCCATTTTAGCAGATGGAAAAAAATCCCACTGGAAAAAAAATTATCTGACATTAATTTGATACCAGTAATGTATAAAAATGATGTCGATGATAATGTTTAAGTGTCATAATAATCAAATTTTTACTAATTTTTTTTTTTAAATTTCCCACGAGAATTTTTTCCCGCGGGAATTTTTTCCCATGGGAGTTTTTTTTTCTGTGGGAAAAATTCATTTGGATTTTCAAATATTGTTTCAACTTCACGAATTTGTGAAATTGTGTTATAGAAAGGGTTATATCTATTTTTCTGTATTTTTATCTTAACTTTACCATATTTATGCTATTGACGCTGCCTTGTGCCTGTTATTAAGATAAGCAAAGCAGACTCCGGAAAGAACATGAGGTGAATGTACAAGACAGAAGTGACAAGTATCATCTAGGGGTAGACTGGCTCCCAGTCCCTTTGTTTTATTTTTTGGTTTTGACCTAAATGGTTGACCATCAGAATAAAAAAGACATGTTAAGACTTCTACTATTTGAATACATATAACCATTTAGCCTGGAAGCCAGGCTAATCTAGGAGTAGCTGATGAGGTTTGAAATTGAGCTGGCCATTTACGGATTCTTGAAGATATTTCGCTCAACTGCCTTCGTATCCGAATCGCCTTGTCAAAGCGGTTCAGATAAGAAGCCTCAACAATTGTATGCCGATTTAACAGAAATATTTGTTAACTATAACAAATGTGACTCTCTTTTATCTAGAGCTTTGGTGTTTATTTGCCTTCTTTGCATGTATTTGCTATATCTCTATTTTTTTTCTTTTTGTTTGCTTGTTTGTATTGTTTTCTTTTCTTTTTATAGATCAGTAGGAGCTATCATGTATTTATGTGCGTTAAGACCGTGTGCATTAGAGGGTTTGCACCTCGTTTGTAGAAATATCTGTACAAGACAATTTTACAGTTTGCCATTTTGCTTCTGCTTGATACAACTCCTATTTCACCCGTTTACAAGAGAGCATGATATACAGAAATAGTATTCTTATCTGAGCTCTGATATAGCACCTAGTTTTAATATCATAATGGTTGATTCAATAAGTTTATTCATACGAAAGCAACACAGTTGCAGATATACCTAAAAGAACATGATCGAAGAGTTGTCCGAGATAGTAAACCTCTTGATATTAATACCCAAATGGACTAAAGTCAAGCCGTATTTAAGCTAAATGTTAGCAAACCATCACGTTCGCGGACGAAAACATGTCTTCTTGGATTAAATTGTACCGTCAACTCACCATCTTCCTCGGTTTTCTGCAACTGCTGGCCAGCATAAATAGTTCTCCTCGAATCCTCGGATGCGTTTTGGTCTCTGAGTTCTCGCCTTCCTTTCTTTCCAACTTTCCAAAGGCAGAACAAGAAATGGGAAGGCAATATTACAGAGTGGACTGGGATGGACTTTGCCAGCTCAGCTAGGGCAGCAAAGATAGGACTAGGCACAGTTGGGTTGTTATAAAGTCATCAGTTGGTCTGTACATGCTTGCAAGCACATGGGATACACTATTTCCGAATACCTTATTATACTACACGCAAACAGTGAAGACTCATCCCAGCCTGCGCATTCATGTATTAAGTTATAGTCTTCCGCCGTTTGCTATTTGAAGTGCAACGTTATGATCATTTGGTATAGTGCAAAGTTATGATTCTGATTATCTTGTCCAGATGCTTACTTGCTGTGCGTACACGGCAATGTGACTTTTCATGAGAATCCACTGCTCGAATATGAGAACACCTCCATGTTTTCTGCTATTTTAGCGGAGTAAAACTGCTGTCGTGACTTTCTGTTTGCATTCCTCGAGGTTGAATCCCTTCCAAACAAAAGGCTGTTCTCTTCACGTGGTTCTCTTACTTTAAAGAATTTCCCTTCAGAAACAGTACGTCGCAGTCAGATAATATCCATTTTAGTGATTTTATAAATGTTTGGCCACTGGGTAGCGGCAAGACCAAATTCTATTATTTGTTGCTAGATTAAGAAAAATATATCGGTTTATTCGGTGTGTGCATGTTTTTCGGTTTATACAACGAAAAATTGGAATGACATATATCTATAAACTGTACTAGTTGGTACCAAAGTTACCAAAGCTTGAACAGTCAAGTGGTTTCAGTGGTTACAATTTATAGTTTGTGGAAAATAATGGCAAATTCAAAAAAGGACAAACCGGGAGGTACAATAAGGGACATATCCTATTCGGAGGTCTTGCAAGGTATTGTAAAACTAGACTCTATGCCAATATTCTTGAAAGAAACTGACCTATTTGGTAATAGAAAGCCCTCTAAAGAGGAATGGTTGACAAATATTGAGATCTACAAAACTTTAAGTATATCGGTTCCTGTTGAGGATATATTAGGTATACAGAGAGTGGGTACCCTGTGGCGCCTCTACATAGAAAACGCCAAAAACAGAATTCCATTGTTATCTAATGGGGTGTCCTTAAGGGGAGTCAATATACCCTTATATGAGAAAAACCCATACATACCCGATAGAACTGACCAGCTGCGAGTTCGAGTTAAAAACATACCGTTGTCAGCCGACGACAGCATCATAATTAAAACTTTGAAATGTTACGGTTGTGAACTTGTTGATAATCCATCACGGGAAAAGCTACGTGTAGATGGCAAACTGAAAAACTGTTAAACGGGGGATAGGATTGTATTTGTCAAGCCCCTCAAGGTACCTCTGTCTAAAGAAATACGCATGGGTTTATTTCGGGCGAAAGTCATTCATGTCGGACAGTTAGTGAAATCACTTAATCAGTCGTGCGGTAAATGTTTACAAGAAGGTCACAGAACTAACGAGTGTTTGAATGACTGGGTGTGTAAAAGTTGTAAACAATCAGGACACAAAAGTGGTGACTGTACAGTTACGTTGCAGGATTCACAGGAGTCTGAAGAACCTGCAAACCCTGATCAGCCTCCACAACCCGTAAATAGTTAGCAGCTGAGCAACAGACAGGTGGCGCGACTGGCGCTGACCAGTCATCAGTCAGTGCAATACCGTCGGACAGCAAACGCAAAAAGAAAAAGAGTAAAGTAAAATCAAAACAGGGAAAGCAAGGAAATATGAAACCTATTCAAAGCTTCTTTCAGCAATCAGATTAACAATCTGAGCCCCAACAGAAACAAAAACCATCAATAAGTCACTCTTCTCCTTCTCCAGTCGATATATTGCAGGCTCAGAAAAAGAGTAAACTCCATGAATCGAGTGACGATAGCTCTGACGGAGACGACAACTGTGGCAGCTATGACGACAGCAGCCTCAGATGTCTCAGATGTCACAGGATACACTCACCTAGTCAGGCAGTGTCTTTAAACCGTGACTTTTGATTTCTAGCAATGACTGTCTTAAACTCAAATGTTCACTTATTGACCCTGAATGTACAAGGACTCAGCGATAAAAATAAACAAAAGCGTGTTTTTGAATGGTCTAAACAACAGAGAGCAAATATACTTTACTTACAAGAGACACATTTAACTGAAGATATTATACAACCTTTTGATATTCAGTATAATGGAACAGTATTTCATTCATATGGCACTTCAAATAGTAGAGGGGTTGCTGTGCTCATCCATGCTTCCATCAATCACAACGTACTTAGCGTCCATCGTGACACCGTCGGCAGATTTATTTTAGTTAATATTGAAATTGACAACAATAATTATTCTCTAACGAATATTTATGCGCCCAACAATCCAAACGAAGAAATAGTTTTTTCAAGTCGGTGTCAGAAAATATTTCAGAACTCGCCACAGGGGCAATAATACTAGGTGGCGATTTCAATGAAATCCTAGATACGAAATTAGACCGCCGTAATCGCCCTAATAATGTCCCTAAAACAACAAAAGCTAGTAACGCATTGGGAAACTTAATTAAAACACACAAACTGATTGATATCTGGCGGGTAAAACACAGGCAAAAATACAATTTACATGGAAAAGACAAAGCCGAAATGAAGCAAGTCGCATAGAAATTATTTCGTTTTACAAGACGACCTTCAAACGTGCGTCTATTCTTGCGATATAAGGCCAGCAGAAATAAGTAAAACTAGTCACCTGTCTGTCTCACTGAAGCTTAAAATAAATAAGGAAAACAGAGGTTGCGGCTTCTGGAAAATCAACAATAGTATTCTTCAAAATAAAGAATATCAATCATTAATTATAAGTACCATTGAAAATGCAATCCCGGTGGCGATAATAAAGACTTAACTTTTCAAAATACATGGGAAAAAATAAAAATAGATGTAAGGGAAGCCAGTCAGGCTTATTCTAAGCAAAAATCAGAGCGGTTAAAAAGTCATTGCAGTATGCTTGAGGAAAAAATCTCTTCACTTCATAAATCACAAGACGAAAACATTGGACATGAAAGTGTAAAGAACGAAATATTAAGAATAGAAAACGAATTGAATAATATTTATGAATATAAAGCTAAAGGTGCCCAAATACGAGCTAGAGTCGAGTGGATAGAAATTGGTGAGAAAAATACTAAATTTTTCTTAGGCCTAGAGAAAAGTAAACAAATTCATAAATCTTACAAACCTGAACACAGACGACGGACGAACAGTAACAGACAACTCGGAAATTCTCAAAGAACAAGTTAAGTTTTATCGTAGCTTATACATATCAAAAATTAATGACACTGTTAAAATAAAACAATATCTTGATGCTTCGCGGATTTCCAATACACTTTCGCACAAAGAAAGGAATAGTTGCGAAAACGAAATAACAGAAGAAGAGTGCAAAAGCGCCTATTCTCTATGAAGCTTAATAAAACACCCGGCTCCGACGGACTTTCCGTACAATTTTATCAAACCTTTTGGAATCATATTAGTCCTTTCTTTATGAACTGCGTGAGAGAGTCCTTCAAAAAAGATCAATTAAGCGATATGCAAAAACACAGAATATTAACTCTTATTATCAAATCAGGCGACAAAACAAAATTGACAAACTGGCGTCCACAAAAGTTACTCAATGATGATTACAAGATTATTGCAAGGGTTCTAGCACAGAGACTTCAGAAAATCATTTTAAAAATCGTAAGCACTGACCAAAACGGCTATATCAAAAATAGATTTATAGGTTTTAGCATCCGACAAATTCAAGACATAATAGACTACGCCGAAGACAGAATACATTGTTGATTGTTATCCGCCACACTTCAGTATTTATGTATGTGGTCTAGATAATGAAGAACTTCTTCATTTTTTACTTGGTAAACGATCAAAAGAAACAGAAATATTGACTGATGAGGAGTGTAGGACTTTAATGATCTTATCAGCAAACTATATTGTTTCTTGTTCAAAACAATTTTACAGTACTTAACTATAAATACTACAGACAGTTTTGTTCAGGACATATGCTTCCAAAATACCATGCCAGTCACGGACATGTCATATATAAAACTGAAAAGATATTGTTTAAGCATGTACAGTCAGCTCTCGATGTCTCGAACACTGATATCTCTTATATTACTCTCTTATGTCGAGGAGTATAGTTTGGTCATTTTTTCCAATTTTATTGATGTTTCAACTCCTGCTGCATCAAACTGCTGATGTCTTGAAGTGGATTTTCTGGGAACAGAAAATTTACTTTGGGATATCGGTAGTTTGAGATTAACTTTGACCTTGTGATGTCGAGGGATGGCTGTGATTGTGATTGTGATTTTCTAATGCTCTTTGTTGTAGTGTTTTTGTAAGTACTGGTAATTTTAGTCTGTCTTGTTGTTATAGTGTTCTGTATGTAATTGATTATATTTGTATAAATCTTGAAAAAGGAAATAAAGAATGATTATGGTTAGTCTTTCTTGAAAAATGAAAATCTTGGGCTTTTGCTCTTGTCGTAACCATAGTAACAAAATATATTTATGTATCGGAACTTGTTTGAGTCAGTATATTAAATTGTTAGTCACATATATATTTTCTTCGTTTTCATGCTCGATGTTTGGCTAGTCTAGAAATGATTATTTTTCTCTTGCGGGCTTGTCTGAGAAATATCCGACTTGTGCTAAGCGAATTGTACAAATTGTTCAAAGAGAGGTCATTGACAGTTTATGGCTATCAAATTGACTGTAGCTAATCTTAAGATGATCAGATTATAAAACTCAGCATCAATTTGTTTATGTAACTGTTCAATAATTTTTAAACTGCCTCCAATCCTGAGATCACAAGCTGATAAATTGTTTCATTGCAAAAGTTTTACCACATGGTACATTTTTAGCTCACCTGAGCCGAAGGCACAAAGGTGAGCTTTTAGTAAGGCAATGCTCCGTAGTCCGTCCGTCGTCCGTCCGTCCACAATTTTCAAAGGTTTTCTTCTCAAAAACCATTTTTAGTAAGGCAATGATCCGTAGTCCGTCCGTCGTCCGTCCGTCCGTCCACAATTTTCAAAGGTCTTCTTCTCCAAAGCCAAGTTTGTCCCCGGGGTCTGGGTTATATGACCAAGATGGCCGCCATGCTCATATATGGTAAAAACCTTTCAAAAATCTTCTCCTCCAGAACCAAAAGGCGTATGACCTTGAAACTTGGTGTGTAGCATTCGGTATTCGAGCCCATCATAATTTGAAGCCAAAGGGGGGGGGGGGGTATCAATAAGGTGGGTTTTCTGCATCTTACCAAAGTTTTCTTTTCTTAACTGATGGTATACTCCAATGTGTCTAGTTTATTGGACCATATGTGACTTTGGTCGGAAAGCCGTACTTACTGAGCTATGGGTCCACAGAAGTGGGTGGGGTAATCCAACATGGTTTTAGCCTGTCTTGTAAAAACATTCTCATTTGGAAGAAGAGTACAGCAGACAGACAGGATTTGATAAAATGATTAACAGAACATCCAAACTATATTTCCATGTCATTTTATTTGGTTTAATTGAACATATGTTGTCAAAAAAGACTTTCTTTGACATTCATCATTTTTTAATATTTTTGACCTCAATTTTCAATATTTCTTGGACTTATTGTTAAATAAACATACATGTTATCATCAAACTCTTGTAAAGGAAGAACCTTGACAAGGACATTCAGATGATGTGACCAGAATTTCACAATGGCATAGTTTTCATGGTCTACTGAATACATAAACTAGCTTGGAAGATGGGTTTCTTTCTGTTTTGACCTAGAATTACGAACCTTTGGCCAATTTACTATCTTAACTGCTAAATTATGCCCCACGCCCCCGCCACTAAAGGTGAGGGAATACATATTGGCTTCAGTGCGGATCTCGTTGGCATCTGCATTTATGTATGTGTCACATATTATGTCCTTCTGTGACCTTGGAAACAAGGTCAAGGTCATCAAAATCTGACCGTGACCTTGTTTCCAAGGTCAAAGTATGTGACATAGACACAGATGCAGATGCCAAGGAGATCCAATCTGAAGCGAATATGTATTCTCTCACCTATAGTGGCGGGTTTGTAGGGCATAATATAGCAGTAAATAGTAATTTGGCCAAAGGTTCGTAATTCTAGGTGAAAATTAAATGAAAAAACATCTTCAAAGCCAGTTTATGTGTTCAGTCGACCATGAAAACTAAGTCATTGTGAAATTCTGGTCACATCAGCTGAATGTCCTGGTCAGGGTGCTTCCTTGACATGAGTTTGAGGACAACTGGTCTGGTTATTTAACAATAAGGCCAAGAAATATTGAAAATTGATGACAAAAATATCAAAAATGCTGAATGTCAAAGGAAGCTTTTTTTGACAACATATGTTCAAATTATACCAAATAAAATGATATGGAAATATAGTTTAGATGTTCTATTAATCATTTTATCAAATCCTGTCTGTCTGCTATACTCTTCTACCAAATGAGAATGTTTTTACAAGACATGCTAAAACCATGCTGGATTACCCCACCCCTTTCTGTGGACCAATAGCTCAGTAAGTAGGGCTTTACGACCAAAGTCACATATGGTCCAATAAACTAGACACATTGGAGTTTACAATCTGTTAAAAAAAGAAAACTTTGGTAGGATGCAGAAAACCCTTCATATTGATACCCCCCCCCCTTTTATATGGAGTCTTAGTGGGATGTGGGAACGGAAGTTTGTATCCCGGGTCTGGGTCACATGACCAAAATGGCCGCCATGGCTATATATGGTAAAAACCCTTCAAAAATCTTTTCTCCGGAACCAAAATATCTATGACCTTGAAACTTGGTTAATATGATTTGCTCTTCGGTCTTTTACTTTATTGCCCTGTACAATTGAAAGTAAAAAGTATGCAAAGACCAGGAACTGAAACAATCAAAATCCAAATCCAGCCCTCAAACCATAGTTGGAAACAACTAAGATTACAAATAATCAAGATACAGAGAACATATGGCCAACCGAGTGAGCAGCATGTTCCCAAAAGGTGGCCTCTCAGGTGAACCCTCATGGCCGTCACAGAATTTTTTTTTCCGAACAGCTAATTTAACACGAGTTTGTGTCGTGCAAAATCTAGTTATCATCCTACTATCAAATCTAACAAACTGTAGATTGATAACGCCTTCCGTTTAGTTTAAAGATTTTTATAAGACATGTAAGAAAAGGCTCAAAATGGTTTTAGAATCATGCCTAGGGCATTTTGAATACTGTACACATTACTATCCACCCATACACGACATTGTACAGGGCAATGAAGTAAAAGACCAAAGAGCAAATTATTCTAACTTACCTCTTTACATTTTCGAAGCTGAATAAATGATTGGTTGATTGGTTTGTTAGGTTTTATATAGGAAATGCTTAACAGTGGATTTCTCAGAAACTTTCTAAGTCTATGGTACAATACTTGATATACATGGTCAACTGAATGAGCAGATGAAGGTATTATGCCACTGAAGGTCAAGGTCATTCCCTCCATCCTTCCTTCGTCAACATTTTCAAACATCTTTTCTCAGAAACCACTGGGCCGATTGAACCCAAATTTCATATGGAGTATCAGTGGGATTGAGGAACGAAAGTTTGTTCCCGGGATGGGTCACATGACCAAAACGGCTGCCATGCCCATATATATGGGAATAAAACTTCAAAAATCTTCTTCTCCCGAACCAAAAGGCCTTTGACGTTGAAACTTGGTACGTAGCATTGGGCATTCATGCCTATCATAGCTTGTACAAATAAATACCTTGCATTGGCCTTGACCTAGTTTATGACATGGTCAACTTTGGTATGTTAGGCTTTATATGGGAATTGCTTAAACAGTAGATTTCTCCGAAACTATTTAAGTATAAGGTACAATACTTGGTATACATGGTCAACTAAATGAATAAATGAAGGTATTATGTCACTAAAGGTCAAGGTCATTCCGTCCATCCATCCATCGTCAATATTTTCAAACATCTTTTCCTCTGAAATCACTGGGCTGATTGAAGTCAAGTTTCATATGGAGTCTCAGTGGGATGGAAGAACGTAAGTTTTTACCCGGGATCTTGGTCACATGACCAATGAAGCCATTATGCCCATATATGGTAAAAACCTTCAAAAATCTTCTTCTCCAGAACCAAAAGTCATTTGACCTTGAAACTTGGTATGTAGCATTGGGCATTCAGGATCATCATAGTTTATATAAAAGATGACCTTGCATCGACCATGACCTTATCTATGACAGTGTCAACTTTGGTATGTAAGGCTTTTATATGAAAAAATGCTTAAATACTGGATTTCTCAGAACCTATTTAAGTCTAAGGTTATATACTTGAAATATATGGTCAACTGAATGAATAGATGAAGATATTACGTCACTAAATGTCAAGATCATTCTGTCCATCCATCTGTTGTCAAGATTTTCAACATCTTTTCCTCTAAAACCACTGGGCCGATTGAAGCCAAATTTCATATGAAGACTCAGTGGGATGGGGTTACTAAAGTTTGTTCCCGGGGTCTGGGTCGCATGACCAAGATGGCCACCTTGCCCATATATGGTAAAAACTATTCAATAATCCTCTTCTCCAGAACCAAAAGGTCTATGACCTTGAAACTTGTTATCATACCAAGTATGTAGTTTTGGGCACTTGAGCCCAGCATAGTTTATACAACTGATGATTGTGTGTTGACCTTGACCTAATTTCTGACACTGTCAACTTTGGTACATCGGAATTTTTATGGGAAAACGCTTAAACAGTCGATTTTTCAGATACTGTTTAAGTCTAAGGTACAATATTTCGTATATATGGTTAACTAAATGAGCATATGAAGATATTATGTCGCTATAGATCAAGGTCATTATTTGACCTTTATACAAGATCACTGAGATTCTCTCACCTGTCAACATTTTCAAACATCTTCTGCTCAGTGGCCACTAGTGTCGATTGAAGCTATATCTAATATTGAGCTTCACCGGGTTAGAGGAACCAATGTTTGTTCAGATGGTCTTGGTGGCATGACCAAGATGTCCACCATGCCCATATATGGTAAAAACTCTTCAAACGTCTTTTTCTTAAGATCCGAAAGGCATATGACCTTAAAACTAGTTATGTAGCATTTGGTACTCGGGCCCACCATAGTTTATACAAATTATTATACTGTATTTCATATGAAGCTTTAATACTGGGTCAAAGGAATCAAAGTTTGTTCAGATGGTCATGGTCACATGGACAAGGTGGCCGCCACGCCCATATATGATAAAAAGCCTTCAGAAAGCTTTGTCTAGAACCAAAGGCTCAGTGATTTGGTCGCTTGGTATATAGCAATGAGACTCAAGATTAGTCCGGGGTGGCAGATCTGCCCCTGGCCTGGGGCTATATACATGTATCAAAGCATTAAAATATATACCAGGACCAAGTGTCAGGTGAGCTACAGTACCACTGGTCCTTTTGTTTTTAATCTTATGCTTTCTAAAGCAAAAAAGACTGTGTATTTGGATTTAGAGTTTTTACATGTGTTAAATGGGTTTCTTCATATTCGGAAAAGAAATACCATTTACTGGTGTAAAAATTGTTTGTTTGTTTTTTTGAAAATGTTTCCTAAAATGTGATACTGAAAACAAAAATATGGCATCTTCAGGTAATATGTCAGAAACATACATATATTGTTTAAATATCTAAACTTCAATTCCAGATGTACCTAACTGCACTAGAGGTATCTTTATTTACTTTTGAAAGGCCTGCATTTTATCCACATATTATTCTCAGACATTGTTACCTGCATTTAAATTAGAGATGCATCTGTATTACTTCCGATTGAAAATAAGCTAGTTATACTACAGATACCAGTATTCAAGCATTGGAATATCTCCCTTGGCAATACAGTTATCTCGATTTAAAATGCTACAATCTTTATTTATCTCTCGGTAGCTTTTAGGGGTTACCCATAAAAATGGCAATCCGTTTAGGTTTTGTCCTTTAAATACAGATATCATTATTTAGAATAAAGATGTCTATATTTACAAATAGAGATATTTGTTTTAAGTATAAATGAAGGTATCTGTATTTCAGTTGGAGATATCCCCAAATTCAATACAGATATTTCTAACTTAGATACAGACATCCATAGTAGAATTAAAGATACCTCTGCTTAATATTAAATAGAGATATCTGTATTTTTATTAGAGGCATCTGTATTTAAATTCAAGAAAGCTTTATTTTATATACATATCTCTACATAAATATTGATTAGAGATATCGCTATCAAAATATAGATATCTCAAATTGCAATAAGATATATCTATTTTAGATAAAGCTATCTCTATTTTATCTTTAATTAGAGACATCTGTATTTCAAATACTGATATCTGTAGTATTATGCCTTCAACTTTGGAGAAGGTGAGGGGGCATATTGGTTTGGACCCATCCGTTTGTGTGTCCCTCTGTCCGTCCATAAGTCTGTTTTGGCAGCTGCTGGAAATCTCAAGAACTGCTTATGCTAGGATCTTGAAATTTTATGCGTAGTGCGTACATGAAAAATAAGCGGACCCGATCGGTATTTTATTCCTCTCTGCCCGTTTTGTCATTCCGGAGTTATGCCCCTTTTCAATCTCTGTCATTTTGTATAGTAACAACCATGTGAACAAAATATCTGAAGAACCGCTTAAACTAGGATCCTGACATTAAGCATACAGTGAAATATCATAGTATAGATGACTTGATAAACTTTTGAGCCTATTTCATAAATTTTTGATTGAGTTATTTCCCATTTTTGGACAAAAGCATTTTGTATAGGGGCAAGCTTGTGAACAAAATACATGAAGAACCTCATAAGCAAGGTTCCTTGAATTTGGCATACAGATTAATACTAATGTTTAGATGATCTAATTAGTTTTCGAGCATATATCATAGATTTTTGGTTGAGTTATTACCTTTCTCAATCATAGGCATTTTTATAGGTATCACCTTGTGAACAAATATCTGAAGAGCCCCATTAAGCTAGGATCCTGATATTTGGCATACAGTTACAGATTAAGATGTAGATGAAGTGATTAACTTTGAGCATATTTCATATTTTTTCGGTTGGGTTATTCCCCTTTTCGGACATAGGCATTTGTATAGGAACAAGCTTGTTAACAATATATTTGAAGAAGCCCTTAAGCTATGATCTTTGTGTTTGGCATACAGTTGCAAACCAATATTTAGATGACCTGAATAACTTTTTAGCATAAATCATAAATTTTCGGTTGAATAAAATCCCTTTTCCACACCTAGGCATTATTTCCAGAAATGATGTATCGATTCGCTTAACCGCCATATCGGTAAATGTCTAAATGGCTCACTCAGTTTATAATGGGCTGATATAGGACATGTTATGTTCTGAGCCTTTTAAACTATCACAATTTAGAATAAACAAATTATTTTAAACTCTTCTGTCCTAATACGTGCGTTCCCGACGACGCAAAAGCGTCGTCGTGCGGAACGCAGGACTATAGACTGAGGTTGTTAGTGCGTTTGTCGTGCTCCCCATAGGCGCACGATCGAGAAAACGCTTGCATTTTAATGCTTTTGCGATGATCAAGCAAGGAGCACGCCTCAGAATTCGCCCATTCAGTCCACCTCGGCTACCTTCCCGATAAACTGGTCCCATGTTTGCCAATAATCAATAGATATGACTACTTATTAGGTAAGGAACCAATCTACCTTGGCGACGGCAGGAAATAATTTCATTGGCCAAGTTGATCACATGATACCGCTCGGCAACGCGGCTATTTTCAATCGGCCATTGTAACATTTCGTCGCTTCAAAGAGGATTTATTGATTTAAACAGGTTGTTTATCAGCTGGTAAGAACAGAAATCATTTGAACTAGGCCTGTACGTTATAGGCAGTCTCAGTGGCGAGTGCGCAGCTATCCTGTTTATGAAATATTCAGGAAATCGAAGAGGAAAATGCATCAGTACCCTTGCGTTATATACATTCGTGGTATTACTCGTATAGAATCGGACGGGATGACGTCACAGCCCATAGCAACAAGCATCGGAGGTGAAAACAAATATCGTAGCAACCACTATTTGTGCTAAGTGCACAGTGCAAGAAGCGTCTAAAGTACCTTGAGTTTAGTACCGAAGTGTCCCGGATGTACCTTGAGGCCATAAGCAGCGATATAATGCTTACAGATAGACAACAACAACAACATAAGTTTTCCTATATTTTTCTCTATTTATAGTTCGGAATACTCTCTGATATCCCAATGAAACTTTTTCTTCTGACGAATAAAACATAGAAAATGTTTGCCAGATGCAATTTTGTCACGAATCAAATAAAAACATTGGATTTTCCATATCCGTACACTAGTTGACTAGAACTTGGTTCTCCTATTTAGCATCGTTTTATTATTCATAATTCCTATGTTTTTCTGACATTATCTTTTTCATTTTTGCTATATGTTCATTTATCGGGTATTCAGCGAAAGTAGGAATGGAAACTTCAGCAAAGAAAGTAAAATACCCGATATGTCAGACTATGTGAGTATTGAATACACAAGATGTCACTTGTCAAAAGTTGACACTTTCTTAGCAATGGCAGACTTTTTTTTTCAAATACCTAGACTTTTTTAATCTGTTAAATATATACCTATTGAATCGAAGACAAAGCAAACAGTGTTTTCATCATTAAAATTGATCAAGAAATAAAAATTTACATTACTTTGAAAACGAGAGGGTCAGGAAATTCATTGAGCAAATATAAAAAATTCTATCTATCTCTTCACAAGACGACTCGTAATATTTAGCCATAATGTCGTTTTGTGTGGTGCTAAATTTAGAATTAAAGATTCCAAATAAAAATATTCCATCAAAATTATTTACAAGAGGCAAATCAGAGGCATGCGAAAACACATCCTATGCGTAATTGAGCCAATACACATCCTCGCTAGTCAGCTAGTCAGCTAGTCATAAGAAGTGTAACCCGCACCTGCATCCGCGTGAACCGCATTGGAATTTTATGAATGGCTGAACATGTATGTAGCAGCAAAATAAATAATGTTAAGGCATTGAAATAGTTACATAATTTATATGACTAATCATTTCAAACCCACTAAGAAAATACGTAGGTCGGATCTAGTTGACTATAAAAACAAAAAGTCGAATTCAAAGTAGGTAAAATGTGTAATCCGTACCAGCGATAGAATACCCGCGTTGGGAGTTAAAATCCCATAAATGCCCTCTTAGCGGTAGAATGTACGTCTATAGATGAAGACAAATGATATATAATACGCAATGTCAAATTACACAAACAAATTAAGTGAAAGCACGAAAATACGGGAACGCACCAGAATGCATGTGTTTTACCGAAACGAACTATATACGTATATAAATAAATATGGTTTGCAACACAGATACTCCATTTTTTGGGTTTTAATATGAAGTGCTTATTTGGCAAAAATCATTATTTGAGTCATATACTATTATTGTGCAGCAGAATAACATACACGATACCCTTTAGTAGCTCCTTAAAGAAAATGCATGTTCGGGAATTCTAGTCAACTGATTGAATTTTTTTTTCATAGTTTTACCCGTACAGAACTTGTTTCATATAAACATATCCCCACTATTATTGCCTCTCTTGCAACACAAAAATGCACTTACTCTTATAGCTCCTCTTGAGAAACAAGTGCCTGTCCTATACAGGAAATCTGATTTGATCAGGGTATCATACCCCACCATTTGCGGTGAAGTTTTATGATATAAATACGCTTTCCTCTGTACG
Source organism: Ctena decussata (assembly GCA_963989385.1). Lineage (NCBI taxonomy): Eukaryota > Metazoa > Mollusca > Bivalvia > Lucinida > Lucinidae > Ctena > Ctena decussata. Next base: position 2,199,432 of record OZ022504.1, on the reverse strand, counting down.
CAACTTTGAAGAAGTGTTTAGACGACTATTTTCTGTTGTACGTCATTTTGATGAAATTTTCATATGAAATTCAAACTAAAAAGTCAAATTCCTGTGTTCTGGTCAAATGCTTAAAACATAGTAGGCATATTCCGTGCCACCCAGGTGCACATGGAAATTCCCGGAAATTCTGCAATTTTTTTTGTCTAAAGACAGAGTGGTACTACAAAAGAATGATTTACGTTCATTATCTAATAAGCTAATTGCTACGTGCCTCTAGTGCCCGATTACCCTAAAATTCTAGTCAGTCACTGTATACATGTACTGTATTCTGATTGTCTGCGTATGTGTACTTGATAGTGTGCGTATGTACGTCCCCAATCTTGTTAGTCTCGGGTATAGATTTTTGTAAGAGATAAATGAATAGATTGCCTGTTACGGTAGCAACTAGATACTTTAGTACATCAGCAATGTGCAATTACCGATATTACCAGGTTATTTTGACCCATATTTCAATGTCCGCTGATTTCGCATTTTTTGCTACTTTTATACAGTTAATATATTTGTAACTATTCAGTTCACTGCATTATAGTTTTTAGAATGTGGCCAAAATCTGAAAAGTTTGGCCATAAATTTAATCCCCATCAATAGACCAAAATAAGTAATAATAATAAATGACTTAAATGACTTCCGATGGGTACAAATTGTGCTCCTCTTGTGGCCGATTTGTTTTTATTTTGTTATGAAAGAGATTTCATGACTTCTCTTTCGGTTGATAATCAAGCTGATATCATTGAGGCATTTAACTCTACCTCTAGATATTTAGACGATCTTCTGAATATTGATAATCCTTATTTTGAAAGCATGGTTAACCAAATTTACCCACCTGAACTTAAATTGAATAAAGCTAATACTTCAGATACCGAGGCCCCCTTTTTGGATTTACATCTATCTATTTCTAACGGTTTTGTATCTTCTAAAAATTATGATAAACGTGATGACTTTGACTTTGATATAGTTAATTTTCCATTTTTGGATGGTGACGTTCCACATCGTCCCTCTTATGGAGTGTATATTTCTCAACTTATAAGATTTGCTAGAGTGTGTAGTCATGTAGATGACTTTAATGCTCGTAATAAATGTTTAACTGCTAAACTTCTTCAACAGGGCTATCGGTATCATAAGCTTAGAAAGGCTTTTTCTAAATTCTATCGCAGACACCATGAATTGGTTTCAAAATTTGATGTCGGATTAAAATTTCTTTTACACCAAGGCCTATCGGAATCAGAATTTTATGGTGACTTAGTATACAAATTCAAAAAGATTAAGGGTAGGACTGATTTTTCTGATCAATTCCGAAAAATAATAATACGTCACAAACGTATTGGCTATAATTTAAATGTTATGCGACAGTCAGCATGCTTAGTGATTAACCCAATCACGGTTGATAACTTTGCTGCACTCTTTAATTGCACACCGGGGGATCGGTCGTCAGACTCTATGATGGCCCCGACCTAAAGCTAAATATTTTAGTTGGTTGGGACCGGAGCCTTTTTGTCTGTTGCTTGGTCCACCGGGGCTCAACTGGTGACCTTCTTTTGCTTCAGATTTCCAGTGGGGTCGTTTGGCAGGACAGGGATCTCCACCTATCAGACGGCCCGTTGTATCTGTTGAGTCCTCGTCTTTGCTTCTTCATGGTGTTGAAATTTGATTTCTGTGTTTACCGTGATGATTCATTGACGAGTTAGAGGGTTATCATGCGAACCGAACTACCAACTAAATGTTTTGTACCACTTCAGAAACTGAGGGTGAGGTTGGGCCTGTAAAATCGATTTAAGCCCCCCAGTAATTCATTACTGACCGTTCCAAGGCGGTAGTTCTGTTGTGGTTCTCTGTTGCCTGTTTTTGGTGTCAGAGTTTCTGTGATGTTTTACCTTATGTATGTTCTTATTATTTTTGGTTCGGTTTGGGTTGCTGAGGGGCCACCTTTTGGGAACAAGCTGCTCACTCGGTTGGCCATATGTTCTCTGTATCTTGATTATTTGTAATCTAAGTTGTTTCCAACTATGGTTTGAGGGCTGGATTTGGATTTTGATTGTTTCAGTTCCTGGTCTTTGCATACTTTTTACTTTTAAGTATTTGTCTCGACTGTAACAAGTATTAGCTCTGTGAAAACTAACGACTTCATCTCTAAGAACAGCCCAAGCAGTGCAATGTTTTACATTGCTGATACATAAATGTCGTCCCAGAGATGGACTGTCTCAATGTGGCTTGACTTCTCTGACGGCATTTCGTCATAACTAGCTTGTTTTCTAACAATTTCCTGTTTTCTCCCAAACAAGCAGGTTTTCTTTCAGTTTGCGGTAGTTGTGTATTATGTACCTAATAACTCTGGTTTCGACACATACGTCATGAATTTATTTATAGAATTGAACCTCAGGGAGCGATCATTATTTGATATGACACCACGCACAGACAACGTCACGTCCAGAAGCAGTTCTCGTCATGTTGCTTTTGAGCTCGATTTTAAAATGAATATAAAACCCATTTTGCTGTTGTTCCTATATAATGATTTTGATATCTTATTCATGTAACGAAGTCCGTTCGTATGCTGAATGCTCTCAATTTTTTTAATGAGGTCACAGCAGACGAAAACAAACACAAAACTGAGACGAAGAGTTTGTCTTGTTCACGAGGCTGCTGAAAACGAAAAATCATGACTGGGTCAGGTTTGCTATTTTGCTATTTTTGTGTTTTTCCTGCAATGTTGACTTACATTCGGAATTTGTTTGCAAAGTAGACACAATATTGGAAAACCTGACCCAATTAAGAGAGGTCAGCACGTGGCTTGAACGTGCTCACGTGAATGCCCCTGACGTAATCACGCGACTTTCCGAATCCAAAAGAGAAAAAAACGGCATTTATATACACGCAGCTCGATATCTTGATGAGTTTTTGCACTAGTTTGACCAAATGTATCATAAACTTAGGATTAAGGCAGTTGAAGTGAAGAAAAAATACGCGAAAAGCTCGTTTTAAGCAGAATGACGAGAACTACTAGCTGACGAGATCTACTCGGATACGAGTAGTATAACTTATAAACACTGCATTGACATCTGGGGAATAAAATTCTATCATTCAATGTAAATAAAGAAGGGAACACCCCTTAGATATCGCCCAGTATATTTTTATTTTTTCTTTCAATGAGCGCACGTTAACCCGCCATATTTGTTTATACCCTGAGTACCACACTTTCTGATGACGTCATATATTTTCGTGGTATCCCAAAAAAACTGCTTGTACGATGTCCCAAAAGTGCAGTCATGTCTGATTTTAGGGTATTTTGTATTTCAAGTATTTGTTTAATTATTAAACCAAACAAACTTTAAAACTGTTATTTTTAAATAATAAAAAAATGTATCACATTTACTAATTTTCTGTTTATTCCTTAACACTGCAAGACTATACAAAATCCATATAAGGCATGACACTTTTTTGCCACGGTAGAAAAAAAATTTGGCGGGAGTTTTGCATCACACATCATCATATTTTGTTACTATAAATAGACCACAGTAGACAGGTTGACCTGTTTGCATCGGATGATTTTGTATTTTCATATTTGGGTCATTTAAAGATAACTGCAAAAATGTATTAGTGAAAACAGGTTTAAATTGACATGAAAATATGAAAAATATATAATTTAGACATGTTCTACAGTAGCAATGTGGTTCATTGTTGACAAAATTATACTGGGATTCACCGTTTGTCAAAACAATAAGTATGACGTCATAGACATGGTGCGCTGGGTCAGGAAAAGCTATTTTCGGAATACCACGGAAATGTAAGTACCACGAAAATATATGTCGGACCGATACTGGTGCTCGTATCCTATCCGTTTCGTACCACAGGTGGTTCGCTGTTCAGTCACGATGGTGTAGTGCTTGAACTAGTCCTCGGTCAAACTGAATGGTACCCTGGTCATTCATACCACACCCTGTACGTTTGATATGACTGTGATTTCAGATTTGAGCCGCGACACGACAAAACTGGTCAACAAAGGGGCAAGTGCGCCCAGCGGAGACTCAGATCACTCTGGGCATTTGCCCGGTCTGATCAGATTCGCTGTCCGCTTGAAGCTTGCTTACACGGCCTGCTTACACCTTTACCTTTAGGAGAAGCGCGGTGGCTCAGTGGTTAGTGCACTTTTCTCTGAAGCCAGAGGTCGTGGGTTCGAATCCCGCCCGAGGTGAAATCTTCCTATGTCCGAAAGCGTTTTTCTAGCATCATTTGCAGGGATGATGCTAACAAGTGTGCCGTCCTTCGGATCGGGACGTTAACTGGAGGCCCCCTGTGCAGGGAGAGTCATCCCTTGTGCAGGTTTAAGATCCCTACTATAGCTACATGGCTATACCTAGGCTTTCATCCTGCAACCCAAGAGTGTACAAAAGTACACCGTCTGTGTCCCCTTCGGGTGCTAAGGCATAAATGGAAGAAAGGAATAAAGCTACCATTTAGGCACACGGCGAAGACTCCGATGAGACCTGAAGACTGGGCAGATGCTGATTTACAGTGCTGTCGGCCTATTTGGCGCACTTAAACAAAGAATCGTTAACTGTGTAAATAAAAACTGTGTAAATAAGAACGGTAAAAAATAAACAATAGATATTATGTTTATAAAGTACAATAATCACCCTTTATTTCATCTCAAATCCACCATCTGGTATTGATCACAATATGAAAAAAAAATCATGTACCATTGTGCACGAGGGACCCCGTTTTTGTCGGCCAATTCGACGCAGCTTCTGAAAATGTCTTATTCCTGACATAAATAATGGGCTAATTTGTGAAACAGACTATACTCATGACATCACTCTGTGGGCTGCAGAAGGAGTTTGTGGAAAGTTTCAACAAGTATTTGCTTTGGCAGTGTTAAATCATGATCCTTTGGACATTAGCTGAGTGAGTTATTTTATAATTCACTTCTTTACAATGTGCATTTAACAAGGCATGCAAAGAGTGATAACTATTATTTACAAATTACAGGTGCTGCTGAAGTGAGTTGACCTACATTCGTGATGTGTGCTCAGAGCCACTGTGTTTGTAAACAAAGATTGCGAAATACGGTGTGTATTCAACATATGCCGAGCTGCAAGTAACATTTGCAAATATCTGCATAAAACCAAGTGCAACTAACCCCTCTGGACAGACATGATCTTCTTTACCGCATATAAAGATCTGCGCTTGAAGGACTGCTTGGATAACAGCCGACAAAAATTATCAACACATGTTTAACGGTAAATTACGTTACGTAACTTGCCCCGATTAAGCCTATGCGCTGAATAGGCCGACACGACAGTAAGTCTGCGCTGCACGCACAACAGGGATAAAGACTAATGATTATGCCAAAATTCAGAATTTAACATTAGGGGTATGGGCATTTTCTTCCAAATTTCAGGGGCCCAGCTTAAAGTTTAGGGGCTTTGGGCAACTGGACCCCTGTTAGTCTTTATCCCTGCACAACCACTTTGTTGGTTTTCTCTACATGTTCCTGGTAAGGCCAGTTTCTTAAAATTTGTTTCTTTTACAGTGTTAGGGCTGGATTTGGATTTTGATTGTTTCAGTTCCTGGTATTTGCATATTTTTTACTTTTAGAAATAAGGCCCAGACAGGAACTTGCCCGGGGGCAACCTGAAATGAATTTCAACTTGTCCGCCAAGATTTCAACATGTCCCCCTGTATTTCATTGCAATTAAACCGTTTACATGTCATTTTCTTCCGAAGTCACGTAAGTAAACATAGTCCAAAAATGCTCTCCCTTTCTATACTAAGCATGTCAATTCATGAACTTCAGAGATAACTGACCAACAGTTTTGATCACAGCTGCCTAATCATTTTCACAGCGCTACTTTGACAGGGATTCTATTTATTTTTCTCCTTCAAATCACTACATTGGTGGGTTTCAAACTTCTCATGCAAAACTTCAAAAAAGACATGAAACAAAGTTATTTTCCAGAATTTACCAGAATTATAGGTTGTGTCCAGGGGGCAACCTTCCAAGACTATCAGCTTGCCCCCAGCAAATTTAACCGACACGGGCAAGTTGGCAATTGCTTATTTCTAACACTAATTTATGCTGTGCTGGGCCTGGTAGTGCAGTCAGTAAGGCATGTGACTTATAAGCCAGAGGTCCTGGGTTTGATACCCATTCCGGCCACTTACTTTCAGTTCTTCATCTGCTGATTCAAGAAGGGCAGTTATCAGTTACTGGTGAAAGAGGAGCACTTTGTAATGGTTAACAGCTTAGGAGGTCTAAGCTTTAGTCTAAGCCTGCCCAGGAGTATTGATGTTAGGTTAACTGACCGTCCCGACATGACCATAGCTGTTCACCGTGGACGTTAAGCACTAAATCAGTAAAAAATCCCCCCCTCCCCCCCCCCTTACACACACACCCACCCACTACAAAACCATTTAACAATTTTTTTTTTCAGATTTGGATTCTTTGTCCAAATTCACCTACTTGAGAGCTCAAAATTAGGTTTGTAGGGTTTGTGCTAAATAGAAATTATTCTTCACACAATCAAATGTTGAGTGTATCATATGCTATACATCTTTGTACATGGTGGCTGTTTGAGATTTCACCTCTTTTTAGCATGAGATTTCACCTCTTTTTAGCAGTCAAGCATATTGTTTAAGTCTGAGTATAAGATAATAATGCATCTGTTAAACAGATAATGTCAATCAGAAGCATAAAAGAACGACAATATATTACTTATATGTGTTTTTAAGTGCACCCTTTTTACCAAGGTCCATGGGGTCTTCAGTTGGGGGATTTGCCATCTCCTCTGATGGCAGTTTTTCTACACTGTAGAGTGAGTCAGACAAGTAGCAACTGTGTGAATGAAGCATATCCCAGTTAACCCAGTTTGCATCCCAGTTACCTAGTGTAAGTAAGTGGTTAGATGCTTCAGACCTTGGATCATAGACTCACAGATCATTCGAGTCTGACTGGACCGTAGATTTTGTCTCTATTTAAAGGGTACTTCCGTGTTCAAATGATGACCCTGAGTTGATCTTGGCCTTTTTACAGATAACTCATGGTGCTTCCTAATGCTTGAGAAATTTCTGCAATTTAATGAGATATCTTTGAATTTGTTGAAACCTTTGGTATTTGTATGTACAGTCAAATAAATGGCTACTTGAAGTTTATTGAGTAACAGATGTCAGTATCAGTTTTTGATCAAGGTCACTCATATTTCACCAACTTCGAATTTTTCCTGGTAACTAAGATGGCTGTCATGCACATATCGTTAAAAAGCTTCCACAATCAAATGACCCATGACACTGAAACTTGGTACATGTACACAGCATTTGAAATTAATATACTCTCGGATTTGTTCAAATGGTGACCCTAGGTTGACCTTTGACCTTTTGACCCTTTGACCTTTTGACTTAGGTGAGCTATTCAGGTGTTTTTGGTACATGTTACATGTACATGCATTTGCATGTACTGTAAAAATGAATAACTGAAAATTTTCATTTTATACATTTTTGGAGATTTTAACTGTAATCCGGCACATCTGATTGGGAGACAAGTCACAGCCTTAAAAGACATAGATATTTGTATTGGCTGGTTCATACACATTGGTGTTTGTCTGTGATTAACTCAGCAATCATTAATTCTGTATATTATTTTGAGCTTGCCATACAAGATTTCAACAACTTCGACAAAGTCACCAAGAAGAAAAATTGACAATGCTACATACTGGTTTGAGGTAGCTGGTGTTAAGGAAGCCTTAGATCTATATAAAGCTTTAATAGGAAGGTATGTACGATTATTTTTTGATGTTTCCTCCCAAAGGGGTCGGAGACATATTGTTTTTGCCCTGGTCGTCTGTCTGTCTGACTGTCCGTCCGTCTGTCACAAATTGTGTCTGCTCAATAACTCTGTAACCGATTGAGATAATTTCACGAAACTTACCGGTAGTACAAATATAAAGCATCATCAGACGACATGCAGAGAGCAAGACCGGTAACTCCACCTACATTTTTTACAGAATAATACCCCTTTGAAAATTTTAGTATGGTAATCCTGTCCGCTCAATAACTGTAACAGATTGAGATAATTTCACAAAACTTGGTACAAATATAACACATGATCAGATGATGTGCAGAGAGCAAGACCCGTAACTACACTTACAATTTTTACGGAATTATGCCTCTTTGAAAACTTTAGTATGGAAATCGTGTCCGCTCAATAACTCTGTAACAGATTGAGATAATTTCTCGAAACATAATACAAATATATAGCATCATCAGACGATGTGCAGAGAGCAAGACCCATAACTCCGCCTACATTTTTTTACGGAATTATGTCACTTTGAAAATTTTAGTTTAGAAATCGTGTCCGATCAATAACTCTATAACCGACTGAGATAATTTAACAAAACCTAGTACAAATTTAAAGCATCATCAGACGACATGCAGAGAGCAAGACCCGTAACCCCACCTATTTTTTTTATGGAATTTTGCCCCTTTGTAAATTTAGGTATGGAAATCATGTCCGCTCCATAACTCTACAATTGTACGAGATATTTTCATGAAACTTAGTACAAATATAGAGTATCATCAGAGGATGTGTGCAGAGCAAGACCTGTTACTCCACCTACATTTTTTACAGAATTATGCCCCTTTGAAAATTTTAGTATGGAAATTGTGTCCGCTCAATAATTCTGTAACCGATTGAGATGATTTCACGAAACTTGGTACAAATATAAAGCATCATCAGACGAAATGCGGAGAGCAAGACCCATAACTCCACTGACATTTTTTATGGAATTATGCCCCTTTGTAAATTTTAAAATTTTAGTATAGAAATTGTGTCTGCTCCATATCTCTAAAATTTTACGAGATATTTTTATGAAACTTAGTACAAATATAGAGCATGATCAGAAGATGTGCAGAGAACAAGAATCGTAACTCCACCTACATTTTTATGGAATTATGCCCCTTTGTAAATTTTAGTATGGAAATTTTTTCCGCTCCAGAACTCTGAAACTATATGAGATATTTTCGCAAAACTTAGTACAACTTAAAAGTATAATGACTTGATGGGCAGAGAAAATCCTGCTTACATTTACTACAGAATTATGCCCCTTTGAAAATTTTAGTATGGAAATCATGTTTGCTCCATAGCTCTGAAATTTTATGAGTTATTTTTGTGAAACTTGGTACAAATATAAAACATCAGACAATGTGCAGTGAACAAGGACTGTAACTCCATCTACACTTTTTATCGAATTATGCTTCTTTGTAAATTTAAGTATGTAAATCATGTTTGTTCTTTAAAAACTTTAAAACTGTAATAAATATTTTCAGCAATTTTTATACAAATATAAAGCATCATCAGACGATGTGCAGAGAACAAGATCCATATGTTCTGTATCTTAAAAACCTTGAGAGATATTTTCATGAAATTTACACAGATGTGAAGGAAACAAGACAGTTATTCCGGATTTTTTGGAGTTATCGCTTTTGAGCATTGAAAATAGTACATTTTGCCCTTTTGAGCATTGAAAATAGTACATTTTGCTTTAATTAAAGATATTTTCATGAAATTTGTTCAATTATAAAGCATCATCAAATGATGTTCAGAAAAACAAGATCAGTAGCTCTGCCTACATTTTTAATGAAATTATGCCGTTTGTAATTTTTCAGTATAGAAATGGTGTTCCCTCTGTAACTTTATAACCGTTGAAGATATTTTTACAAAACTTGGTTCAAATATAAACCATCATCGGAAGATATGCAGAGAAAAGAACCTTACATCCACCTACATTTTTCACAGCTATATAAATTTTGGCCTAAACATCGTTATATACATCCATCTTAAGAAGTAGCCATATCAAGTGGATGAGAACGCACGTATATAGGTAACACCTATTTAATTCATATTATATCATTTTCATATTTATTCTACTGAAAAAAGTTAGGTCATTTTTAAGCATAAAATTCATACCCTTCCTTCTTTTGATTACAATGTAAAAATCAAACTTAACGTTCTCCCTTTGTTTAAATAATCGATCAAAACAACATTAAACTTTCGTTTGTATATAAAATTGCTGATACTTCCTAAAACCAGAATAATTATCTTTCTAAAGGTATAAAATATATATTTCTTCTTGGAAAAAAAAGTTAGTTCATTTTTTTTATAAAAAAAGTCTTGAGCACTAAAAATCCAAAAGTGCAATTAGCCGTACAAGTCCGGATTATACAGTAAGCGGTTGAGAATGGATCAACTCAAATAAAAACTATTCTGTTACATAAATACATATAATAATAATAATAATAATTATAATGATAAAAATAGTAATAATAATAAAAACAATAACAATGAACTAATAATAATAAAATAAAATAAATTAGTCTATACTGAATAATGGTTTCAAAGTACTTTGAGACATATTTATTGGCGGCTTCTTTCTAAAACTAAGAACTAAGCTACATATTAAAGTTGGCGACTTCGTATTCTCTTGATACAATTTATAGTAAAATAAGGTTACAAGTTATGCCAATATACCTATCGACAGACCACTTGCGATATCGTATTATTTCTAATTAAATCATATGTTGTGGGGAACTCATTAGAAATGAATATGCAAAGCAATCCTACCCAGTACCTAAACACATTTTTTTATGAACGAATAGACATTTTGTTAGAATTATTAGTTACTGCTGCTCCTAACCATACATGACTAATAACATTATCATTGTACGTCTGATCATGGAGGTATGAGACATTACAAAGTCCCTGGTCGGGTATGTCAATATATATTGCAGGTAAACGCATATTTATTTTTGTCCATATTTGTAGTCCATATCTGTTTGAAATAGAAAACCATCATTAAAATAAATGTCAAACAATTTCTCATTTTATGCCTTTGTGAATGTGGCCTTTCTTGGGCATCTTCATTTATATTTAAAACAAAACGACAAACAAATTAGTTCTTTTGAATTATTTTGATGACACTGTTTTGTTCAATCAACATATTATATAAGCACAAACGCATTAAAAAGTAATGCGTTCTCATCAAAATGCATTCTGCATCGATGATAAGCTACTTTAATAATTCTTTCATAAACTTGCAAGTTGCTAACGACTTGTTTATTTATTGTATTCGACAAAGAACGGACATAAACAAAATTCTATTTTTTTTGTTATCCAATTTAGTATGTCGTTTTTCTGTTTCGTTTGATTTTCGTCAGTTGATTTATGTTTTATCTTGAATATTTGACGAGATGAAATACCAACAAGAAGCGTAACATCGGCTGCGCAGTAGATTTTGTTAGAGGAAATCGGGCATGAAAGTGCCAATTATTGAATTTCAGTCTGCCAAGTTATACCTCTGTAGGTGTTACATTGATTTAAATTTGAAAATTGAGCGCCCTATTTGCACCACTTTTTCTAAACATTTAAGTTCGTATATATTAACTGCCTGTACCTGGGTGAGGTTCTAAAGACAACTAGTCAAATGGTACAACCTACCCCGCAAACGGTTTGGTTGTGCTTGTCCCCCTAAAGTAGGTCGTAAAATCTAAAAGAGCCTTTTCCAAAGTGTTTAAATCGCACGGATCGGATTTTGAAGTGGTAGGTACGACAGGGTATGAAAACTACAAAACTATGTTCTTAAAAGTACATACACCTTCGAAAATTATTTAGATACTCAAATATTTAACTTTCATGCACATATACAAATGAACGGCTATTTAACTTTTCTACACATATACAAATGAACGGCGGATTGAGCAACGGTCAACACTAGTTTACAACGTATTTAGAAGGCCCGGGACTCAGGTAAGCAGCTACTGAAAAGCATTTTTTAAGTAACTTTAAAAGGGATAAGCATATTGTTCGTTGAAATCTCGAAGTTTGTGCTTTATGGTTCATGTTGCAAAAAAACCCTAAAATTATTGATGCAATATACAAAACTGAAAAGGTAAAACAATCTAGGCCAACATATAGTAATATCTAAAATAATAAAAAGAATCTGACGTTTACATCTATCTAGACCAGTTAAATGAACCGAAAAACGTTTTGTTCAGTGCTTCCTAAAATACATAAATTCAACAGGTGTGTCATTGTTCTCTAAATGTTGAGGCGATATCGATCCCTTCCCTTTATTCATTTGATACCGCCTATCATATAACTTATTGCCGTGTAACGAAATCAAATTAGTCGCCCAACTTAATCATAGCTTAGTGTTTGCGTCTGTACTGCCACGAGATTCAGCGATAGAAAACATTAAAAAAATAGCCTTTACATCATTTTGTACTGCAACGAGGTTCGGCGATAGGATACAATGGAAAAGATGATGATAGGCTTTTCAACATTTCTAAACTATACTTTTGATTTCGCAAACCGTCACTCAACAGAGAATTTAAGATGTATTAAAAACAAGAGGTCCATCAGGCCCTTAATCACTCATCTGAACAATTGGCAAAGTGGCTTTTTCTTATGTGAAAGTGTCCAAATATGAGTCTTGGGTCAAAGGTCAAAGAATGACCTGACCTTATGTACTCATAATTCTAATTCGAGGAGGAGAATTGTTGTTGTTGCAATTCTCGGAACGAAGTTCCCCAAGCTGCTCGTCGACGACTGATTTTTTTTTTTTTTTTTTTTTTTACGTTTCAATTCTCGGAGTTTCCTTCAGTTCAGATCAGTTCAATTCTCCTAACGAAGTTCCCCAAGTGGCTCAGCGGTACGTAACCATAGCTGCACGCACTTAGTGCCGTGTGTCCGTCCTTTCTGAAAAATATGTGCCACTAATAAATCAATTTCATAGACAATACACTAACTATATTTGCATATGAAATAAATTGAGAAAGAGAAACTATTTTAGAAACCTTCCGATTACAAATCATTTTCTTACAATACGTCGTATGTTTTACAATATATATATATATATATATATATATGGTAGGATTAAATCATCAACAGTGCAAAACAATATTTACTGAGCGCTTTCGGCTTTCGCCTTCTTCAGAGTTTACAGGTACAAGAAAAAAATCAAAATTTCAACATTTCTACAGGTAAATCAAGAAAAAACAAAATAATCATGAAAACGTTTCTCAATTTACTATTCAAATTCACATTAAACGACCAAAGAAATTGAAAAAAGGTCGTGAATTTGAATAGTAAATTGAGAAACGTTTTCATGATTATTTTGTTTTTTCTTGATTTACCTGTAGAAATGTTGAAATTTTGATTTTTTTCTTGTACATGTAAACTCTGAAGAAGGCGAAAGCCGAAAGCGCTCAGTAAATATTGTTTTGCACTGTTGATGATTTAATCCTACCATATACTTATTTCAATCATTTTGAATCCATTTGTTGGATCCAGTGCTACCGGGAAGATTTTTGTTTGATGTTTGTCTCATTTCTCCCTATATATATATATATATATATATATATATATATATATATATATATATATATATATTAATCATTTCAGCTATTCAAGGGTAGTAATAATGTTTTTGGTGTGCTCTTACAATAAGTAGCTTGAACAAAATACTTTTTTAGGCATACAACGTCGAGCACACGACGTAAAAATGGCGTCGTATTGACTGCGACGTAATGTGCCTGCTTAAAGCATATCAGGACATGTCTGTATAACGTTATCAACGCTGTGAAAAAGGCTTGGATGATGCACTTTTTACTTCCCTTTCAACAGTATTTCAGTCATATTGAGCCAATGAAGGGGGATTATGAAAGGTTGTGTATAGGAGAACGCCGTTTACGATTGTAACGGACCTCAGCTGCAGCGGGATTCGAACCTGGACAGCTGGCTCAGCAGGGCAGAGCCTAACCTTGTAAGCTACCACGACGTGAGACTATAAGCCATGGCAAGTGCAAACAACTCTAATTCAGCTGGCTTAGCAGGCCAAAGCATAACCTAGTGAACTTCCACGAAGTGACACTATGGGCTATGGCAAGAACAAAAAACTCTAATTAGCCATGATGCATCTGTGTAACCCCAAATTGGTCACTGAGTTTTCCTACTTGTCAAGCTCTTTATACTGTCGACGCTTACAGGAAAGACTATTAACTGGTTTGAATCCTTGTTGCTCCCGCTTGCTTTGAAGCGAGCGTGCTTACGTAAGGTGGCGTGCGATAATATACTGACTCAAACAAGTTCCGATACATATATATATATATTTTGTTATTATGGTTACCACAAGAGCAAAAGCCCAAGATTTTCATTTTTTAAGAAAGAATAACCGTTTGTCTATGCTACAATCCAATTTGTTTTGTTGTTTTCACACACACTATGTTACAAGAATGCTTTAAACATCATAGGGGTCATCCATCGTTCTCTAAGAACAAAACATTGAAATTGTTGGATTTTGAAGTCCAACATGTTCTCTACAACGATAAATTTTCCCAAGTTGTAATATGCTACATTGCAATTGATGTTTGAGCTGTTAGACAGCAAAGCATTTGTGAAATTCAACAACTTCACGAAGAAGAATAAGAGCCACGACGTAAGCCCCTTAATGTAAAAGAGACTGTGTTTTATGGCACTTACAATAGAAACTTCATAGGAAATTAAAATCGTCAGAAGTTTTAGGAGTGTGACTTTTCTTCAGTACTTATCATCTTGCCATATGGGGACAATGATTATAAAGCAGCTCTGAAGGAGTTACAACTCAACTGTGACAGGCACAGAAAGCATGGCAGTTTTAAAATCTCTATATGTTTAATTCAAAGGGAGACAATCGGAGAGTTTCAGAAATTCAAACCTCGCCTGTAAAATCTAATTAGAAGACATTGAAAAATTTAATGTTTTTTGAGATCCACTCCAAATGACCTGTAATTTGCAGTAAAGATTTTACATATGCGCATTCGCGTTTGCATCTTACGACCCAAAACACTCCAGAAGAAAATTGCAAGATAACTCTTAAACGGAAAGATTTAGTTACAAGACTTTTAAGCGGTCGGTAGTTGAATGCCTGTTTGATGCGTCAAAAGTAGTTTATCTGTTCAACAATCACCAAGTGACTGTCAAATTTACTCAGAAGTTGGTATCGTTTCTTTTTTGAGTCAGTATAGTTTAGCTCCATTATCTAAACGTTTACATGTTGTCAACGCCTTGTAGCGCTGAAGAACGACAGTGTATCCACTGGGAAGGAACCCGACTGGTGATGCAAACAGTAAACACTGGTATCGAAAAAAAAAACAGAAAAAGGAAAGCATAACTCAGTCCCCTTGCTTCGTGCATGTTGCAAAGACCAATAATTCCAACAGTATGCTGTCTGCGTAACATGAATAAATTGCCAATGACCTACATGTAATATTTTAGTAGTATGAAAAAAACTGGGGGGGGGGGAATGACCCGGGGCCATGGGGTGATGGGTGTGGTAGGTGGCTTTTTGGGAAGTGGGGATCACGGGGACAATTGTCGCACCTGCTTTAGCTAGGTGAGATATAAGCGTCCGTTTTTCCGTCCGTCCGTCAAACCGTTCGTCCGTCCGTCCGTCCGTTCACATTTACATCGACCCTATCTTTTAAGTCCATTCAAGTGACTTTCTCTCCAAAACAAATGCATCCATGGTTCTCAAATTTCACATGCTGCATGTCCAGACTGCAGAGCTTCAGAATTGTAAAAGTCAGGTTGATCCAGTTCCCAAGATGGCTGCTGTTACTCAAAATAGCAAAAAGAATAAAAACAATTTTTATCCAGAACTACTTGGTATATTTGGCTAAGATTTTGCATGCTGCATCAGTTGGGCATTGGCTTTCAAAATTATCAAAATAAAAACAATGTAGCGGAATAAGGTCACAGTGACCTACTTGATGTTTAGAAGCTTTATTTTGCTTAAAGGCCAATATCTCAAGTAAACAAGGACAGATTATGGTCAGATTTGGTCAGAACTGTTTATTACTGGAGTTCTTTCAAATCAAGTGATTGGAAACCATCCAAGATGGCCGTAAGCCACCGTTGCTAAAAATAGCAAAAACATGAAATCGACAATTTTTCTAGAACCCCTGAATGAAATTGCATCAAATTTGTTCCAGAATGACCCTTGCATGAAGCTACTTCAAGTCTTTTCAAATTTACCATCCAAAACGGCGAAAAACATGAAAACAAGAATATCTCATAGACTACTGAATGTATTTTGACCGAATTTACATGTGTGACGAAATGATGCTTTTATTGAGTTTTGAGATATCTGAAATTTTATAATTGTTTATACTCATATTCTAAACCATTGTTTTATATATTATTTGGACCCTTTTTGATACTAATCAGTCTTTGGATCGACTGTTCAATTAAGATTCAATCAATCAATCAATTTATTCAGTGATTTTGGCCAAAGGCCCATAACACAAATATGACTATACATATATGATAATTTGAACAAGTAAACAAGTACAATACTATCTAAAATGGCTATTCATTTCTACATCCTAGTCAAATACTTTCAAGATATTCATATCGTCTTTTAAAAGCATAGTACAAATACATTGAAATATTTTTAATTATTTCGGTATCTTCACTAGCTAGCAATCTGCTAAAACTATGCAATGAAACAGTATTTCTAAATTCAGATGGTATGTAGATAGCTCTAATATCTTCATACAACTTGCAACAAAATAATACATGAAACTCGTCCTCAACAACATCTGCACAATATTTACAGACTCTTTCCTTTCTCGGCGTATTACTATATCTTCCTTTTTCTATTTCGAGCTGGTGTGAAGAGCAACGAAAAGAGGAAAGGGCGCGTCTAAAATTTCGAATTTTAACTATGTCTAAATAGTTTTCAAATTTAAAAACAGATTTGTATGTAATGTATAAACCTAGGTTTAAGTTCACTGATACAGAGTCCGTCCATGATTGTATATACATATCTTTAAGTCTCTGAAAATATAAGTTAAGGAAATGGGGTTCGTTATCAATAGTCTGTTGTTCCCATATATATCCTAGACCAACTGAGTATAAGTGTTGTCTAACTTTGCTTACCCAATTGTTGTGTCCAAATTTGTCATATTGTGTAAGCATCAAGTAAGCTTTCTTGACGTATCTACTGTCCGGCATTTTCAATATACGCAACCAATATTTTATACAACGTTTGGCGGATTCTATGTACATTGGGAATCTGCCACAATCACCATATACAGCACTATTGCTGGAGTTAATGTGTACGCACATAAAACGCTTACACGCATAAAGATGTGTACGTTCAATTGAATCAAATGTATCTATACCCCATATTTCTGCTCCGTATAGAAGGATCTGGCTAATTTTTATGTCAAACAGCTTGAAATAAACACTGGCAGGTAAAACACCAAAGTTATGCAAAGAGTTAAGCAATGAAACAAGAAAACGTTTGCTTTTGCATGCCAGCTCATCTGTCATACGTTTAAGTGAAAAATGGCATGAAAACAGTAATCCAACGTAGGTATAGTCTGTAACAACTTTTACTAGTTGATCTCCATATGTCCATTTTTCATTTCTACTTAATTTACCACCCCTTCTAAACACAACCACATTTGTTTTCTCTACATTGACTTTCAAATCCTATCGAGAGCAAAACCGATATAAAATACCTAATTCGTGTTGGAGACCAATTACCGTATCTGAAAAGAGAGCAATATCATCAGCAAACATTAATATAAACAATTCTGCAATATCCGGAGAAAACTGTATACCTCGAATACCACTATTTACCAGTTCCTTGTGTAGTTCATCAATAAACAAGGAAAAGAGTAATGGGCTCAAGACACAACCTTGCTTAAGCCCACTTGGACAGTCAAACAGATCACTCAATTCCGTTTTGTTCCGAACTCGAGCTTTGACACTATGATATATATTATGAATCATTTTAAATAACTTTCCATTTTAACCTGCCTGTTTTAGGGTAAACCATAGCTTGTTTCTATTAACACTGTCAAATGCTTATCTTAAATCTACGAACGCAACATATAGTTTTCTTAAGATTAAGAAATTACAGTATGCTTTTCTCTGGTTTCGGCACCAGTTATTGTCAGGGTCACTGAAGAGGCTTCATTAGCCGAAACTACGTAGTCTGGCCCATTTTCCTTCTTGTGAATGTATTCTCTGCCCTTGAAGGAACTCTTTAAGATTTTAATTATATGTGAAGGTGCAAAGCAGGTGCGACATAGTGTTTCGCGGAACTCCTGTTTTACATATGGGCTCTGGTCACCTATTTTGCATGTCATGCTGTTCTAAAAGGGATAAGCAAGGCATTGTAACTCTTCTTTAAACTACATCATGAAACTCTTAGGGCCGGGTAGCGCAATCGGTAGGGCACCTGACTAAGTCAGAGGTCCTGGGTTCGAATCCCGGTCTGGCCACATACTTTCGTTTCTCCTTCCGCTGATTCAAGAAGGGCAGTTGTCAGTTACTGGCGAAAGTATGTGCACTTAGTAATGGTTAACCGCATAGGAGGTCTAAGCCTGCTTTACCGTGGACGCTAAGCATCAAATCAACCAACCAACCAAAAATGAAACTCTTAAAGCTTAAAAGCCCCATTGCTGTATCATGGTAACATTCATGAAAGATCTTATCATGAGGTATCACTGCAAGGTTCTCACTGCCAACTTTAAACAAATAAAACAAGCTTAAGTTCCAAATAGAACGGGTTTGAACATTGATTTTGGTCACACTTTTGATATCATAAGCCTAACTTGAATGGTAAAAATACAATGCACAGGCATAGGGCCCATTAAATGTCCCGCTTTTGCATCTGTCGAAGGGGAATGAGAAAATGATTGGTTGGTCGGTTGCATGGTTGGTTGGTTGGTTGGTTGGTTTGGTTTGGGTTTGCAGTTGCATCAATTTCAGTTGGTTGATTTGGTTTGCAGTTGCAGTTGCATCAATTTCAGTACAACGTCATTTTGACGTTATGTGTACGCTGGTCCCTAATATTGTAGACTAAGCCCAGGAGGCACATTACGCAAAAATGACGTCACATGTCATCACGTCGCATCAACGTCAGTCCGATGCCATTTTGACTCATGTGCCCGCTGGGAGACCTGTTCAACAACATAAGTACTCAAAGTTGTTTATGTATATATACCAAGCAGCCTAAAGCGTTACCGAATTCTATTAATAAAGCAATTCATTGTCATCGTGGAGTCCTTCAGCAGCTCCCCGTGGCATCATAGAGTTGACAGAGGCCTTTTAATAATCGGAATTTTTTTTATTATCTCTAATGTGGTCCTGTAGTAGCCTTGGAGTGAACTTTAGTCCCAAGGCGGTACTTTCGCTGCGGTTGCATTTGCTTTATGTTCGGTGCTGTTTAATTTATTGTGTTCTTATTTTAACCCTTCTATAATAAAATAGAAAATAGGTAAAAATTATTGTTAAATGTTTTTCGTATAATTTGCTTAGTCTGTTGTAACCCTTCTGTGGTCTAAATTATTTAGTTCAATAAAGATAGCTGAGTTGCCACCTATTTGGGAAAGAGCTGCTGACTCGGCTTATCACTTGTAATTTATTGTTTGTTGGGATGTCTTTGTCAATCTTTCCCTTTGATGTAGGGGATAGGGTTCGGGATGTGATTCAGTCAGTTCCTGAAGTGTAGTCACTCTTCAAATTTACTCTCCACATGTGTCTTGTATTAGCCTAAATTTTCCACAATAGTGAGCAAACATGTGACTATTTAGTAGGCTAAACTGGCACCACATTCTTCCTGGCGACATGTATTAGCACATTGTTCTATAGCACAGCCTGCAAAGAGGTGCTGTAGTACATTTACCTGGTGTCATTATGGGATGTATGACATCTGGGGCTTGTACGACAGTGTGCGTTTAAGTCTTTAGGACCTTTAGCTTTTACCACCGGTTTTAATTTGTAGCAATCTCCAGAGATGATTCGTAGCAGCATTAGATGTTACCACCGCCACACGTCTATTTTTGTATAATTTATTGCAAATGCCTTTGAAGTCTTTGCTTGTAGCATACGTATATCTCATTGCATGCACTATTTCAAATCATTATAAACACTGCATAAAATCGAAACAAACTTCAGGTACCAAAGCCAAACAATTTCTGTAACGAAAACAACACAGTCTAACAATGTATATTTGTTGTAGATACTTATTGAAATGCATGAAAATGCAGTACGGGGAGAAAAACTATCTCCTTCAAATGAACGACAATAATCAGAGTAATCATAATACTTTGCGGGAGCAATTAGAGCATAGAATGTTTGCGAAAAGCTGACACGATTGACGAGTTTGTTCGAGAGATGCTGAATAATTGTTCCACAGCTTTCATGCAACCAGGAACATATAAAGCTTTCTGTTTTCAGATCAATAGTTCCAGAGGAAATGACAACAAATATAACTACAGCGATACCCTGCAAACGGTCAAAGGCAAACATTTGACAGCCACACACAAAGACTGATAACGACAGACCACTTGCGATATCGTGTTTATTTCTCTGTTAAATCATATGTTGTTGGGAAGTCGTGTTATCGTGTTTATTTCTCTGTTTAATCATATGTTGTTGGGAACTCATTAGAAATGAATCTGCAAAACAATCCTACCCAGTACCTAAACACACGTTTTTTTATGAAAGAATAAACATTTTGTTAGAATTATTAGTTACTGCTGCTCCTAACCATAGATGACTAATGACATTAACATTGTACGTCTGATCATGGACGTATGAGACATTACAAAGTCCCTGGTCGGATATGTTTATATATATATTACAGGTAAACGCATATTTTTGTCCATATTTAAACTCCATAACTGTTCGAAATAACGAAAAACATCATTAAAATAAATGTCAAACAATTTCTCATTTTATGACTTTGTGACTGTGACCTTTGTTGGCATTTTCATTTATATTTCAACCAATAAATTTACTTCTGTATACACGAAGCGCAATCTACAGCTTGCTCGTAACAGAAATAGTTTATTTCTGAAAACTATATACTCTTATATGAACAAAAGTGCTACCTGCAAACTATTAAAACATTTCTAAACAATTTTCCAACTTGTAGATAGAAAGGAAACAATTTACAAATGTATATGCACATGGAAAACACATACTCTGTTTCTGTTTATTTACTCAATCTAGCAACAATAAAGTCCAAAGCTAACAACTTGTTTTTGGTAACGTAAACAACATTAGTTGATTCATCTGCAGTTCAGTGTATATGTTTATTTGCTCATGCATTTGCAGTCCTTGGATATCCGCATATAAGCACCATTTCAAAAAATAATTATTACTATTAAATAGGTTAGATTTTTGGTAAAATTGTAAGCAATTTCTATTGTAAACTACTCTATCTAATGAGGCTAACTGATTCGTTGTAAAAGTTTTCTTAAGGTTTATGCATTGGAAACAAATGTTTGAATTATTAGTTAAAACTTGAGAAAAATATTGCATTATATTTTGCCACCGTTTGAAAGCCAACACGCTAGTGCATCTTTTTATAAACATCCGTATTCCTGGCCCGAGGGCATTAAGAAATTCAAAATTGCTGCGATCATTCTACTCAGTGTTTCGGACAAGTGTCCAAAATGGTCGTTGTAGTCAATGCAAAGTGCATGGCAAAAAAATCAACGAACAACAGATACTTTGAGCAATAGGTTCCATGAAGATTAATAAATATCTTCAAGAGTTCTTTCGAGAGCAGAGAACACATTCGAAAGAAGAAACATGGGCATTAAGTCGAAGTTTTGGCTATTCAAGCCTCGTAAGTAATCCTGACAACATCTGGCGATGAAAGTCAGAGAAAAGCATACTGTAATTTCTAAACTTTAATAAGGCACTTGGTGGAAAGACTGATAAATGCCGAAAGAAGTCCAAAAGCTTACAAGCTTGTCAATCGAAAATTTCTTGTTTTCTCAGAATATAAAAAAGACAAAAATATATAATCTGTTCTATGGATGATGTACGTGGAGACGTTTTACGGCCGCCACACGGCACAACACCAGCTGCAGTAAAGTCAAATAAAAATTTTAAAGAGTTTCTTTCAAGAGCAGAAAACACATTCGAAAGAAGGAATATTCATGTACTAACCTGCAGTTCTTGATTACTGAAAGCTTGAGATGCATGTTTTCGTTAACACTTATTTACTCTCCATTTTGGCATCGCAGGAATGTTAACAGCATCGCCTGAGCCCTGTGTCACGTTATGACGTAAGAGTCTAAAGGCATGGTGACCTCAAATAAGTATACATATGTAGTGCACCTCCAATTTTTGTAATTGACCGAAAGGGGAGAGGCAAGTTTGCACGGCGGTTGTTTCAGTGACACCGGGAGGAGCATATTGAAATTTGCATACCCGTGCATCAACAGCGCGTGAAATCCCTTGTTGATACTTGACCTTTCGCCGGTTGATGCACGGCTGTAAAAACCGTGCTACATTGCTTTTTATGCAATAACGTTTGATAAAAAACAAACTACTTCTTTATGTCAGGGACAACACTTTCTCCATTGTAAAATTAATATCTTAAAGAGTTCCTTTAAGAGCAGAGAACCTATTTAGAATAAAAAAAACATGGACCAGACTACGTACTTTGGGCTCATAAGGTCTCTTCAGTGACCCTGACAATATCTGGTGACGAAACCAGAGAAACCATGATACTATAATTTTTTAATTTTAATTGGGCAGTCAATTTAAAGACTGCTTAGTATCAAAAAGGATCCAAATAATGTAAAAGACGATGATCTAGAATACAATCTAAAAGAATTTTAAACTTCAGATTCCTCAAAACCTATCCTGTAATCTCAAAAGACAAAAACAAATATAAGTAAGTCTTTGGGGGAACTTTTTCGTCCCTCGGTGGCAAGTAACTCCAGACTGAATAATCCGACAGGGTCCAAATTCAGATTTAACCGAGATTTTACGCTTATCCTGAATACCTACAAGTTTGAAGAAATTGCGATCTTAACTAAAGGCCCTACGGCTCAGACAAGGTCAAATAGTTATATGTTACTCAAGGGCAAGTAACTCTATGATGAATCGTACAATATGGCCAAATTTCGAACTCGTTCAACATTTTATGCCTGTCAAGTGTGATCAAGAGTTGATATTGATCACAAATATGGGCATTTTAACACTCAGTGTCAGGTTAGTATTACAATTTGTACAATATGGCTGAATTTTGAATTTGTCCGTCATTTTCGACTGTCATCGTTATCTGCAAGTTTTATCAAGTTTCGATAGAAATACAGTTGCTGTGCCTAGGACATCATTTTACCCATTATAAGTATATGGGAAAATTTTTCATCGCTCAAGGGCAAGTCACTCTGAAGTGAATGATCCCGACCTGGCCCAAATTTGGAACCATTCAATATTTTATGCCTGTCTTGGATACATGCTTTTTAACATCAGTTCTCTGTAAAAACAAAAATTCTTCAATGAAGCTGTTCCACGCACCATCTCAGAATTGACTGGAATTTCACACAATGGCCCTTACCACTCAGGTGTAAGAAAATAAACTTTCAAACTTTGACATCTACTTTCGTTGCCATGGTAACCGTCAGTGTCGATATCAGCGAAAGTTGAACTTAAATACTTGTGATTTATATTAAAATAGCATTTTTTACACTTAAACAATCGTAATAAGCAACTGAAGGAAACGAAAAACAATTAAACCTATAAACTATTCAAGTTTTATTAAACAGATTTCACAACAGACTTTAAAATAAACCAATGTTTGCAGCAGTACCTTCGTTGTGCACTATACATACTCTGGCAAAGTTCATTAAAAGTGAAAAATGCAAAAAAATGACTATATATCAAGAGGTATAAAAAATTGCACCCTGCTACGAATAACTTATAGAGCTACTATTGAATTAACTCAGTATCATGATTGCAACTATGAAAAAACTGAGTGGAGTAAGAGAATCTTCTTGGAAAAATAAGCATACTAAATTTGCACCGTTAAAAAATTTAAAAAAATGGTTCTGAGGATGTAAGCAAACATTTTGTCTCAATGTTAGAATTGTAGTTAGTAAAACATATATTGCTGCAATAATTTATGAATACAGGTAATTTTTTATTGAATCTATTTTAAAAGATTCCTTGTCCCAAAAGGAAATGCATATTTTATGTGTTCTAAGAGGAAAATATGGTGACAACAGAGAGAAGGGGAAATAAACCAAAGCAAAATATTAACTGTAAAAAGGAAGACTCCTTAGTAAATGACTTAGACTGTGTAAATATCAATTCAGCATTATGGTGAACTCAACTTAATTTAAAATTCATCAATGTGTGTGAGACTTAAGGGCAATAACTCTGCATTTTTAAAGAAAAAGCGAACAAATTAGAAAACGCATGAAAATGAACTCAACAATCAAGAAAGTGCAACTAATTTCTCACAGCGCTAAATAATCGCTGAACTTATTTCATCGATGAAATTTCCAATATTCATTGAAAAATTTAACAACATGTGTGGAACTAAAGGGAGATAATTCTTCATTTTCATATGAAAATGCCTTGAAATCTGTATTTTCCAAGAAAATCTTCTCAGTGTTGAATAAAGTCTAGCTTTTAACTCACAGGGCATACTAAAATCTGAACTTCATTCATTGATGGTGTTTTCAGGAAACAATTAACATGTTAACAATTACTGGTGAATTTAAAGGGAAATAACTCTCCATTTTCGTATGAAAATGGAATGAACGCTGTTTAGAAAAGCAATTGGATGTACTCCATGTTGAAGGATGTGTAGCTGTTTTCTCACAGAGCTAAATAAATATTGGCCTTAGTTCAGTATATGACACTGCCAACGCTTCATTAACAAGTTAACGATATTTGTGAATCAAAGGGCAATAACTCTTCATTTTCATATGAAAATGCAAAGAAATCTATAGAGAAAAGCAAAAAAAAAAAGAAGAAATAATCCATGTTAAAAACCGTATAGTTATTTTTCCATAGAGCAATATAAATGTAGAATAACTGATGACATTTCCGTATTTGTTTATCACTTCAATAATATATTAAAAATGTTTGTGCAAGCTATATGAAAAGAACAAAAACAATAATTAACTGATTGATTGATCTGTTGCTTTACGTCCACGGTATACAGCTATGGTCATGTCGGGACGTTCAGTTAACCTAACCACACTATTCCTGGGGAGGCTTAGACCTCTTAAGTGGTTAACCAGTACTAAGTGCACATATTTTCGCCAGTAACTGACAGCTGCCCTTCTTGAATAAGCAGAAGGAGAAACATGTGGCCAGACCGGATATCGAACCCAGGGTCTCTGACTTATAAGTCAGGTGCCCTACTGACTGCGCTTCGCTGCCCGGCCCAAAAAATGAAACTGTACTCCATAGTTAAGAATAGCAACTGTTTTCTCAGAGTGAAAAATAATGCTGAACTATTTACAGTTTCCAATACTTTTCTTAGCAATATTTGTAGAGCTAAATGTTTATCTATGTCTACCGGTATATGGAATTGCTTAAGTACATTTCCCGGAAATATATTCTAGGTTACAGAATGTTGAATTATTTTCTCAAACTACACAATACATGCTGAAAGTACTTCACAGATAAGTATGTCTCCCCATTCTCAGCGAGGAGACATTGGTTTTCAAATAGTTGTCTGTCCATCTGTCTTTGTACAAATATAAAATATCATCAGACGATGTGCAGAGAAAAAGAACCATAACTACATTTCCATTTTTTGATAAAATTTGTCCCTTGTTAACTTTGAATTCTACAAATCTTTTAGCTTTCACAAACAGCTTGGTATACCTTAGCAACCATTAAAAGTTGATGCTTATCGACTAAAAAATGCACCATTATAACCACAAAAATCTAGAAAAAAAAATTTTGTTTATATCCCAAAGCCAGCACTAAAATTGTTGATCTCAATACATGTGGTGGGTTTCATATCACTTTGCTTTTATTATCAGCCTTCCATGGTTGAAATACTACTGAAAAGTCCGTAAAACCGTAAATGTTGGCCTTACTTTAGAAATGACACTGCCATTTTTGTTGTACCTTGCAGATCAGATACCATGTGACTGCTTACAACATATTTGCAAATAGCACTCACCGCATATATGTAAATAGCTTGTCAGTGAAGCTCTCTAAAATATGCAGACAATAAGGTTGCATGATAAGGTCACTTTAGGTCATTTTTGATTGCAGCCTAAAGATCATGCTGTATTGTGGGTATCTAATGGCTGTTTTTCCATGTCTGAGTCAATGACTAGGCTGTCTATGCCCATGGTCATCGGTGTATAAATAATAAGGAAGCTATGATGTGATGCATATCTACAAGAGGGAATCAATGCACACTATTGCTAGTATATCAAGGGATAAATTGTACATGTGTCATTTATTCACAAAACATTTAAAGTGAATGGGTACACTCTCAGGAGCAGCAACTCTGTCATTTTTATGTTTGCCTCCTTTCTAACATTTATGGGTGCCAACTCTTAGGGAGGTGTACCCATACACTGTAATTTCATATTTGATCAAAATCAACATGGAACATACAGGTATACCTAATAAAATACACCACATGAAATAAGTAACAGTGCATCACAGCAAGTGATTCTGAAGTTCAAACTCACTATCTGCAAATATGTTTTTAGCGTCTTTCATAGAAACTCATACATTTCTTAGCGCTTTTCACCAAGTCCTTTTTCTGGTTGGTACTTGTGACATTCAGTAGGATTGTTAATTTTCTCACTCAATACAAGTTTATTTTTCATCTATTTATTTAGTTAGGCTTTGAGAAGTTAATGCTTTAATCCATCTCCCAGAAAATGTCTACTCAAAAATACAGTGACTGAATCTTGGACTTTAAACGGCGGTCCCATCTCCATATGACCTAATATTGATGGGACAATATACCCGAGTTCATTCACTGGCTCGACTGAAGTTTGGCACTTAAGATTGAAGTTTAGGACTTCTTCCTCTGGATGGAACCTATCATCTGATTCTGTTTGCACAAAAAGATCAGCAGGCTTCTATTCTGCAAAAACATTTAAAGAACTTTAAACCGCTTTTAAATTCAAACTGCTTATACAGAACTTATGATATAATAAAGTTTATGCAAATTTAAAA
The DNA here is from genome assembly GCA_963989385.1 of Ctena decussata. Lineage (NCBI taxonomy): Eukaryota > Metazoa > Mollusca > Bivalvia > Lucinida > Lucinidae > Ctena > Ctena decussata. The sequence continues at coordinate 2,172,380 of OZ022504.1, read as the reverse complement.
AAAACTGCATAAAAACATTTACAGCACTTTCCATTATATTTGAAGATTGCATTTGTTCTTGTACACCAATTGCATACTTATGCAGACTCAATTTTACAAATAGTTCTGTTTGCTATTATTAACAGAATGTCACCAGATGCTGTATACACCTAGCATATGTGGACAAGCTTTTTCCCATTGTGAGTCAATGGAAGGTTTAAAGGGCTATAACTATGTTGCGAATTGTCCAGTTTCGCTCAAATGCAAACTAGTCTCAGACGTTAAAGCCACAATAATGCTTAGCAGTTTAAGATGTGTCATTGAGAAATGTAGCAAGCAGACAACATTGTCCAATTCATGGCCAACAGTCAAGGGCATGTCATCTAATGGTGTTTGTTTGTATGCATTTGATTATCGTGATTGTTCAACTTCTGTAGTTTACAATCCATAGAAGTTTTATGAGAACAGCGAAGGCTCTGATCTGGCTGTGAGTATGCAAAGGCAGATCAGTGATCTGAACGTAAAGGAAATAAATAAACCATTCTTCAGATCTAGCAAGGGCCGACAACTAATGGACTTGAATGGTCAGATTAATAGCCCTTAGTCACAATATGTAACCTTTGATGTTAAACATATCAATGAGCACCAATAATCTGAGACTGATATCAGTGCCTCACTCATTAACTCCTTGAGTTGACAGACATACCAAGAACGCAAAAGCAAGTCTCATGATATGGCAGTCTCCACCATTTATTGTTCACTAAGCAAGGAACAATAACTGGTGATAATGGTCCATTATTAACCTTCGATGAGATCCTGCTCATTAACTGCAGCCCTCAATGCCTTCAGTGAATCAATAACTACATGTAGATCTTGCTTGTTAGCATAAGCATAGACCAGAGGTCTGTTTTCTTTCTATTATACTCTCTTGTAGGCCAACCAAAAGACATCATGATCTCCGTACTGGCTGTCCCTAGTTTGGTAACACAATAGCAGTTAGCCATCTCTGGTACAGTCTGTGTATAAGTATTAAGCAACCACCATCTCCGGTACAGTCTGTGTAGAAGTATTAAGTAACCATCATCTCTGGTACAGACTGTGTATGAGCATTGAGCAACCACCATCTCCGGTACAGTCTGTGTATAAGTAACCGATCAAAGAGTCTCCTTCCTGCTTATTGGACACAAAAAGCAACATAAATCTTCAAATCATTTGCGAATCAGCACAGTCAAAACCAGGCCCCGAGGTTATAAAACTTGAGTACATTCTCAAACTCAAAATAAAGCAAACTGATTGCCCCTTTCCGAGCACATGCATGCTCGGAAGCAGCCAATCAGTGTGGTTTACTTTGAGTTTGAGATTATACTCAAGTTTTGTAACCTCGGACCAAGATCTTTAGCCTGGCTCTTGCAGACCAATACCTATACAATATATAAGCAGTTTTACGTAAACCCCATCATACAGATCCATGATCTTCTGTTTATATAATCAAAATAAATATTAAACACTTTACTTGAATAAGAAGAAAGCAATACTAATGATTGATTTATTCTAGAGCACCTGGTCTCATTAACTGGGTACCAGTTCAAAGAATGTCCATATTTTTCTATTCTACCAGCTTTGCCAGACTAAACCAGACTAGCCTTACAATGTCAAATGTAAATTTTAACAAGAGGGCCATGATATCCCTGGATCGCTCACCTCAGTATCCTGTGAACTTAACCTCAGAGTCGTCCATATGTACGAGTTCACAAAGATTCAATGGGAAATAAAACCGTTATTGTGCACCTAAGGTTTTTCTAAAATTTAACCTAATGACCTAGTTTTTGACCCCATATGACCCAGTTTCAAACCTGGTCTAGATTTCTTAAATATAAATGTTCTGATAAAGTTTCATTTATATCGGATTAAAACTGTGCCCTCTAGAATATACACAATGTACTTCTTAGGTTTGACCTAGTGACCTAGTTTTTGATCCAACATGACCCAGTTGCATCCTTGGTCTAAATTTGTTGGAGAATACAATTTTGACAGTATCATGAAGATTGGAACAAAACTATGCCCTCTAGAGCGTTCACATGGTTTTTCTAAGATCTGACCTAGTGACCTAGTTTTTGACCTGACATAGCCCACTTTCAAATTTGGTCTAGATTTCATAAAGATAAACATTCTGACAAAGTTTCGTGAAGATTGGATCATACCTGAGCCCTCTAAAGTGTATACAATGTTTCTCGAAGATTAACCTAGTGACCTATTTTTGACCCTAAATAACTCAGTTTAAAGTGTGGCCTAGATTGTATAAGGATAAACATTCTGAAAAAGTTTCATGAAGATTGGATCATAACTGTGCTCTCTACAGTATACGCAATGTTTTTTCTAAGATTTGACCCAGTAACCTAGTTTTTAATCCTACATGACCCCGTTTCAAATTTGGGCTAGATTTCATTAAGATAAACATTCTGACAAAACGTCATGATAATTGGATCAAAACTGTGCCCTCTGTGACATTCTAAGACTCATTTCTCTTTATAGCTCTGGTGGCCATTTTGTTCAGAGGAGTGGAACAGTTTTAGCAATTTTGGTTCAGGGCCATGAGTCAAACATTTTTATGAAATCCATTGGCTTCATACGAGATGCCATTTAAAGTTTTTTTTTATATTTTTAGATTTTATTTTAGAGTCAAACATTTCTGTGAAATTAATTTTGAAATTGAACCAATGGCTTCAGAAGAGATGTCATTTTTAAGTTGTTTTTTCTATTTTCAGCTCTGGTAACCATTTTGTTCGGCGGAGCGGAACCATTTTAGCAATTTTGGTTCAGGGCTATAACAGAAACATCAGTTGGAATTATTTTGCAATTGGCTGACTGGTCTAGGAGGAGATGTCGTTTAAAGAAAGTGTTGATGGACGGACAGACGGATGGATGGACGACGGACAAATATAGATCACAATAGCTCACCTTCAGCACTTCGTGCTCAGGTGAACTAAAAACGACAGTCTCAGTGAGACCTGACATGTCTACAGAGCCCTATATTATATGGAGCTGTGCATTTAATGCGTCCCCAAAAATACATAAATAATTATGCATATCGTATGAAAGGAACCATAATTTATGAAAGCAAAGGTGAAAGGTTTTCTGTAGTCTTGTGGTCGTAGGAAAAGTAGACTGTTAGAGCCCCACTGTATCTCAGGCACAGCATATACTATGAAAAAGAAATAGCCCAACCCTTTCCTTTTGCTGCCTCAAGGTAAGTGCATACAAAAAATAAGGCAATGGCCTACTGACTTTGCAGTAGGTGCGGGCTGGAGTTGTTTTGAAATGTTTTCTCTTGTCTATCATTTCTCATTTCCTCCTCCATCTCTCTGGGAGATAGCCCAATATAGACAGACATACTGCCTGAAAGGGCAGTTAAACTCATAACAACCAACAAACCAATGCATACAGAAGTAATCATATCATGTTGCACATTTTTGCAAACATATCAGTTTCCTTATTTCACTTTAAAGATTCTTACTGCAAATGAAAAACAGTGAAGTCTGGTAAGACTCAACAAATGTGCAGTCAGCTGGCTGATCTAAGTCGTCAGGTTCCTTTAAATCTGTAATGTAATGCCATTTAAAGTTTACCTAACAGGAGATATTTGAAAAGTAGATATTCCTCAGGCATATTTCAAGTTTCTCTGCTCTCACAGGCATGTTGTTATAGTGGCACAAATAGCATATGTCTATGACATTTGGATTCATTTCTTTCATTCTCAAAAGTACATTGTTATTTCTGCCCATCATCAAATTAACCTTTCACTGGCATAATCAACTATATTTTCTTCATATGTTTCAGTCACTTAAAATAGAGAAAAAGGAGAACAGGAGATAAAAGGTGAAAGGATTCACTGAAATTATATCATATCACTGCTATCTCATGATTCATTGAAATTGTATCGTTTCACTACTTTCACAATACTTTTCTGGTGCTATTCATATATTGTCGAAAAACAAATGATATACTTGACAGGTTTCTTTGGAAGGTTTTGTGAAATTCATAGCTTGGCAAATTTAAGGTGTATAAATACACTTTCATATGAAGCAATGAAGCAATCTAAACCATTTTCTTTTTTCCTCTCAATTGTGCCAAGTCTTAAAGGAAAGAATTGCACCCCACTCCTCCCCAGACCATTTTTTTTCCATTATGAGTAGACCCTATTTTGAAAGGGTGTCTTTATTCAGGAAAGCAAAGAGGACATCACAAAAGTTGTTTCCCCTTTGTAAAAATGGCAGAATACATCATTGTATACCCATACACCATAAATAGTTCGATTGTCCAAGATGGATTGTGTTTATTTCTTAAACACAATTTTAGAATAAACAGTGTATTGTTGCGAAATGGGTACTCTCATATTAGAAAAAAATATTAATAATGCAGTGCCCATTTTGCAACGATACACCATGTAAACTGTTTGTTGAAAAAAATATGAAGTGTGTGTCGATAACAGTAACTGCCCCTTGTCGATAATACCCTCCATGGGCAATTAGCTATACAGAATTTGATAATGTTAATGGGAGAGTTCTTGAACATTATTTTCCCCAGCTGCTAGTAGCCCAGCACTGGGCTGAAAAATACCCAGAAACAAGTTTCAGTTTCCTTTTTTTTAATCAGAAACTTGTTTCAGTAATAATTTCGGGCTTGAGCTGGACTGCAGCTGCTAGCAGCTACTGAGCCTCGTTTACTTACATAAGCCAACTGGAAGAACACCACCACTAACATTATTGATGATTTACATTGTCTCTTCTGTGATTTTTCTGTGTCTACGAGGCACTTGCCTTCCTTGTGTATGACTTAATTGACAAATATCGAGGGACAGCACATATTCTTTGTCTTATTGTTGGCCTTAATGTTTTGATCAAGGCTATTCTGATGTGCTTTACATATAACAAAATTCCTGGTCACAAGACCGAAACGAAAGTGGTTAGAGAGAGTGGCAGGTTTACGTGTGGTTTTACTGTAATTTTCTTACACGTGAGAATTACCGTTTTATATGTCAGAGGAACCTAATACACATTTCTTGTTTGTTTTGATAAGCTAAAATTAGATCCTAATCTGGGGATATCAGAAGCCTGCAGTCAGAAAAAAGGCAATTTTTTCGTGACGTAGGTTGTGGATTCGAACACCACCTTTTTTTAAAAAAAAAGCCAGATAAAGCAACATTATTTTGAACAAAACCAAGCTTTTTATTAATATTGTGCAAAACATCTAGGCCATCTATCCATAAGAAAGTATTACAAAACAACTGGTATTACGAATTACCAAGAACTTCTGTAAGCATTAGTGTAATGGAACTGAATAGAATTAGTCAGCGATCATGACTCAATTCAGAAAATGGAAATTATGAAATGTTCTTGACAATCTACACTAAAGCTAATAAATGTAGCTTAAAGTGATATGATTTTCTCACCATCTGATTTTAAAATAAGCTGTGGACTTGGAAATTCAGCTCCTCGATCAGGATTTTTGCATTTTGACTATGTAAGCAACACGGTGCATAACCATATTGGACGTTATCTGTGAAAACTGGACTCTATCTGTGTATTTCGAAGTCTATTTGCGTTATTTTAGGATTCTATCCGTCCAAAATGGAAAATGAGGTAAGGGTGGGTGTTAATAAACTCCAATGTAATTGTTAACAACACATTTTCGTATGGGGCATAAGGTGCACGGAACATCAGACATCCGTGTCTTCCAGTACCTATAGCTGTTATGCATAATTCGTATTTACTTTCGAGTCTACAAACTGGAATGAAGGTCAAGATTTGACAATTTTGAAGAGTGTGCCCACCTTGCACGCCCATCAGTTGCGAACGCAATGGATTTGGTTGGTTGATTTAATGCTTAACGTCCACGGTAAACAACTAAGGTCATGTCGGGACGGTCAGTTAACCTAGCCACACTATTTCTGGGCAGGCTTAGACCTCCTAAGCGGTTAACCAGTACTAAGTGCACATACTTTCGCCAGTAACTGACAACTGCCCTTCTTGAATCAGCGGCAGGAGAAACAAAAGTATGTGGCCAGACTGGGATTCGAACCCAGGACCTCTGACTTACAAGTCAGGTGCCCTACCGATTGCGCTACCCGGCCCGGCTAACGCAATGGAAAGAAAACAGATTGGTTGGATAAGTTTGACCGTAATGAATGAATTAAAATTTTTGTAAGGCTCTGAGTTGAAAGAATATCTCCTTTTTGAAGAAAATCGGATTTGTTTACCTTTTACAATGGAACCGGATGTTATATGCGCCTGGCACCAGACTCTATCAGCGGCTAATCGTGCTTCACGCAGGACTCTATCTGCCAATATCATCGGAAACTATCTGTGCTTCAGAAGCATGGACCTATATTTGTCTAGTGATCCGAAAATTGTATCAACACGAGGCAGATTTCTATTTAGATATCGTGCATGATTGATTCCTCTTCTTGCACACATTTTTAAACTTTTTAGAGGGTTTTGGTGACCTCAAAGCCGAAGAAATGAATCAACGTGTCAATACGCGCGTATACATATTTTTTTCAGCTGCAGATATAAGTCATGCTGAAAGTCAACTTGAATAGGCTTAAACCACAAGCCGAAGAGATGAGCGCTGAGGAACAGGCTGGGCTCCGAGCGGGAAGGAGCACCACAGAACAGATCTTCAGCTTTAGAGTCCTGTGTGAAAAGTATTTCCAACATCAGCAGAATCTATGCCGTGTCTTCATTTGACAGGGTATGGCATGCAACCTTATGGGCCACAATGCGGAGGTGCAATGTCGGTGCAGATCCAGTTCGCATCATTGAGCAGCTGTACAACAAGGCTACAGGTGCAGTCCTGATCAATGGCAGCACAGGAGAATGGTTCAGAACAACAGTTGGAGTAAGACAAGGATGTCTTCCGTCACCCACCCTCTTCAACATTTTTCTCGAACGGATCATGTCTGATACTCTGGACGAATGTGGCGTGGGTGGCATGGGCGGCAGAGACATTGCCAATATGCGGTTTACCGATGACATAGACGCTCTAGCTGAGGAAGAGCAGGAACTAGAGGCTGTAGTTGAAAAAAGTCTCGATCAAACCTGCACAAGGTGTAAGATGGAGATCAGTGCTGAGAGGACCAACTGATGACGAACAGCGCTGGTGGCATCCAGACGGAGATCAAGGTAAAAGGGCAGATGCTGTGTACTGTAAGCAGCTTCAAATGTCTTGGGTCAGTTGTCTTAGAAGATGGCTCAAAACAGGAGGTTCTCTCAAGGATTGCACAAGCCACTTCAGCACTTACCAAGCTGAAACCTATTTGGAGATAGTGGCATGTCTCTTGGCTCAAGGGTGAGACTTACGCGCTCCCTTGTCATTTTCATATTTATGTATGTCTGTGAATCGTGGGCCTTGACAGCAGTGTTAGAGAAAAGAACGCAGGCCTTTGAAATGAGATGCTACCCAAGGTTACTGAACATTTCCTACAATGACCATATAACCAATGAGGAGGTTCGCAGGAAGTTCCAAGCAGCCATTGGAGAATATGATGGGCTTCTGACGCTGGTCGGGAGGCGGGGGCTGGGGTGGTTTGGCCACGTCTCAAAGTCTTCGAGTTTAGAAAAGAGAATTCTTCAGGGCACAGTGAAAGGGTAGGGGGGGGGAGGGGGTGGACGGAGGAGGAGGTGGGAAGACAATATCAAGGAGTGGACAGGAATGGATTTTGCCAGCTCGGCTAGGGCAGCTGAAGACGGGACAAGGTGGAAAGGGATTGTTTCGAAGTCATCTGTGGTGCACCAACAGCCTAGTAAGCTTATGGGATAGAATAGAATAGTTATAAGTACAAACGGAGGTGGACACCTAGAGTTGCGGTTTATTATTAACAACATTTATAGGTTGGTGTAACTACATGCATGATATTAGGTCAAAGAAACCCATAAATGGAGAGAGCACCATCAACTTCCTTTACATCCTTTGAGTGAACCGTTGTGGGTGACATGGCCTCATTTTGGCCACAGGTTCAAAGCGATGATTTGTCACACCTGTATTACTCCCATACCACCCCTACATCACGAAAATACATTATACAGTCCAAAATATATTTGAAAACTATTTTTCCATCAAAATATGACATATTTCATTTTGTATATTTTTTCAAACATACTAATTTGTATCTTATAGAAAGGTGTTCAACTCGAGCTGCAATCAGGTAGGCCACGATCTGATAGACCATGTTCACTGCATCAAAAATCTGCACCAGAGTAGTATTAGTTATGATTTGTAAATGAACAGCTCTGGCGCAGATATTGTTGAAGTTGAATACCTTTCTATAAGATACACATTAGTGTGTTTGGAAAAAATACAAAATGAAAAATAAGTCATATTTTGATGGCGAAAAAAATGTTTTCACATGTATTTCTGGGCTGTCTATTGTTTAATTTTATGGGGTTTTTTCTTGGTGGAGGGAGTGGGGTGGGATAGGTGTGACAAATCACCGCATCTTTGACCTGTGATTTTAGCAATCTACTGTGGACACGAATTGAGCATGCGCCGCAGGACTTTTTTCAAATTCGGGACTTAGACTTCGCCGTTTTGGCTGATGCAACCACAAGTTTGATCTTTTACGACGTTTTTGGCTGAAAAAAAAAGAAAACATACATCACAAGTAAGGTCCGCTACTCACAAGTATAGTCCGTTGCCTTGAGGACAACATCTGCCCGTTGGCATAAAATTACATTATTTCGAAGACACAAATAGAATCAGGAACATAGAAAATAACGGGTGGTGTCCTTTAAACATTGATATTAACGTAAAGATTTTATTTATGCACCTAACGACATGTGTAAATTATCAAGAACATAATTATCTTCGTAAATTAAGGACAAAATTTATTACCAACAAATAAAAACACTGAGTTTTTCCTTGTTTTCATGGTCCATGTACGCTCCTGCACTATCACGCTGCAATTGATTTCGCTGATGACAAGCACTGAACTTCGCTAGCTGAATAATATCAACGGAAATATTAGGAAAAATATGGTATGTGTTCCGTGTAGCATAGCAAGGTTAAAGTCAAGTTACTTCGCGTTGTGTTTCTTTAAAGTATTTTAAAGTTTTAAATTAACAAAGATTTATTAATTTCATATTTTATTTTTAAATGCAAAAAATGAGTTTCAGTATAAAGCAAGACTGAACTAAATGATGACCAAAACTAAACTCCAATACTGAACTGAACTGAACTGATGAGTCTGGAAAGCTCTGGGTATATATAGGCTTTGTCACATTCCACAACATTCCAATACATCTCATAACGCAAAAACACCCCACCTGTTATTTGTACAAAACATCAATCATGTTACTTTTATTTAATATTGTTTAAATATCAAGTCAATCATTAGGGTAGAATAACATTCTTTTAAAATGTCGAAGCACTCTGTGAGTGACAATAATGATAACATGTACTAGGGTTTCTGATGAAATATTAAACAAAAGACCCTAATGATTGACAAGTATGTAAACTGAACTTAAAATATTCCTAACACCTGCCAAACATCTGTGGAACAGCGCAGAATCATCTGACCTTTAAAAGTTGACCAAAACTCATATGACATTTGTCATCAAGTTCCAAAGGCCTGATGTTTACTTTCACTTGAACAGTGTCCAATTGATTTGAATGGACTCCAAAAATAATAAACTCATGTATTTATCAAAGTATGCAAACTTATAACTGTTCCTAAACCTACTATTTAAAAGTATACACTTTCATACTATCAATCAAGGCAATTAAGTTGATTATTTTAATTAATTAAGAAGTACATGTATACATGTCAGGGGGGCACTATGTAACACACCTCCCCTTTCTAAGAAATTTATTAATTTCTCAAATTAATAAATTTATAAATGACAGGATACATGTACTTAACAATCATAATACCCAGCTGACCAGAGCTCATTTAATCAACATATATTACAATACAATAAACACTTCATGAATTTAACAACATTTCAATATATGAAAAGACATGTTACTAAACTGATATTAAGCTCATTTTAAAGTCACAGTTTTTATGTTTTACTGTTCACAGTACTTCTAGTCTCTTGTGATATAAACAATAGTTGGCACTTAGCACTGAAAATAATAGCAGATTTAAAAACAGAGGATATTAACACATTATATACAATTTTGATAAATTATAATTCAAGTCAGAATATGTCCTTCTTTTCAACTGTCACCTCACTGTCGCTCGTTGTTCACTTGTGTGGGCTTGGATGGAATCGGGATGATAGGTACCCGATCTCTTGGTCAAAATACGCCATCATTCTGCTGCTCGATGGTGTGTTTGTTAATAACCATGACAACAGGATATACTGCTGTTGTATTGTGTCCATATTCTTCTTTCATGATCTCAATGTCACTAATAGTTGTCTGCAAATAGAATGTTTTATCTACATAGTAGATAATATTTAAGAAATCAGTTCTTATCATCTTCAACCGTGCATGGCAAATACTTCGTTCTAACTTAAATTATATCTATCTTCACCTCTGCACACCTTTAGGGTGTACATGAGGACTTTGTATTACCCTTAACACTAATATCTTCACCTCTGCATACCTTTAGGGTATACAGAGGACTTAATTATTAAGCAATTACAATTAAAGTACATTTATGATGATTATATACAAATGAAGGTGCCAATAGTTCCATGGACCACTATTGACTTTTCTTTTGGTCACTTCTGACCCATGCCATTGTGGCATCCGTCTGTCTGAGGGGATAAGATTGTCCCTCCGAAATGTGACTGATATTTCCACTGGGTCGTGCAACAGAAATCAACTCAATATCTTCTCCAACAACATTCGAAGGTATTGGTTTCATTACTGTGATCCCATGGTCATGCAAATTAGCTAACCCCTTACATTTAATGTGGCTGAATCCTTTTTTTATGCAAATAATAGTCATGATGACTACAATTATTATAATAATAACAATTATGGTAGTAGCAAATGTCCAAGTCGGTTTATCTTCAACATTAATCTTTTTATAAGCGTGCATCTCGCGCAGAAAACCTTGCATTGGAATCTTTTTAAGTTCTGTCAAACGTGGTGGGAGTTTAATTGGTGACAATTTTTCAAAGTTTGTTTTGGAGTCTTGCTAAATCTCAAATTGGGAAATATTGCGCAATTTCAAAAGAGATTGTAAAGGATCTGACCTTCCAAAAGTGCTTCGTTTGTCAAAGTACTCAGATAACTGTAAATATTTATTGGAAGCCTTGCATGTATTGTTTAATGTTACAATCCCAAATGGTAGTTTGACTTCAATATCTGAGGGTTCAGCAATGTTTGACTGACAACTAACTGTAAACTTCAAGTGTGAATTTGTTGTTATAATCCAATTACCCGATGATAAATATTTTGTCATTGGCAATTTTGCATTTAAAATGACAGTTTGTTTACATAGTTAATGTCATCCCGAGCTTGCATAAACAAAGCCATGACACATAATTTGTGTAAGCTTGTTTGGTAAAGTGCTGTTTCAGGGTCACAAAATTATGTATGATGACTATTGCAAACATGATAACTATTTTCAGATAACAATGAGAACTTTGTTTTATCCTGTGATACCATAAACGTGTCAGTTTCTAATTCATATTTAACTAAATAGGGACTTGTAGTTTCATTTTTGAGAGAACTATGCAATGGTAATGGTAGGTTATGTATTTTATAAACTTCATATTTTTCTTTTGTGTTAATTAAGGGAATTTTCAGTACAACTCTGATTTCATCATCTTCCATGTAAGTTACACATGTAAGCGTCTTATAAAAATACCAAAAAGCAGTTATAGGACTTTTTGGTAACTAAAAGTTATTTGGTAATTTTGATTTTATCTCTACAAGTAATGATCTTAGATTTCTAGGAGAAATAGTACTTGTTGATAAGTGTAACATTGAGAGCATATTAAGTTCAGTCTTAATATTCTCTAGGTAAATTACAGCATTTTGAGTAGTTTGCCTTTTTTCATCAAGAATCATCTTAAACTGTAAATATATGTATGAATAAATTATTCAAGCCTCATAAATTTTTGTTCAAATAATGTTCCTAACTGTATAACTTTTGCGCCAAGTTTTTGAACAACTATTATTAAATCCATAATAGATCTTCTATTTTCAGCTACTTGTATTGTAGTCAAATTTAAAATAGAAAAACTAATGTCTAGATCATGTATAATTTGTTCTTGATTTTCTGCCAAGTTTTTAATATTTCTATTTATATTTTCAAGGTCACCTTCTGAAACTGTGCCAAATAATGTACTCATTAATTGACCTACAATTGGTAAGATTGACCGCTTACTTCTTCGATTATTTGGTGAGAATATCTTATACTCATCAAATGTATCATAGACAGAGTTGTATGTGTCAGATAGTAAATCAACCTCAATACTCAAACTTTAAAATATTTCTGCATAGCCCGTTAAATTCCATTTAGTATATCTGTTAGTTATTGTTTTAATAATATTATCTGTATTATTAAGGTCAGTCTTTATTTGATTGATAAGCTTATTATATGGTCTCAAATCATGGACAAATGTTACAAACCAGTGAGCGTCATTAATATATATTTCATTTGTCTTTTGAAAAACTACGTTTTCAGAAGTGAAAATGCCACAGGAATAGCTAATTAACGTAAGACTTATGAAGAATACACAGTACATCATATTCATCTAAAAAACATAAAAAAATAAAGTTCGATTACTCTCACCGAATTAACTGATTATTTCACAGAATAATCTCTCTGATTATTTACATAGCAAAACGAGGTCTAATTACAACCGATTTGAAATTTACCTCAATATTTTACTTCAAACAAAGTAACACCTAGATCAACCGTAGGCTTTTGATATACGATTATAGAAACCTTGAGACATTTCGGTTCCACCGATTAAAATTTTATTGTCAACAAGCATCTAAACCTTCACTTCCAGAGAAGAATTTGGACTGTCTGAAACAAACCACTGAAACATTCTCTCGACGAAGAGAAACATGCACTGTATTCAACAGGCATTCCATGAAAGCAAGAGAATCGCCAAGTTTTCATATCCAATTAAATTAGCACCATACATTCGAAACGAAACTTCATATGCATAATCAATATATGCATAAAATCCATGTGACCAAATCGGTCAGGCATAAAAGTAAAAAGTATGCAAAGACCAGGAACTGAAACAATCAAAATCCAAATCCAGCCCTCAAACCATAGTTGGAAACAAGTAAGATTACAAATAATCAAGAAACAGAGAACATATGGCCAACCGAGTGAGCAGCTTGTTCCCAAAAGGTGGCCACTCAGCAACCCAAACCGAACCAAAAATAATAAGAACATACATAAGGTAAAACATCACAGAAACTCTGACACCAAAAACAGGCAACAGAGAACCACAACAAAACTACCGCCTTGGAACGGTCAGTAATGAATTACTGGGGGGCTTAAATCGATTTTACAGGCCCAACCTCACCCTCAGTATCTGAAGTGGTACAAAACATTTAGTTGGTTGTTCGGTTCGCTTGATAACCCTCTAACTCGTCAATGAATCATCACGGTAACACACATAAATCAAATTTCAACACCATGAAGAAGCAAAGACGAGGACTCAACAGATACAACGGGCCATCTGACAGGTGGAGATCCCTGTCCTGCCAAACAACCCCACTGGAAATCTGAAGCAAAAGAAGGTCACCAGTAGAGCCCCGGAGGACTAAGCAACCGACAAAAAGGCTCAAGTCCCAGACAACTAAAATATATAGCTTTAGGTCGGGGCCATCATAGAGTCTGACGCCCGATCCCCCGGTGTGCAATTAAAGAGTGCAGCAAAGTTATCAACCGTGATTGGGTTAATCACTAAGCATGCAGACTGTCGCATAAGATAAGTTCCCCTTTAATTAAACTTGACCCATTCATAGTCAAATCTAAGTCTAAACATAGGTCATTATAATTAGACCTATAAAACCCACACAACTTGACCTTATGAGACACTGTCATCAACATGTCTAATACAAAGCTAGACACAATGACATGACCTATCTCAGAAACAGTTACAGAATAGATTGCTTAAATAAATTATCAAGTCATTAACTTCTGTTTCATGTTTAATTTTCATCTAAAGACAATTCTATAACCTTTAATTTATCTTAAGACTTTGGCCTGAATGTGACCATTCTTTTGTACCAAGATAATTTTAAGCAGAAAATGATCTTAAATAAATCAATATCTTTATTCTCATAAAAGACCTAACCTACTTATTTCAAATTATTATTTTTGCGACTTTTTTTTATAGTTTTCTTGTAATTGTTTTTATTTTTTAAAGAATAATGGCATACTTTTCCGATGTTTAAATCCATTCTCTGTAATTTTTAGCTCACCTGTCAAGGTGAGCTTATAGTATAGACTTGGTCTGTCGTCCGTCGTCGTTGTCGTCGGCGTCGGCGTCCACAATTTTAAACATCTTCTTTTCAGAAACCACTAAGCCGATTGAAGCCAAATTTCATATGGAGCCTTAACAGGATGGGGGAACGAAAGTTTATATATTTGGTCCAGGTCACATGACCAAGATGGCCGCCACGCCCATATATGGTAAAAACCCTTCAAACATCTTCTTCTCCAGAACCAAAAGGCCTATGACCTTGAAACTTGGTATGTAGCATCGGGCATGCGGGCCCATCATAATTTATATAAATCATGACCTTGTGATGACCTTGCCCTAATTTATGACATGGTCAACTTTGGTACGCTAGGCTTTTATATGGGAAAACGCTTAAACGGTGGAGTGGATTTCTCAGAAACTATTTAAGTCTAAGGTACAATACTTGGTATACATGGTTTACTAAATGACCAGATGAAGATATTATGTCACTCAAGGTCATTCCGTCGGACCATCCGTCGTCAAGATTTTCAAACATCTTCTCCTCTGAAACCACTGGGCCGATTGAAGCCAAATTTCATATGGAGTCTCAGTGGGATGGGGGAACAAAGGTTTTTATATTTAGTCCAGGTCTCATGACCAAGATGGCCGCCATGCCCATATTTGGTAACAAGTCGCCCAAGTGACCTAGGTCAAGGTCAACCTAAGGTCATCATTTATATAAACTTTGTAGTACTATAGTCTATGAGGCCACATACCAAGTTTCAAGGCAATCGGCCCAGTGGTTCTTGAGAAGAAGAATTTTTAAGGTTTTTACCATAAATGGGAATGGTGGCCATCTTGGTCATGTGATCTGGGTCAAATATATAAACTTTTGTTTCTTTATACTGTTACTGCGGCTATGGATTCGTTCCGCTGATGTGCGGGGGCAATGTCGATATGAGAATTGAAATACTACTACTACTGTTAAGGCTCTATATGAAATTTTGCTTCATTCAGCCCAGTGATTTCTGAGGAGAAGTCCTTTGTAAATGTTGACGACGGATGACGACGACAATGACCTTGACCTCTAGTATTCGTAGGGGTTGACAATGACTGAATTTCCATATCACAGAGGACAATAGCAACAGAAAGTGCACTTTTACTGCTTTTCCAATTCAAAAGCTCAAGGGACCAAATTTGACCTTGCCATAAAACAGGTCAAGGTCAACCTAAGATCATCATTTATGTAAGCTTTGTAGTACTGGAGTCAAAGATGCTACATACCAAGATTCAAGGCAATCGGGCTGGTGGTTCTTGTGTAGAAGATTTTTTAAGTTTTTTACCATATATGAGCATGGCGGCCATCTTGGTCATGTGACCTAGGCCAAATATATAAACTATCGTTCCCACATCCAGTGAAGTCTTTATATGAAATTTGGATTCAATCAGCCCAATGGTATCTGAGGAGAAGATGTTTGAAAATGATGACATCCAATGGCCAAATGACCTTTGATCAAGGTCACTAAATGACCTTGACCTCTCATATCCATAGCTGTGTAAATTCACTACATTTCCATATAACAGAGCACAAAAGCAACAGATAAATGCACTTTTTCAGATTTTCCCATTCAAAAGCCTATGGGACCAAATTTGACCTTGCCATAAAATAGGTCAAGGTCAACCCAAGGTCATCATTTATATAAATTTTGTAGGACTAGAGTCCAATATGCTACATACCAAGTTTCAAGGCAATGGGCCCAGGGGTCTGGAGAAGAAGATTTTTAAAGGCTTTTACCATATATGGGCATGGCGGCCATCTTGGTCATGTGACCTGGGCCAAATATATAAAGTTTCTTTCCCGCTTTGCCTGAAGGCTGCATATGAAATTTAATTAAAATTGGCCCAGTAGTTTCAGAGGTGAAGTCCTCTAAAAATGTTGACACACAACGGACAAATGACCTTTGGCCAAGGTCACTTAATGACCTTGACCTCTAGTATTCATAGGGGTTGACGATGACTGCATTTCAGTCTCACAAAGCACAATTGCAATATAAAAATGCACTTTTTTCAGCTTTTCCCATTCAAAAGCCTAAGGGACCAAATTTGACCTTGCCATAAAATAGGTCAAGGTCAACACAAGGTCATGATTTATATCAATTTTGTAGTACTGGAGTCAAAGATGCTACATACCAAGTTTCAATGCAATCGGCCCAGTGGTTCTGGAGTAGAAGATTTTTAAAGGTTTTTACCATATATGGGCATGGGGCCATCTTGGTCATGTGACCCAGACCCTGGGTATAAAATTTCGTTCCCCTATCCCACTGAGGCTTCATTTGAAATTTGGCTTCAATCGGCCCAGTGTTTTAAGAGGAGAAGATGTTTGAAAATCTTGACGACGGATGGTCCGACGGAATGACCTTGACCTTTAGTGACATAATATCTTCATCTGGTCATTTAGTCGACCATGTTTACCATGTATTGTACCTTAGATTTAAATAGTTTCTGAGAAATCCACTGTTTAAGCGTTTTCCAATATAAAAGCCTAACGTACCAAAGTTGACCATCCCGTAAATTAGGTCAAGGTCAACGCATGGTCATGATTTGTATAAGCTATGATGGGCTTGCATGCCCAATGCTACATACCAAGTTTCAAGGTCATAGGCCTTTTGGTTCTAGAGAAGAAGATTTTTGAAGGGTTTTTACCATATATGGGCATGGTGGCCATCTTGGTCATGTGACCCAGACCCCGGGTACAAACTTTCGTTCCCCATCCCACTGAGACTCCATATGAAATTTGGCTTTAATCGGCACAGTGGTTTCAGAGGAGAAGATGTTTGAAAATCTTGACGACGGATGGTCCGACGGAATGACCTTGACCTTAAGGGACATAATATCTTCATATGGTCATTTAGTCGACCATGTATACCAAGTATTGTACCTAATACTTAAATAGTTTCTGAGAAATCCACTGTTTAAGCGTGTTCCCATATAAAAGCCTAACGTACCAAAGTTGACCATCCCATAAAATAGGTCAAGGTCAACGCAAGATCATGATTTGTATCAAATATGATAAGCCCGCATGCCCGATGCTACATACCAAGTTTCAAGGTCATAGGCTTTTTGGTTCTGGAGAAGAAGATTTTTGAAAAGTTTTTACCATATATGGGCGTTGCGGACATCTTGGTCATGTGACCTGGACCAAATATATAAACTTTGGTTCCCCCATCCCACTGAGTTTCTGTGATGTTTTACCTTATGTATGTTCTTATTATTTTTGGTTCGGTTTGGGTTGCTGAGTGGCCACCTTTTGGGAACAAGCTGCTCACTCGGTTGGCCATAAGTTCTCTGTATCTTGATTATTTGTAATCTTAGTTGTTTCCAACTATGGTTTGAGGGCTGGATTTGGATTTTGATTGTTTCAGTTCCTGGTCTTTGCATACCTTTTACTTTCCATATGAAATTGGCTTCGATCGGCACAGTGGTTTCAGAGGAGAAGATGTTTGAAAATCTTGACGACGGATGCTCCGACGGAATGACCTTGACCTTTAGTGACATAATATCTTCATCAGGTCATTTAGTCGACCATCTATACCAAGTATTGTACCTTAGACTTAAATAGTTTCTGAGAAATCCACGGTTTAAGCGTTTTCCAATATAAAAGCCTAACGTACCAAAGTTGACCATGCCGTAAATTAGGTCAAGGTCAACGCAAGGTCATGATTTGTATAAACTTTGATGGGCCCGTATGGCCGATACTACACACCAAGTTTCAAGGTCAAAGCCTTTTGGTTCTGGAGAAGAAGACTTTTGAAGGGTTTTTAGCTCACCTGTCAAGGTGAGCTTATAGCATAGCCTTGGTCCGTCGTCCTTCGTCGTCGTCGTCGGCGTCGGCGTCGTCGGCGTCCACACTTTTAAACATCTTCTTCTCAGAAACCACTGGGTGGATTGAAGCCAAATTTCATATGGAGCCTTAACAGGATGTGGGAACGAAAGTTTATATATTTGGCCCTGGTCACATGACCAAGATGGCCGCCATGCCCATATATGGTAAAAACCCTTCAAAAATCTTCTTCTCCAGAACCAAAAGGCCTATGACCTTGAAACTTGGTATGTAGCATAAGGCATGTTGGCCCATCATATTTTATACAAATCTTGACTATGCGTTGACCTTGACTTAATTTACGGCATGGTCAACTTTGGTACGTTAGGCTTTTATATGGGAAAACGCTTAAACAGTGGATTTCTCAGAAACTATTTAAGTCTGAGGTACAATACTTGGTATACATGGTCGACTAAATGACCAGATGAAGATATTATGCCACTAAAGGTCAAGGTCATTCCGTCGGACCATCCGTCGTCAAGATTTCCAAACATCTTCTCCTCTGAAACATGATCTTGCGTTGACCTTGACCTAAGGACCTCTGACAGTATCGATGCATATTTGCCTATTTTTTGACAAATTATTGCACCTTCCTCAGGCAGCAAAAGTTGAAATATTTGGCATTAATATGTAGACTTGAGTACTATAAAGACATTTTAACAGTGATTTTGAAAAATTATCATGCATCTAGACTAACTTAAACCGATTTTCTCAAGAGGGGTATGTGAATTTTTCAGTCTCTGAAAATAAGTCATTTTTTTTTTGGTTTTCTAATATATTGAAATTTTAATTGATAACTATGCTAAAACTGACGTTCACACTACTGTTACTGATATTATGCAATATTTTTTCAATAATAAGGACTTTAGCCTATTTTTAGATATAAAGGGTGTAAGTACCCCACCCACTTTTTCAGTTCTTCAGCTGTAGACTATCATTCCCCCCGTGCCTCAGCAAGCCACTCACATATAATGTGTATTTTGATAGTACACACATACATGCAAAGTGGCTAGCTGAGGCACGGGGGGGGGAAGTATCTTTAAAAACCTTTCCCTTTTTCCATTATGTTTAATGATAAAATGTGGCTTTTTCCACCAAAATTTGAAGTCTAAGTGCGAAAAAATCAGAAATTAAATTCATAGCCAGTTAGGGGAAGTTGAGAGCAACAAATATCAAGAGAAATTCTTGGGTATATCAATAATATAATTTTGACTAATTTTATAGGCAAATTAACATTACAACCGTCAGAGGTCCTTTAAGGGATGGTCAACTTTATATGGGAAAACGCTTATACAGTGGATTTCTCAGAAACTATTTAAGTCTTAGGTACAATACATGGTTTATATGGTCAACTAAATGACCAGATGAAGATATTATGTCACTAAATGTCAAGGTCATTCCGTCGGACCATCCGTCGACAAGATTTTCAAACATCTTCTCCTCTAAAACCACTAGACAGATTGAAGCCAAATTTCATATGGAGTCTAAGTGTGATCAGGGAAAAAAAGTTTGTTCTCAGGGTCTTGACCAAGATGGCCGCCATGCCCGTATATGGTAAAAACCTTCAAAATCTTCTTCTCCAGAACCAAAAGGTGTATGACCTTGAAACTTGGTATGTAGCTTTGGGCACTCAAGCCCATCATAGTTTATACAAATGATCGTGCGTTGACCTTGACCTAATTTATGACACTGTCAGCTTTGGTACATTATGTAGGCTTTTATATTGGAAAATGCTTAAACAGTGGATTTTTCAGAAACTATTTAAGTCTAAGGTGCAATATTTGGTATATATGGTTGGCTAAATGACCAGATGAAGATATTATGTCAATTAAGGTCAAGGTCATTCTTTGACTTTTGTACAAGGTCATTGAAATTCTGTCACCCGTCAACATTTTCAAACATCTTCTCAGTGGCCACTAGGATCAATTGAAGCCATATTTCATATGGAGCTTCATTGGCTTAAAGGAACCATAGTTTGTTCAGATGGTCTTGGTCACTTGACCAAGATGGCCACCATGCCCATATATGGTAAAAACTCTTCTTCTCGAGAACCGAAAGGCCTATAACCTTGAAACTTGGTACCGGTATGTAGCATTGGGCACTCAGGCCCATCATAGTTTATACAAATGATTACTGTGTTTCATATATTATGGAGCTTTAATAATGGGCTAAAGGAATCAAAGTTTGTTCAGATGGTCATGGTCGTATGAACATGGTGGTCGCCACACCCATTTATGATAAAAACCCTTCAGAAATCTTTGTCCAGAAACAAAGGCCCAGTGACCTTGTGGCTTGGTATATAGAATTGGGACTCAACATTAATCCCCAAGGGAGGGGGCTTATCTGCCCCTGCCCTGGTGCTATATACATGTATAAAAGCATTAAAATATATATCAGGACCAAGTGTCAGGTGAGGTACAGGACCATTGGTCCGCTTGTTAGGATTACCATCATATTTGACAACTATTTTTGAGATTCTTTGCGCAGTCAAAGCGTTTGATACATTTGTAAACTTGTGATTTGGAGCCTGAAATACCTCAGCCACAGTCGGTTCAGCCATTTGATTCACCGTAATGTTTTAAATTTGAATAATTGTAAAAAGTTAGCCAATCTACATAAACAAGTGAAAACAGAACAAAACGCCTACCTTTTTAGTTGGGGTTCTCTCCATGATGTCCTTGTAGAATTCAGCCAGTCCAACAATCCTGGTCACAGGCACCAAATCAATAACCTTGTAGCATAGCAAGGTTAAAGTCAAGTTACTTCGCGTTGTGTTTCTTTAAAGAATTATAAAGTTTTAAATTAACAAAGATTTATTAATTTCATATTTTATTTCTAAATGCCAAAAATGAGTTTCAGTATAAAGCAAGATTGAACTAAATCATGACCAAAACTAAACTCCAATACTGAACTGAACTGAACTGATGAGTCTGGAAAGCTCTGGGTATATATAGGCTTTGTCACATTCCACAACATTCCAATACATTTCATAACACAAAAACACCCCACCTGTTATTTGTACAAAACATCAATCATGTTACTTTTATTTAATATTGTTTAAATATCAAGTCAATCATTAGGGTAGAATAACATTCTTTTAAAATGTCGAAGCACTCTGTGAGTGACAATAATGATAACATGTACTAGGGTTTCTGATGAAATATTAAACAAAACACCCTAATGATTGACAAGTATGTAAATTGAACTTAAAATATTCCTAACACCTGCCAAACATCTGTGGAACAGCGCAGAATCATCTGACCTTTAAAAGTTGACCAAAACTCATATGACATTTGTCATCAAATTCCAAAGGCCTGATGTTTACTTTCACTTGAACAGTGTCCAATTGATTTGAATGGACTCCAAAAATAATAAACTCATGTATTTATCAAAGTATGCAAACTTATAACTGTTCCTAAACCTACTATTTAAAAGAATACACTTTCATACTATCAATCAAGGCAATTAAGATGATTATTTTAATTGATTAAGAAGTACACATGTATACATGTCAGGGGGGCACTATGTAACATCCGTGGAAACCAGGAAACCCAGTACTTACACGTTTTGTCCCTTTTTCTTCGACTGAATCGCCGAAGCGTCCACGACAAGTAACAAATAGAGCCCGTAGCACTCATAGATAGAGTCAAGTAACGCAGATTTTCACAGATAGCGTCCGATATGGTTATGCACCGTGAGCAAGATATCTTGAAAAGTATTTGACCTAGGGATTTGAAATTCTGTCAGCTACAAACTGCTGATAAAGAGAGGCTGTTGTGGAGACAGTCGACAAAATTGGTCTGCAACCACTGATATCTACAAGTCATGCGCAAGTGTGCACTTGAAATAATTGGCAGGATTGTTTCTTTAACAGTCATGTAATTAATGTGTTTTTAATTGATATGATGCATGCAGCAGAAGCCCTAACTCCAAGAATCTGCAAGCTGTACGAATCAGCAACTTGTCACTCTACAGCACTTCACTTTCCCCAACAAGCTGCACTTAAATCTGATAAACACACATATTAAATACATTTAGTGACCTCAAAACTATCATTATCTGTAGACGGTGCTACAATGAACATTTGAATAAAAGCTCAGCATACAAAGTCACAAAGTTCCGTCAAACTTGGGGAAGATCCCGCCTTTTTTTTACAGTGATTTTGTTTACAAAGTTCTCTGTTTTACTCTGAAGAGCTAACAAGGGAAGTACCTCCGTAGCAAGCAAAGTAGAAAAGAATTGAAAAAAAATTCTGCTGACTCGGCTAATCACTTGAAATTTATTGTTTGTTGGGATGTCTTTGTCAATCTTTCCCTTTGATGTTGGGGATAGGGTATGGAATCTGATTCAGCCAATTCCTTAAGTGTAGTTACTCTTTAAATGTGAAGAAAATTCTGCATTTGGGGTCAAACCACCGCCAGAATTAAGGCAGTGAATTACTTTACCCCACTCAGATTTTTCATGAAATTTGTAGAATAGACTTTTCTTTATATACTCAAATATGGCACCTTATCTGTATCAGGGTGCGTCTTGCACATTGCTCCCTGAAGTAGGAGACCATGGTAGACCAGCGAAGCCTCAGATGTCACATTCAAATGACAATTGTAGCAAAAAACAATTTCGAAATATACATTTTCCTCTTTGAATTATTTATTTGTTGTCTACTTTATATAAAAACTGCAAAATTAGTCAGTTTCAGACAAAGTATGAATGTTTAAAATCTTTTGCTATCCACCTACTGTAATTTCCCAGCAGATTCAACATTCTTTTTATTTGATCTGCTGTTTCCATGACCACGGAAAGAAGTATCGCAAAACAAAGTATACATTTTTCGTTTTTTGATACATCCTTTCTTTTGAAATTGGTTTCATGAAAATCCCCTTCAGTGCGTGGACAAAAAATTTGGGTGCTTACAGAGAACTGATGTTAAGAAGTTGTGATCAAAACTGTAGGCAGTATAGCACAGACAACATTTTCCCTATTATAAGTGTATAGAACATTTTTGTTGCCATGGTAACCCGAGTATTCAACTGATTTATCCCAAACCTTAGACGGAAAATGACGGTATTGTGTAAAATCTTGTTTTAAATTCAGCATTGATATCTTACTGGTGACTGATTATGAACAAATGAAATGCGGATTTCAAACAATGTTTGTATACAATGCAGTCGGTTTTATTGACGAGTTATTGCCCACGTGAAGTGACTCGGCAGGGCGGGGCTATCGATTTGGTTCAATGCATTATGAAATAGGTAAAGCAACATTTTCGTAACCAGTCGGAAAGATATTCGTAAGTATTCGTTAATTATCGCGTATCATGCATGAATTATAACTATTAGTTATATCTCAAAATCGTGTAAAGACTCGTTGGTGTCGGGGACTTCTGTTAGACGTGCTAACCTTTTTTTGTATCTTATAAGGGTCCAAGGTTCGAATATACCTAAAATTATAAAGTGTTTTGATTCTTTCTTTTTAAGTTTTCAGGTAACAAATAATTATTTTGCCTGACAGAAATTTCCGTTTGTTTTGATACTCCATATACGTTATGCTCATAATAAAAAAGGAAAATCTTCAGAGACTTTGTTTGTCTGATTATGCCCAGAAATATGCACGAGGGCATTTAGTAGATTATGGTATTTTATGCTCGAGAAAAGTGATATGCATGCACGAGCAAACGATGAGTGAATAAATAATTTCTGATTTGGTATTCACTTTTCAGTTTCAGGGTGTCATGTCGAACTCTAATCCTTTGAATTATCTCGAGCGAAAGGAATTACTGGAAATGTCTTTTCGCCTAAAATGAAATGATTAAAAACAAATAAATATGTAAAGAAAATAAAGTTTGAAAATGAAAAAAAAACAACAACAAAAAAAAAACATTTATTCTCATCCTAGATTTGAATCCTAGATTGTAGGAGTGAGTGTTTTTGCCATCCGACTACAGATCCACTACACCACGACGCTTACTACACGATTTGGTTAAAATGCTATTATTACCTATAACAAGAAAGGCGAGGATTAACGAAGTCGTAGGGATATTTTTCCGATTGTTGGCGAAAATAGGAATCACCTGTTTCACAATGCACTGATCCATAACGCTAGCTCCGCCCTGCCAGGTCACTTCATGAGGGCAATAGAGGGTTATCATGCGAACCGAACAACCAACTAAATGTTTTGTACCACTTCAGAAACTGAGGGTGAGGTTGGGCCTGTAAAATCGATTTAAGCCCCCCAGTAATTCATTACTGACCGTTCCAAGGCGGTAGTTCTGTTGTGGTTCTCTGTTGCCTGTTTTTGGTGTCAGAGTTTCTGTGATGTTTTACCTTATGTATGTTCTTATTATTTTTGGTTCGGTTTGGGTTGCTGAGTGGCCACCTTTTGGGAACAAGCTGCTCACTCGGTTGGCCATATGTTCTCTGTATCTTGATTATTTGTAATCTTAGTTGTTACCAACTATGGTTTGAGGGCTGGATTTGGATTTTGATTGTTTCAGTTCCTGGTCTTTGCATACTTTTTACTTTTTTTTTCCATATTAGCACACGGTACTATCCCGTAGTTTTAAGGTATAGGGCTTGAAAACCATTTGCCAGGCCCTTCTCCGTAAAGTCCACGGGATTTAAACATTGTACAGCAGATGTTGCGAAGCTTCTCCATGCTCTGGCAAATCTGAAAGTAAATATTGAAACAGATACAAGCCTAATCACGAAAATTCTAGAAGTGAATAGTCCAACTCATGTTCAGAAACAAATGCTATTTTTGCTGGAAGTACAGCACATAGAGAGGCGCCGTGGTCGAGTGGGTAGAGACGCTCGGTTATGGTGCAGAATCTCACCGAAAAGTCATTAGATTGCGTCAGGGTTTTGTCATCCAACGACTGGAAAACTCTGTCGATCCAGCAGTAAATGGGTATCTGATCCGAATCAGGGAAGGATAAGGTAGCGAACAGAGAAGAATGGGCTCCGTTTTTTATATGCTGTGCCGTAAAGACAGTGAGACTCTATACCCGATAGCCATACGGCTACTAGGCTATAAAAATAAAGTTTACCTTTTAACAGCACATAAAATGACAACGACTGCTAAATGTCTTGTTGCTATCTAAGCAAAGTCCCTAAGATTTTAAAGTCCTTAAATAAATGCATCACATTTACATATACTCGCCGTGCTTTAATAATGCCATTTAATGGCGAATATGTCTTTGCAAATGATGATGTTGGCGTGTCATATGCGCAGCGCTATAAGGGATGACAATAGGATAAATTGAAGTGTAAATCATGTCCCTAGTAAATAAATATTCCTGGAGAAATAAATTTGCTAACGTTATCAAATAGCTAGTGAGTGACCGATAGAGGAAGTGAGTGAGTGACTAATGGAGGAAGTGAGCGAGTAAGTGGCTGAGTGAGCGAGCACGCGAGGAGGTGAGTGAGTGAGTGAGTGAGTGGGTGAGGGAGTGAGTGAGTGAGTCAGTCAGTTAGTCAGTCAATACGAGATTCAGTGAGAGAGTCAGCAAAGAGTAAAGAAGCAAGCGAGCGAGTGCAGGAGGGAATACACAAGCAAGCGAGCAAGTGAATGAGTCAGTGAGGGCAGAAGAAGCGATGTGTGAGTGTGAAAGTGAGTGAGAAGGGTAGTGGGACATTAAGAGAGGGAGGATGGATGTTAGCAAGCAAGCGAGCAAGTGAGTGGAATAATGAGTGAAAGTGGAAGCGAGGGAGTGAGTAAGGGAGAAAGCGAGCATTTGTATGAGTGATTGAGTGAGGGAGGGAAGTGCGTTATGAAGAAGAGAGCAAGGTAGCAACTGAGTGAATTAGGGTCTGAGGGAGAGCACAGGAGTACAAACGAGCAATTGAAGGAGAAAGGAAGCAAGCAAACGAACGAGTTAATGCAAATGAGTGAGTGAGGGAGTGATTGTGACACAAAGCAAGCGAGAAAGTTACAGAAAGAGGGAGAGAGGGAGGAAAATGAAAAACAAATGAATGAAAGAGTGAGGTCTGATTGAGTGAGTGAAAGATGAGTTTGTAATTAAAAAAATTTTGTTGAAAGAGTAAGTGAGTGAGTGATTATGTGAATGAGTGAATGGGTGAGTGAGTGTCATAGAGAGGGAGCGTGCAGGATATTGAGCTACTGAGTGATAGATGTAACAGCTGATTTAGCGAGTGAGTGAATATGGGGGAAAGAAAGCCAGCGAGCAAGACTCAGTAATTGAGTGAAGGAGGAAGTACTCAACGAGCAAGTGAATGGGTGAATGAGCGAGGAAGGGACGGAGGGAAGCAAGCGTGTGAGGGAATAAATGGGTTGAACAACAGAGTAAGGGAGTGATGGAGCGAGTGAAGGTAGAAGCACACGACTGAATTAGTAAGTGATGGAGAAAGGAAGCAAGCACTTGAGCGAGTGATGGTGTGAGGGCAAGTGATTGTCATTAGTTATTTTTTTGAGCTTGTCTAATGCCTCAGTTTTTATAAGTTTTATAAAAATCCACCAAGTTATCTTGCAAGCTAGAAACCATCGCAAACGATAATGTCTGTTTGAAATTTTGACAGTATAATAAAAAAATACATTTATTCGAGACGTAAAAAACGCTTCAAATACGTTACGGACCCATTCTGCGCATTTAAGGTACACTGCAAGCTCTTCATGATTTCTCACAAACTTGGATCGGGCGTTTGCGCGACCCGCTTATGACGTCCTACTAACGTGCATCAAACGCGAGAATAACGTATAACCTGCATGTGCAGCCTGCGTATTACTTGCCTATGGCGTATCGGAAAGGTATATTGACTTTTCGAGTGCTTAAGTACGATAATATCTCTGCAGGTAGAATGTCTTGAATATGACTTGGCTGGTGGTGTTGGTGACTTCTTTTTGTCAGACCGACTGCTTGAAATTAAATGATTATCCATAGGACTGTCAGGGAGACTTGGAGGATTGACTTTAGGTACTGCTGGTCACATACTACTGAGATGGTTCTTCGATGATGTCTTCATCTGTGTAAGATTATGCGCAGAGAACTTGTTGTGTAAATACGACTGTCGTCTTATTATCTATCTGGACATTGGGCTTCCTTCCTGTTCTCCGGCTAAGGATACACTCCCCATGGGCTTTCCTCTTCGGCAGCATTCTTCAACACGTGCAACATCTAGGGCAGATTGCTGACATAGATTTGAAAGACGACAAAACACAAATGGCGAGCGGCTTGCCCTTTTAACCCGCTGGTGATGCCAGCAACCGCGGCACGAAACAAGCCCCAAACACATTTTAAACACGCCCGTAGTTCTCCCCAAGCAAGCAAATAGGCACGGCTAGCGCTAGAGATACGTCCCAGACATGTCCTAGAAACAGTGTGTACGCGACCCGTACACCCAAAACACACCCACTAAGCATATCCCACACGTTCACGTAGGTTTGACAAGACAGAAAAGCTCTGTGCGCCAAAGAGTTCTAAAATGTCCCAGAGTGTTGGGAGTTTGCCCTTGACAAAACGCCCGGCACACGCCTAGTTCTTACATCTATATTTAAGACTCTTATAATTAAGGTTTATGTGCATGGTAAAAATATAACATAAGAATAGTCACGCGATAGGCCCATTTCGCTTTTCAAATGCAAGTTTGTTGGTTGGTTGTTTTAGGTTCAAAAGACTCTTTTAGACTGTATTTCAGTCTGTATCAGGCCGGTTCCCAGACAAAAGGAGAAAACAGAGACGTGATAGGGGAGATGAAAACACGTCCATAAAACCCCCACGCGCACCTACTGCAAGCACAGAAGGCCCTTAACCCTGTATTATCCAAATAAGTAGGAAGTCCCGGCACTGAAACTTACCCAGCACTATCGCCCGACCACAACCTCCCCTGTTAAATACAAGTGAGAATATCTACAGTAAATGACCGGACTAGCCTGCCTAAATGTAGGCCGGGAATGATATGTTTGCGTGCACCATCGACGAAATTCATACTGGTCACGTAATACATGTAAAACAGAATAGGTAAAATGTGCAATATGCATTGCAGTGGATTTATTTACCGTATCAACCCTAAACAGTGTCCAAAATATAAATGCTAAAAAAATACCTCTTATCCCGGATTCCTCTATTAAAGCACACTAGAGTTGTCAGTCAGTCAGTATCGTAAAGATTCTAAAATCAATACATCTTAAATAATAACCATATTTGTCTTAAAACGTAGAACAGTTTGGTTTGACTTTGCAGCTATGCGTACATAAGGTGCTCCTTAGCAGTATCATCGGCTTCTTCACTGTTTTCTCAGACCTAACTGTCTATTTTTACAGTGCAATGTTAGCAGTCACTCCTCACTGCCACTAAATATTGTTTGTCCCAATAATATTTTTTTTACGGTACATGATTGTTGCCAACATATCTCTTGGAACAGAGGAAAATCTTATGCACTCCCATGTTATTTCCATATTTCTGTATGCCTGTGAATCGTGGAACTAGAAAGCAGAGTTAGAGAAAAGAACGTAACCCTTTGAGATGAGATGTTACCGAAGGGTACTGAACATTTCGTACAAGGATCGCATAAGCAATGAGGAGGTTCGCAGAAAGATCCACGCAGCCATTGGAGAATATGATGAACTCCTGACCCTAGTCAGGAAATGAAACTAAGGTGGTTTGGCCACGTCTGAAAGTCTTCTGGGTTAGGAAAGACGATTCAGCAGTGCACAGTGACAGAAAAAAAGACGAAAAGATAGACAGACAAGGAGGTGGGAAGACAATATCAAAGACTCGATAGGGATGGACTTTTCCAGCTCAACTAGGGGGAATGAATCCACAATTATTACCCTTAATTGGATGAACATTTTCAGAATATACTTTCGCACAAATAGTTCCCTGGTTCATTGGTTTCTAAGAACGCCAGTTTGACTGAATATCCTGCTTGCCATAGCAAACTGAAAAGAACCTTGGGTATGCTTCTTGAAATGCATAATTAGTTCAGAATCCCCATCACTGCAGGTAACTAGAGGAACCTAATCACACCCTTCATAGGTGCCCCTACAACGGCAGATTGTCTCATAAGTTGACGGGTCAATGTTTACCTGAAAGACTGCGAAAACAGAAGCAGGTTTTTCCCTGTTGAAACTGTTTGAAAATGGCTTGTCATGCCTCAGAGACTTGCGGAAAAGAGAGTTAAAAAGCCTGAGGTATTGTGGAAAAAGTTTCGTGGAAGGATGGATAATTAAACTATATAATAAAACTAATTGTGGTCTCGTGTCAGGGCAGCTGAAAACAGGACAAGGTGGAAAGGAATCGTTTCGAAGTCATGAATGGTACCAAAGGTAATGTGATAGAATTAAATAGGACAGATTGTTGCCAGTGCAGCGAATTATCGCGAGAACAAGTCGTGTCCCATTAGAGGAACATCTTCCTCTGCTGCTGGTGCCGAAACTTTATTTTTAAATTACATTTGAAAAACAATAACCTGTATGAATCATGTGCAATAATGTGCTTTACAATGAATTTTAGAACATCTCGGTTACCGTATTTTCGCGTAGAAAGTTTTTTTTCCATAAACGAACCGATGCAAGAATTCCAATCACAATTGCAAATTTTAATTGTAATAATAACCACACAACAAATAAAAGCTGGTTACACAGAACGTGCATTCAATTACTTTTAAGACCATATCTGCATGCACCCCAGGAAGTGTTACACTGAGGTTTACATGTATCCATTAATTACAGAAGGTAGAACATGTCCATCTGCCATATAACGTCATACTGATTGTGATGCGACGTCGCATCGACGTCATGTGCCTGCTGGGTGCAACTTACCATCCGATACGTCAAATTCAGGTAAAGTATGCTCTGAATGTACGGCAATTTAATATTGTATGCAAAAGACTAACGTTTTGGCAATGTCAGTTCCGCTAAAGATAAAATCAAATTTGAGTTATCTCCTATATAGCGACAAGCGACTTAACGAACCGATTACGCACATGGAGGTTAATGCACCGTTGCATAAAACCTGATTCTACGGCGTTTATAAGTTTTTGGTCATATACATCAAAATGTACAATAATTTTTTGAAATGTTTCAGAGATCCGTCCCCTACCGCAGAGAGAGAGAGAGAGAGAGAGAGAGAGAGAGAGAGAGAGACAGACAGACAGACAGAGAAAGAATATTGATTGTGTTATTATGTTTTATTCACCATTATTCACCATTACATATTCCTATCCATTGTGCTGGGTAATACATTTTTCTAAAATCTCTTGTATCTAACGCAGACCCAGGGCGAGGAAAGTCATTTAAATATACAACTGTCCCACCCGACAACCACGCACTCCACCACCCAAAAGTCCCTCCAGTAATTATCATATGATCACACAAGCTCATTATTGACATGTCTACTATTGGCTGAGTAAAATTGCTATATGTCACATCTGGCCCTTCTATATTTTCCTTACACCATTTCATATCATCACTACAAACAACAAAATGTGCATTTTTGTAACGCTGTCTATAGAAATTCATAGCTGCTGTTGTATAATTCTTGTCTGCAACCACCCTTCCTCTTTCTTGTTTGTGCGGTTGCAGAAAGTCCCCTCTCCTAACGTGGAAGCCTATTATTGTCTTTGCCTTGGGAACACTAGAATATAAAAATGACTTTGCTTTGATCAGATGTTCAGGTTTGACTGAAAATACGCCTTTTATTTCCCGTGGTATACTGTTGAAAACTTTCCAGGTTTGAAACAGTCCACTTATTGTTAAGTTGTGACACATATAATCTGGGTGTTTTCCAGTCCAATTGCCCTCCATCCACTCTCCTTGACGAATTTTCAAAGTAGCATTCAGTCGTTTTGGAAAGATTTTAACCGTTGTCAAGTTGAAGTATTTTACCGCTGGGTTATTCTGACTGATCGCGGGTGTGTATTTTAACGTACGCGCAATTGCCACCGTGGCAGCCAGCTGAAACATCATGTTGCCTAGGCGACCAACTGGATCAGGACAACTGATAAAGCGATTCTCAAATGTATGTTTGAACCGATGGTTTGCTCCGCAGGTGTAAACAGACATTAGAGTATTGTTGATATTCAATGAGACATTGCTCATAAGTTTTTCATGCGTTAAATGCATTAATGTAATTGTATTTGACTTTTCTCCATAGTAAGAACTATCAACATTCACCGTCAATTTATTTTTAAACGCACTCGATGCAAAGTCAGTTGCTTGATGGATCATTCTAGTACTGTTTGTAACATTTCTCACCCGCAGGGAAAACGTAGTATTGATTAATAGACTATACAAACCATAATACACAGAAAGGGTGGTAGTTATGATTAGCAAAACTCCAATGACACGCCTTTGACAAGGAAATTTCAGTGAACGCTTTTGTACTCGGAGCATGTTTCAATGCAGTTAAGACGTGCTAGTTTAGTTTTTACAAGTTTTCCATAATGCTAATTTCCAGTAAGCAACGCTGCCAGTAATTTAGATTTGGTCCATTATAATCGATTCGTATTTTCTTGAAGAAAAGACGTCTATTTTCGGTTGTAATATTTTCCGACTGCCCGTATACGATGTATACGATCAAAACCCGAACAAAAAAGCTGCGCCTAGTATTTTTATAAAATCAAAGCTGGTACCTATATGTTATGTGTCATGTCCTGACCTGCACAAAACGACATTGTTTCTTAGTTCCTTTCAGAAGTAGACCACATATTTAGAATGCAACTGGCAGCTTTTTTTGTGAATATCAGAATAGAGTCTAGAGAATTTCAATCGTTAGCATATCGTCTTTCATCAACTAACACTGACAAAAAATTTGACACGCTCTTTTGCTAACTTCAGACCGAAAACTGCTTGTTGTTCGAATCATTTCCTCTATCTAAGGCAATGTGTAACGATAGTTCATCACTGGTCAGAGAAAAGCATAGTGCCCGGGAAAACCACTTAACGCTAACAGCACCTGACTTTCTTCTTACAAATACACGTAACAATACATTGGTTCTATAATTGTTATCTGACATGACATTTAATTGCCGGCTAAAACTGACACCCTTCCTTAACTGACACCCTTCCTTTTGTTAGCCCGGGCACTGTTATACTCAGTCTAACACCCAGTATTCAGCGTCCAGCTGAAAATATAAAGCAAGGATTTTTTAGATTACAGAGAAGTCAGTTACACCGATTAAACATCATATCCTCTATTCTTAAAATCCAGGGAACCCGGCGAATGTCCTATTTTAGAGATAGTATCTCCGTATAGAATATTTATCATAACACGAAAAACGGCTAACCGGTAAACCTCCACTTCAAGCAAAGTTCTCACAAATTACCATAGCGCCTTTTTTTGTTTTCTTCCTTCGTCCGGTGATTTACCCTCGATTTTCCAGTACGGATGACGCCAGAATTCAACGCTTTCAAGGATGTGCCAGAAAATGGTAGACACCGATCTTCATCTGAAAGAATAGAATTTTTTGAAACACCACTAACTTGCAAAATATTCAGTTTCTTTGTACTCCTGTATTACTTCTGATTAGCTAGCGTAATGGTCATTAATAGTGGAACAAAGGGTAATGAAACAGTCAGATAAACTCTGAAAGATGATCCTCCAGAGGAAGAAAGGCATCAAAGAAACGGAAATATCCGACATGGTGTAAATGATCCCTTCGTATGCAGTAATGTGATGTTGCAAATTCGAATGTCCCCAATCCCACCCCCACAGGCAGGCTGGCACCGGTTTCAGTAGAGTATGGTAAACGACAGCAGCCTCTAACTTTTAGTCATATATAACAGCAGAGGACCATTGGTTCTGTAGCTAACCTGAGTCCATTCATCCTCAGGACTCTAGGCTTAGTAGCTCTAAGGCAAATTGTACAATATGATCTCATTTCGAATGCCATTGAGATTTAATGTTTGTCAACGGCATGTCCATATAACAGAGTCTAATAGCAAGGGAAAAATGCTTTTTCCAGCTTTTTGCAGTCAATAGCCTTACAGACAACTTTGATCTTGCTGTAAAATAGGTCAAAGCCAACCCAAGGTCATCATTTATATATACAGGTGTTTTGCATTAATGTTATACCTATGCATTTTTTCAAAAGTCTTAGCGTACCCCAAAGTGCATTCTAGATTCGCCTGAAGGTCTTTGTTGTCAAAAAATCTTACTCTTACCGAGGGAATAAATAAAGGGACATTGCTTAGGATTCCAGAACAGTTCGTTGTATAGATATATTGCTGAGAAGCGATGTTGCAACCTATGAAAGTTATCTTAACCATATTGACAAGTGCTCAAATGCTTCCACGTAGTTAAAGTCGATTTTGCGGTGTACATGAATACGATAATGAAAAACTGAGATCAACATTTCAATAACAAATATTTAAACATGTTATATTTAATGAGACCCCGAAAAAATCCTTCCTGCATTAAATTATTTACTCTTAAAAAGAGCCAGAGAAGACCTTATTCAGAGCCAAATAGTAAAGATCCTGATGTTAAAACCGCTAGGCTTGCTTTAGAATTTTAATAAATAGAATGCCCGTTTTATCCAATTTGTGAGCTATTGAAAGAATGCTTTTTACAGTATTTTTACACTGACAACTGAAAGGCCGGACAGAAGAGAGGAGTGGACACAGTATACCTATGCCAGTGTTTTATACGTCTTACTACATCCCTATTTTTTGTATTACAGGCTTTGAAACTGATGTGCTGGCTTTCATTCTTTCTTAAATTTATCATTTTTCTTCCTGTTAATATTCTAGCAAAGCACAAACATGAGTTTTTAGAAATGTATAACATTGGATAGACATATATAATGTGTCTAGTTTTTCCCACCTTTTATCCAAGCAGTGTACCTACTAGAAAGCATTTGTTCACACCTTTTAGCAATAACAAAATAGGATAAATGAAATCACATGTTCAATCTTGTTACATGATTAAGACGGGAGATGAAAAAAGCAAACAAATCGACATTTAACTTTTTGAAAGCAAAACTTAAGTAAATTACCCCACCCCTTTCTTTCGTCACGTTAAATTTCCAATTATCAGTGACTAACCGCAAGCAAAATGCTTTGAAAAGTATGTTTGCAAAAGTGGTTGCAGATGGGAAAGTAGAGGTATTCTGTTTAGTAAATTCCTAAAGTAAGCTTAGCTGTTTCTAGCACTGGACCTATGCTAATTTTCTGAAAGACGGTCCCGCCTTGCTCTTTCTAAGGTTAAATATTTGCTTGCAGAAAAGAAATTTATGCGAATATTCATTATATGTAACATGTTTAAATATCTGTTATTGAAATGTCGATCTCGGTTTTTCATTACCATATTCCTGTACATCATGAAAACGACAAAAACTACGCGTAAGCGTTTCAGCACTTGTGAATATAAATAAGATAACTTTAATAGGTTGCAAAATCGCTTCTCCACAATATTCAATATAGCGAACTTTTCTGAAATCCTAAGCAGTGTCCCTTTATTTATTCCCACGGTAAGTGTAAGATTTTTTGACAACAAAGACTTTCAGTCGAATCTAGAATGCACTTTGGGGTATGCTAAGACTTATGAAAAAATTGCATAGGTATTAAATTAATGCAAAGCACCTGTAGTGTTATAGTATTACAGTCCCAGATGCTACATACCAAGTCTAAAAGCAATCGACCTAGTGGTTCTAGATAAGACGATTTTTTAAAAAAAATTCATTGGCATGATGGCAAGCTTGGTCAAACAACCTAGAAAAATATATAAACTTTCATTCCCCCGTTGCCTGAAAGCTGCATATAAAGTTTAATCGAAATTGGCCTAGTAGTTTCAGAGGAGACACACAACGGATAAGTGACCTTGGCCCAATGTCACTAAATAACCATGACCTCTAGAATTCTTAGGGGTTGAAGCCGACTGCATTTCCATATCACAGAGCCAAACAGCAACACAAGAACACTTTTTCAGTTTTTTTCATTCAGAAACCTAAGGGACCAATTTAACTTTGCCATAAAATATGTATGACTCAACCCAAGGCCATCATTTATATATATTTTGTAGTACTACATTCTCAAATGCTACATGCCAAGTTTCAAGGCCTTCGACCCAGTGATTCTAGTGAAGAAATGTTTTAGGTTTGTATAATATATGGGCATGGGGGTCATCTTGGTCATGTGACCTGGACCAAATATATAAACTTTCTTTCCATTTTGCCTGAAGCTGCATATGAAATTTAATTGAAATTGGCCCAGTGGTTTAAAAGGAGAAATACCTTTGAAATGATGACACACAACGGACAAGTGTTCGCCGGCCAAGGTCACTAAATGACCTTGATCTCTATTATTCATAGGGGTAGAAGTCGACTGCATTTTAATATCACAGAGCACAATGGAAACGGAAAAAATCATGTTTCAGCTTTAGCCATTCAACAGCAGAAATGGACCCAATTTGACTTTGCCATTAAAAGGTAAAGAACAACCCAAGGTCGTCATTAATATTAACTCGGTAGTTCTAGAATCCTAGATGCTACGTACCAAGTTTTAAGGCAATCGCGAAATAAAGATTTTTAAGGATTTTGATATATATGGGCAAGGCGTCCGTCTTTGTCACGTGACCTAGACCAAGTATATAAACATTCTGTTTCCCTTCGCCTGCAGGCTGCATATGAAATATTTAATTGAAGTTGGCCAAGCAGTTTCAGAGCAGAAGTCCTTTAAAAATGTTGACACAGAACGGACAAGCGTTCTTTGGCCGAAGTCGCTAAATAACCTTCACGTCTGGTATTCAAAGGGGTTGAAGTCGACTGCCTTTTCCATATCACAGAGCACAATAGCAACAGAAAAGTGCATTTTTGCAGCTTTTCCATTCAAAAGTATCAAAAGGAACAAATTTGACCTTGTCATAAAACAGGTAAAGGTCAACCCAAGGTCATCATTCATATAACTTTGTAGTACAAGAGTCCTACATGTAGATGCTACAAACCAAGTTTCAAGGCAACGGTTCAGTGGTTCTGGAGAAGAAGATTCTTGATGGTTTTTACCATAAATGGGCAAATTTAAAGAGTAATACACTTCAGGAACTGACTGAATCAGATCCAAAACCCTATCCCCAACATCAAAGGGAAAGATTGACAAAGACATCATAACAAACAATAAATTACAAGTGATAAGCCGAGTCAGCAGCTCTAAATAATTTTGACAAACAGAAAGGTTACAACAGACTAAGCAAATCAAGGCGGCCAATTTGGTCATTTGACCTAGACAAAATATGTAAACTTTCATTTCCCCATCCTGTTAAGTTTTCATATAAAATATGGCTTTAATCGGCCCAATGGTTGTTTAAGAATGTGGTCGATGACGATGGACCTATTTCAGACTTCGAGACAAAATCACTTGGTTTGAGCTGCCCAATATTTAGGATTATTTTGGGATATGTACATAATAGAGAGAGCCCCGTGGAAAATGAATTTTGATGATACTTCAACGATATTAAATCTTATTTCTCACTTGAGGCGGTTCTAATGAGTACCCAAAATGCATGTTTTTTTACGGATCAGAAGAAAGAAAAAACAAGAAATTTAAAAATCTTATCACAAAACTCAACACTTCTGGAGCCCCGAGTAAGTGTCGAATAATTTCTATAACATTCAAAATATCAAAATCATAAGTTAAGACTAATTCCACGTAACCACCAAAATATCTTGGCCACGCATAGTCAGGGATTTGATAAAACGGTGCTATATAAGTTAAGACCCATCCACATTGTAAGTAACTGATGTTTGTTTTCAAAATTTGTTCTTCGTTTCCATGGCAACAGCGAAGAACTATCTGAAAATTGAGAATTAGCTGAAAATATAGGGTCCTATGATTTTAATGGGTTTGCTGGGTTAAAAAATAAAATTGATCGTTGTATTGTAGTTTATACTTCTAGAAGGAAAGTTTAAGATGTCAAAACGTATATTTATCATGAGTATGCAATTTAAATAAAAAAACTTGTAAGCTGATACAGGTGCGAAAGTGGAGCAAAAAAGTGACGAGAGGTGTGTATTTTGATGAACAATTATTGTAAAAGGCAGGCACCTCTGGTAGTGACACTGTTTTTTTCTAAGAAGGACACACTTCATGAATTACTTTCATGGAAAAACATCTGTGGGCAAACTGAAAACGATTGCAAATAAATGGGGTTGAATTTCTCATTTCTGTTGATTACTAAGTGATTCAAAAACAGTTATTTAAATGGTCTGTAACAGGTAAATTTGCTGTTAAGTGGTATAAATTGTCCATTTTGAACAGATATGTAGGTAAATATTTAGGTTTTAGCACTAAATTCACTTCTGAGATGAACAGTAGCCTTTTTATGGCTGGATTTCCTTAGCAACAAGAGCCAGTGCATTTACCTCCCTTGGCTACTATTCAACTGGAGGAAGCTTTAGTTGTGGTGTAAACAAAATGAGTTCCTCGCAACTTTAACTGCCTTAAACCTAGGTTTAAGATGTGTTTGATCAAACTAGTGCAAAAACTGATCAGGATATCGAGATGTGAATAAATACATGCCTTTTTTCTGTTGGATTCGCAAACTCGCGTGTTTACGTCATAGGCATTCACGTGAGCACGTTCAAGCAACGTACTGACCTCTCTTAATTGGGTCAGGTTCATCCAATATTGTTTCTACTTTGCAAACGAATTCCGAAGGTAAGTCAGCATTGCAGGATAAACACAAACTATTAAACTGGCAAACCTGACCCAGTCATGATGCATCGTTTCCAGCAGCCTCGTGAAGAAAGCAAACTCTTTGGCTCACTTTTGTGTTTGTTTTCGTCTGCTGTGACCTCATTTAAAAATTAATAGAGTGCATTCGGCACGAAACCCAAGTAACCCTCTTCGGCTATTACCATGAGTATAGATTTGCAGTGTGTCACCAACATTCAATGATTGGTTAATCGGGCAAAATGCACATGCTTGATTTCTAACGAACCCTTTTTAAAGGTCAACCTTTCTGCATCCCGGCACAAAAAGTATCGCTTATTTCTGAATCAGCTGGAAAAACTTTCCCGTGTCGGTGAATGGTTATCGTAGCCACTTTCATTTCTGCCTAACCTGGTATAATCAGAACAGTCCCCTTTCTTCCCAGACCTTGAGTCATTTAGATCAGCGGTAAGCCTGGGTAAGGACAGTTTCACTTTGCACTTCTAGTTTTTCAATATTTCCTAAATTGCTTTTTCATCGGTGCAACGCTTATGCAAACCTGTTCACAGAGTAGAAGTAGAATAGATACTCTGCTCTGATACGAGTTTAACTGAGGTCAACTCGAGCTAGTGCCGAAGCCAAGTCTTGATAGTGCTGAACGTGTCCAGTTGGTACTTGTGTACCCGAAAGCAATTTGTTTTGTTCGTGATATCGATTTTCTGAGAGAGAGAGAGAGAGAGAGAGAGAGAGAGATGTAATGTACATTTGTAAGAGCTCTCGGACGGTATCAGCCTTAAGCTTTGCCCTTCGGGCTTGGGCCGATACAGTCAACTCGGGCTGAGATCAGGGCTGGGATCAAAACAGCTGTGTAATAATCTCTATATACGTTACCTTTGACTCGTTTCAAAAGTCATTATGATAATAATTTCAAGTAATAAGGTTACCCCCACCCCACCTCCCCACCACCCCCTAATTAGGCAGGGAGGCCAACATAGTCATAGTTATCTCATCACACAATATCGATTCACCATAATATCTGGTGGTATGATAACAATTCTGAAGGAAGCGAGGAATGCAACACACATACGCACGCACACACACACACACACACACACACACACACACACACACACACACACACACACACACACAATTAAGCTATGTGTGTGTCCGGAAATGTAATGGCGCAACAACACCAATGACCTTAGCAACAGCTTTAGCTGCACTGACTCAGTTTGAGCCCAGATGATCCCAAACATAATTTTCAATATGGTGAAGTACGAGGAAGCTGTCCATGGTAGCCCCATGACATTTACTGTATCTGCAGTGAATAAAAACATACTTTTTAACCTGTTATATGTTACTTTTGTGAAAATACATGCTACAAGGCAAAATTTATAAAACTCAGGTTGTAAACATTGTTTTTAAATATAGATAAAGTAGTGTAAAGGGGCAACGACCACAAATTTATTCCATCTGTGCAACAATCCACCCATGATACCAAACTGGAAATACCAGCATAAAGTTATGAGACAAGTAGTAAGACGATACTAGCGGATAGCCAGATAAACATGCAGCCCATTACAAGTTTCTGGGTACAAAGTTAGCTTTAATCAAACAATTAATACTGTTATCACACATTGGCGTATAAGCTTGCGTACGTACTGCGTATCTGGATAACGTGGCAGTAAGAAAGGAACGCCACAGCTACGAAAGCTGATACGCAGCACGATCTCCTTGAACGCCAGGCTGCGGCAATTTGTTTTCAAACTGGTTTGAAAAAAAAAAAACCGCCGCACGTATTTAGCAGCTTTGATACGCCATACAAGTGTCACACGAACGCCGCAAAAACAACGCAGCAGTGACACAGTGGTAATGCAACATGATCGCTTGGTACGCTATAGAAACAAGTACCGTGTAACTGTGGCGTACGTATGGCGTATAAAGCGTTTTCACTGTGTACCTACGGCGTTCTTTTCGAATCTATTATATGCTTCTATGGAGTAGCGTGGCGCATGAACTGCATAGGAACTGTGTTCGAACTACGCACCTTGCGCTGTTGTGGCGCAGCCGCTGGGTAGGTCTTTCGTTGTCAATTTCGTTTCGTCGTTGCATGAGTACCTACAACGTCAACACGACAGTCGCAGGCAGAAGACACATTTTTCTTGTTTGTTCTCATTCTTTTCATAGCCATGGACCTAGAAGATCTACTTTCTGCAGTACCGCAGAAGGTAACTTTTAACTCTGTCTTTATGATGTGCAATTTCACCATCTAATCCCTATTTATAACTATCATGAATTTGATTAATTGATGTCCATTATTCGAATAAGTGATATCCATTATTCAGCCCATTTATTGATATCACCAATTCAGTTAATGGATATCCATACTTTGAATCATGGATATCTTTAAATGGGCTGAATTACAGAAATCCATAATTTGAATGATGGAGATCCATAATTTGAATCAGTGATATCAATAAATCGGGCTGAATCAATGAAATCAATACCTCGAATATATATCCATAAATCACCGTAGAGGTTTGTTATTTAAACTTATTCTTTGCAAAGTCGAGTTATTGATGCCCATATTTCTAATAAGTGATATCCATAAATAGGCCAAACTATTGACATTCACAATCCGAATCATAAACATCAATTTTTCTTATTATGGATAATCAGAAATCTAAATGAAAAGTGGATATCACAAATTTGAATTAAGGATATTACTAACTCGATTTGTTGATAACTCGAACAGGTGATATCCATAAATTGGCAGAATTATGGATACCCATGGTTCGATCCATAATTCGAAAAAGTGAAATCCATAATTCGAATTAGTGATATCCATCAATCTTTCAGAATAAGGGAAACTCATAACTAATAATGAAGCTCACATATTCGAGTGATGGATATCACTTTCTTGAATTATGGATATCCATAAATTTTATGGGTATCTATAAATAGAGAATACATAGTAAAACGGCACCCCATATGTCCTGGCCTCTTTGCCCCCTGCTAGTTTGACAGCTGTCTCAGACTCAGCTGCTGCTGCTGGATCTCAGGGATGACAGCTGGCTGTGCCCAAAGGTCTGGTTTGGTGAATGCAGCCGATTTTTTCTTCCTCGGTTCTCCTGGTGCTCCCTGGGCGTACTTCTTTGCAGGCATAATGATTTGCTAGTGACTTGTTTGACTGTGGGCAAAGGGAATCATGTACTTGTACCTTTTGTTTGACTGCTTTGGAAAGATAAACAGCCGTGCAGTGCACAGGAACATTTATACGCTGCTGTTTACGCCGCTAGTATGCAGTAGCTGCGTTGCCCTTGAAGATGAAACGCCGTGCCAACGCAATAGTTACGCAACAGCAACCCATTATACGCCACACATGTGCCACGCATACTCCTCAATGCGCGGAATCTTGAAACAGGTACGAAAAGAGATAAACGGAATAAAAATTATGGATACATCGCGGAATCGTTACACATACGCCGTGTACTTCGCAGGACTAGAATTTGCATAAAATACGTCACATTTCTTTGCAATCGACAAGCGTATGTAATTTCTGTAAAATACGCAGCTGATAAGCAATAGTGTGATAGTAGCATAAGCTGCGTTTACATGGGCAAAGCTTCTGGACAAAGTTGTTTGGCATTGAAAAATTTGCTCGTGTGAATGAAACAGTATGCCACATTTTCATTGCCAACTTCATACGGTAAAGTTTCTGTGACTGACAAAATTTGTCCATGTGAACAGGAAATTTGCCATAGAATATGTAACAAAGAAACTGACCATGGAGATGAACACAGAAAACTTTGCTCATAATCAAATCTGTTTGATTTTGAACAAAGTATATTTAAGGTCAAGAATACGTAAATGGCTCATACATAGAATTTTTTTGAATTTTGCACAGAAGTGCATTTTCATGTGTTACATCGAAATGTGCAATAAAAAAGGTAGGTCACCGAGTTCGTTTAGTCGCTAGATCAAATTGAAAACGTGAAAAATTGAGGCCAATTCCACTGACGGCAATGCGAAAGCGATGAAAATACTCAGATTTTAAAACTAAGACGTACACAGCTTGTTTACCACTACATAGATTTTTTTCAAAAACTGATATTTCATGTCACAGCATCTGTTGATTAAAATGAGGTAAAGAAAGTCCTTGACTACCGAGCTCGTTTTCCAATTAGCGCTTGATAAGCAAGCATAGGTATGTATAAATTTTCACCATTCGTTGACGTCATTTATAAGCGACGTTGCAATCGTTTACGGGCGACGTTATAAGGCATGCTAAGAGCGTTATGAGAATACAGAAAGATGGCGACTAATAGGGTTCTCATGATGAATGCTTTAGTGATAACAAAAATTAATAAAATTCGAAAACAAACTTCTAACAGTATTATGGTTACTGCAGCCGACATGAAATGATCCGCGCAACGAAAAAAGAAAAGCCCTGAGTAAACCCCAATTCCTCTTTTTAAAACTGCGTTACCCTAACATTGTAATACCAAATCACAAAATGCCGCGGCCGGGACATAAAAAAGTGGGTCATTCGGGGCATGTACGGTCAGCGGATCAGTCTGCGCATCCGCCCGAACTGACCAGAGCCTTTGTTGTACATGTCCTCTGGTACAATGATTCCGTGCGGAACAGCGGAGAGATTTATCAAACTACGCGTATGCGCAGGCTAATCTGAGTGCATATTTATTTACTGCCGACTCATGTCCTTTCGGTGTGGCTCATGGTAGTCCGGTAACATTGACTTTTACGCCCTTTTGGATTGTATTTCAGTCATATCGAGAGGATGGTAGGATCATGCTGAAAAGTTACAAGGCAAAATTTCACCGTCTGCGGAAGGCTTCTTGTATCCTAGCGGCCGTAGGGGGCGGTGTAGGTGAGAGGCCCCTGTATCTTTGGCAAAGCCATGCAACAAGTGGAAGAAATATTCATCCGTATTTGTAGGCCTAAAAGGAATTGCAAAGAGCGGCATTATAATAAATATTACAATCCGATACCATAAAGCTCTAAAATCAGCTTGCACACATTTACTTGGGTTTTTATTTCGGATACGTAATCCCACCAGCGCCGCGGAAGAGTGATTAGAGACATTCGGTTAAAACACACAAGGTTTTGGGTTCGAATCCGGGTTCGGCCAGCCAGCGACTGAAAAGGTCTCTTTGTCAAGCCAGCAAAAAATGGGTAACTTTTTCGAATCAGGGAAGGATAACGCAGCGAAAGGTGCTCCGTCTTTCATACTTTCATATGTGTCTGAAAAGTCCTGAGAGCCTTGAAAGTAGGGAGGGAACATGTATTGCGGCCAACCATAAATTGTAACACACACACGAAATACTCTCTGTCTGACTGTCTGTTTCTCTATCTCTGTCTCTCTCTGTCTGTCTGTCTCTCTCTCTCTCTCTCTCTCTCTCATTAATTTTGTAGGAATACATTTATGTTGATGAAATAACTTCATAAAATACAGGAAAAAGAAAAACACTGCAATATCAGCAGAGGGCTTGAATAAAAAATGACAAAAACTCCGTTTTTTCCATGTTTGACTCTTTTATTAAATGTCCGATGGGGGCCGCCATATTGAAAATAG
The DNA here is from genome assembly GCA_963989385.1 of Ctena decussata. Taxonomy (NCBI): domain Eukaryota; kingdom Metazoa; phylum Mollusca; class Bivalvia; order Lucinida; family Lucinidae; genus Ctena; species Ctena decussata. Next base: position 2,128,933 of record OZ022504.1, on the reverse strand, counting down.
CATTGACTAGAAAGTATTTCGTGACGTAACGTCGTTCGCGACGCACGTAATTAATTGCGCCCGTCATTTACGTATTCTTGACCTTAACAAAGAAAATGTGGCACAGTTGGCCGTTTACAGGAGCAAAGTTTGTTTGTCCAGATAACTTTGACGAGAATTCTTTGTTTGTGTGCACATGGCAGCAAATAATTCATTGCCAATGTTTATGTGACAATGATTCTATGCCACATTTTTCTTTAACAAACTATTTGCTCCATGTAAACGCAACATGTTTGCCGAACTTTCTTTGTTACATTTTGTGTCAAAGACACTTTGGTCGTGTGAACGAGGCTTTAGGTATGTATACAAAATGTTCACCTATTTTCTTTTTTTTTTATTATGCAAAAATATTTGCATCAGAACGATAGTAAATTACATCGATTTTTGAAGACGACAGATAGGCTGACAACACAAACTATGACATTGATACACCAGAACTGATGCTCTGCCTTGGGGTTGTCAGTGAGTTAAGCTTTGATTACACGGGCAAAGTTTCTGTAACAAATTAGGGTTTGACATAGAAAAAATTGCTCGTGTGAATGAAACAAAATGCGACATTTTCATTGCCAAATTTATATGGTAAAGTTTCTATGACGAGCATAATTTGTCCGTGTGAACAGAAAATTTGCCATAGAATATGTAACAAAGAAATAAGTCATGAAGATGAACACAGAAAACTTTGCTCATAATCAAATCAGACTGATTTTGAACTAAGTATATTTAACAAAGAAAATGTGGCACATATAGCCGTTTACAGGAGCAAAGTTTGTTTGTCCAGGTAACGTTGATGAGAATTCTTTGTTCGTGTAAACACGGCAGCAAATATTTCCTTGCCAAACTTTCTGTGACAAAGATTCTATGCCAGATTTTTCTTTGACAAATAATTTGCTCCCTGTAAACGCAAAATATTTGACAATCTTTCTTTGTTACAGTCTCTGCGACAATGAAACTTTGTTCATATGAACGAAGCATTAAATGGGTGAATTTAATGTGGCCGTGTTTGTTTTATCTCAAAATAATAAAACTAGCATATATTTGGCAGTAGCAATATTTAATCTCAGGGATTTTTTTAAAATAAAGGTTGCAAATGTTACCTTTCTGAGTACAAAACTGTCAGTTATGCTAAGTTATTTGATATTTAGTGGTTTTATTTAAACTTTAAATTTTATAAGTGAATGAGAAAAAGTATATTTCATGTACAGATAAATTCAAAGAAGGCTTCATTTGAACATCAGGGCAATCTCAGCTTTGCATGTCATGTATATAACTGTTTTCTGTCTAAGTAGGTAATATGCAAAAGTTTCATTTCACTATACAATAAAGATATTTATCACAACTGCGTTGGTTTAAAGTCAGAATTTTAAAAGAGTGTTTTCCTGGTGTGAATGACAGACGTTTTACTAAAATATTTAGATCCGTTAAGTACGTTACCTCGGTGAAATTATGTGTCGAAAGGTCAAAACTATATTTGAACTGTTGTGTTATATAATTCTTTACATGATCTTATCATAACAAGTCCAATTCATCAGTTTTACGTAGCTTATTAGCAATTTTTATACGAACAACTGTGTGAAAAAATGACTTTGCAGTCACTAACAAAGAATAGGTATAACGATGATCAACATTACATAGATGACACTGTTTAAAAGCTAGAGGTCTCAAATTTGTTCTGTTAGAAAAATATTAATTGGGGCAATTAGAGAATTGAACATTTTGGGACATTTTTCACGGTCTATGCAAAATGCAACAACATAAGTTATATTTCCAGGGGTCGATGATATATCGTATATCCATGATATATTGTAACGAAAATAACAACACCATAGTTCTGAACCGTTTTCTGTGCAGCCTAATTTATAGCATATCAACTGTTCTTACAGAAAATATTTATTTTTTATACACTTATATAGTTTAAACACATTTCTTATTGACCTCTATGAATATTTTAGATATTCAAAATTTATCGAGGTAACGTAAATAACTAACAGCTACAGAATTATTCAAGGTTTGCCAAGGTGGCAAACACTGAATTTGATAACTATAGACCCAGAGGGTTATTTTGATATATAAAATCTAATGTTACACTCTGGAGACCATCCCCTTGAAAGATAGCCCATCAAGTTTGCTCTACTAAGTGTATCACAGAATATACATACATGTAATGTACTTTTAAAACTATTTGTTGTTATCCAATCAGACCTTTTATTACATATCCAAGCGTATTAGAATCTAGTTTATACACTGATCAGATCAACTAGGATGATTTGGAAAAGTTGACAATGTGATAAATAATTGCTTTGTTTCAGAGTGATAATTTAAACAATTGAAAGCCATATATATTTATAGAGTTAAGGCTGTTTTGTCATTATTTGTTTCCATGGTAACGACAGCACAACTTGGCCCACAATCAACAAAATAAAGTAACTGATGTTGCTATCTTCCTTACTTATTTGGTTGGTTTAACAGACATAAAAAATGACAATAAAATACAGTTTATGGTTATTCACAATTTTGCATGCTTTTTACGTGGGTGGGGTAATCACAACCCCATTTCAATTAACCAGACCTTTGTAGAACCATTGTGTAAAGCTGCGGAGAAGATGTATTTCTTTAAACCATAATTATTTTGTTCAAGTATGGTAAAGTAATAAATTATGGAATATGGTTGAAGGACAACATTAACTGAAATGGAGAAATGTTACAAAGCTGTTTCAGTGGTCAAATTTGCCAGCGTCTTAAATTTCCGACTATGGAGTGCCCATCAATTTTATTATCTTATTCTCTTTAATTGGTAATGTGCTTTTTATAAAAACACTTGACTACGCTCAACTCTGTTGGCTTTTTAAAATAATAGATTTTTAAAAATGTCCAAAAACAGGATTTTCGGTAAAACTGGAAAACGGCAAACCCCACCCTGCTTGAGGCCGGAATAAAAAAAACTATGTGAAATGGTACACTGGTAAATACAAGCAAAGTGCGTTATGTAAACATAGTTCCTTTACATCTTTTATGTAAAGAAGATCTACATAGTCACACTGCCATGGACTAAATAGTCAAAATTGTTGATTTTAACAAAAAATTCAAAGCAAATTTGTTAGTTTTAAGCAGAAAATACTATTTTGCCGTTGCCATGGTAACGGTTGAGTTTTCGAAAGAAAGAACTGTCAAAAATTTGTTTATATGTAGTTGTCAACATTCTCTGAAAGTTTGAAGAAAATCGGTGACTATGCGTGCCGGACCCCTATTTAGATTTTTTGGTGGTTAGGTGGAATTAGTCTTATTCACTTCAATAAAATTCAATTGATTTTCAACTGTGTACAATGTGATTGTATATGAATAAAGGAGAACTAGGATAGACGAGCGTAACACAAAATCTAAGTAAACCCTCAATCACACGGGCTTTTTTTCTCGTAAAAATTGGGGTTGTAGAAGATAAATTATAACTCGTGTGATAGAAAAAATATATTGTATTATATTATCTTGTGAAGTTTATTTGACAAACAAAATCTGTCAGCGTGGATAGATTAAGTAATAATTGTTGTTGTTGAGTTGTTGTTTAACGTCTCAGTAAACACTATTTTAGTCATGTCGAGACGTTGCCTCTGAATAAAAACTTTTACCCGACCCGAGATAAATGACACTCAAGTCCTGCCATAGCTACTAGCAGTTCTATCGCAGAAACAGAAGCACCAGGCAGCCCATCTATTTCGCTGGCCGCAGTGAGATGGTTCAAAAAAGTAACTATAAAGATGAAGACAGACAACTTTGCTCAAGTTCGAATCAGTTGATTTTGAACAAAGGATATGTGGCATCGCACAGGTTAAGTATATTCGTCAAGGTCACTTAAAAGACAAATTCTGATCTCATCTGTAATAAACATGTCTGTAATCAAGGTGGTCCGCAAAATGACACAAATCTGGTAACAAATTATAATTTTAACATGATTACAGACAGTGTATTTTTATTTGTTCTAAATTTTATTGCCCCACCATTGGGGCAAGACGCCCTTTAAGACGCGATAAAAAGGTCATGGTTGTTTCTTATCTTATTTCCAGATTGTTCTAGTATTATTTAAGACGATACTTATTCCTTTGCCCGAAAAGAATTTTCCAATTGGAACATATATTTTATGTAATATTCATGACAATGACATAAAAAGTGGGTCGACTTGCACGTATGATTTGAGTTGAAGTACATTTATTGAGTCGTGTTTCTTGCAAACAAAAGCATCACAAACGACTGCGTGATACCCCGCCACTGCAAAACAATGTCACTTGTCTTGTTTGCTGATGATTTATTTTATAGTAAAGGGTAGATTGTCCACTTGGAGCCAAAATTTTGATCATCTCAAGAAGCTTACTATCATTAGTTGCAAGTTTGAGAAAAATCATAATTGTATATACATTTTTAATCATCTTATGTACGTATATGGCCTTGAGGCAGCGGCAGATAATTCAAACGGGGTAAATTTTAAGCATCACAGGAGGCCTTTATTACTCTGACCACTTTCTTTACATTTCAGAAAGAAACACGCTTTGAACTCCAATTTTATAAAGACTTTTTCATGATTTTGTACATGTATATAGCCCAAGGGCAGGAGAAGATAATCGCGGAGGAAAATATTTGTAGCTCACCTGAGCCAGCGGCTCCGAGGGAGCTTATAGGATGGTAAGGCCCCGGCGTCCGTCCGTCGTCGTCTGTCCGTCCGTCTACAATTTCAAACGACTTCTCCTCTGAAACCGCTCGGCCAATTGTAACCAAATTTCATATGTAGCTTCAAGGGGTCTTAAGAAAGAAAAGTTGTTCAAACGATCTTGGTCACATGACAAACATGGCCGCCACGCCCATATATGGTTACAAAAACTTGGAATGTAGCATTGGGTACGCAAGTACTACCTAGATTATACAAATTATGGTCAAATTTGCTTTATATAGCTTTTATATAGAAAAATGCTAGAACATAAGATTTCTTGGAAACTATTGAATGAGTACATGAAATTTTATGCGTACATGAGGTCAAGGTCCTACTTAGACCTTTGACCCTGAGCTCTCATATTTTGACAATTTCACACCTTTTCAAAAGCCACCGTGCCAATTGTAACGCAGCTTCATGTAGACCCTATAAGGGGCAGGGGAACGAAAATTTGTTCAGACGGTCTGGGTCACATGACCAACATGGCCGCCACGCCGATATGTGGTAAAAACCTTTAAAAGGCTTCTTCTTCAGAACCGATAGGCCGATGGCCTGAAAATTTGAAATGTAGCACCGAGTACACAAGTACTACCAAGATTGTTCAAATTATGACCTTGGGTTGACCGTTTTACGGTAATTTTAAATTTGCTTTCTGTAGATTTTATATGGGAAAATGTTAGAACCTAAGATTTCTTGGAAACTATTGAAGATTTTGACCTGAAAATTGGTATTTACAGTCATTTGAATGAGTACATGAAAATTGATATGCTCAAGAGGTCAAGGTCATTGTTTAATCTTTGACCCTGGTCTCTACTATTGTGACAATTTCACACATCTCCTCAAAAGCCACTGCGCCAGTTGTGACCAAAGGACCTGGTATGATTAGGGCCATGTTTGGCTCCCATTCAAATTTCATACACAGCCTCCAGGGGCTGAGGGAAGGAAAATTAATTCAAGCGGTCTAGGTCTTATGACCTACATGACCACCATAGGTGAGCGAATCAGAGCCTTATGGCCCTTATGTTGTGGTAACACAAAGCTGTTGTTTCTTCGATCAATTTTGTGACCTTTGACCACGGTATTCCTAAACTCTGATTTTAAATAGGTTTCTCCACGAGTTAATACACACACACACACACGCACACACACACACACACACACTCACATACATATATATATATATATATATATATATATATATATATATATATATATATATATATATATATATATATATATATATATATATATATATATATATATATATATATAGGGAGAAATGAGACAAACATCAAACAAAAATCTTCCCGGTAGCACTGGATCCAACAAATGGATTCAAAATGATTGAAATAAGTATATGGTAGGATTAAATCATCAACAGTGCAAAACAATATTTACTGAGCGCTTTCGGCTTTCGCCTTCTTCAGAGTTTACAGGTACAAGAAAAAAATCAAAATTTCAACATTTCTACAGGTAAATCAAGAAAAAACAAAATAATCATGAAAACGTTTCTCAATTTACTATTCAAATTCACATTAAACGACCAAAGAAATTGAAAAAAGGTCGTTTAACAAAGCAAAATTGCTACAAGGCGGCCGTTTCACGGCCCAAGTTCGAATTTGAAATTGCAAATGGCTGCCAAAATGAGAAAAATCGTATTATGCGATTTGTAGCGGTGTATTTATAGCGATATACATACATTCTGTATACTGGCCATTCAGCTATGATGCAAAACTCACCATAATGAAGGAAAAAGAGAATTTTACATGTAATTACATCGCTACAAAAGCAAGAGTGGAACACTGTATGTCTGGAATAATGCAAGATGCCCCTGCAGAAATAGACTGAAGGTGGGACCGAGGCTAATCTCCTTTGTTAATGCCGCTTGGATTCAAAGTGTTAAGACGACGTATCCAGTAGCTCTCACGACTTTTTCTGGCATTGTCTTTCCACTCTGAATTGCTTTCTAAGCAGCAAACAGAGGCATGACTGAGAAAGTCATGTCCTTGCAAGCAAAAGTGCTCAGCGGTAGGAGATCTTTCAAATCTCTTGTGTCTCCAGTCATCTCTGTGACCATTCATTCTGATATTCAGAGGGCCCTTGGTTTCCCCAACATACTGCTTTCCACACTTGCCACAAGAGATCAGATACACAACATTCTGTGTCCTACAATTGGTGTCACCTTTAAGCTTGACACGAGCACCACTGGACGATGTGGCTGTCTGAGAGGGGGTTATCATTCTACAGGTCTGACATCTTGATCTGCCACAGGGTTTACATTCTCCAAGAGGTTCGTCATCGGTCGGATCTGGCTTCAGTCTAGCCCGCACAAGATGGTCTTTGAGGCTTTTTGGTCGCCTGTAGGCCATGATTGGCTTCTGCGGGAAGACTGTGCTCAGATGGTCTGATGAGTCTATGATGGACCAGTGTTTGTCGACGATACCCCTGGCTTTAGGAAGGTCTGGATGATATGTCAAGACAAATGGCAGAACAGCTTTGTTTGCTGTCGGCTTGGGCTTGTACGACAAAAGATTTTGTCTTTCCATGTGCCTGACCTTCTCTATGGCTTGGTCAATTACCTGCTTTTGATAACCCCTTTGTTTGAGCTGTTCACAGAGATCCTTTGATCTTTTCTCAAAAGTCTCATCATCCGAGCAGATGCGTCTGATGCGTAGTGCAAGACTATATGGTATATTCTTGCTACAGTGAGGAGGGTGGCAGCTTGTGGGCAAAAGATACTGGTGGGAATCTGTAGGTTTAGTGTAGAGGTCTACAGCAACCTTGTCGTCAGCAAGATGTGACATCGTGTCTAAAAAGACATGTTTGTCATTGGAGACCTCTGCAGTAAACCTAATGGTTGGATGGAAGCTGTTTGCTGTTTCGAGAAATGCCTCAAGAGTTTCTCTGCCATGAGTCCACTTCATGTCAATGTCATCTATAAACCTGAGCCATGAAAATGGTTTCAGGGTTACTGACTGCAGTAGTCGTCTTTCAAGCCTACCCATAAATATGTTGGCATACGATGGAGCCATTTTTGTTCCCATGGCCGTCCCTTGAATTTGCAAGTAGTGCTTACCATTGAACTCAAAATTATTGCATTTGAGAACAAGTGTAAGCAGATTGATCAGAATCTGTGTTGGGGGATCTTTGACAGCCCGTGCTTCCCAAACCTCTTCACATGCCTTGATACCATCTTCATGTGGTATATTTGTATACAGGGATGTGACATCCATCGAAACAAGAAGAGTTTCAGGTGGGAGTTGGCCCATAGCATCTTGTTTTCTCAGGAAGTCTGTGGTATCCTGCAAGTAAGATGGTAAGTTCTGCACATGGGGCTGAAGATGTAAGTCCACAAATTCTGATATTTTTTCTGTAGGGTGTCCATTGGCAGACACTATGGGACGTCCAGGGTTTCCGGCTTTGTGTATCTTGGGTAGGAGGTAAAAACGGCCTGCTTTAGGTTGGTCTACAGTCAGATATATGGCATTTTTCTCACTTATGTGGTCTCCATTCAGCATTTCGCTAACAGCATCAGTTACCTTCTTGGCAAATTCATGAGTGGGGTCATGATCCAGTGCCTTGTAGAAGGTGGAATCATTCAGTTGCCTCTCAGCCTCTGAAATATAATGTTCCCTGTCCATGACAACAACAGCTGATCCTTTATCGGCAGGCTTTATTATGATGTCTTCTCTTTTTTTAAGACTGTGCAAGGCACTGCGTTCAGAAGGTTTGAGGTTGTCATGTTTGGGTAATGGTGGTTTATGTTTGGCTATGTCTGATTCCACACTACTAATGAATGTCTCTAGATCACGACCCTGCTTAGGGGGTTGCCAGTCACTCTTTTCGACAAATTCAGGGTATTTTTCAGGAGCACGAGTATCGGGAAAACCACTGAAATGTGACTTCAGGCGCATGCGCCTACTGAAGGCATAGTTGTCCTCAACAAGTTCGCCCCTATCATAGCTTTTTGGACGAGGGCAGAAGCCCAGACCTTTCGAAAGTAAGGATGTTTCAGACTCAGAGAGTTCTACACTGGAAAGGTTAACGACTACTTTGTCATCCTTCTGTTTCTCAGTGTTCTTTTTCCCTTTTGGTCGTCTGAAACGTCTGTTTCGTTTTTTCTTACTTTCTAAAGCTGTTTTTGATAGGGGGTTACTTGATTGTTGGACACCTAGAGCCTTAAGTTTTTTCTCTCGTTTGGCTGTCAGGTGGTTTACCTCGTTGCAAACGTTGTGGACTTACATCTTCAGCCCCATGTGCAGAACTTACCATCTTACTTGCAGGATACCACAGACTTCCTGAGAAAACAAGATGCTATGGGCCAACTCCCACCTGAAACTCTTCTTGTTTCGATGGATGTCACATCCCTGTATACAAATATACCACATGAAGATGGTATCAAGGCATGTGAAGAGGTTTGGGAAGCACGGGCTGTCAAAGATCCCCCAACACAGATTCTGATCAATCTGCTTACACTTGTTCTCAAATGCAATAATTTTGAGTTCAATGGTAAGCACTACTTGCAAATTCAAGGGACGGCCATGGGAACAAAAATGGCTCCATCGTATGCCAACATATTTATGGGTAGGCTTGAAAGACGACTACTGCAGTCAGTAACCCTGAAACCATTTTCATGGCTCAGGTTTATAGATGACATTGACATGAAGTGGACTCATGGCAGAGAAACTCTTGAGGCATTTCTCGAAACAGCAAACAGCTTCCATCCAACCATTAGGTTTACTGCAGAGGTCTCCAATGACAAACATGTCTTTTTAGACACGATGTCACATCTTGCTGACGACAAGGTTGCTGTAGACCTCTACACTAAACCTACAGATTCCCACCAGTATCTTTTGCCCACAAGCTGCCACCCTCCTCACTGTAGCAAGAATATACCATATAGTCTTGCACTACGCATCAGACGCATCTGCTCGGATGATGAGACTTTTGAGAAAAGATCAAAGGATCTCTGTGAACAGCTCAAACAAAGGGGTTATCAAAAGCAGGTAATTGACCAAGCCATAGAGAAGGTCAGGCACATGGAAAGACAAAATCTTTTGTCGTACAAGCCCAAGCCGACAGCAAACAAAGCTGTTCTGCCATTTGTCTTGACATATCATCCAGACCTTCCTAAAGCCAGGGGTATCGTCGACAAACACTGGTCCATCATAGACTCATCAGACCATCTGAGCACAGTCTTCCCGCAGAAGCCAATCATGGCCTACAGGCGACCAAAAAGCCTCAAAGACCATCTTGTGCGGGCTAGACTGAAGCCAGATCCGACCGATGACGAACCTCTTGGAGAATGTAAACCCTGTGGCAGATCAAGATGTCAGACCTGTAGAATGATAACCCCCTCTCAGACAGCCACATCGTCCAGTGGTGCTCGTGTCAAGCTTAAAGGTGACACCAATTGTAGGACACAGAATGTTGTGTATCTGATCTCTTGTGGCAAGTGTGGAAAGCAGTATGTTGGGGAAACCAAGGGATCTCTGAATATCAGAATGAATGGTCACAGAGATGACTGGAGACACAAGAGATTTGAAAGATCTCCTACCGCTGAGCACTTTTGCTTGCAAGGACTTGACTTTCTCAGTCATGCCTCTGTTTGCTGCTTAGAAAGCAATTCAGAGTGGAAAGACAATGCCAGAAAAAGTCGTGAGAGCTACTGGATACGTCGTCTTAACACTTTGAATCCAAGCGGCATTAACAAAGGAGATTAGCCTCGGTCCCACCTTCAGTCTATTTCTGCAGGGGCATCTTGCATTATTCCAGACATACAGTGTTCCACTCTTGCTTTTGTAGCGATGTAATTACATGTAAAATTCTCTTTTTCCTTCATTATGGTGAGTTTTGCATCATAGCTGAATGGCCAGTATACAGAATGTATGTATATCGCTATAAATACACCGCTACAAATCGCATAATACGATTTTTCTCATTTTGGCAGCCATTTGCAATTTCAAATTCGAACTTGGGCCGTGAAACGGCCGCCTTGTAGCAATTTTGCTTTGTTAAACGACCTTTTTTCAATTTCTTTGGTCGTTTAATGTGAATTTGAATAGTAAATTGAGAAACGTTTTCATGATTATTTTGTTTTTTCTTGATTTACCTGTAGAAATGTTGAAATTTTGATTTTTTTCTTGTACCTGTAAACTCTGAAGAAGGCGAAAGCCGAAAGCGCTCAGTAAATATTGTTTTGCACTGTTGATGATTTAATCCTACCATATACTTATTTCAATCATTTTGAATCCATTTGTTGGATCCAGTGCTACCGGGAAGATTTTTGTTTGATGTTTGTCTCATTTCTCCCTATATATTATTCATCACATTCATCATGAATCTCATTTGATCCAAAATTTCTTCCCTTTTTTTCCCCCTGTTTTATTTGTCTGGTGATTGTTTGAATTTTTTATTTTTCCTTTTCACTTTCTCCAGGTTTTATTTGCCTTTTCAATTTGACCCTTTATCACACACTACTCAACATGGAAGCATCAAAATTAGAAAAATCCATGACCGCAAAATCCGTGAAAATGGTCAAATACATACATCATTGTGAATTCCTAACACAGTGCATTCACAACAAAGTTGTACCTAAGGGTTTAACTGCCAAAATGCAGCTAAACATTCCAGGTAAACCTTCAGAACGGTTTCAGCGCCGTGCTCAAGGTATACTGCAGAAAGCTTCACTTGATACCATGGCATTACTTCTGAGCAGATACCACGGCTTGCTTGAAGACTTGAAAAAGTCTATAGCTGAGACAAGGGACCGCATTGAGCAGGCAACCGATACAGAAGTCACTCTTAAGATAGTTTCAAGGGTAGAACGTAAGGTTTGCAACGAGGAAAACCACCTGACAGCCAAACGAGAGAAAAAACTTAAGGCTCTAGGTGTCCAACAATCAAGTAACCCCCTATCAAAAACAGCTTTAGAAAGTAAGAAAAAACGAAACAGACGTTTCAGACGACCAAAAGGGAAAAAGAACACTGAGAAACAGAAGGATGACAAAGTAGTCGTTAACCTTTCCAGTGTAGAACTCTCTGAGTCTGAAACATCCTTACTTTCGAAAGGTCTGGGCTTCTGCCCTCGTCCAAAAAGCTATGATAGGGGCGAACTTGTTGAGGACAACTATGCCTTCAGTAGGCGCATGCGCCTGAAGTCACATTTCAGTGGTTTTCCCGATACTCGTGCTCCTGAAAAATACCCTGAATTTGTCGAAAAGAGTGACTGGCAACCCCCTAAGCAGGGTCGTGATCTAGAGACATTCATTAGTAGTGTGGAATCAGACATAGCCAAACATAAACCACCATTACCCAAACATGACAACCTCAAACCTTCTGAACGCAGTGCCTTGCACAGTCTTAAAAAAAGAGAAGACATCATAATAAAGCCTGCCGATAAAGGATCAGCTGTTGTTGTCATGGACAGGGAACATTATATTTCAGAGGCTGAGAGGCAACTGAATGATTCCACCTTCTACAAGGCACTGGATCATGACCCCACTCATGAATTTGCCAAGAAGGTAACTGATGCTGTTAGCGAAATGCTGAATGGAGACCACATAAGTGAGAAAAATGCCATATATCTGACTGTAGACCAACCTAAAGCAGGCCGTTTTTACCTCCTACCCAAGATACACAAAGCCGGAAACCCTGGACGTCCCATAGTGTCTGCCAATGGACACCCTACAGAAAAAATATCAGAATTTGTGGACTTACATCTTCAGCCCCATGTGCAGAACTTACCATCTTACTTGCAGGATACCACAGACTTCCTGAGAAAACAAGATGCTATGGGCCAACTCCCACCTGAAACTCTTCTTGTTTCGATGGATGTCACATCCCTGTATACAAATATACCACATGAAGATGGTATCAAGGCATGTGAAGAGGTTTGGGAAGCACGGGCTGTCAAAGATCCCCCAACACAGATTCTGATCAATCTGCTTACACTTGTTCTCAAATGCAATAATTTTGAGTTCAATGGTAAGCACTACTTGCAAATTCAAGGGACGGCCATGGGAACAAAAATGGCTCCATCGTATGCTAACATATTTATGGGTAGGCTTGAAAGACGACTACTGCAGTCAGTAACCCTGAAACCATTTTCATGGCTCAGGTTTATAGATGACATTGACATGAAGTGGACTCATGGCAGAGAAACTCTTGAGGCATTTCTCGAAACAGCAAACAGCTTCCATCCAACCATTAGGTTTACTGCAGAGGTCTCCAATGACAAACATGTCTTTTTAGACACGATGTCACATCTTGCTGACGACAAGGTTGCTGTAGACCTCTACACTAAACCTACAGATTCCCACCAGTATCTTTTGCCCACAAGCTGCCACCCTCCTCACTGTAGCAAGAATATACCATATAGTCTTGCACTACGCATCAGACGCATCTGCTCGGATGATGAGACTTTTGAGAAAAGATCAAAGGATCTCTGTGAACAGCTCAAACAAAGGGGTTATCAAAAGCAGGTAATTGACCAAGCCATAGAGAAGGTCAGGCACATGGAAAGACAAAATCTTTTGTCGTACAAGCCCAAGCCGACAGCAAACAAAGCTGTTCTGCCATTTGTCTTGACATATCATCCAGACCTTCCTAAAGCCAGGGGTATCGTCGACAAACACTGGTCCATCATAGACTCATCAGACCATCTGAGCACAGTCTTCCCGCAGAAGCCAATCATGGCCTACAGGCGACCAAAAAGCCTCAAAGACCATCTTGTGCGGGCTAGACTGAAGCCAGATCCGACCGATGACGAACCTCTTGGAGAATGTAAACCCTGTGGCAGATCAAGATGTCAGACCTGTAGAATGATAACCCCCTCTCAGACAGCCACATCGTCCAGTGGTGCTCGTGTCAAGCTTAAAGGTGACACCAATTGTAGGACACAGAATGTTGTGTATCTGATCTCTTGTGGCAAGTGTGGAAAGCAGTATGTTGGGGAAACCAAGGGCCCTCTGAATATCAGAATGAATGGTCACAGAGATGACTGGAGACACAAGAGATTTGAAAGATCTCCTACCGCTGAGCACTTTTGCTTGCAAGGACATGACTTTCTCAGTCATGCCTCTGTTTGCTGCTTAGAAAGCAATTCAGAGTGGAAAGACAATGCCAGAAAAAGTCGTGAGAGCTACTGGATACGTCGTCTTAACACTTTGAATCCAAGCGGCATTAACAAAGGAGATTAGCCTCGGTCCCACCTTCAGTCTATTTCTGCAGGGGCATCTTGCATTATTCCAGACATACAGTGTTCCACTCTTGCTTTTGTAGCGATGTAATTACATGTAAAATTCTCTTTTTCCTTCATTATGGTGAGTTTTGCATCATAGCTGAATGGCCAGTATACAGAATGTATGTATATCGCTATAAATACACCGCTACAAATCGCATAATACGATTTTTCTCATTTTGGCAGCCATTTGCAATTTCAAATTCGAACTTGGGCCGTGAAACGGCCGCCTTGTAGCAATTTTGCTTTGTTAAACGACCTTTTTTCAATTTCTTTGGTCGTTTAATGTGAATTTGAATAGTAAATTGAGAAACGTTTTCATGATTATTTTGTTTTTTCTTGATTTACCTGTAGAAATGTTGAAATTTTGATTTTTTCTTGTACCTGTAAACTCTGAAGAAGGCGAAAGCCGAAAGCGCTCAGTAAATATTGTTTTGCACTGTTGATGATTTAATCCTACCATATACTTATTTCAATCATTTTGAATCCATTTGTTGGATCCAGTGCTACCGGGAAGATTTTTGTTTGATGTTTGTCTCATTTCTCCCTATATATTATTCATCACATTCATCATGAATCTCATTTGATCCAAAATTTCTTCCCTTTTTTTCCCCCTGTTTTATTTGTCTGGTGATTGTTTGAATTTTTTATTTTTCCTTTTCACTTTCTCCAGGTTTTATTTGCCTTTTCAATTTGACCCTTTATCACACACTACTCAACATGGAAGCATCAAAATTAGAAAAATCCATGACCGCAAAATCCGTGAAAATGGTCAAATACATACATCATTGTGAATTCCTAACACAGTGCATTCACAACAAAGTTGTACCTAAGGGTTTAACTGCCAAAATGCAGCTAAACATTCCAGGTAAACCTTCAGAACGGTTTCAGCGCCGTGCTCAAGGTATACTGCAGAAAGCTTCACTTGATACCATGGCATTACTTCTGAGCAGATACCACGGCTTGCTTGAAGACTTGAAAAAGTCTATAGCTGAGACAAGGGACCGCATTGAGCAGGCAACCGATACAGAAGTCACTCTTAAGATAGTTTCAAGGGTAGAACGTAAGGTTTGCAACGAGGAAAACCACCTGACAGCCAAACGAGAGAAAAAACTTAAGGCTCTAGGTGTCCAACAATCAAGTAACCCCCTATCAAAAACAGCTTTAGAAAGTAAGAAAAAACGAAACAGACGTTTCAGACGACCAAAAGGGAAAAAGAACACTGAGAAACAGAAGGATGACAAAGTAGTCGTTAACCTTTCCAGTGTAGAACTCTCTGAGTCTGAAACATCCTTACTTTCGAAAGGTCTGGGCTTCTGCCCTCGTCCAAAAAGCTATGATAGGGGCGAACTTGTTGAGGACAACTATGCCTTCAGTAGGCGCATGCGCCTGAAGTCACATTTCAGTGGTTTTCCCGATACTCGTGCTCCTGAAAAATACCCTGAATTTGTCGAAAAGAGTGACTGGCAACCCCCTAAGCAGGGTCGTGATCTAGAGACATTCATTAGTAGTGTGGAATCAGACATAGCCAAACATAAACCACCATTACCCAAACATGACAACCTCAAACCTTCTGAACGCAGTGCCTTGCACAGTCTTAAAAAAAGAGAAGACATCATAATAAAGCCTGCCGATAAAGGATCAGCTGTTGTTGTCATGGACAGGGAACATTATATTTCAGAGGCTGAGAGGCAACTGAATGATTCCACCTTCTACAAGGCACTGGATCATGACCCCACTCATGAATTTGCCAAGAAGGTAACTGATGCTGTTAGCGAAATGCTGAATGGAGACCACATAAGTGAGAAAAATGCCATATATCTGACTGTAGACCAACCTAAAGCAGGCCGTTTTTACCTCCTACCCAAGATACACAAAGCCGGAAACCCTGGACGTCCCATAGTGTCTGCCAATGGACACCCTACAGAAAAAATATCAGAATTTGTGGACTTACATCTTCAGCCCCATGTGCAGAACTTACCATCTTACTTGCAGGATACCACAGACTTCCTGAGAAAACAAGATGCTATGGGCCAACTCCCACCTGAAACTCTTCTTGTTTCGATGGATGTCACATCCCTGTATACAAATATACCACATGAAGATGGTATCAAGGCATGTGAAGAGGTTTGGGAAGCACGGGCTGTCAAAGATCCCCCAACACAGATTCTGATCAATCTGCTTACACTTGTTCTCAAATGCAATAATTTTGAGTTCAATGGTAAGCACTACTTGCAAATTCAAGGGACGGCCATGGGAACAAAAATGGCTCCATCGTATGCCAACATATTTATGGGTAGGCTTGAAAGACGACTACTGCAGTCAGTAACCCTGAAACCATTTTCATGGCTCAGGTTTATAGATGACATTGACATGAAGTGGACTCATGGCAGAGAAACTCTTGAGGCATTTCTCGAAACAGCAAACAGCTTCCATCCAACCATTAGGTTTACTGCAGAGGTCTCCAATGACAAACATGTCTTTTTAGACACGATGTCACATCTTGCTGACGACAAGGTTGCTGTAGACCTCTACACTAAACCTACAGATTCCCACCAGTATCTTTTGCCCACAAGCTGCCACCCTCCTCACTGTAGCAAGAATATACCATATAGTCTTGCACTACGCATCAGACGCATCTGCTCGGATGATGAGACTTTTGAGAAAAGATCAAAGGATCTCTGTGAACAGCTCAAACAAAGGGGTTATCAAAAGCAGGTAATTGACCAAGCCATAGAGAAGGTCAGGCACATGGAAAGACAAAATCTTTTGTCGTACAAGCCCAAGCCGACAGCAAACAAAGCTGTTCTGCCATTTGTCTTGACATATCATCCAGACCTTCCTAAAGCCAGGGGTATCGTCGACAAACACTGGTCCATCATAGACTCATCAGACCATCTGAGCACAGTCTTCCCGCAGAAGCCAATCATGGCCTACAGGCGACCAAAAAGCCTCAAAGACCATCTTGTGCGGGCTAGACTGAAGCCAGATCCGACCGATGACGAACCTCTTGGAGAATGTAAACCCTGTGGCAGATCAAGATGTCAGACCTGTAGAATGATAACCCCCTCTCAGACAGCCACATCGTCCAGTGGTGCTCGTGTCAAGCTTAAAGGTGACACCAATTGTAGGACACAGAATGTTGTGTATCTGATCTCTTGTGGCAAGTGTGGAAAGCAGTATGTTGGGGAAACCAAGGGCCCTCTGAATATCAGAATGAATGGTCACAGAGATGACTGGAGACACAAGAGATTTGAAAGATCTCCTACCGCTGAGCACTTTTGCTTGCAAGGACATGACTTTCTCAGTCATGCCTCTGTTTGCTGCTTAGAAAGCAATTCAGAGTGGAAAGACAATGCCAGAAAAAGTCGTGAGAGCTACTGGATACGTCGTCTTAACACTTTGAATCCAAGCGGCATTAACAAAGGAGATTAGCCTCGGTCCCACCTTCAGTCTATTTCTGCAGGGGCATCTTGCATTATTCCAGACATACAGTGTTCCACTCTTGCTTTTGTAGCGATGTAATTACATGTAAAATTCTCTTTTTCCTTCATTATGGTGAGTTTTGCATCATAGCTGAATGGCCAGTATACAGAATGTATGTATATCGCTATAAATACACCGCTACAAATCGCATAATACGATTTTTCTCATTTTGGCAGCCATTTGCAATTTCAAATTCGAACTTGGGCCGTGAAACGGCCGCCTTGTAGCAATTTTGCTTTGTTAAACAACCTTTTTTCAATTTCTTTGGTCGTTTAATGTGAATTTGAATAGTAAATTGAGAAACGTTTTCATGATTATTTTGTTTTTTCTTGATTTACCTGTAGAAATGTTGAAATTTTGATTTTTTTCTTGTACCTGTAAACTCTGAAGAAGGCGAAAGCCGAGAGCGCTCAGTAAATATTGTTTTGCACTGTTGATGATTTAATCCTACCATATATATATATATATATATATATATATATATATATATTATATATATATATATATATATATATATATATATATATGAAAAATCAAACTAACGAGATGAAACGTCTGTAAATAATTTAATTTTCCCTATGCATTTCACTGTATAAGATCATCAGGGGAATAATGGCGTTGTATACATAGTCTATACTATGTATACAACGCCATTATTCCCACTGATGATCTTATACATCTTATACCGGGTGCGACGAGGAATATATCGGAGAAACAGGGGATACCCTGAGACACAGAGTTACGGTGCACAGACAGCAAATACGGGACATTAATACAAGAATGCTTTATGTGAGTCATCATATAGATGACTGTGCAAGAGGACAAACTATAAAATTTAAAATTTGTCCTCTCTGCAAAATGAATTCTGACAGTGTCACTTTAAGAAAATCAAAAGAAAGTTATTTTATATACAAATTTAAACCCAAGTTAAATAGAGCTGTTTAACACACTTATTTATATGATCAACCGACTAGACGGAAGTAACATGACGTCATTTCCTTTACTTGTTGCTAACGTCGTTACTATTAACGCCAACGTAATTTATCTCCATGTTATTTTAACATTGTGATTGTGTTAATGTTTTTTCACTTCTTTTGATGATCTACATGCAGTAGTGAAACCGGTTAAGAAAATAAAGTGACAGAACTTTCAGGCAGATTTCTTATTTCTATTTTATATATATATATATAGGGCAGGAGCAGATAATCGCTGAGAAAAAAAGTTTGTGGTAAGACAAAGCTGTTGTAGCTTTGATCATTTTTTGTGAAGTTTGACCACGATATTCCTAATAGTAAAGGAAATAGTGGCCAAAAACCGATTTTTGTACATTGACAAGTGCCATAACTCTGTCATAAAATATCGAAATTTGCACATTAACATCCCACGAACGGACGGACACACGAACGGAGAACGCGATGACATAATACTCCGCCACTAACGTGTGGCGGAGTATCAAAATAGGGAGAGGGGATATGTTTTGAAAAATTAAAAATACAATATACAATTTTCCTTTTCTGCGTCCTCGTCGAGCGATGGTAAATAAACATAACAAAAAGGACAATTATGGGGCCCCATGCTTGTACATTGCACTTTAATATTTTACCCAAGTTTATGAAAGTTTAGTAGCCACCTAAAAGGACCCGAATCAGTTTTCAAACAATTCTTTTCTGAAGCTCAAGGCTATTTCATTTCTTTAAAGTTGGCTAATCTCGGTCATTTACAAAGATGAAACTAGCGTGAGAAGCTAGCAGTGACAACTTAGGATGAAATAATTCATGCTGACAGAGCAATGGGGTCTTTTTAATTTGCCGATCAGACAAAAATTGTAATGAGAAGTCACGATAAATCTTTCTATTAGGGCCTTTACGGCATTTTGGCGGTGTAGGCTTACTGCGGCTCGCTACTGTCAGGTGCACGTTATAGCTCCACGGGACGTTTGGTCAGACTAAGGAACGAGGAAAGACGATGACACACATCAGAAAGACATAAATGTAAAATCTAAAACCACGTGTATTACACGTAGGCTTCGGACGAAAAAGTTAAATTAACTCCCTCATGCTCAGTGGACTGTTCTCTCTTTATAAATTAGAAGAGTCCATTTACATTAAATGGGTGTCTGTTTTAGTTTACCTTGATCATATTTGTTCTATATTAAGGATAAATATCTAGTAGAGCAACGTTCAAGGCTTTTTGAAACGGGTACAGGGACTCGAACTATAACAAAGGTTGTTATATGCCCAATTGTTCGACCAGAGTCAGATTTTTATGAACCTCCCGGCTGGCCTTTGAAATTATTGGTACTAACGCTGCTACCCAAGATTTCGTTGAAGATGGCCGCCATTTCTGAAAGTATCAAACGCTGGTACCTATTTCTTGTTATATAGGTATATGCAGTTAAGAAGTTAAAATTATGTTGATACATAGTTGTTAATCCACTGTTAATAAAATCGTAACAACATCATATCTGACAAATGCACACAAGGTCAAAACAAAGCTCAAAATGTCAAATAAGTTCAAATTTTGAAGATGCACCAGACAAAAAGTTGTAGTATTACAAACGTTTTAAGAATAAGAAAACGTGTTATATACAAAAATACACTCGTGACATTGTTCATTGGGAAATAAAAATAATAAAGATACCAGATTATAGACGAACATAGTTATTTAAGATGGAGTCCTAGATGGCCGTCAGAAATAATGTGTTACTGTAATGTTATACAGGAGTAAATGCATTTACCTTTAATGTTCTTGCTTTACAGTGTTAACCATTTGGCTCCTGTGTTTGCTTTAACAAAATGTATCTGATTTTAAATCTTTATATCTGAATATTAATTGATTCCATTGGGTAATTTGAACAGGTGTAGTGACAGATGTCCAAATACATGTAATATATTCCTTAGTATTTTGATGCAGATCAGTGTTCTCCTTTGTATCCTTGCCTTACATATGTCACACATCCCGTTAGTTTAAATTTGCGTCCTCTAAACGTGGCAGTCCAACTGCGTTATATAGCATTATCAAATGCGGTTAATGCAAAAATTCACATATACCGTATTAATCCTACTAAACGCCCCGGATTTAGAGCCTAAAGTGTAGTAAATCGGTCACTGCCAAATGCCTCTAATAATAAGTATTAAGGTGAGTGGGTATACTTGCAGAAGAATTGCCTCTCTTCTCAGTAGGGGTCAACTCTTATAGGAAAGCCTTTCCTGCTCTTGGAGCAAATGCTTCCCTTTCAGAGTAGACCCTATGTTAAAGAGCTACCTCATCCAATAAGGGATACGCGACTTAGCAGTAAGGCATCATACATAAGCAACTTGCAGTCATAATTATTGCTAAATGATATGGTTATACAGTCCAAGTCAAGGAGATCAAAACCAGTAAGTTATTTAGGTTTGTCATTGGCATGCAAAATTATGCATTATATCATTCCCCTTTTAACTGTTCAGAAATACTGTATTGATGGTTGTGCTATTGGAAATGAAGAATTTATAAACTCTCAGTGAAAATTTGTTTACGTTACTTTCTCGTTTATTTTCGTTATTTTGCTGCAAAGAATATCTACAGCTTAGCTTAATCCCTTTTGTAGAATAGACAAAGATGACTTGCCCATAAATATCCGAAGAGCAATGTCACACATCAACTTATTTTGTCAATTGTATATGCCATTTAATTACGTTGGTAAAATTCACTAGAACATTATCCCTTATTTTTTTTGTCAAATTAAAAGCAACTCTGTGTTTCATTCAACTAATGTACTAATAGAAAGTTGACTAGAAAGAGCAACAAAAATGGAAATAAAGATTATTTTCAAACAAAGCATTTATACAAAGATGCGATAACTCATAATTAACTCTTTCCAAAATAAAAAGGACTTTTATATTCAGGACCCTTTTTCGCAAAGAAAAAAAAGAGGGTTTTGACAGTCCTAAATGTTGCTTTTTATGACGGTATAAATCCATTATCTCATTTAAAGCCTACAAAATGCACAAAATGGGGGTCAAGAAATGCATTGTTATAGAGTGCATTTAGTAAAGCAGCCAAAATCATTGGAATATTAAAAAAATTTGAATCTTAAGAATTGTCTGCTGTTTTAAATACATTGATTTTCTTAGATTCCGGTGATATAAATGGCTATCACAGCTGTATCTCAAACAAAATCTGCCACTACTACAGTCATGCTCGTTAGCTTGAAATTTATTGGAAAAGTCCAACAATCTGACTGTTCTATTTAGCTGCATTAAAGATTTAGAAATCATTGGAAAATTCCAACAATAATGAACGTAACGTCATGTTGCGTAACGTCGCTTTGACGTTAGTTGCTATGTAGAGAGTTGACAAGACGCCCTTTTTTATCGTTAGGACCCAGCATCGTTTAGAACTGTGAATAAATCGTACTTTCGGAACTCATAATCGGAGTTTAGTTGCTTGCTTGAATTCCCATAATCGGGGAAATCGTCAGAACATTCTGGTAGCAGAGCGAGGTTAATTTATCATAGAACACAAAGAAAAATGGCAACATTGGAAAACACAATCGACATGGAGAATCGCGGAGGTATCGTGAATATCGCCAAATTAGAAATGGAATTTAGAAAGGACAAATAACGCGCGAAATCAAATTGCACACGCTCGAAGAACAAACGGTTATTGTTATTAGAAGACCAAGAACTGCCCAGCCGACGCGACATACATGGGGCTTGTAAGAGAATGGACAGCTGCATGGATATAGTTTTGGAGGTATTGTCCAATTTTTCTGAATTTTATATTAATAATAATGAACTCCAGAAAAGTCAGAAAATAATCAGCGAAATGGAAAATATTGAAGAGGATTTCCAGACAGCATACGAAGCAGCACGCGACTGTCTGGATTCCCAAAAGGACGGACGATCAAGCATATCGTCGGATACACTGTCAGTCGATCTTCTGCAGAGAATGAACATTACGGATGATCGATCGGAGACATACCAAAAAGAAAAGATATTTGCAGCGGAGTCACAGAGAAATATTGGTAGGTCTTTAACCGTTAACAGAGAAACCACATAGTTGTACCCCTGTGTCTGATGAAGCTCAGTTATTTACAAATGCACGCGGACATCTGCAGTCGTACGAAACACCGGATACCGGGTATCATCATTTGTCCAACGCTGCGCCGGGAAGTCAAGACCCTTTTGTAGAAAACAAACATTCGGTGAAACAAGAAGAGAAGACAACCATCTTAGATGTGAACGCTGCTTTATTTCAGTCTGATGACCAAGCTACACATATGAAATCGGCGCCAGTGGTAAACCATGACATGCCTTCTATAGGACAGGACCTTTGGCGGCAGCTCAAACGTGTCCAGATACCTGTATTTTCCGGAGACAAGAAATCGTATCAGAATTGGAAGGCCGCTTTTCTCGCTTGTATAGATAGTGCCTTAGCAACAGGAGAATACAAGCTGCTGCAACTGAGACAATATCTCTCGGGCGAGGCGCTTAAAGCAATCGAAAATCTTGGGCACTCGGCAGTTGCATATGAAGCGGCAAAGGAACGGCTGGAGCGAAAATATGGTGGTAAACGCCGACAGATTGCTATATACCTACAAGAGCTAGAGCAGTTTCAACAAGTTCGACTCGGAAATGCTAAAGATTTTGAACAGTTTGCGGATTTGTTGGACGTAGTAATGATAATCCTGAAAGAGGCATGTCAGCATCACGAACTCGGCGACGGTTCTTTGTATACAAAGTTGCAAAGAAAACTCCCGGAATGCATGTTGGCACGCTACCACCGCTGGATATTTGAAAATGGCCAATCAGAATCTGTCATTACTTGCGTCAGAGACAGTTCGCGGATTTGCAGGGAACGACCGAAATAACCAAATAACACAGCCAATGCCTAAATATAGACATCAGCGGACATTATTTAACGAAACTGGGGGAAGCCATAGTGAGAATATTTCTGTCTGTAAGGTATGTGAAAAACAACATAGAATTTGGTCTTGTAAATGTTTTATGCAGAAAAGTGTGCCGGAGCGATGGAACATAGCAAAATTGTTTCAGCTTTGCTTTCGCTGTTTAGGTGAATCGCACTTCGGCAAATCATGTCCAAGAAGTCGTCCATGTGGGATAAATGGCTATCGACAACTACATCATAAGCTGCTACATCGACCTGATTGTCAGTCGGAAGTGACTGCACAGAACCAAACTGAACTGAACGGAGGCTTGTTGACAGCACCGAACCGAAACAGGAACGGCCAGAACCAAGTTCACATCCTGTAGTTTTGAGTACTTCCGGCACGGAGGGGAAGTGGGAAGAGATGCAAACAACTATGATGGTACAGGAATGCATCGACTCCGAATTCATAGCTCTTCGGACCGTTCCTGTCATGCTGAAAAATGGAGATCGATATTTAAAAGTGAACGCATTATTAGATGATGCAAGTACGAAAACCTATATCAACGCCGATATCGCAGAAGAAATTGGCCTGCATGGCAAAACAGAGAATGTAACGGTTAACGTATTGAATGGCCAAGCCAAATCTTTCGAAACAAAAACAGTTCAGTTCAAATTGGAAAGTGTAAACGGGCATGTAAATACGAATGTCAAGGCATACACCGTAGACAGGGTCACAGGCAACATGAATGTTATAGATTGGAATGAATTGAAACAGAGCTGGCCATATCTCGAGAGGATTGACTTTCCACGGACTGCGACGAGGCCGATTGTAGACATTTTGATCGGACTGGACTGTGCTGAACTTCATTGTGCAGTTCAAGAAATTAGAGGTAGGCCAGGTGAGCCCATTGCAAGACTAACGCCACTTGGATGGACCTGCATCGGACACGTTCTTTTGGATGATAGACAGGTATTACGGACAAATTTTGCGTATACATATTTCTCAAGGGATCAGTCAGTAATCAGGAAAGCGAATGTAGGAAATTCAGAAATTAAAACATTAAGGGAAATTGAAGATAATCATCGCTGAAAGAAGCCTCAATCCCACAGATCGATGAACAATTAGCAATGAAGAAAATTAAAGAGCCAACAGATTGTGACAGTCAGATGTATCAAGTGAGATTACCGTGTGAACAGAAAGAAAATTGTAACAAGAAGCTAAGAAAGTCACCACAGATCGCGAAAGATTATAACGAAGGCGCTGTACGAGATATGGGACTTGTGAGAAAATCCCGGCAACATGAGAAGTTGAAATCGAAGCAGAACTTCTCACTTGGTCCAGTAATACGGCTTCACCTAGAAACACATGATACCAGAGCAGTCGTATTCGGCATGTCATCATCGAATAAAAAGATATATCGAGGGCCAAAACTGCAAGAGAGCCAGTCTGATGTGTTGCGGCTACCAGCTTTATCGGGATGTGATATAGCTGAACCGTCTTATCGGATCGTCCTTATACCAGAGAACAAGCCATATCAAGGAGTACTGCGGAGGGGAACCGGCGAGAATCGTCAGCCGAAAGTCAAAGCTAATCATGTTGTATTGGGTGAGAACATTTCGCAATTTCAAGAACAATTTGCTCTAACTGACGTCATGAAAAAACAATGTGGCGTTCTCATGTCGGTTGAAACAGTGCTACAATTGCCGTACAGAGACGCTGTACTGAACAAAAGCAATTGTAATGAGATCAACTAAGCACGTGCACAAGTTAGTTTACTGGGCGTGGATAGGACACCTCAACAGGGTTTGTCGGGGTTTAAAGAGTACAAAATCGTACAATCGATTACTAAAATAAACATGCGATGGAAATTCTTGTCACAATTAGATCCACATTTCAGTGGAGTCTACAAATCAATAATCGAATTGGCAACGAAGGCTAACACCGCTGTACGACGGAATACGAACATCAACGATGTACAGCTAGGGATGGCAATGATGAACGCCATTGGACCGATTATTTCTGGGCTACTAACGTTTAACGACGATGTTTCACTGACAGCTATCTATTACGAGGGACGATTCGGGGAACAGTTTTCGCTAATGTCAGTGGATCAAATCAAGTTTTATCGCCGAAACCGATGGCACCGGATCCAGGACCTGGTCTGGTACAAATGTATTCCTGCTCGAGAATGGCGACGGGGACAGCACTCGCAAGAACTGCCACAAGAGACAACAGAGTATTCAGTTCGGCGTGGTTATGTTCGTGACCTCGTCAGGTACATGTACATAACGGAGAAACGGCCGCGGGGACCAGATGTACACAAGAAGGACGGACGGGCGCGTCTAGCAGAGATCCAGCGTATTCTTAGAAGATCGTCCGATTGCAGTAGGAATCGTCTACAGGACAGCTCAGATGTTTCGAACATTTAAGCTTAATTGTCAGTTCATACTGAAGCGAAACCTGGACTTGCTGATTCAACTTACTATAGAACTTTTAATATTTGTTAATTCATACCGGAGAGAAGCCTTAACTAGTTAGATTTGTTTTTAAGTTTTTTTATTTATTTATAACGACTGGATAATTGTATTTGATTGATGTTTTATCATGTTTTAAAACTTGATTTAGCATATTAGGAAACCATAGATAATTTCAGCTAAGAATTTGATCAAAATGTATAGCATTTTGAGGAGGGGAAGAATGGATAGGAGGTTATTTTCGTACATTTGTAGGACTATAATAATGAACGTAACGTCATGTTGCGTAACGTCGCTTTGACGTTAGTTGCTATGTAGAGAGTTGACAAGACGCCATTTTTATCGTTAGGGCCCAGCATCGTTTAGAACTGTGAATAAATCGTAATTTCGGAACTCATAATCGGAGTTTAGTTGCTTTCTTGAATTCCCATAATCGGGGAAATCGTCAGAACAGTTAGCTTGAAATGCATTCGAAAATTCGAACAATCTGACTATACTATACAGCTGCACTAAAACTTTAGAAATCATTGCAAAATTCCAACAAAATAAAGCAGTCATGATCCTTAGCTCGAAATTCTTCGGAAAATTCGAACAATCTGACTTTTCTCTACAGCTGCACTAAAGCTTTAGAAATCATTGGAAAGTTTCAACAAAGTAAATAAAGGAGGCATGGTCTTTAGCTTGAAATTCATTGGAAAATTCCAACAATATGACTTGTGTATACAGTTACACTAAAGCTTTAGAAATTATTGGAAAATTCCAACAAAATAAATAAAGGAGTAATGGTCTTAAGCTTGAAATTCATTGGAAAATTCCAACAATCTGACATTTGGTTTAAACTTTATTTTCTTTGAACAACGACATATGAAACAGTACATTCATTCTCAAATGTATCATATGTTATATAAAACAGGATTCAGAAGAAAGTCAACTGACTTATTCGAGTCTGAATCCCAATTTGCAATCACAGAAAAGTAAATAAAGGAGTCATGGTCTTAAGTTTGAAATTCATTGGAAAATTCCAACAATCTGACTTTTGTATACAGTTGCACTAAAGCTTTACAAATCATTTGAAAATTCCAACAATCTGAAAGAACATTAATCTGTCACTAAAATAGTCATGGTCTTTAGCTTGAAATTCGTTGGAAAATTCCAACAATCAGACTTTTGTATACAATTGCACTAAAGCTTTACAAATCATTGGAAAATTCCAACAATCTGAAAGAACATTAATCTGTCACTAAAATGGTCATGGTCTTTAGCTTGAAATTCATTGGAAAATTCCAACAATCTGACATTTGGTTTAAACTTTAGTTTCTTTGTAAAACAGCATATGGAACAGTACGTTCATTCTCAAATGTATCATATGTTATACAAAAGATTCAGAAGAAAGTCAACTGACTTATTCAAGTCTGTATCCCATTTTGCAATAAGTTGCACTAAAGCTTTCGAAATCATTGGAAAATTCCAACACTCTGTAAGAACATTAATCTGTCACTAAAGTAGTCATGGTCTTTAGCTTGAAATTCATTGGAAAATTCAAACAATCTGACTGTTCTATACAGCTGCACAAAAGCTTTAGAAGTCATTGGAAAATTCCAACAAAATAAAGTTGTCACTAAAGCAGTCATGTTCTTAAGCTTGAAATTCATTGGAAAATTCCAACAATCTGACTTTTGTATTCAGTTGCACTAAAGCTTTCGAAATCATTGGAAAATTCCAACACTCTGAAAAAAGTTAATCTGTCCCTTAAGTAGTCATGGTCTTTAGCTTGAATTTTATTGGAAAATTCCAACAATCTGACTGTTCTATACAGCTGCACAAAAGCTCTAGAAATCATTGGAGAATTTCAACAAAATAGGGAATCTGTATTATGAATAACTGCTAGCCATCCCCTCCCCACCCTTTTTTGGTAAGTTACATATTATTGTATATAATTGTTGGTATATTCCAAGGTTTTTCAATGATTTTTACCCTGAAAACCATGCCTGATTTAGTGACAATTTTATTTTATGTCCAATGATTTCTAAAGTGCAACTGTAGCTGAAAAGTCAGATTGTTGGAATTCTCCAATGAATTTCAAGCTAAAGACCATGACTGCTTTAGTGACAGCTTTATTTTGTTTGAATTTTCCAATGAATTTCAAGCTAAAGACCATGCCTGCTTTAAACACATGACAAAATAAAAGAGGATTTGACATTCAAATCCTCTTTTCCCGCATAAAAGTTTGCTGTTCGGTGGTGGGGGTCTATTGCTTTATTTTATGGGGTTACCATTAAATGTCTAACAGATGCTAAAATATGGTACCTTTATTTTCAACTTTCTGGTGAGGACTAATCCCTGTTACTCCTTCTTATCTGAGGAGCGACCGTAGCCTCATGTCAGTCGAGACATCAGACTACAATGGAACATATAAAACAAAAACTAGCCCGAGTCGTACTACAGACCCTTTATGCTCGAAAGCACAACGCGAATACATCATAGGTTTCAGAGTACTTGTACATGTATGTGCTGGTGGATAAATAAGGGAAAAAAAAAATAAAATTCGACCTTTTCGGTTTCAGATAAACTTTTGCATTGAACATTATAAGATTACTATTCCTGTAAGTTCAACTGAGTCGCGAAACGACAAAACCAAAAACGTGGCATGTGCGCCATGCCAAGACTCAGACCAGCCTGGACGTCCGCCTTGTCTGATCAGTCTTCCCAGCATGGAGCTAGCTCAGACCCTAAGCTACTCTTTTAGCACACTGCAAAAACTCTGATCAGACTGGGCGAACTCCACGTCCTTGCTTGTCCGCCCAGTCTGATCAGAGTCTTTGCACTGTGCTTAAAGAGTAGCTCAGAGTCTGAGCTAACTCCATACGGACACCGAAGTCTCTGATCAGTCTGGATGGATGCCCTGTCTGATCTGAATCTTCGCTGGGCGCACATTCCACTTTTTATTTGCCGTGTCGCCGCTCAATTATGTTTGACAATTGCAAATGCATTTGTGATGCGCAGACTGGCCTTTCTACGGTAATGAGATAAGAAGTTTTCTGTTCATATGAATTGCACAAACACGAACATTTTTGTGCAAAGAAAATAAGGGGCATAGCTCAGTATGTATGTATCAAAATTTTCACCGCTTCCATTTCTGTTGAGCTTTGACTAGCATCAAGTGTCTGTGGACCATACTCTAAAGGTTCCGCCTGGACTCCGTTTTAAATGGTTTTTCTCTTTATGCGTTGTATGTTTCTGAATCAGTTGCTGCCAAGAACACCGCCGGATTGTTGAAAATAGTCGGGTATATATAGCGCAAATAACATGTTGTAATCTAAAAAAATTGTTGCATGTCCATAAGTGTACGCCCACTTACTTCATTCTTCACACACTTTCTCCGTAGTGGTGAGCTCTCGTGAAGGGCCCGGCATGGCGGATGGATAAGCCGGGGGATAAAAGTAGGCATAGTAAAAGACCTGGAATTGTGTGGAGAGATATAGATGGATGAGATAATCTACATTCCGTTAGCTAAGATTAGCTTCCAGAGCCTGGGATGGTACTCTTACGGGAACAAATTTGCTCTCTCAGAAAGAGCAAACCCTTTCCTGTAAGAGTGCCATCCGAAGTCCGTGGAAAGAAGTGGGTGATAGTAACCAAGCCAGCCATTCCACTGCATTCTATGCCATTCCACTTCATTCCAGCCATTCCACATTCCACTGCCATCCATGTTTTAAACTACCCCCAAAACTGCAGTGTAGCACGACGTCAGATGCGTTGCCAGTTTTCTCTTTCTTTTTTTGCGAAATACAAAAAAAAAAGAAGAAGAAGACGAAGAAGCGCTAGACGATGTGCGAACCAACTTAACCTTTAACTTTAGACTTTTCAGGGAAACTCTGCCTAGTGGACTCTTCTATTCTTATACATTAGCTCATTCCATTGTCGTTTTCAGGGGTATCTGGTTTCGTGTACATTTATTAGTGGATTTCTTTTTAAGAGGAGTACCCAATATGCGTATGCAAAAAGTGAAAATCCTTGTCAGACTCTGCGGATCTGATCTGGGTCTGCACTATACATATTTTCCAAAGTCCCTTTAAATGAGACACAAAGCGAAATGGGTTAATTTCGTTGTTTTAAGAGCTTTTCGACGATCTAGCGTCCCTGGTACCGTGTCCCCTAGAAAATGTCTTCTTACAGGTTCCAATCGCGTAGACTCAGATCTGTATTGTGCACCCGTACAGTCTGATCAGTCAGGACTGTTCGTTATAAGGATTCCTCAGGTCTCATAATTGATGCAAATAGTGAAAAAAAACTTTTTCGACTGCGCCGATGCGTAGGCTTGCTGATCTGTTTTCACAGTTTGCTTGCAAATACGGCTCACTTTCTAATGGAATGGCTCGGTCACAGCCAAACAGCTAACATTCGCGGGCATGGTGCTGGGTGAAAGTCAGTGACGGGGCATCATAGTTATTTTAATAATGGTAGGGCAAGGGCGGGCTGTATTTGCAGCAGGTGCGGGACGGGATTGTTTGCATTTTGTTTATTCACATCTGTCCTGTCTTCCTTTTCTTCCTTCCTCTCTTTGAAAGAAGGCTCGATATAGACAGAAATACTGCCTCAAAAAACCGTTAAAACCCAAAAAGCAACCATCTAACAATCACCGCTGGCGGTTTGCAGAGGTCCGTCAAATAGCTTATCTTCCTATAACCTTAATATTTGGACAGCGCAGATCATACTGCTTCAAAAGGTCTGCACTTTTTGTCATCAGTTTTAATAGCCAGTCTAGGCCAGAGCAGACTGTAACAGAAATGGTAAAAAATTATGGTATATATCTATATGGTTTACAATAGGCTGTCTGAATTTCCGTATGCACCGGCCAATATTTCGTGCTATAAGCTCGATTTTGTGAATCTCATGACTGTACATAAAATTCAAGTAACGGGACATCGAAATGACATTGTTACTCAAGAGAACAATCAGCATTGAAGTTCAAATAACACATGTTACGAGTGAGGAAGGCAGGTAAATGGGATCTTGGGATCTACGGCCCTTTCAACAGCGTTTAAGTCATTTCGGTCCATGGGTGAATAAATGAGCAGTGCCGTCATCGGCTTTCGAAAAGTTGTACGGTCATGGAATGTCCAAGACGTTCCCCGAGTGCTGAAGGCACGAGTGGGGGAGAGCACGAGCTCGGGTGTTCCCCGTCTTGTAAGCGGGGGGGGGGGGGGGGGGGGTCCTCCGAAAAAAGTTTTGAATTCAGAAGTTCTCTAGAAGCGACTTAAATGCAATTTTTTTTGAGACAATATTTGCTTTTGAAACTCAATTTATTCCACGAGCAGTTGCCGTTTTTCAAATGCTTACCCCACCTTTTAAAGACTGTATTCCCTCTCCCACCACCCGCCCCGACTATCACAACCGAAATATGTAAAGCACAACTATTTATTTCGACCTCTCTGTGAGGTCTAAGATCCCTAGAAGTCGGTCTTATTGGGACACTGTTAATTAATGAACACTTTGATAAACCCGTACTTCATATGCTAAGCTTTTAATGATGATTACTGTCGTTGAGTGGTACGGCCAATTTCATGTTCGACCGAATGAAAAAAAAGTGGTACAGCCAATATCATATTCGGCCGAAAAAGTGGTCCGGCCGTTGCCGGACCGGCCGGACCGTCGATGACGGCCTTGAAATTTATTTATTGCATGAATTAATATTTGAATAGGATAAATTAACTAAAACGCTTTTTCCAAATTATATACTGCTGACTTTTTATCAATCCATTATTATTATTTAAGAATTATTTAAAAAATATATTGTTATCATTAAATCCCTTCCAAAACAAAAAGGTATTTTCCAAATTCAATAACCTTTTTTGCACTGTAAAAGCTATATGTGACCATGTTATATTTCATATATGACCGTATCATGCTTCCAAACAAGAGAAAATTCTCAATCGGCAGAAATGGAATTTTGCAGGGTATTTCATTCAAAGATGGGAAAGTTCCCATGTTAAAATAATGTAAAATTGTGAGGTTCCACGCCCTTATTTGAATGGGTAAAATACAATAAATAGTCTCTGTGAAAACCGGGCTTAATGACATAACAACAAAAAATTAATTAACTGCACCACTGAAAAGTATTAACTTTTCTAAACATTTCCTGAAAATTTGAGAAGGTTACCATTATTTATTACTGAGATATAGACTTTAGAAGCTAACAGGTAGTGCAGTCTCTTTATGTGACGTTATTAACGTCATGCACGTATGTTTTGACGTCAACGTCACTACGTTTGTTTGAACGCGCTTCCTGTGCTTGTTACACAAAATAACTCGTACAAAATGTGTGTTTGCTCATTTTCAATATGTATATCATAGTACACATATGACAATTTGCATGACTTAACATTCTTTCTCAAATGATAGGTCTTTATGATGGTATACCATCTGTTTTCAAGGCTTTGGGGTTACCGTGGAATAAGCGTTGTCATGGCAACATATGTCATATTTATGACTGGACTTTGTCTGAATTCATGGGCTTTCCGTTATATCTCAACACCTAAGGTATTTTCATGGAAATAAATAGAGGTCCGAAAAATCATTAATTTTGATGTTTTTCACCCGTTCACAACGTAATTATTACGTAATGTCATTAAGCCCGGTTTTCACAGAGAACGGCTCATATATATATATATATATAAACGAAGTATAAAACGACTTCACATGCTCATTTTTTAACTTTAATTGTCACATAAACAAACGCGTTTCGTTAAACAACTCTTCAGTGTTAAAGTGACATTAAAAATATATATTCATCAATGCAATGAAGCCTAAATTAAACGGGGCTTATTAGTAGCAATAGGTGCCATCAAGGTATTCATACACTACAAACGTACACTCGGGAAAAT
This sequence comes from Ctena decussata, assembly GCA_963989385.1. NCBI lineage: Eukaryota > Metazoa > Mollusca > Bivalvia > Lucinida > Lucinidae > Ctena > Ctena decussata. The sequence goes on along the minus strand of OZ022504.1, from coordinate 2,096,241 downwards.
GAAAATAAGTGGCCGGACCGGGTATCGAACCCAGGACCTCTGGTTTATAAGTCAGACGCCCTACCGAATGTGCTACGCGGCCCGGCTTTTATGTGTTGTTATGTCAGTTTTTAATGTACAGACAGTGGCGAGGAATATATGTTAAGTTTATGACCTCTCAATAGTGAAATATATGTATATAAGTATGTAATAAAACGTTCAAAATACAACGATATATAGATAATATAAGGATGGCGGGAAAACGTTTCCGTAATTTACGGAAACGTTTCCCCGCCACCCTTATATTATCTATATATCGTTACATTTTGAATGTTTTATACCCATATTACAGACAACTCGCTTCTTTGTAGTACTTTTATATATTAGATTAAAACAGATATCGCGTTTGAAATCGGTGATATATATTCATTTTCAAACCAAAGTATGACAGAAAAAGACGTTTAGTAGTATTAACAAAAGTAAATGAGCTTATTTAAAGTTAATGAGCTGGGTGTCTTCCACGCATACCTAACAACTAAGTGTCTGATGAACCAAAGCAGAACCAAGGGCAAGGGTTGGTCCTGATCGCAAGCCGGGTAAGCTCCCCCTCTCACCCCGCCCCCAACCCTCACCCCCGACCCGAGTAATATCATTACTGGCCTTCCAAAGGCGGCAATTCTGTTTTTGTTCTTCTTGGTTGTTTTTATGTGTTGTTGTGTTATTGTTTTAACGTCGACGGTAAACAGCTATGGTCATGTCGAAACGGTCAGCTAATCTAACCACACATTTCCTGGGCAGGCGTAAACCTCCTAAGCGGTTAACTAGTACTAAGTGCACTTACTTTCACCTTTAACTGACAACTACCCTTCTTAAATCAGCGAAAGGAGAAATGAAAGTAAGTGGTCGGGTATCGAACCCACGACCTCTGGCTTATAAGTCAGACGCCCTACCGACTGCGCTACTCAGCCCGGCTTTTATGTGTTGTTACTTGCTATGGCTTTTGTTGATATATTGCTTATGATGACTAGCCCGGGCTCATTAACTTTAAACTAATTGTAGCTCATTTACTTTTGTTAATACTACTAAACGTCTGTTTCTATCATACTTTGGTTTGAAAACGAATATATATCACCGCTTTCAAACGCGATATCTGTTTTAATCTAATATATAAAAGTACTACAAAGAAGCGAGTTGTCTGTAATATCGGTATAAAACATTCAAAATGTAACGATATATAGATAATATAAGGGTGGCGGGGAAACGTTTCCTTAATATATATATATATATATATATATATATATATATATATATATATATATATATATATATATATATATATATATATGGTAGGATTAAATCATCAACAGTGCAAAACAATATTTACTGAGCGCTTTCGGCTTTCGCCTTCTTCAGAGTTTACAGGTACAAGAAAAAAATCAAAATTTCAACATTTCTACAGGTAAATCAAGAAAAAACAAAATAATCATGAAAACGTTTCTCAATTTACTATTCAAATTCACATTAAACGACCAAAGAAATTGAAAAAAGGTCGTTTAACAAAGCAAAATTGCTACAAGGCGGCCGTTTCACGGCCCCAGTTCGAATTTGAAATTGCAAATGGCTGCCAAAATGAGAAAAATCGTATTATGCGATTTGTAGCGGTGTATTTATAGCGATATACATACATTCTGTATACTGGCCATTCAGCTATGATGCAAAACTCACCATAATGAAGGAAAAAGAGAATTTTACATGTAATTACATCGCTACAAAAGCAAGAGTGGAACACTGTATGTCTGGAATAATGCAAGATGCCCCTGCAGAAATAGACTGAAGGTGGGACCGAGGCTAATCTCCTTTGTTAATGCCGCTTGGATTCAAAGTGTTAAGACGACGTATCCAGTAGCTCTCACGACTTTTTCTGGCATTGTCTTTCCACTCTGAATTGCTTCGACAAATTTATAACTAGAGTTGAAGATTTTCCAAAAACTAAAACAAATAGCAAATTAAAACCAAATTTAAATAAAACAGAATCCAACGCTATTAAAACCTTACAAAGTGATGACACAATAATAATTAAAGAAGCTGACAAAGGGGGCGCCACCGTAATAATGAATAAGGAACATTACCAGGAAATTGTAGAAACAATCATACTTGACACGGATTATTATGAAAAATTATCTGAGAATCCACATAAAGACACCTCGCAGAAATATCATAAACTTCTGAAGAAATATCAAACCCTTTTAACTAAAAAGGAACTAGATTACTTGGAAAATTTTGAAGTAAAAATAAGCCAATTTTATGGTCTACCAAAAATACACAAGAGTAAAACCATAACGGAAAAGTGCAAAAATTCCAGTTCTTCTTATGTAGAGGTAAATGATGTGAGCGATTTAAAACTAAGACCGATTGTGGCCGGCCCGTCATGTCTAACTCACAGACTGAGTAATTTGCTTGATATCCTTTTGCGGCCTCACACAAAATATATCAAAAGCAACTTGCGAGATACAACTGATTTCCTCAACAACCTCCCAAAGAGAGTACAACCTAGTACTCTACTGGCCTCATTCGATATCGAAGCGCTTTACTCTAATATTGCACACGAACTGGGATTAGAAGCGGTAAAATACTGGCTAGAAAAATATCCAGAAAAGAAGAATCATAGATTCTCCAGTAGTTTCATTCTAGAGGCAATCAAATTAATTTTAGAAAACAATACATTTTGCTTCAACGACAACTTTTATAAACAGATCAAAGGAACAGCCATGGGTACTAAGTTCGCGCCAGTGTACGCAACGTTAACTATCGGGTACCTGGAAGAAAAATTATATGAACAAATCAAAACAGTTTTCGGGGATGACTTTGGAAATAATTTTATTCAAAACTGGAAACGCTTTCTCGACGACTGTTTTATCCCATGGACGAAATCCGTTGAAGACTTGAAAACATTGCACAGTATCTTAAACACCTTACATAAAGATATTAATTTTACGTTGCAATACAGTAATACTGAACAATCTTTTCTGGATGTTTTGGTGAAAAACAGAAATGGTAAAATAGAAACTGATATATTCTATAAAGAAACAGATAGCAAGCAATATTTATTATTCTATTCTTGCCACCCTAGACATACGAGGGTCAATATTCCGTATAATCTTGCACGCCGACTCAGAACCATTATATCAGAAGAACATGTTCTAAAGATGCGTATGCAGGAATTGAAATTTTTCTTAATTAAACAAAAGTATCCTGAACAAGTGATTGATCGTGGTGTAGAGAAAGCAATGTCACTAAATAAAGACCAACTTCGCACCGTAAAAGCACGAGCAGAAGAAAATATAATTCCGTACGTATCAACACACAATCCAAGAGATCCGGAAATGTTCCGAGTGATTGCTGATAATATACCAATTTTGCGGCAAGATGATAAAATGACTGATATTTTATCAAGATACAAACTGATTAAAAGTAAACGACAACCTTATAACCTAAAACGATTACTGTCCAAAGCAAAATTTACTTCTGATGATAAACACGAAGTAAGGAAATGTAAAAGACCAAACTGCGGCCTCTGCATTCATCTCATAGAAGGTAATTCATTACTATTTAATTGCGGAACGAACTTCAAAATACATGAAAATATGTCATGCGATGTGAAAAATGTTATTTATGTAATGAAATGCAGAGGCTGCGGGGATGAATATATCGGCGAAACAGGCAACTTTCTTAGAAAACGGGTCACGGTACATAATCAACAAATCCGTGACCCGCGAACAAGAATGCTAAAAGTTAGTGAGCATATAGACATTTGCGCAAATACTTTGAATCCTAAATACTACATATTCCCTTTCTACAAGATGTATACGGAAAGCGCAACTTTAAGACGAGCAAAGGAAAATTACTTCATAAATACACTGAAACCTAAATTAAATGGGGCCAGTTAGTCGGGACATGTGCCATCAGAGTATTCATTAACCGGAAACGTTATTTATTTTTAACGGAAACGGAAACGTTACCCAGAACGTTACGTTTCGTTGCTAGGTAAATCAAAATGTCTTCTTGAAAATCTGTAAAACAGTGAAACCGCGGTAGAAGTTAATTAATAATTGTGTTATTTGGCAATATCGGACTTATTGTTTTTACTATATATATATATATATATATATATATATATATATACACTTAGCAAAAATAAAAACTTGCCAGTCGCTATTTTTCATCCTACGGTAGTCGGGAAAAAGTGAGACATGAAAATTATTTTTATTAAAGATAATGTAATCATTCTGTAATATCATAGTCAAACAGATTCCAAGATTCCTTAGATACAGCAAAATTGAGGCTATTGTAAACGTCACAAGGGTACTTTTCTGTTTTCTATACCCAAAACCGAATAATTACCAAGTTTAAAATTGTCGAAGTCTGCTTAAATGATAAAAAATCTGTTGGCAATGCTTTTCTATTATTAAATCCAATCCGTATGGACTCCTACGCTAACATTTTGCCGATGCCCGGTCAACCAGGAGGCCGTAAGGACCAAACGAAAAACCTCAATCCACGCCATTATGAAGTCAGAATTCAGTTTCAATGAAATTCCCATTACACATTCAAGCCTTTATGGCAGTTTAAGAAATGGTTTTCAAATAAGTGTAGTAATACAGACATTGAGTTTCAAAGACAAGCAAACTAATCTCGAAGAAAATAACGAAAAAGACGCATTGGTATAGAAGATACGGCATCTCATAAACCTCTGTATGTTTAATTCAAAGGGAGATAATCTGAAAGTTTTGAAACTTTAAACGTTATTTTCAGGTTGTGATTACAATTAACATAAGCATTTAAAGTGTTTTCTATGCGTACTGGAACTACTGTTTATTGCGTACAAGAGAACTTTCTTCTGCGCATGCGCAAATTTAAGTTCTGTTCTGAATTATTGAAATAGGAATAAGTCAGATAACTCCGGACAGGACAAACATTTACCAATATTTTTTTTATGATTTAAGTAACCAGATGTCTGTCCAACTCGAAAGTATCCACATATACATTACAAATTTGCTAGGTTGGCCGGAATTGAGAAATAAAAACCGTCAAGTTTTTATTTTTGTTCAGTATATATATATATATATATAGAGAGAGAGAGAGAGAGAGAGAAAGATAGACAGAAAGATAGATAGATAGATAGATAGATAGATAGATAGATAGATAGATAGATAGATAGACAGACAGATACATAGATAGATAGATAGATAGATAGATAGATAGATAGATAGATAGATAGATAGGTAGGTAGGTAGGTAGGTAGGTAACTAGATAAGTAGAAAAGTAAATAGAACAGAATAGATAGATAGATAGTAGGTAGGTAAGTAGGAAGGTAGGAAGGTAAGTAGGTAGGTAGGTTAGTAGGTAGGTATGCAGGTAGGTAGGTAGATGGGTAGATATGTAGGTAGGTAACGAGAAAGGTAACTAGAGCAGGTAGGTCGACTTCGACCTAATATGCATTTTTAACAAATTGTTAACTTCGACATAATGCACATATTTATTCACCCATACTAAAGAGAACCAGAGGAAAGATAGATAGCTAGATAAATAGATAGATAGATAAGTAGATAGTAAGTAGGTAGGTAGGTTGGTTGGTAGGTAAGTAACTAGATAACTAGAAATATAAATAGAACAGGCAGGTCGACTTCGACTTAATGAGCATCTTTAACAAATTACTTCGACTTCATGCACATTTTTATTCACATTTAGTAAGGAGGAGCAGAGGATATTTAGATAGAAAGATAAGATAAGATAAAATAAGATAAGATAACATAAAATAAGATAAGATAAGATAGATAGATAGATAGATAGATAGATAGATAGATAGATAGATAGATAGATAGATAGATAGATAGATAGAGAGTCGATAGGTAGGTAGGTTGGTAGGTTGGTAACTTAATGCACATTTTTATTCACCCATAGTAAATAGGACCAGATAATAGATAGATAGATAGATAGATAGATAGATAGATAGATAGATAGATAGATAGATAGATAGATAGATAGATAGATAGATGGCAGGCTGGCAGGTGGTAGGTAGGTAGTTATGTAGGTAGGTAGGTAGGAGGTAGGTAGGAACGTACGTACGTACCTTGGTAGGTAGGTAGGCAGGTACGAAAATAGGTAGGCAGGATACCTAGATAGCTAGATCACTAATAAAATAAATTGATACGTAGATTCACTTCGACTTAATATGCATTTTTAACAAAAGGTCCAAAGGATAGATAGATCGATAGATAGATAGATCGATAGATAGATAGATAGATAGATAGATAGATAGATAGATAGATAGATAGATAGAGAAGGAGAGAGACAGAGAGACCGACAGATAGAGAGACAGAAAGATGTACCGACAGACAGACAGATAGATAGATAGAAAGACAGACAGACAGATAGACAGACAGACAGATGGATAGATAGATAAATGGATAGATAGATAGATAGATAGATAGATAGATAGATAGATAGATAGATAGATAGATAGATAGATAAAGAGAGAGAAGGTACGTAAGTAGGTAGGTAGGAAGGTAAGTAGGCAGGTAGGTATGTATGCAGGTAGGTAGCTAGGTAGGTAGGTAGTTAGTTAGTTAGATATGTTGGATGGTCACGAGAAAGGTAAATAGAACAGGTAGGTCGTCTTATGCATTTTTAACAAATTATTAACTTGGACATAATGCACATATTTATTCACCAATACTAAAGAGAACCAGAGGAAAGATAGATAGATAGATAGATAGATAGATAGATGTAGGTAGGTAGGTAGATAGGTAACTAGATAAGTAGAAAAGTAAATAGAACAGGCAGGTCGACTCGACTTAATATGCATTTTTAACAAATTACTTCGACTTAATGCACATGTTTATTCACCCATAGTAAAGAGGACCTGAGGAAAGATAAGATAAGATAAGATAAGATGAGATAAGATAGATAGATAGTCGATAGGTAGGTAGGTAGGTAGGGAGGTAACTAGATAAGTAGAAAGGTAAATAGAACAGGCAGGTCGACCTCGACTTAAAATGCGACTTAAACAAATCAAATTATTAACTTCGACTTAATGCACATTTTTATTCACCCAGAGTAAAGAGGACCAGAGGATGGGTGGATGGATGAATGGATGAATGTATGGATAGATAGATAGATAGATAGATAGATAGATAGATAGATAGATAGATAGATAGATAGGTAGGTAGGTTGGTAACTTAATGCACATTTTTATTCAACCATAGTAAAGAGGACCAGAGGATAGATAGATAGATAGATAGATAGATAGATAGATAGATAGATAGATAGATAGATAGATGGCAGGCTGGCAGGTGGTAGGTAGGTAGGTATGTAGGTAGGTAGGTAGGTAGGAACGTACGTACATACCTTGGTAGGTAGATAGGCAGGTAGGAAAATAGGTAGGTAGGAAAATAGCTAGATAACTAATAAAATAAATTGATACGTATATTCACTTCGACTTAATATGAATTTTTAACAAAAGGTCCAAAGGATAGATAGATAGATAGATAGATAGTTAGAGAGGGAGAGAGACAGAGAGACCGACAGATAGAGAGACAAAAAGATAGACAGACAGACAGACAGATATATAGATAGAAAGACAGACAGACAAACACAGACAGACAGACAGACAGATAGATATAAAAATATATATAGAGAGAGAGCAGGTACGTAAATAGGTAGGTAGGAAGATAAGTAGGTAGGTAGGTATGTATGCAGGTAGGTAGGTAGGTAGTTAGTTAGATATGTTGGTTGGTCACGAGAAGGGTAAATAGAACAGCTAGGTCGACTTATGCATTAATAACAATTTATTAACTTGGACATAATGCACATATTTATTCACCAATACTAAAGAGAACTAGAGGAACGATAGATAGATAGATAGATAGATAGATAGATAGATAGATAGATAGATAGATAGATGTAGGTAGGTACGTAGATAGGTAACTAGATAACTAGAAAAGTAAATAGAACAGGCAAGTCGACTTTGACTTAATATGCATCTTTAACAAATTACTTCGACTTAATGCACATGTTTATTCACCCATAGTAAAGAGGACCTGAGGAAAGATAAGATAAGATAAGATAAGATGAGATAAGATTGATAGATAGTCGATAGGTAGTAGGTAGGTAGATAGGTAAGTAGGTAGATAGATAGGTAGGTAGTAAGGTAGGTAGGCAGGTAGGTAGGTAGTAAGGTAGGTAACTAGATAAGTAGAAAGGTAAATAGAACAGGCAGGTCGACCTCTACTTAATATGCATCTTTAACAAATTATTAACTTCGACTTAATGCACATTTTTATTCACCCAAAGTAAAGAGGACCAGAGGATGGGTGGATGGATGGATGGATAGATAGATAGATAGATAGATAGATAGAAAGATAGATAGATAGATAGATAGATAGATAGATAGATAGATGGCAGGCTGGTAGGTATATAGGTAGGTAGGTTGGTTGGTATTTATAGAGGTAGGTAGGTAGGTATGTAGGAACGTCCGTACGTACGTACGTAGGAATGGTGGGCAGGTAGGTAACTAGGTAGGTAGGTAGGTAGGAAAATAACTAGATTACTAATAAAATAGATTCACTTCGACTTAATATGCAGTTTTAACAAAAGGTCCAAAAGGATAGATAGATAGATAGATAGATAGATAGATAGATAGATAGATAGATAGATAGATAGATAGATAGATAGATAAGGAGAGAGACAGACATACAGACAGACAGAAAGACAGACAGACAGACAGACAGACAGATAGATAAATAGAAAGATAGATAGATAGACTGACAGATAGACAGATAGATGGATAGATAGATAAATAGATAGATAGTTGGTAGGTATGTAGGTAGCTAGCAAGGTTAGTACATGTAGGTAGGTAGGTAGGTAGGTAGGTAGGTAGGTAGGTATGTCTGCAGGTAGGTAGGTAGGTAGGAAACTAGATAACTAGAAAGGTAAATAGAACAGGCAGGTCGACTTCGACTTAATACGCATCTTTAACAAATTACTTCGGCTTAATGCACATTTTTATTCGCCCATAGTAAAGAGGACCCTAGGATAAATAAGATAAGATAAAATAAGAAAATAAAATTAATAGATACATACAGAAATAGTCGATAGGTATGTAGGTAGGAAGATAGTTAGATAGATAGGTAGGTAGGTAGGTAGGTAGGTAGGCAGGTAGGTAAGTAGAAAGGTAAATAGAACAGGCAGGTCGACTTCGCCTGAATATGCATCTATAACAAATTATTAACTTCGACTTAATGCACATTTTTATTCACCCATAGTAAATAGGACCGGAGGATAGATAGATAGATAGATAGATAGATAGATAGATAGATAGATAGATAGATAGGTAGATAGATAGATAGATAGATAGTTGATAGATAGATGGCAGGCGGGTAGATAGGTAGGTAAGTAGGTAGATAGAAATGTAGGTAGTAAGGTAGGTAGGTAGGTAGATAGATAGGTAGATAGGTAGGTAGGTAGAGAGAAAGGTAGGTAGGTAGGTAGTAAGGAAGGTAGGTAGGTTGGAACGCACGTAGGTACGTAGGTAGGCAGGTAGGTAATAGGTAGGTAGGAAAATAACTAGATACGTAGATTCACTTCGACTTAATATGCATTTTTAACAATAGGTCCAAAGGATAGATAGATAGATAGATAGATAGATAAGTAAATAGATAGTTAATAAGATAGAGAGAGAGAGAGAGAGAGAGAGAGAGAGAGAGAGAGAGAGAGAGAGAGGGAGGAGAGAGACAGACAGACAGATATATAGATAGAATGATAGGCAGACAGATAGATAGATAGATAGATAGATAGATAGATAGATAGCTATATAGATAGAAGGTATGTAAGTAGGAAGGTCAGTAAGTAGGAAGGTAGGTAGGTAGGTATGTATGCAGGTAGGTAAGTAGATAAGTAGATATGTAGGTAGGTAACAAGAAAGGTAAATAAAACAGGTTGGTCGACTTCGACTTAATGTGCATTTTTGACAAATTATTAACTTCGAAATAATGCACATATTTATTCACCCATACTAAAGAGAACCAGAGGAAAGATAGATAGATAGGTAAATAGATAGATAGATAGTAGGTAGGTAGGTAGGTAGGTAGGTAGGTAACTAGATAACTAGAAAGATAAATAGAACAGGCAGGTCGACTTCGACTTAATATGCATCTTTAACAAATTACTTCGACTTATTGCACATTTTTATTCACCTATAGTAAAGAGGACCAGATGATAGATAGATAGAAAGATAAGAAAAGAAAAGATAGATAAGATAGATAGACAGACAGACAGACAGATAGATAGATAGATAGATAGATAGATAGATAGATAGATAGATAGATAGTCGATAGGTAGGTAGGTAGGTAGATAGAGAGGTAGGTAGTAGGTAGGAAGGTAGGTAGGTAGGTTGGTAGGTAGGTAGGTAACTAGATAAGTAGACAGGTAAATAGAACAGGCAGGTCGACTTCGACACAATATGCATCTCTAACAAATAACTTCGACTTAATGCACATTTTTATTCGCCCATAGTAAAGAGGACAAGAGGATAGATAAGATAAGATAAGATCAGATAAGATTATATAAGATAAGATAAAATAAATAGATACATACATAAATAGTCGAACAGGCAGGTCTACTTCGACACAATATGCATCTTTAACAAATTATAAACTCCGACTTAAATTAACTTCTTTATTCACCCATAGTAAAGAGAACCAGAGGATAGATAGAAAGATAGATAGATAGATAGATAGATAGATAGATAGATAGATGGCAGGCTGGTAGGTATGTAGGTAGGTAGGTATGTAGATATGTACGTAGGTAGATAGAAAGGTAGGTAGATAGAAAGGTAGGTAGGTAGGTAGGAACGTACGTAAGTACGTACGTAGGTAGGTTGGCAGGTAGGTAAATAGGTAGGTAGGTAGAAAGGAAAAAAGCTAGATTACTAATAAAATAGATAGATACGTAGATTCACTTCGACTTAATATGCATTTTCAACAAAAGGTCCAAACTATAGATAAATTGATATACAGATAAGTACATAGATAGTTAATTAGATAGATAGATACATACATACATTGATAGAGAGAGTGACAGACAGACAGATAGACAGATAGACAGACAGAAAGACAGACAGACAGACAGACAGATAGATAGATAGATAGATAGATAGATAGATAGATAGATAAGTAAATAGATAGTTAATTAGATAGATACATA